>JBAIAC010000084.1:1805000-2405000 GCA_037349315.1 Chelydra serpentina
ACAGAAATTGGGGGGTGCTTTTTATTTGCATTCTTGTTTCTGAGCCTTTCAGTGTATGTGGCCATATTTCCAAGCGTTCCCCCACTGCTGTGATCATTACTGCAGGAGGGTCACAGACAGAGTGAAATTCACCTGTAGCAATGGCCAAGACAGACTCATGTCCCATTCACATCCCCCTTAAGCCTGAGGATTTTAGAGTACATTTACACTGCAATCATGGGGTGTGACAGCAGCACGTGTAGATATACCCACCCTAGCTTTTATCTAGAGAGCATAAGGACCAAAAGCCATGAAGCAGGGGCAGAATGGGCTGTACAAACCTAGCCCAGGACTCTGGATACATACTTGGGTGGCTAGCCCACTGTTGGCCAATAGATGTGTTATACGTACTGCACACTATATTTATATGTATTACACATCACATGATAAATGTTAGCACAACGTTATGCTAAATTCTATTAGGTTCACTGTTTGGCACTAGAGAATATAAACCCTGTCAAAATCAGGACACATGAGTGTTCTACCCTGGTACAAATTAAAGAATGCCTTCGTGCCTCACTGGTTTGGAATGCTGTGTTCAAAAATAAGAGCTATAGGGTACATCATGGTACCAGAAAAAACAAAGTATAAAATCATGACTGGGGTGGAGAAAGTAAATAAGAAGGAGTGGTATTTACTCCTTCACATAACACAAGAACTAGGGGGTCACCAAATGAAATTAATAGGCAGCAGATTTAAAATAAACAAAAGGAAGTATTTTTCACACAACACACAGTCAACCTGTGGAACTCCTCACCAGAGGATGTCGTGAAGGCCAAGACTATAACAAGGTTCAAAAAAGAACTAGATAAGTTCATGGAGGATAGGTCCCCCAGTGGCTATTAGCCAGGATGGACAGGGATGGTGTCCCTAGTCTCTGTTTGCCAGAAGCTGGGAATGGGCAACAGGGGATGGATCACTTGATGATTACCTGTTCTGTTCATTCCCTCTGGGGCACCTGGCATTGGCCACTGTCGGAAGACAGGATACTGGGCTAGATGGACCTTTCGTCTGATCCAGTATGGCCATTCTTATGTAAAAAACAGATTGGTGAATTCTTGTTTTGGGTGATTTATGGAGTTCTTATAACTGGTATACTATCAATATAGCTAATTCGGGGGGGGGGGGCATACTTTGAGAGTATACCTTCTGTGTAAGATGAACTGACATGGTACACTGAACAGTTTCCCAGAAGGATTGGCAACATAGTAACTCATTCCTGTACTGCACTGTTATTGACTTTTAGCAATAAATTCAGGCAAGTTTGGTTATTTGGTCTCTTGAACACTTATCATCCTGAACTACACACGTGTTCAATCTTCTTCTTTCGTTTGGCTGGTGTAGAGAAGCAACTACCATTTCCCCTGAGGTCGATCGAGCCACATGGCTCCATCAGGAGTGGCAGAATTTATTGCAGTGATGCCTCCTTCATATATATAAACTGGGCAGTAGGTGGTGATATGTTTGATGGTCTGTCATGGGGATCCGCCCCACCACGCCGGGGAGTCCTTGATTTTCCATTTGTGCATTAGATGCCTGCATCTACCATGGTTGGTTTGGATTCGGTTCAGAGTTGACCAAAATGTCCATGTTCAATCAATTGGCTGTACTATTAGTCAGCACCATGCTGAAGTCCATGCTATTGTGGCTTCACTTGGTACCAATGCTAGATTAAAGCTAACACAGGTATGTTGACATGTGATGATGATGATGTTTTGTATTGCGATCGCAGCTTGGTCCATAGTCATGGACCAAGATCCCATTTTGCTAGGTGCTGTACAAACATAGAACAAAAAGATGATGTCTACCGAAGGAGCTTTCAATGCAAGTAAAAGACAAGAGACAACAGGTGGATACAGATAAGCCAACAGGGGAGTACAAGGAAACAATGAGATAATATTGGTCAGAGCAGTGAGTAGTGGTCTCAGCTCCCCAGTTTCCTAACTGTTGTCAGGTTTTTTCTGCAGATATCACGGTAAAGGAGATTTTTAAGCAGGAATGTGAAGGAGGATAATGAGGTAGCTTTTTGGATGTTTATGGGAAGCTCCACCCCGGCATGAGAGGCAGCATGGGAGAAAACATGAAGCTGCTTACTTGAAATCTTAACAAGAGGGCAATGGAGGCTGGTATTGGTGGGATGATCAGAGGTAGGAGTTGACATCTTGATAGTGAAAGAAAGATGGGGATAGGCCATGAAGGACCTTGAAAATGAAGACCAGTAGATTATGTTTGATGCGATGGAGAATAGGAAGCCAGTGGAGAGATGCAAAGAGAAGGGTGAGCTGGTCAAAGACATGAGCTAGGACAAGTGGTCCCAGGAAGAGCTACTCTGCTTACCAACTGGCCTCAGGTAACTTGCATGACCTTCAACCTGAGAGTAGATTTCAGTTGTGATCCACTACAGAGTTCATTATAATAATCTGCTTTGGAGCTGACCAAGTCATAGAGGGGTCCACATCTCAGAAGAAAGAAGGCCTCTTCTCTGGATGTGGATAGTCCTCTTCTCTGGTGTTGGCTGAAGCTACTGGGAATCTAAATCCCTAACTCCAGTTCTGAACTCAGGTAACAACTGGTGGGCACATTCCCTCAGTCAACTGAGGGAAGTATGGTCTTGTGGTTCAGGAGACTTGGAGGAGATTTGGGAGATCAACTCTGCCAAAGATTCACTTGTGACCTTAGGCAAGTCATATAGGGCCAGATTTTTAAAGGTACTTTGGTGCCAAATGGAATTTTCAAAAGCATCTAGCTTCTTAACAATGGGTGATTTCAATTGGTATTACATGCATAGGTACTTTTGAAAATCCCTTTAGGCTCCTAGATACCTTTAAAAATCTGCCCCCAAGGACCTACTTGCTTGGGTGTTTTTGAAAATCCTACTAGAGGCTAGATTTTTAAAGGCATTTACGTGCCTAGTAGGATTTTCAAAAGGATATAGGTGCTTAACACCCATAGATGTGGGTACCCATTGGTGTTAAAACCTAGATGCCTTTGAAATCCCATTATGCACCTAAATATGTTTTAAAATCTGTCTCTGCATGCCTATCTGCATCTTTAGGTGCCTAAATACCTTTGTAAATATGGTCCAAAGATAGTTTTGAAAATGGGACTTAGGATCCTAAGTCACTTAGCTGCTTTGGACAATTTTAACCATAGGCAAAAAATTTCAAAAGCAAGAAAGTAAATGTGGATGCCTAAGTCCTCATTTATGTGTTTGAGGATTAGAATTTCAAAAGCATCTCAAATTTGTGACAAAATTAACCTTTTTTCCCCATCAAAATTTCACCTTTTTTCATCTATGTTTTGAAATACAAAATTTTCAACCAGAAAAATAGGACACATTTCTCATGCCCACGCGCATGAAAAATTATCTCTCTCTTTGAATTGGCATTTCAAATTTGATGGAAAATGTCAGTAACAAAATGTGAAACTCCAAACATTTCAACTAGCTGTACGCTGAGCAGGTAGGGTATGAGGGCAAAGGACAGAGGGACATGTTTATCTTAGCAGGTCTCCTCTCTGCTTTACTTTCCCTTTGAGGATTGAAGTCTATTCCTTTGTACAGTCTAGAGAATAAACATGTTATTAACCTTCCCCTTCTCATTAATTTTGAAAATCCACCAGCAAAAGAGTCAAGATGCACCTTTCTATTGGAAGGATAAATACTGAGTCAGGAAAGGCACTCATTTGCTGTCACTGGATATAACACAAGACAGATCATCCAGGACAAGAGAACCAGGTCTCATTTCTCAGAGAATTGAAGCACATGAGATAGATGGGGAGTCAAGACAGTCTGCAGAAATGGCATATGTGATACTGAGTGAAGAAGTCAGATCAGGGTTTCAATATTGTGTCCATCATTCTGAAAGGTAGAGTAACCATTTAATCTCTTCTTTTATTTGCAAATATGAGAATCAGCTAGGGAAATGAAATTGAGGGATCAAGTGATCTTGTTCATCCACCACTACCACCCTGCCCCAGAGCAAGATTTTATCATATTGATGCTCTTCCTTCACAAGCTTGCTGAGGCCCTGGACAGATATGATTATATGGTAAACAGCTGTAAAGGGCTTCAGTCTCCAATGCAAATTTCAGCCTTAAGCATTCATAGATTCCAAGGTCAGAAGGGACCCTTGTGATCATCTAGTCTGGCATCCTGAATAACACAGGGCATAGAACTTTCCCAAAAAAATAATTCCTAGAGCGGATCTTTTAGATAAACATCCAATCTTGATTTAAAAATTGCCAGTGATGGAGAATTTACCATGACCCTTGGTAAATTGTCCCACTGGTTAATTACTCTCACTGTTAAAAATTTACACCTTATTTCCAATCTGAATTTGTCTAGCCTCATATTCCAGCAACCGGATAGTGTCAGACCTTTCTCTGCTAAGTTGAAGAGCCCATTATTACATATTTGTCCGCCACGAAAGTACTTATAGGCTGTCATCATGTCACCTCTTAACCTTCTCTTTGGTAAGCTAAATAGATTGAGCTCCTTGAGTCTATCTCTATAAGGCAGGTTTTCTAATCCTTTAATCATTCTCAGAGCTCTTCTCTGAACCCTCTCTAATTTGTCAACATCTTCCTTGCACTGTGGGCAACAGAACTGGACACAGGATTCCAGCTGCGGTCGCACCAGTGCCAAATACAGAGGTAAAATAACCTCTCTACTCCTACTCAAGATTCCCCCCTTTATGCATCCAGGTATCGCATTAGCCCTTTTGGCCACATCCCGGCACTAACAGCTCATGTGCACCTGATTATCCACCACCACCCCAATCTTTTTCTGAGTCACTGCTTCCCAGGATACAGCCCCACATCCTGTAAGTGTGACCAACATTCTTTGTTCCTGGTTGCATATATTTACATTCAGCCATATTAAAATGCAAATTGCTTGCGCCCAGTTTACCAAGTGATCCAGATCACTCTGTATCAGCGGCTTTTCCTCTTCTCATTTACCACTCCTCCAAATGTTGGTTCCCCTGAAAACTTTCTCAGTGAAGATTTTATGTTTTCTTCCACTGATGAAGCTGAGAACTGTCTTCACTTCCCTCTAAACCAAGTCAGTTTTTTTAGCTAATACCTATTTCTTCCTTGAGCGTGGCTTTTTGGGTGACCAGTAAAGCATCCTTAAATGATTCCCAATTATCATTCACATTTTCCCGATTAAATTCTTCCTTCCAGATTTGGCTCATAATTGTTTTCAGCATTGTGCAATTGGCCCTTTTAAAGCACCAAGTGTGTGTGTATATATAACTCCCTTAGGCTCCTTTGAAATTCCTAGCTAGGGAGAGAAATGATTGCTGCTGGGGGCTGACGACATTTGAAAATCTAGTCACTTATTTAGGTGAGTGAATTGTGCTTCCACTCTCATTCTCATGCTCTTTCTCTTTTAGGTAGTTTTATTATTAATTATTATTAGTATACCAATCACTGTAGAATATATATCCTGACAAACTAATTTTTAGCTTCGGACATCTCTGTTATTACGTCTGGGTGAAATCATTGATACCCCACGTGAAGCAGATAATTGAGGCCCAAGAATGGCTGACAGAAACAAATGGGTGGTGATAGCAGGAAGGCAACTAGGTCTGCAGATCTGCACTGAAGAAAGAAAAGAATGGCTCAAGCCCAACTCTCCGCTGGTTTTCTGATACAAAACAGCTATAGCCATTATGAGAGAGCTGGGGTTTTTTTTTTACTTAAACTAAAGGGAAAGTGTGTGCATTAAAAACTGTGCATAACACCTTTGGAAACTATGACCTATTTTTTATTGGCACAGAGAAAGCAATGGGATTGATTCCCCTCTCAGTCACCCTGGTGTAAATCAGGAGTAACTCCATTGAAGCCCTTCATCTGAAACATCCAGCACTGGCCACTCCTGGGGATGTGTTGTGCTTCGTGATTTATGGTGTCAGCTGACCAACTCTACTAGGAAGGTGTGACAGTCTCTAACCCTATGTTCATCCCTTTCAGAGGACTATGATAAATCTTGTACAAAGTAGGCCTTGTGAGGTATCATTTGTAAACGCATAATCTGCTGATTATTATTGTCTTGGTAAAATATGTGGGGAAGCATTGTATGTAGGGTTATAAGATTCCACTGTATGATGTTACCAAGACGTGTTCCAACATGTTATGGAGGGCAGTCACAAACCAGTTCCATAGAGACAAAAGGCTAGCCAAGGGCTCAGCCCGGTGTCAAAAAGATCAAATGGACCATCAACGGATTAAGTGGCCTCTTTTTGGCAGGAGAGAGGCTGTGGGCAAAAAAACAACATTTTGACAAAGAAGCAGCTTAAGGTTCTTGTTCACGCAGACTTTCTGTCTCCTGAACTTCAACTGGAGATGATTCTTGTGCAAGAGACATGACAATATAAGGTGAGAGCAGACACCCAAAGCCATCTCTCCCTTTCTCTCTGCCAACAGCATCAGCAATACCTGAAAAACAAAGGAGCAGAATTGGACTGGGGGAGGGATTCTGACTGAAAGATTCAGCCAATAAGACTGTTGCAACTTGTAGCGAGAGAGACCTCTGCTTTGAATTCACTTCGCTTGTTAAGTATTCGTTTTGTTTTACCTTTTATTTCTTTGTAACCATTCCTGGCCTGTATGCCTCATTACTTGCAATTAAGGCTGCATTTTAGTCACAGGTATTTTTAGTAAAAGTCATGGACAAGTCATGGGCAGTAAACAAAAAATCAATGACCTGTCCATGACTTGTACTGTATACCTCTGACTAAATCTGGGTGCTCTGTGGGAGTGGCCTGAGGATGGCACAAGTGCTCTGGTGTGGGGGGGGGGGCAGCCTGGGACCCCTGCTGCTGCTGAGGGTGGTGGCGGGTTCCCTACCACTCCACATGGCTCCCTGCAAGCAGCGACATGTCCCTTGGCTCCTAGGCAGAGGCACAGCCAGGGGGCTCTGCTCGCTGCCTCCACTCCGAGCACTGGCTCCACAACTCCCATTGGCCAGGAACCATGGCTAATGGGAGCTGCTGGGCTGGCACCTGCTTGGGGAGGCAGTGTGCAGAGCCGCCTGGCTGCGACTCCACCTAGGAGCCGAGGGAGGGTCGTGTCGCCGCTTTCAGGGATCCTCCCAAGGTGAGCGCCACCCAGAGTCTGCAACCCCTCCCATGCCCGAACCCCCTGCACTAGCCTTGATCCCCCTCCCACACCCCAACTCCTGCTGCTGCTGCGGGCACGATGCCTTGAGACTGCCCCAGCAGCGACCAGTGCAGATGGCCATGGGGCTGCCCAAGCTGCTCAGGCGGCCCCCAGGCCAGCCACACTGGCCACTGCAGAAGTCACGGGTTCCGGAAAGTCACAGAATCCATGACTTCTGTGAGCTCCGTGACCGACTCGCAGCCTTACTTGTAATGACTTAAAATCTATCTTGCTGTAGGTAATACATTTGTTTTATTCTTTTATCTAAACCAATGTATTTGGATTGAAGTGTTTGGCAAACTCCATTTTAGATAACAGGATTTGAGCATATCACTTTCGTAGAATCATAGAAGATTAGGGTTGGAAGGGACCTCAGGAGGTCATCTAGTCCAGCCTCCTGCTTGTAGCAGGACCAACCCCAACTAAATCATCCCAGCCAGGGCTTTGTCAAGCCAGGCCTTAAAAACCTCTAAGGATGGAGATTCCATCACCTCCACCTTTTTATTGATGAAGTGACAGACTTTATATGAGCTTGCCTAGAAGGAGAGAGCTGGGCTGTACAAGACGCACGTTTCTGGCGGGAAGTCTGGGACTGGGAATTTGCTGGGGTTCTGTAGTGTACTTCAAGAGTGGCTGGTTATAGCACTCATACAATATAGCTGGGAGTGATTCACATGCTGGAGATTGTGTGTGAACAGACTAGGTGTGGTGGCGTTCACAGTGAAGGAGTGTAAAAGGCAACCCAGACTGGAGAATGGAGGGGGACACAGTTGTTCAACAGTCCAGATTGTACCCTGGGGAATGTCACAGAAGGAAAAATGTACGCTGAATTTAGAGTTTGGGATTGTAAAAGCTGTCTAAGGCAGTTGGGTGCTCATATTCCACTGTGAGGAGATAGGTTTCAGAGTAGCAGCCTTGTTAGTCTGTATCAGCAGAAAAGAACAGGAGTACTTGTGGCACCTTAGAGACTAACGAATTTATTTGAGCATAAGCTTTCGTGGGCTACAGCCCACTTCATCGGATGCATAGAATGGAACATATAGTAAGTTATGATATAAGTAAATATCTTCTTACTATATGTTCCATTCTATGCATCCGATGAAGTGGACTGTAGCCCATGAGAGCTTATGCTCAAATAAATTTGTTAGTCTCTAAGGTGCCACAAGTACTCCTGTTCTTTTGTGAGGAGATAGGACACCAAAGAAGATGAAAAAATTCTGTTGGCACCAGCCAGGTGTGTGGATAAACAGAGCACCTGCTTCAACTCTCATAAGAGGAGATGGGTTACCAGAATTAAAATGAAATGTTATAGTGGGAATATCAGACATTCAGACTGCTGGGAGCCAAATACATAGTTGGTTAAAATGTCAAGATACCAGAAATTTCACCTTTCTGATCTGGGGTCTTGACCCACCTGTTGGGAAAGTAAATAGCCCAGCAGTTGGGTAAAGAACCCAGAAGAGAGGTGAGGATTTTGGTATTCTTAGGATTAAATAAAAGATACTTGGCTAAAATTTAAAAGTATCTCCTTAAATTTAAATGGCTGAGTTTATTTTCTTTCCCCTAGATGCAATCAGCGGCAAACACTGAGTGGGGAAATCAATCAATAATCACAGAATTCATCTTCCTGGGATTTGAGAATATTCAGGAACTGCAGGTTCTTCTCTTCCTGGTATTTCTAGTGATCTACCTTGTGACCGTGACCGGAAACATGCTCATCATTGCTCTAGTTATGGCTGATCAGCATCTTCACACCCCCATGTACTTCTTCCTGGGGAACTTGGCCTGCTTGGAGACCTGCTACACCTCCACCATCCTGCCCAGGCTGCTGGCCAGTCTCCTGACTGAGGACAGAACCATCTCAGTCACGGGCTGTATTACACAAATGTATTTTTTTGGTTCTTTGGCAGCTGCAGAATGTTACCTCCTCGCAGCAATGTCTTATGATCGGTATCTGGCAATATGTAAACCACTGCATTATGCAACCTTTATGACACGCAGGTTCTGCCTTCAGCTCATAGCTGGGTCTTGGATAAGTGCATTTCTGGCTATTAGCATAATAGTATCGTTTGTGTCACAATTAACTTTCTGTGGTCCCAATGAAATTGACCATTTCTTTTGTGAGATCACCCCATTGGTAAAACTCTCCTGCAGTGACACCAATGTGGTGGAATTTGTAGCGTTCCTATTTGCCTCCGTTTTCACTCTGCCCCCATTTCTATTAACCATTATTTCCTATGTTTTTATTATAGCCACCATCCTGAGAATCGCTTCCATCACTGGAAAGCAAAAGGCATTTTCCACCTGCTCCTGTCACCTCGTAGTTGTTACAATTTTCTACGGGACACTAATGATTGTCTTTGTGTTACCAAAAAACAACACACTCAGAGATTTAAACAAATTGTTTTCTGTCTTCTACACTGTCTTAACTCCTATGGTCAATCCCCTTATATATAGCCTGAGAAACAAAGATGTAAAGCAGGCTATGAAAAAATATGCCAGTATGTTTTTGGCTTTCCCAAGAATTCACACAATGAGAGCTAATCCATTCAGGATAACACCAAGTTGAAAGAACCTAGCTTATATTTAAACCAAAAAAATGACAATTTTTCAGAAACCAAATTGTTCCGAAAAATTTTAGTTCATTCGTTTTTGAAATTTTCTTCTGTCTTTTTCCATTGGAACTTGCCATGAAAATGTGTTGGGGTTTTCTTTGTGTTTGTTTATTTTTCACTTTTTCACTTCTTGGTTGTTTTTTTCCCTTTCTTCCCCATTTCCCCCCTAAATCCCACTTTTCATTGGCAAAATAGGAAAAAAAAAAACATGGGGTAGGGGAATAAAGGGGAAAGGAAAGGGGAAGGAGAAAATGTAGAGGCATTGTGGAAAAAGCAAGAAACAAACATCAAACCACATAATAAATGATTTCTTCAGCTCCATATTTCAATAATAAATGTCATGACAATTTTTGATAAATTAACAGGTAGTCCTTTTCAAAATATGCTGAAATAAAATGATTATTAAGAGCTTGGGTTTTTATGTTTTTTATCTTTACCATTTTTCAAACAGCTCTTCGTGTTAGATAAAACTTTGTGCAGGGTATGTACAAATTGGATAGCGTGGCTAGGAGTTTTCAAAGTATCCAATGTGATCATTCCTAAAGAAGGAAAAGATCTTATCAACTGTGCATCATACAGACCTATTTCTTTATCTAATATGGATTTTAAAACAATCAAATGCCCATCGGCTGGTCTGTCTCACCTAGAGCTTACCATCTCTGGAAAAGCATAGGCTGCTCCTGTTGTTTTAGCCCCATCGGGAAGGGCCTGTCTATGGGCTGATCTACACTAAAGCTGTAAGCTGACCTACGTTATACTACTTCAGTTATGTAAATTATGTAAATTAGGTCGACTTAAAGCGATGTCTACACCACGCTGTGTTGATGGGAGACACTCTCCTGCCGACTTACCTTCCACCTCTCAGGGAGGTGGAGTAAAGACATCCACGGGAGAGCACTCTGCCATCGACTTAGCTTGTCTTCACCAGACCCGCTAAATCGACACCACTGCATCGATTGCAGCAGTGCCAATTTATCCATAAGTATAGACGAGCCCTATGTGTCAGTCTGTTTCCCTGCAAAGAGCCCCTGACAACTCTCTCTCTCTCTCCCTTTTTTTTTTTTTTTTAGCTGTTTCTGTCCTTTTGATCTGTCTTTTCCCAGCATGGGCAGAAGAGCCATATAACTGAGCAGGATCCCTTGTAAATAACATCTTCACAGCTCAGTTTTAATTAAAAACCGAGACTGATACAAAATTAACCTGGCACATATCAAATGGATTAAAAACTGGCTAACTGACAAGTCTCCAAATGTAATTGTAAATGGGACATCATCACTTAGCCCTGGGCTACACTAGAGGGGGGGGGGTCGATCTACGATACGCAACTTCAGCTACGTGAATAACGTAACTGAAGTCGGCGTATCATAATCGACTTACCTGGGCATGAGGATGGCGGCGAGTCGATCGCTGCCGCTCCCCCGTCGACTCCGCTTCTGCCTTTCACCGAGGTGGATTTCCGGAGTCAACGAGGAGCGCGTTCGGGGATCGATTAAGCGTGTCTAAATGAGACGTGATAAATCGATCCCCGATAGATCGATTGCTACCCGCCGATCCGGCGGGTAGTGAAGACAAGCCCTTAGTGGGTGTGTTTCCAGTGGTGCCCTGCAAGCCTTAAGCCGTTTAACCTTTTTTGAAAAACCAATAAAATCTTCACTGGTAAAGTTTTCAGATTGACTCAAAGATTGGGTGAGTGGGTACATAATGAAAAGGACAGATCACCTATGCAGAGAAATCGGTATCTCTTGGTAAACTATTAAAAAATACATTTAAATAAGGTCAAATGTAAAGTGGTACATCTAGGAGCAAAAACATAGGCCATACTTACAGCATGAGGGACTTCGTCCTGGGAATCAGTGACTCGGAAAAAGACTTGGAGGATTAGCTAAACATGAGCTCCCAGTGCAGTGCTGGGACCAAAAGGATAATATGATCCTTGATGTATAAACAGGGGAATCTCGAGTAAGTAGGATATACTGCCTCTGTATTTGTCACTGGTGTAACCACTACTGGAATAACTTGTCTCGTTCTGCTGACCACAGTTCAAGAAGGATGTTAATAAGTTGGAGAGGGTTCAGAGAAGCGCCAGAAGAATGTTTAAGGGATTGCAAAAACCTGCCTTACAGTGACAGACTAAAGGAACACATTTTTATCAGAGAAGGTAACTAACCATTGGAACAATTTATGAAGGGTCGTGGTGGATTGTCCATCACTGGAGATTTTTTAAAATAAGAATGGACATTTGTCTTAAAAATATGCTCTGTGTTATAGGCATGAATTCAGGGGAGCCCTGTGGAATGTGGGATGCAGGAGGTCAGACTAGAGATGATTGCAGTGGTTCCTTCTAGCCTTTTCGTAGATTCATACAAATGTTGGGCAGGAAGGGACCTCAAGAGATCAAGTCCAGCCCCCTGTGCTTAGGCAGGACCAATTAAACCTAGATTCAGAAATTCACATATTCCAAGACCAGAAGGTACCATTGTGATCATCTAGTCTGATCATCTAGTGCTCCTGTAGAGCACAAGCCATGGGACTTCCCCAAAGTAATTCCCAGAGCAGATCTTTTAGGGAAAAAAATCCAATCTTGATTTTAAAATTGCCAGTGATGGAAATCCACCATGACCCTTGGTAAATTGGTCCATTGGTTAATTACTTCACCATTAGAAAATTACACCTTATTTCCAGAATGAATTTGTCTAACTTCAACGGCCTCCCATTGGATCATATTAGACCTTTGTCTCCTAGATAGAAGAGCTCATTATTAAATATTTATTTCCCATCTAGATACTAATAGACTGCAATTAAGTCACCCTTAACCTTCTCTTTGTTAAGCAAAATAGATGGAGCTCCTTGAGTCAACCACTATCAGGCATGCTTTCTAACCCTTTAATCATTCTTGTGGCTCTTCTATGAACCCTCTTCAATTATCAACATCTTTCTTGCACTGTGGGCACCACTTCATTATTTACCACTCCCCCAATTTTTTGTGTCCTCTGCATACTTTATCAATGATGATTTTGTTTTCTTTCAGGTCATGGATAAAAATGTTAAATACAGTAACTCCTCGCTTAACGTTGTAGTTATGTTCCTGAAAAATGCGACTTTAAGCGAAACGATGTTAAGTGAATCCAATTTTCCCATAAGAATTAATGTAAATGGGGAGGTTAGATTCCAGGGAAAAAAATTTCATAAAAAAACCCCCTATACTGTGCACAGCAATGATGATTATGAAGCTTGGTTGGGTGGAAGAAGGTGGGGTATTTCCTAGGGAATGCCTTGCTGCTAAATGAACTAGCACTCGGCTGAGCCCTCAAGGGTTAACAAATTGTTGATGAGCGTGAAAGGCTACATTAACAAGGCAGCACAAATGGAGAGGGAGTGGAGACAGCATAGCAGACAGAGACAAACACATACCTTGTGTGTGGGGGAGAGAGAGAGATGCACACTGCTCCTTTAAGTAAGTTGACTCACTCTTAAATGCATTGTCTGTTTAAGTGGATCAGGAAGTTGAGACAGCAGCGGCTGCCTCAGGCTCTCTGTCTCTTTCCGTCTGTGTCTCACCCTGCTCTATATGGAGAAGGAGTAAGCGGGGTGCAGGGGGGGAGTGGACACCCTGACATTAGCACCCCCTTTTCTCCCCCACCCCTGCACAGCAAGCAGGAGGCTCCCGGGAGCCACTCCAAGGCAGAAGGCAGGAGCAGCACAGGGCAGTGGGGGAAGGGACAGCTGAACTGCCGGCAACTGATAGCCTGCTGGACAGCTGCAGCACAGGGAACTTAGGGGAGCGGGGAGCTGATAGGGGGAGCTGATAGGGGGGCTGCCAGCCCACCTTGGTTACAAGCCCCCACCAGCTAACTGCAATGGACTGCTCTTCCTGCAAGCAGTGGACGAAACAGGAGGCTGCCAAACGACGTTAGAAGGGAGCATTGCACAACTTTAAATGAGCATGTTCCCTAATTGATCAGCAACGTAAGAACGAAACAACGTTAACCGGGATGACTTTAAGTGAGGAGTTACTGTAATGTAAGGTCAAGAACTGATCCCCGTGGGACCCAACTGAAACACACCCACTTGTTGATGATTCTGTGTTTACAGTTACAGTTTGAGACCTATCAGTTAGCCAGTTTCTAATTCATTTAATGTGCGCCATGTTCATTTTACATCATTCTATTTTTTTAAATCAAATGCCATGTGATACCAAGTCAAATGCATTAGAGAAGTCTCAGTATATTGAGTAAACACTAGCACCTTTATCAACCAAATTTATAATCCCGTCAAAATAAGGTACCAAGTTATTTTAACAGGATCTATTTTTTTATAAATTTATGTTGATTGGCATTCATTACATTGCTATCTTTAATTCTTCATTAACTGAGTCCCATATCAGCCACTGCATTATCTTGCTTGGGATCAAGGTCATTCTGACAGGCTTATAATTAACTGGGCCACCCCGTTTATCCTTTTTAAATATTGGCATAACATTAGCTTTCTTTCAGTCTTCTGGAACTTCCCTAGTGCTCCAAGACAGACAGATCTCATAGATTTCTTTGTGAAAGGATGTTGTGGGCCAAGACTTTCAAGTCTGGGAACCTAAAGATAGGTTTCTAATCCATGACTTTCAAAGGGGCCTAAAGGTGTGATACATAAGAGAACTCAATGAAAGGGGATAGACAAAAACAAACAAGTCAGCAAAAAGTCAGCTATCTTCCTTAAATTCTTTCAGGGTTTATATGTGTTTGCCGTTGTCCACCATTGTAACTAGGGAGGGTTCTCAGAGTCCTTTCACCAGAAATCCTTAAAATATGACAGCATGAACTGTCTGGGAAACATTTCAATTTTGTCCTTCTCTTGAAACAGTCTGTGCTCCTATCAAGATAGACTCAGATTGTTAAAGAGGCCTATGGGAGTTAGGTGCCTTACTCCCACAGAAAGTCAATAGAAATTGGGTGCCCAATTCCCTTAGGCTCCACTGAAAATACCAGCTAGATCGCAACTAGTTGAGTGAGTCCAGTAAACTAGTTCAACCTGATGATATGGTCTTGATGCAATTATCACTGGGTGAAATACTTAGTACTGTAATGGTAGAAAGTTGTATTCTTCAGTCTTCCTAATTGCTCTATAAATTGTAAAATGCAATCAATTCCCCTATGACATTAATTTAAATATGATTATCACAAGCAATCTCAATGGAGAAGCATGCATCAGCATGATCCAGGGGGGCCGATTTCTTCTATAAAGCCGATGATAACCCAGAGAAAGGCAAAGGAAGATTTTGTGTAATGCAGTGTAGCCGGACCAGACCAGCCTGTCAAGGAAAGTAGAGGGGTATTTACAAAGAGAGTGAATGCATATGATGAAGATGAAGGACGGAAGAGTAAGGGTGGAAACTGGATCACGATTCCCAAAACCAGCCATTAGCAATACAACAGCCGCTCCTCATACCCTGATACATCAGTCACTCTTTTCCAGTCACAACTAAAGGTAGGAGTGTATGAAAATTGTCCACCAACATTTTCTCTTGTTACAGGAAATGAGATATTCAACAAAAGGAATGTTTGCATGGAAAATATCTGTTTTCCTCTTCTGACGAGGCTGTGAGAGTCTTGTACTTAATAGGGCGTCAGCCCCCGGACACCACCACCCTGTTAGCCACCCAAGCAATCACCAAGGTTGGCATAAGCATGTCATAAGCTTTTATTGGATACCTGCCAGGCCATTATTTGTGGATGAGTGCCATGAAAGCGACCTGCTAGGTGTAGTGAGTTTGTCAGGCCTGTCTGGAGTTGCTGTTACTGAACAGTGACTTCCATGGAGGGGTTCTTAGGGTCACAGAGGATCGAGGGAAGGAAAGGATTAAGAGTAACTAAAAGGCTATAACAACAATAGAACCATTTCCCCAGATTGCACCATTCACAACTATGCCCCAGCCCCAGACCCCTCCCTGACATCTTCCCAGGCAGATGGAATGCTCAGGATGAGTCTGGAGATGCATGTAGCAGCATCGTAAACACTGGTCAGCTTAAGGAAAATGCAAGGTCAAGGTCCTTTCCTGGGTCCCTGGTCTGGAGTCCCATGGAGGTCCCAGCTGGCTCTAGGTAGCTGGCACCAGGTTGGATCTTTGCCTCTGGATCCTGGTCTCAGGCTTGGATCTGCCTGATCCATGCATCAGGTCCCACATCAGTTCAGGGTCTGCCTTTTTGGGGACAGGGAGCTAAACAGAGAATCCCTGAGCTGTTCTGTCTCTTATTCCAAACTCAAAGTCTAAGCAAGCTGGGAAGTGGTGGCCGGATAGGGTGACCAGACGTCCCAATAAAATC
Organism: Chelydra serpentina; assembly: GCA_037349315.1. Lineage (NCBI taxonomy): Eukaryota > Metazoa > Chordata > Testudines > Chelydridae > Chelydra > Chelydra serpentina. The sequence goes on from JBAIAC010000084.1 coordinate 1,821,133, forward strand.
GGGACTGTCCCGATTTTTAGTTCTTTGTCCCGCGTCCCGACTGATGCACGGTCGGGATGCCAATTGTCCCAATATTGCGGCTTCGGATGCTCTGGATGTTTATTTTTTTGCTTCGGCAATTCTGGACCCTTTTTTTGCTTCAACAACTCTGGCCACTTTTTTTTTTTTTTTTGCTTCCCCCCATGTGTCCCTATATTTTGTTCTTTTCATCTGGTCACCCTATGTCCAGAGGCTCTGGAGTCATTATTGTTGTAGTCCATGGGTAGGTCCCTTATAAGATCAGTCCAGCATTCCAGGAGCCGGCAAACTACGAAATCGGCCCATTTATGGATTACATAGGAACACAGGACATGCACGTAATTTCCAGGTCCTGATTTTGTTTTCATTCATTCAGCTGTCCAGTGGGAATCTCTCCTACAGAAGTGAATGTTGTAAAGGACAATTTAAGTGGGGTCAGAATTAGACCAAGGCAATTTCTCATGCGAGGAAAGGCTGCAAGATTGAGCCCATTATTATTGAAGCAATTCCAACACTCTTGCTTAGCTCCTTAGACCTTTACTGAGTGGTATAAAACTTCCCACTGGCTAGGATACCTCAAGAAACCAATCCTTATGTTGCTCTGTATAGCTTAATTAAAGTCCTTATTCCGCAAAGCACTTGAGGCCATATTTTTAAAGGTATTTGGGCACCTAGCAGGATTTTCAAAAGCATCTAGGCACCAAGAACTCATAGATTTCAATATAGGTCCTAATTGCCTTTGACACCAATCTGCAATTTTAAGCACCTACTGCTTTTGAAAAACTGGCCTTCATCACTTGCTTAAACCAGTGCAAGTTCAGGATTTCCCAATTCTGCCTTTGAAAGTCCTGCCTCTCCTATATAGTATTTTTATATTTACCTAGATGACCCACATACAGAAAGCAGAAGTGGACAATCAAACAGTCATCACCAAGTTCATCCTTTTGGGATTCGGGGATCTCCCTGAACTGCAGACTCTTCTCTTCCTGCTGTTTCTCGTGATCTACCTTGCGACCGTGGTCGGGAACACCCTCATCATTGCTCTAGTTGTGGTTGATCAGCACCTGCACACCCCCATGTACTTCTTCCTCGGGAACTTGTCCTGCGTGGAGACCTGCTACAGCTCCACCATCCTGCCCAGGGTGTTGGCCAGTCTCTTTACTGGGGACAGAACCATTTCTGTATGTGGCTGCATCGTGCAGTTTTATTGTTTTGGTTTCTTGGCATGTACAGAATGTTATCTCCTGGCAGCCATGTCTTATGACCGGTATTTAGCCATATGTAAACCGCTGCATTATGCCGCCCTTATGAATGGCAGAACCTGGGTTCTAGCAGCTGGGTCATGGCTATGGGCATTTGTGGCTAGTACCATAACTGTATGTTTGATGTCACAATTAACATTCTGTGGCCCCAGTGAAATCGACCATTTCTTCTGTGATCTCAACCCGTTGATTAAACATTCCTGTCATGACACCAACCTGATCACGCTGCTGACTTTCATTCTCATCTCCTTAGGTGTCCCTTTCCCATTTCTATTAACCCTGGCATCCTACACTTTTATCATCACCACCATTTTAAGAATCCCTTCCACCACTGGGAAGAAAAAGGCATTTTCTACCTGCTCCTCTCACCTCATGGTGGTGACAATTTTCTATGGAACGATAATCATTGTCTATATTTTACCAGACACTGACACTCTTAGAGACCTCAACAAAGTGTTCTCCGTCTTCTACACTGTCCTGACTCCTCTTGTCAATCCCCTCATCTACAGCCTGAGGAACAAAGAGGTCAAGGAGGCCCTGAGAAAGATCATCCATAAATTGATGGTGCTCACAGGAATTCGGAAGGAGTGACTGCTGAGGGAACAAATCCATCTGGCTGAACTAGCAGTGGAGGTGGCATGTAGATGGTCGCTAGCTCATGCCCATTGGAGCTTCCATGGGGAATGTGAGGATATACTAACTTTGGGGACCGCTGCATTCCCATTAAATACTAGAGCTCCTATTTATTACTGCTCTCACTGCAAACATAACTGTGATATGCTCTGCACTCCACACAGCAAAATTCAAGATTCTAGTTCTGTATTTCATCTGTTCTTCTGCTCTAACTGAGTTGGGAAAACACATTTTGCATAGCCCTGGTTTTGAATTCCAGTGGGTGGGTCTGGATTGTTATACTAGTTGGTCTCTCCTTTGTGTCCTGGATTCCTAAATGCTCCCTAATTTTGGATCTGGGAAGACTGTATTTTTGTAATATGTGTTCTCTTGCAAAGATTAGTAAGTTTAGAAGACCCTAAATAGTTTCCTATCAATCAATCAATCAATCAGTCAATAAATGATAAAAATGTTTTTTTGTTGAAACATCTCTTTATAACAAGAAGTCATTGTTAAGTGAAAAATTCTATGTACGTGTGGAGAAAATGCTACTCAATTCTGTATTTGAAAAACGCCAGGATCTATTCTGAAGCACATTGGATAAAATTATCAAAGTGCCTAAATTCCTTAAAAGCACAAATCCCATTGACTTTCACTGAAGTGTAGATTTCTAAGGACCTTGTTCGCTTTTGAAAATGGAAATTAGGCTCCTAAATCACTTAGAGGCTTTGCAAATTCTACCGATTGAGTACAGGGTGACCAGATGTCCCGATTTAGACAGGACAGTAGAATAGGATAGTAGAGGAAGCAATAGTGGATGGGAACCTGGGAGGCAGTGACCATGAGATGGTCGAGTTCAGGATCCTGACACAAGGAAGAAAGGAGAGCAGTAGAATACAGAGCCTGGACTTCAGAAAAGCAGACTTTGACTCCCTCGGGGAACTGATGGGCAAGGTCCCCTGGGAGAATAACATGAGGGGGAAAGGAGTCGAGGAAAGCTGGCTGTATTTTAAAGAAACCTTATTGAGGTTGCAGGAACAAACCATCCCGATGTGTAGAAAGAAAAGTAAATATGGCAGGCGACCAGCTTGGCTTAACAGTGAAATCCTTGCTCGTCTTAAACACAAAAAAGCAGCTTACAAGAAGTGGAAGATTGGACAAATGACCAGGGAGGAGTATAAAAATATTGTTCAGGCATGCAGGAGTGAAATTAGGAAGGCCAAATCACACTTGGAGTTGCAGCTAGCCGGAGATGTTAGGAGTAACAAGAAGGGTTTCTTCAGGTATGTGAGCAACAAGAAGAAGGTCAAGGAAAGTGTGGGCCCCTTACTGAATGAGGGAGGGAACCTAGTGACAGAGGATGCGGAGAAAGCTAGTGTACTCAATACTTTTTTTGCCTCTGTCTTCACAGACAAGGTCAGCTCCCAGGCAGCTGCACTCCACAGCACGGTATGGGGAGGAGGTGACCAGCCCTCTATGGAGAAAGAAGTAGTTCGGGACTATTTAGAAAAGCTGGACGAACACAAGTCCATGGGGCTGGATGCACTGCATCCGAGGGTGCTAAAGGAGTTGGCCGATGTGATTGCAGAGCCATTGGCCATTATCTTTGACAAATCATGGCAATCGGGGGAGGTCCCGGATGACTGGAAAAAAGCTAATGTAGTGCCCATCTTTAAAAAAGGGAAGAAGGAAGATCCGGGGAACTACAGGCCAGTCAGTCTCACCTCAGTCCCTGGAAAAATCATGGACCAGGTCCTCAAGGAATCAATTCTGAACCACTTAAAGGAGGGGAAAGTGATCAGGAACAGTCAGCATGGATTCACCAAGGGCAAGTCATGCCTGACTAACCTAATTGCCTTCTATGATGAGATAACTGGCTCTGTGGATGAGGGGAAAGCAGTGGATGTGCTATTTCTTGACTTTAGCAAAGCTTTTGATACAGTCTCGCACAGTGTTCTTGCCAGCAAGTTAAAGAAGTATGGGCTGGATGAATGGACGGTAAGGTGGATAGAAAACTGGCTGGATGGTCGTGCTCAACGGGTAGTGCTCAATGGCTCCATGTCTAGTTGGCAGCCGGTATCAAGTGGAGTGCCCCAAGGCTCGGTGCTGGGGCCGGTTTTGTTCAATATCTTCATCAACGACCTGGAGGATGGTGTGGACTGCACCCTTAGCAAGTTTGCAGATGACACTAAACTGGGAGGAGTGGTTGATGCGCTGGAGGATAGGGATAGGATACAGAGGGACCTAGACAAATTAGAGGATTGGGCCAAAAGAAATCTGATGAGGTTCAACAAGGACAAGTGCAGAGTCCTGCACTTAGGACGGAAGAATCCCATGCACTGCTACAGACTAGGGACCGAATGGCTGGGCAGCAGTTCTGCAGAAAAGGACCTAGGGGTTACAGTGGACGAAAAGCTGAATATGAGTCAACAGTGTGCCCTTGTTGCCAAGAAGGCTAACGGCATTTTGGGCTGTATAAGTAGGGGCATTTCCAGCAGATCGAGGGACGTGATTATTCCCCTCTATTCGGCACTGGTGAGGCCTCATTTGGAGTACTGTGTCCAGTTTTGGGCCCCACACTACAAAAAGGATGTGGATAAATTGGAAAGAGTCCAACGGAGGGCAACAAAAATGATTAGGGGGCTGGAGCACATGACTTATGAGGAGAGGCTGAGGGAACTGGGATTGTTTAGCCTGCAGAAGAGAAGAGTGAGGGGGGATTTGATAGCTGCTTTCAACTACCTAAAAGGGGGTTCCAAAGAGGATGGATCTAGACTGTTCTCAGTGGTAGAAGATGACAGAACAAGGAGTAATGGTCTCAAGTTGCAGAGGGGGAGGTTTAGGTTGGATATTAGGAAAAACGTTTTCACTAGTAGGGTGGTGAAGCACCGGAATGGGTTACCTAGGGAGGTGGTGGAATCTCCTTCCTTAGAGGTTTTTAAGGTCAGGCTTGACAAAGCCCTGGCTGGGATGATCTAGTTGGGGTTGGTCCTGCTTTGAGCAGGGGGTTGGACTAGATGACCTCCTGAGGTCCCTTCCAACCCTGAGATTCTATGATTCTATGATTTTTTAGGGACATTCCCGATTTTTGGGTCTTTATCTTATATAGGCTCCTATTACCCCCCATCCCCCGTCCCAATTTTTCACACTTGCTGTCTCATCACCCTAATTGAGTAATACCTTGTGCCTTAGACTTCCATTCAAAGTAATATACAGGATATAATTCAAGGCATAACACTGTAGAGGATGCCACTAAGCAGCAGTGCCCACAGAATAATTAGGTTCAACATGCTAGGGGCAGGTAGGGTACTAAATAGTGATAGTTTTGGTTTCGTGGCTGAATGTTATCTGCTAGCAGCAATGTCTTATGATTGGTATTTATCAATATGTAAACCTCCCTATTATGCAGCCCTGGTGAATGACTGTAGTATAAGTGCCTTTCTGACTATTACCATAGTAACATCTTTGCCGTAATGAATAATGTTCTGTGGCCACCAATGAAATTGACCGTTTCTTTTGTGACTTCACCCCATTGATCAATCTCTCCTGCCATGGCAACACCTGGATGTCTGGTGACCTTCAGATTCTCTTCCATAGACACCCTGCCCCATTTCTATTGACCCTGGCATCCTATGCTTGTGTCATCACCATCATCCTGAGAATCCCTTCCACGACCACAGGCAAAAGGCATTTTCCACCTGCTCCTCTCACCTCGTTGGGATTACAATTTTCTATGGGACCTAATAGCTGGTTTGCTACCAAACACTGTTGCACTAAGAGACATGAACAAAGAGTTTTCCACCTCCTTGTCTCCACCCCTCAATCCCTTCGTGAAGGCAAAGGAAACCTGGAGAAAAAGCTGTCAGGAAACCTGTGGCATTCAGCAGAATTTAGGCCAGTTCCAGAAAATAAAACAGTTTAAGGAGCAGTTAAGGTCACCCCTTGGTCACAGCAGAGTCTAGTGACCTCGTCTGGGATTTTCAGAGGCCTAAGTGAGCTTGGCATTCAACTGCCACTGAATTTTGCGGTAGGATTTTCTAAAGCACCTCAGTGATTTAATTGCGTGAACAGAGAGAGGAAAGTAAGGAAGATGTCTAGGGTGGCATTTTTAATAGTGACAAAGGGCCAGATTTTTAAAGGATTCGGGTACGTCCATACTTACCGGCTGGTTCGGCGGCAAGCAATCGATCTTCTGGGATCGATTTATCGCGTCTTCTCTAGACGCGATAAATCGATCCAGGAAGTGCTCGCCGTCGACGCCGGTAATCCTGCTCTGCGAGAGGAGTAGGCGGAGTTGACAGGGGAGCCTGCCTGCCGCGTGTGGACCCGCGGTAAGTACCTTTTAGTTCGAACTAAGATACTTCGACTTCAGCTACATTATTCACGTAGCTGAAGTTGCGTATCTTAGTTCGAACTGGGGGGTTAGTGTGGACACTTAAGGATGCAGATGGGGACAAATGGGATTTCAAAAGCACCGAGGCACCTAATTTCTTCTTAGTTCAATGGGAGTAAGCCACCTAGTGCATTTTAAGTGCCTATTCACCTATCTGCCTCTTTAGGCAACTAAATACCTTTAAAAAATCTGGCCTAAGTGACTTAGGTGCACAAGTCCCATTGACTTTCAGTGAGGAGTAGGACACCTAACTCATTTTGGCCTCTAGGAATAACAGAATGGCATTTGTTATGGGGATTTAGAAACTACAGACTTTGCCCCTTTTCCCCTCTTCTGGCTGGATATACAGGGCCCTGGGCCAATTATGTCTCTCATTAAGTTATTGGGTTGGTTCTGACCACTGCATCTGGGGCTATGGGTATAAGAGTCTGAGCATTCAGGACTGTGGAGGGAGGGACCTCAGTAAATGAGTAAAGCAAAGTTGATCAATACACCTGAAACCATGTAGACAAGCCAGACACATGGTGCAATAGGCAAGAGCTAGCCCAGGGATGACGGCATTTCAAACACACAATTCAATTACTGATTCATTGCGGCATGATAGTCTCATCGCAATTTTTAATTTAAATAATAAATAAATAAATAAAATATTGCTTTCCTCAAGCCATGACAATAAAATCAACGCTCCAGCACAGCTCAATCGGTGATGCTGTTGCACATCATCTAGACGTTCCTCTCCTTAGTGCGTGGACAATGGACAGTCTTTGAAGGAATGGTGTATTGTCCTTGATTTAGTGATGGAGTTTCTGTTGGGGAGAGTTGTTGCAAACAACAAAAGAGTTTGCTTTCTGCCTGAATCTCTCTAACTAGAGTCAATACTTGGGGAAGAGTTGTTCTCCGGAAACCAGACATTTGTATCTGGACTGCTATTTCTGAAAGAGGGGTTTGCCTTCATGCTATTTATGACCACCTCTGTTCCAGGACTGGCATAAATAAACTTCCATAAGAATTTACCCAGACTCCACATCACGGAGTTTTCCTCCAACAGGAAATGAAACCCAGGGTAAGGTCCTGGCTCCTGGATAACCCTTACTAATCACAAAACCTTCGACCACTTGAGCCAAAGAACAATTTCAATGGTAATGAATAAAAGGGGGAACTCCTCACAGAGGATGCTGGATACAAAGAGACCTATTGGCCTATCCAGTAGTCCATCCCTCCAACCATAAACATTAAAGATGTGGAAAGGCTGTGATAATGCTGTCTAGTAGAGCACTGGATGGGGACTCAGGAGGTCTGGGTCCTATCCTGGCTCTGCTTCTTGCCTGATGAGGAATCTTGGGCAAGTCACTCTGTGCCTCAGTTTCCCTACCTGTAGAATGGGGATAATGATACTGCCTCAGGGACCTGTTGAAGGACTGGCCTTTTTGGAGCCTACAATGTGCCCGTACATCTGATACATCACATAAACATGCACTGAATAAGTGAATGAAAAAGAGCTTGTTTCCACATCAAAACCCATTGTAGAGGGGCCTCTCTCTATGGCCATCTATCAGCTAAGATATATTGAAGGCAACTAGTGGTTGAACATGACCTTGAGCGACATTCTTATTTATGCTGAGAACAAGGGACACTAAAGTGGGAACAAATCCTGTTTATGGCATAAAGAGGCCTTTGTGTAAATGACAGTCAGGCCCCTTATACATTGACTTCACCTCTCAGCTTCATATCTTGGTGTCTTGCATATTTCATTTCTGAAATATCTGCCTGTCTCTTGTTTCCTTCATATCACCTAACAAGAAAAGTTAACATGCTGCATTGACCAGTGGATCTCCCACACGACTTGAGACCAGGAGACCTGTCTTCTGTTGCTGACTCTGCAACTGATCTGCTGGCCGACCTTGGGCAAGTCATTTCCCCTTCCCAGGCCTCAGTTTCCCCATCTGTGAAATTGGCATTCATGGACGTGTAATGAGTCCTTTGAAAATGTATGGAATAAAATTGTTGCGCACTGTGTAAGCACAACTAGTAAAGTGATGGATGTGTATTTTTCCGTCACCTGGGCTCCTGAAACACACAGGGCATGACAAAGAGGGAGGTTTCCCATGGGGATTGCCCTCCACATTCACACCATTTTAACAAGCGACATGGGGTTAATTCTCCCAGGAGGTCCATTCAAAAGCCATCACAATCAGCAGTCTGGGAGGAGACCCGTCTAGCAGCAGGAGACTGTGTGAGGCTGCGTTCCCTTATAAACCCTGTAAGAATCCACCCCAGGAAGCGCTGAGGTTCTGTGTAATCCACACAAGCAAGAGCATCAAACCAGAGCAGCCCAGGCCAGCAGCAAAAATGAGGTGTCTTTGCTGAGTGAAGAAGCGTGCGGGAGACAGTGAGGGACAGCTGGGGCCCTTGAGGGAGAGGTCGCCACTGGATGCTGAGGATTAAAGGTAAATCGGATCATTCCCATTGACCTCCTGAGGTCTCCTCCAACCCTAATCTTCTAGGATTCTATGATTCCTGGGACAAGCGCTGGGGGGTTCAGTTAGGAAGCAAAAGTCGGCATGTTGGGAAGCAGAGTGGCCAGAGCGCTCACTCAGGCCCGCCCTGTAACCGTGCCCTGACTGCTCTGTGGCACAGCCTGTTCCCTCCTCGACACGCCTCATCACAGCTCCTAACGCCGCTGAGCTGAGACGCCGCAGAGCGCGGCTGGGGGGCCGGCGTCGCGGCTACTGTACTGCAGCAGGGACACAGCACCGACGTCCCCTTCAGTCCCCCCTGTCCCTGACAGACACAGACACATCAGCTGGGCTGCTGGGTGGAGCTGGGGCCAGAATTGTCCTGATTTTCGGTTTCCCTTCCCCTCCCCTCAGACAGGCCTGGTCTCTCCCTCTGACATCTCCTCCGCCTTCATCCCTCCTGGCCCAACCCTTTCACACACGCCTCCCCAGATGTTTCCAAATGGAGGAGTGGAGATTTTCCATCCTCTCCTGGGCCCAATCCTTAAGGTTTGGGTGGCCTCCTGTGCCAAGCCCTGGGAGAACTCCGGGCTCTTCCCACCCTACACAGGAGCGGAGCACTGGGGTGATGATAAGTGGAAAGCTTTTCAGATCAGGGAACAGGGCAGCTCCCCCGTACGCCTGATACCCACTGTGAGTCTTCCCTGCCCCATCCCATTTCTCATTCTCCCCCTAATATGTCTCCTCATGGCTCCTAACATAGCTGAGCTGAGACAGCGGCTGGGAGGACCGAATTACATCTGCTGTATTGCTGCCCAGAATTCGCCTGTAATTCCACTCCAACAGGCGCGCGCACGTTAGCTGGGCTGCAGGGTCCAACTGGGGACAGAATATGTGTGAGGGTTTCTAGGTGACTCGCGGGATTCATAAGAGTGTAAGGGATCTGTGTGCATGTCTTTTTGGAGTGTCCCTTGTGCATGAGGCACGGTGTGTAGATTAGATAGATAGATAGATAGATAGATAGATAGATAGATAGATAGATAGAGGGGGGGGATGGGGCTAGATAGATAGAGGGGGTGTATGAGGATAGATAGATAGATAGATAGATAGATAGAGGGGGGGGATGGGGCTAGATAGATAGAGGGGGTGTATGAGGATAGATAGATAGATAGATAGATAGATAGATAGAGGGGGTGGGTGGGGATAGATAGATAGATAGAGGGGGTGGATGGGGATAGATAGATAGATAGATAGAGGGGGTGTATGGGGATAGATAGATAGATAGATAGATAGATAGATAGATAGATAGATAGAGGGGGTGGATGGGGATAGATAGATAGATAGATAGATAGATAGATAGATAGATAGATAGATAGATAGATAGCTGATGGGGTGTATGGGGATAGATAGATAGATAGATAGATAGATAGATATTAGATTAGATGGGTGATGGGGTGTATGGGGATAGATAGATAGATAGATAGATAGATAGATAGATAGATAGATAGATAGATATGCCCAGGGCACTAACTTCGAACTTCATCAATTCATAGATGCCAAGGCCAGAAGGGATCATTGTGATCAGTTACTCTGAACATCTAGGCCAGTGGTTTTCAATCTGCAGTCTATGGACCCCAGGGGGTCAGCCAACTATGTCTAAGGGGTCTGTGAAAGGTTGTTGTATTTTACCACAGAAAGTGGTTTTTAACCTGTGTTCTGCAGATCCCGGGGGGGTCTGCAGATTATGTCTAAAATTTCCAAAGGCGTCCGCACCTGCATTCAAAATGTTTAGGGCTTCACAAATGAAAACCACTGCTCAAGGGCCTAGAACTCCCCCAAAGTAATTCCTGTGTGACCTTGGGGGACTGGGGATCATTTCCCTGCTCCATTACCAACGCCTGTGTGACCTTAGCAACTCACTTATGGCCACAGTTTCAAAGCTGGCTAGCCACCTAAAGCAGCAGATACGCAGCTAATGGGATTTTCAAAATAATCTAAGATGTTTAGGCACCTAAATCCCATTGACGTCAATGCAACTCTGGTACCTAAACTGCTCGGAGGCTTTTGAAACTCCAGTAAGCAACTACCTGCATCTTTAGTGCCTACATGCCTTTGAACATCTGGCCCTCTGCATAAAACAGGCATAATGGCATTTTCCTACTTCCCAGGAGGTGCTGTGAGGGTAAGTATGTTATAGAACATGAGGTGCTCAAATACTTTGATTATGGGGGCCATATGAGGACCTAAGAATAAATGCATACACATAGTTGCACTAGCTCGGTTAAAAATGTACAAGAGATACAAGCTATAATAGTACTGGACAGGAGGCCAACAATTAATTGCCTGGCCAAACAATTCCCCATGTAGATGCTGTTGCATCAGTATCAATTATGGGATCTTACAGCTCCTCTGTAGAATCGGAGGCTGCCCACTAATAAAGGCACACTATTAAAGAAACCAGATTAGATGGATTGTTCTGGTGTGGCAATGCCCATGTTCCTTATCAAGTCTCAAAGCCATAGAAGACAGTAAATGACTTTCTCGGAGTCCCGTTGGTACTTTTCTGTAATCATATGGATGCTGCTTTATCAAGTTTAACAGGAGAGAGAGAAAAAAACTCCACTGTTTCTTGTTTCCTTCCTCCTACAAGATACATCCCATGGGGAAGGGAGAAGGGGAAAATCAAACATCCATCACCGAGTTCATCCTCCTAGGATTTGAGAATGTCCCAGAACTTCAGATTCTTCTCTGCCTGCTGTTTCTAGTGATCTACGTGGTGACCGTGGCCGGGAACATCCTCATTGTTGTGCTAGTTGTGGCCGATCAGCGCCTTCACACCCCTATGTATTTCTTCCTGGGGAACTTGTCCTGCTTAGATACCTGCTACACGTCCGCCATCCTGCCTAGGATGCTGGTCAGTCTCCTGACTGGTGACAGAACCATCTCAGTCAATGGCTGCTTCATACAATTACATTTTTTTGGTTTTCTAGTAGGTGCAGAATGTTACCTCCTAGCTGCGATGTCTTATGATCGGTATTTAGCGATATGTAAACCCCTGCATTATGCAGCCCGTATGAAAGGCAGGTTCTGCCTCCAGCTAGCAGCTGGGTCTTGGCTATGGCCTTTTGTGGCTAGTACCCTACTTGTATGTTTGGTTTCACAATTAATATTCTGTGGCCCTAATGAAATTGACCATTTCTTTTGTGACTTCACCCCAATGACTAAGCTTTCTTGTAATGATACTAACCTGGTCATACTGGTGAGTTTCATACTCTGCTCCACAGAAGTGCTTTCTACATTTATATTAACAGTAACATCCTATATTTCAATCATCACCACCATCCTGAGAATCCCTTCCACCACTGGGAGGAAAAAAGCATTTTCCACCTGCTCCTCTCACCTCATTGTGGTGACAATTTTCTACGGGACCCTAATCGTTGTCTATATGCTCCCAGACGTTGGTGCACTGAAAGACCTGAACAAAGTGCTCTCTGTCTTTTACACTGTCCTGACTCCTCTGGCCAACCCACTCATCTACAGCCTGAGAAACAGAGAGGTCAAGGAAGCTATGAAGAAAGTCATCCAATTTCTGCGGCACTCACAAAAATTCGTCTGGATTGACTCTGTGGTTTAGCCAGCAAGCGAGGTAGCATCGAGGTTGCCCCTAGATCATGTTAATCGCATGATCCGTGAGTAATATGGGGATAATACTAACAGCTACATGTTTCCTCTGCTTCTGTGTTCTGACTCTCCACATTTTACAAGGCACTGACCTGGAATTCAGAACACTTTTGGATCTGGGAAGATAATGGTGGTCTTCATGTATATATACATGTGTGTGTGTGTGTGAGAGAGAGAGAGAGAGAGAGAGAGATCTTTCAAAGATCAGACGGAGTCTAGAATTCATGGCTAGAGCTGCGTGATTTCTTTTCAACACAGAATTTTTTCCAAAAATACATTTTTCAGAGCACAGAATGTATTCATAAATTCAGATTGAATTCATGTAATAGTTTTCTCTGAAAAAATGGTATTTTCTTTAAAAAAATAAAATAATTTCTTTTTACTATTTCAGACAGAAACATTTCAACTATTCCTTTGGAATGTTTCCTTTGGAAATTTATCTTATTTTTTTAAAAGGTTGAAAAGGAGACACCAGTGAGCACTGAGACTGAGGTGGATGTAGGTTGCTTGAGCCCTGAAGTGGCCTTGGGGAATCCCCAAACTTTGTCCCCTAAAACCCACCATCCAATCCCAAGAAATATTGTTCCCATCTATGGAAACCCCCAAGATGCTCTGCACCTTCCTCTCCAAATCTGAAAGCAATGAGTTCAAAACAATGACAAGAGTGGCCACTTGACTTAAGGGGATTATGGGACGTTTCCGGAGGCCGATCAGAGCGCAGTAATGCGACACCTCATTCACACTGATGCTGGGGTGTTTCAGCCAAGGCGCAGCAAGCGTTATGCTTCGCTTGGAAGTGGATTACCAGGAGCGCTCCAGGTGCAGAGTTCAGGCGCTCTAAGTGCCTTGCCAGTGTGGACGGGTTGTGAGTTAGGGCGCTGGGGACTGCTTTAATGCACTCTAACTTGCAAGTGTAGCCAAGCCCTTAGAAAGCCCTCCTAAAGTCCTTTCTTACATCCTGCAAACACCTCCTTGTGCAGGTAGCCTGAAATTGCCCAAAAAACCTTAAAGGAGTTGGGCACCCATCTTCCTCTGAAAGTCAATGGTACTTGGCATCTAAATCCCTTAGGCTCCTTTGAATATCTTAGATGCAGCTGTTAGTTGTCCCACTGAAGCCAGTGAGCATGCTCACATGAATCAAGGATAGTAGGACTAGAAGATTCATAGATTTCAAGGCCAGGAGGAACAGTCAGACCATCTAGTCTGACCTGCAGAATGCTATCCAGAGAGCTCCACCCACTGATTCCTGCAGCCAGTCCTATCATTTGGGTTTCACCTACAGTGTATCATTTAGCAAGTCACTCAACAAGACGTCAAGGAATGGAGAATCCACCACATCGCTTGGGAATCTGTGGGTCAGGCCCTTATAGAATCATAGAATCATAGAATATCAGTGTTGGAAGGGACCTCAGGAGGTCATCTAGTCCAACCCCCTGCTCAAAGCAGGACCAACCCCCAACTAAGTCCTTTAAAAGCCCACTGAGGTTGTGGTGTACATTGCTGTGTAACCAAAGTTGGGTTAACAGAAGCTCCATGGGGCCTGGGTTCAGAGGGGTTTCATTGATCCAGCTATCTGGGATCCAATGATCTATGGAGGTTGCCTACTAGGGTCTGCTAAGAGGATTTGGGGGCACCACACGCAGGGAATGGAAGCAGAAGTGGTGTGAAGAATGGGATTTAGTGTGGACTTTGTTTGAATTAGCCCATATCTGTCTTACTCCACCAGTATCACCATTATTCTTTTGTTCTCCATGTGCTGCACCTTTACGTTTCAAGGAGTCCGTCATTCTGTGACTGGCAGCTGCCATTTTCTCTCCGGTTCTGAGACATACAGCCTGTGCTCTCCTCTCCTAGACATTCTGGGTGGCACTTTCCAAACCTGCTGAAGGATTTTGGCACCGTCTCCTAGGCAGCATTAACATTTCTTCCCAAGAGCGCATCAGAGACTGGGATTTTCAAAGGGCGCAAGAGATTTAAGTGCCCAACTCCCATAGAAATTCAATTCACCCTTCTTAGTGGTTGGGGCACTAAGAACCTAGGTTCAAGTCCCTGCTCCACCACAGACTTCCTATGTATTGGGCAAGTCACTTAGGCCCAGACCCACAAAAGGATTTAGACACCTACCTGCCATGTCAGGCCCGTAAACCTGACCTTTAGAAGCCACTGAGATCCTCAGAACCCCTGATCAGCTGCCACCTAACTCTGGAGGGACCTAAAAGCCCCAAGACACCTACATTTTCCCCACTAAGGTATCCAAGGTGCCTAAATTTGGTGGCTCTGTGCCCAAGTCTCTCTGTGCCTCAATTTCCCATTGGTGCAATGGGAATAATATCTCTCTGTGGCATTATGAGCATAAACACTTTGCAGACTGGGAGATGTTCCAATGCTATGGTAATGTGACCCATAAAAATACTTTAGAGTGCTAGATTAGTAAAACTGAAAATTGTATCCTTAATATAGGGTTTTGAATGGCATTTCGTAGGGATTTCTAAAAAGAATATACATATCACAATTGTTACATGTAACAGAAACAATTCCCCACATCTAACACCAGCAGTTTTGAACCCAGCACTCTCCAATCCACTACACAGCCCTTTGGCACTTGAACTAGTAGAGGAAGTTAGAACCTTACTGGTAGCTGTTAAACGCTAGTACTTCACTTGCTACCCATAGTAGTAGCTTATTATACCCATTTGCCCAGCCCCTAGAGGCAATGGGTTTGATGTGCAGGAATTGCCTTGTTTTGCAGGCAGCATATGCATTCACATAGATTTGGCAGGTTCCATCTGAGAGGCAGGACTTCTGAACCAAGACTGGAGGCTCCCTTACTAAAGATCTGTTTTCTTTCCCAGCTCTGTCCAATGTGACTTTGTGAAACCTCTCAGCTGTACAAGGTCTGTAAAAAGGCTAACTACTCAGAGAAGTCAGCAGAGACCTGGCCACATGCGAAGTGCAATTGGGAATGTTGAGTGACAAGTTTTGGTCCTGGTCTACACTATGAGGTTAATTTAGCTGCATTAGGTCGATTTTATAATCGATGTGTCTACACAACCAACCCCGTTCCATCCACCTAAAGGGCTCCTAAAATGGACTGCTGTACTCCTCACCGGCAAGGGCAGTAGCGCTAAAATCGACTTTGATGGGTCAAATTTGGGGTAGTGTAGACACAATTCGACAGTATTGGCCTCCGGGAGCTATCCCAGAGTGCTCCAATGTGACCTCTCTGGACAGCACTTTCAACTCAGATGCACTAGCCAGGTACACAGGAAAAGCTCCGGGAAATTTTGAATTTCATTTCCTGTTTGGTCAGCGTGGCGAGCTCAGGAGCACAGGTAACCATGCAGTCCCAGAATTGCAAATGAGCTCCAGCATGGACTGAACGGGAGACACTCGATGTGATTGGTGTATGGGGAGAAGAGTCTTTGCAGGCCGAACTCTGATCAAAAAGAAGAAATGCTGATATATATGCCAAAATCACACGGGGCATGTTGGACAGAGGCTACAACAGGGACATACTGCAGAGCCGCGTGAAAGTTAAGGAGCTCAGGCAAACCTACCAAAAGACAAAGGAGGCAAACGGTCGCTCCGGGTCAGAGCCCCATCCATGCCGCTTCTATGATCAGCTGCATGCATCACCACTACGCCACCACTGTCCCTGGACACCTGCAAGGGGGGAGTCTCACGCAACAGGGAGGAGGATTTTGTGGATGAGGAAAAGGAGGAGAATGCACAGCAGGCAAGAGAAGAATCCGTTCTCCCTGGCAGCCAGGACCTTTTCATCACCCTGGAGACAATACCCTCCCAAGGCAGGTTCCCGGACCCTGAAGCCGGAGAAGGAACCTCTGGTGAGTGCACCTTTGTAAATACACTACAGGGTTTAAGAGCAGTTGTGTTTAATGTTTGATTTGCCCTGAAGACTTGGGATGCATTCACAGCCAGTACAGCTACTGGAAAAGTCTGTTAACGTGTCTGGGGATGGAGCGGGAATCCTCCAGGGACATCTCCATGAAGCTCTCCTGGAGGTACTCTGAAAGCCTTTGCAGGAGGTTTCTGGGTAGGGCTGCCTTATTCCGTCCTCCATGGTAGGACACTTTACCATGCAAAGCCAGTAGCAAGTAGTTTGGAATCATTGCAGCATGGCAGCGAATGGTCCTGGGTTTTGGTCGCATTCAAGCAACATTCAGTCTTTATCTCTCTGTGTTAGCCTCAGGAGAGTGATATCATTCATGGTCACCTGGTTGAAATAGGGGAATCTTTTAAGGGAACAGTCAGAGAAGCCCGTTCATGCTGGGCTGTTTGCGTTTGGCTAAAAGGGACCATCCCTGAAAATAGCCACACGGTGTGGAGAGAGGTGAAGGGCTCATCCCAGAGAATTACCACGCGGTGGCGTGGTGGGAGGGTTGTGCTGCACATCCACCCGAAAAACGCAGCCCCTCCTTTTAAATGGCCAACCCAACCGGCATTGCTTGCTATGGGAAAGGACGGCACTGCAGTTTGAAACCATTCCCACATGTTATGAAGGCAGAAGAAGCCAACCCTGCGTATCCTTTGGCTTAGCATGGCTGCCTGGAAACTGAATTCTGTTGCCCAGCCATGTGTGATGTGTCACCATACCGGCAGGCACTCAATATAAAAGGCAAAATGCGACCTTGTACCTAAAGCACATATGCTGTCTGCTGTGAATTGCTTGATTCACTGTGAAAGAGTCTCCCTTTTGTTCTCAGAAATGTATCTTCTTAAATTCTACTCTCCCTTTTTATCCCCCCACAAGTGCAAATATTTCTACGATCCCCCTATCATCTCCGTCCCAGAAGTTATCGCAGATTAGGTGAAAAAAATGCACTTGCATGTTTTCCGAGCTCACGCAGTCCTCCCGCACTGATAGGGTACAGCTGAATGCATGGAGGCATACCGTGGCAGAGTCCAGGAAAGCATTAAGTGAACGCGATGAGAAGAGGCAGGAGGTGATGCTGAGGTTAATGGGGGAGCAAACGGACATGCTCAGGTGTCTGGTGGAGCTGCAGGAAAGGCAACAAGAGCACAGACTGCCACTGCATCCCCTGTATAACCATCTGCCCTCCTCCACAAGTTCCATATCCTCCTCACCCAGACGCCCATGTACACGGGAGGGGGAGGCTCCAGGCACCCAGCCACTCCACTGCAGAGGATGGCCCAAGCAACAGAAGGCTGTCATTCAATAAGTTTTGATTTGTAGTGTGGCTACAATAAGCATGTGGCCTTGTCCTTCCCTCCTCCCCTCCTCCCTCACCCCACCCGGGCTACCTTGTCAGTTATCTCACTTTTTTTTAATCAATAAAGAAAGAATGCATGGTTTTAAAACAATAGGGACTTTATTTCCTTTGTCAGCTGTGATCAAAGGGGGGAGGGTGATTGGCTTATAGGGAATTAAAATCAACAAAGGGGGTGGCTTTGCATCAAGAAGAAACACACACAACTGTCACACCGTAGCCTGGCCAGTCATGAAACTGATTTTCAAAGCTTCTCTGATGCGGCGCGCCTAGCTGTGCTCTTCTAATCACCGTGGTGTCTGGCTGCTCAAAATCAGCCGCCAGGTGATTTGCCTCAACCTCCCACCGCAACATAAACGTCTCCCCCTTACTCACGCAGATATTATGGAGCACACCGCAAGCAGCAATAACAATGGGAATATTGGTTTTCCTGAGGTCTAACCTAGTCAGCAAACAGCGCCAGTGAGCTTTTAAACATCCAAATGCACATTCTACCACCATTCTGCACTTGCTCAGCCTGTAGTTGAACTGCTCCTTACCACTATCCAAGCTGCCTGTGTACGGCTTCATGAGCCATGGGAGCAAAGGGTAGGTTGGGTCTCCAAGGATAACTATTGGCATTTCAACATCCCAAAGGTAATTTTCTGGTCTGGGAAGTAAGTCCCTTCTTGCATCTGTTCAAACAGCCCAGAGTTCCTAAAGATGTGAGCGTTATGCACCTTCCCGGCCATCCCACGTTGATGTCGGTGAAACGGCCCTTGTGATCCACCAATGCTTGCAGCACCATTGAGAAGTACCTCTTGCGGTTTATGTACTGGATACGTGTTCCGTCTATCGCCCCACCACAGTTAGGGAACCCCATTGCAGCAAAGCCATCCACTATGATATGCACATTTCCCAGAGTCACTACCCTTGATAGCAGCAGCTCAGTGATTGCGTTGGCTACTTGGATCACAGCAGCCCCCACAGTAGATTTGCCCACTCCAAATTGATTCCCGACTGACCGGTAGCAGTTAGGTGTTGCAAGCTTCCGCAGGGCTATCGCCACATGCTTCTCAACTGTCAGGGCTGCTCTCATCTTGGTATTCCTGTGCTTCAGGGTGGGGAAATGCAACTCACAAAGTTCCAGGAAAGTGGCCTTATGCATGCAAAAGTTTCCCAGCCACTGGGAATCATCCCACACCTGCAACACTATGTAGTCCCACCAGTCTGTGCTTATTTGCTTGGCCCAGAATAGCGTTCCACTGTATCAACCTGCCCCACTGCCACCATGATGTCCCAATTGCCACATCCTGTGCTTTCAGGGAAGTCTATGTCCATGTCCTCCTCACAATCATCTTTCTGCTGACGTCTCCTGTCCAGGTTCTGCACATACTGCAGGATAATGTGCGAGGTGTTTATAATGCTCACAACAGCAGCGGTAACCTGAGTGGGCTCCATGCTTGTCGTGCTATGGTGTCTCCACGGGTAATCCAGGAAAAAAGGTGCAAAATGATTGTCTGCTGTTGCTTTCATGGAGGGAGGGAGGGAGGGAGGGAGGGAGAGAAGACTGACGACATGTACCCCAAACCACCCGCAACAATGTTTTGTCCCATCAGCATTGGGAGCTTAACCCAGAATTCCAATGGGCAGCAAAGACTGCGGGGACTGTGCGATAGCCACCCACAGTGCACCGCTCCATGAATCGATGCTAGCAACGGTATTGAGGATGCACTCCGCCAACTTAATGCGCTTAGTGGGGACACACACAATCGACTGTATAAAATCATTTTCTAAAAATCGACTTCTATAAAATGGACCTAATTTTTAGTGTAGACATACCCTTGGACATGTTCTTCTGGGCATGTGCAAATGGTGATGCTCTGTGGCTGATAACTCACCCAAACCTGGATGGATTTTGACTGGGACCATGGGCAGCGGGTATAAGAGGCCAGGGGAGGCCTTCCCAAACAGCCGGCCCACCACCTTTGGAGTGTCCCGCCGCTGAAAGGGCACCCTGGCTGTGGCTCCGCCCATGCTCCGTCCCAAGGCCCTGTTCCTGATCATTTTCCTCCCCCACGAGGTACCACCCTTCCTCCGCCTCTTCCCATCCCTGCTTTGCCCACATGGGAGCCTGGGGGTGGCGGAGAAGAGGCATGCAGGAGCAGTGAGTGGCTGGCAGGTGGGTGGGTGGGTGTTTCTGGGGGAGGGGGAAAAGAGGTGTGCATGCGGTGGGCAGGGGGGCTTTGGGGGAAGAGGTGGGTGGGGAGACTGAGCATAGCCGGGGGTTGAGCATGGGCAGAGCTTCAGGGGGAAGAGACCAAGCAGAGTCAGGCATCAAGGCATGGCCACGTCCCGGGTGTGCCCAGCCTCCCCAAATGGAGGAGTCACGCGCCGCCTATGACTGGAAGCATTACAGACCTCACGCTGACCTTAAGACTGCCCATCTTCCAAGCTTCAACTTCCCAGAGCCAGAGCTGTTCTAGAAAAGGGCTGAGGAAAGTGGCCCCACGCCCTGTTCTTGGGAAGGGTAGAACTGGTTTTGCTCAAACTTGGAAAAAAAAAATTGAAGTTGAGGTGAAGGGCAAACAGGGACAATACCAACCCCAGCAGTTAACATTATACCACTACGACAATTGTAACCACAGGCGTTGCCTTACTCCACACGTATGGCCTAGCTCTTCTCTGTGCACATGCAAGCTATGCTCCCTGTGCCCCAACTTCACATAACTGAGGGAGAATCAGGGGTATGAGGGCCTCCCTCCACCACACTCGCTGCCAGACCTTTCCTGCCCTGATCCACCCGCTCCACGCCAGCCCCTTCCTGGTGGGCAGCACAGCACTGTCAGAGGAGGAAGCAGCAGATGCGGCATATCCACCTCCTTACCCCTGCCAGAGATTCTCCCGCGTCAGAGGGAGTTCTCCAGCCAGCTCACACTCGCTTTGCACTGTGTGAACTTTGCATACTGGAGGATCAAGTTCCCCCAAGCAGGGGCCCCACTGCACTAGGCGCTGTAGCCCAGGCAGATGTGGGGTTGGGGAACAGGGAGAATACACCAGCAGTGAACCATGCACAGCAGCAAGCAGCAGGTCAGAGACTTGATGTATTTTTTAAAGATGGCTTTAGCTAGGAGGCGATCAGCTAAGTGGAAAGAAAAGTGAAGGCAGAAGGGACATTCCAGGGAGAGGAGGACCATATGAGGAGAGATTAATAAGACTGGGACTTTTCAGCTCAGAAAAGAGACGACTAAGAGTGATATGAAGGAGGTCCTTAAAATCATGTGTGGTGTGGAGAAAGTAAATAAGGAAGTGTTATTTACTCCTTCTCATAACACAAGAACTAGGCATCAGCCAATGAAATTAATAGTCAGCAGGTTTAAAACGAACACACAACAAACATTCAACCTGTGGAACTCTTTGCCAGAGGACGTTGTGAAGGCCAAGACTATAAAAGGGTTCAAAAAAGAACTAAAGTTCATGGCCAGTCTTACATTCTTATGTTGGAGCCAGCAGGCCATCAGCATAGAGTGAGGAAAGTCCAGTCAAAACTGTGGAAAGTTCTCCAAATGCCCAGAGGTCCTGGCTTTAGAGGGCTGTGAGAACCCCACTCTACTTGTCCCTGAAGATGACTGAGATGCCCTCACAACCTAACCCCAATTGGTTACGAACATATAGATTCAAAGTCTCACCAAACTATACACTTGCAGAAAATCCGAGCAGTCAACTATCAACACTTCTCTGCTTCTTTATTACACATTCAACATCATGGTGTTTGGGTTATCTGGGAGCCGGGTGGTTCTTTCCCCACAGTAGCCGCCTCAAAGCTGCCTTCACCTCCTTGTTTTTCAGGCTGTAGATGAGGGGGTTTAACATGGGGGTTAAGATGCTGTACTGGATGGACACCAGACCATCCAGCACCACCGAGGAGGCCGAATTGGGTCTGAAATACCTAAACAAGCCCGTCCCATAGCACAAACCCACCACAATGAGGTGGGAGGTGCAGGTGGAGAAGGCTTTACGCCGGCCCTCTGCAGAGTGTATCCTCAGGATGGTGGTGAGGATATGAATGTAGGAGCCCAGGGTAAGGGAGAATGAGACCAGACCTATCGTCAGAGCAGAGGTGAGAAACACCATATCGCTAGTGAAGATCTCAGAGCAGGACAGGGCCACCAGGGAGGGGAGCTCACAACTGAAATGGTTGATTGCATTAGGCCCACAGAAATGTAAGGCCGACAGAGGGAGTGTGTTGATGAGGGCATACAAAGATCCGATCAGCCATGCACCAGCCACCAGCTGCCTGCAGACGTGTTTGCTCATTGTCCTCATATAACGCAACGGGTCGCAGATGGCAGCATATCGGTCGTAAGCCATCGCTGAGAGAATGAAAACCTCACTACACCCCGACAGGAGGAGGAAGAACATCTGGGCAAAGCAGCTGCTGACAGAAATGGTTTTCCGCTCTGATAGGAGGGTCTCCAGCATCTTAGGCACCGTTACTGAGGAGAAGCAGATATCTGAGAAGGATAAATGGGAGAGGAGGAAATACATGGGTGTGCCCAGGTGGGGATCAGCCCTTATCACCAACATGATGGCCACATTGCCCCCCAGGGTGGTCAGGTAAATAACTAGGAACACCAGGAAGAGGAAAGTCTGGAGCTGTGGGTCACTGGAAAGTCCCAGGAAAATAAACTCGGTCACCATTGTCTCGTTTGCCATGGACATTTATTCAGCCAAAACTGTGACCTGTAAGAATAGAAAGAAATCATAGAATCATAATACTGGAAGGGACCTCAAGAGGTCATCTATTCCAGTACTACCTCAGGGGGGAGAAATAGCTCAGTGGTTTGAGCATTGGCCTGCTAAACCCAGGGTTGTGAATTCAATCCGTGAGGGGGCCATTTAGGGATCTGGGGCAAAAATTGGGGATTGGTCCTGCATTGAGCAGGGGGTTGGACTAGATGACCTCCTAAGGTCCCTTCCAACCCTGAAATTCTATGAATCTATGAACTCTCTTCCTCCTATTGAGACAGGGAGAACATAAGTGTCTGAACTTTCTTCTCTGCCATTTAGTGTATTTTGTATATTTTAATCAAGTGCCTACTTATCCATCTCGTCTCTAAAGAGAAGTGAGCTCTGTATTCCACATCAGAACATACCACATTGTTCCCTCCTGTGTGCATTATTTTGTGTCTTTCAACACTGAATTTCACCTGCCTTTTTGATGTCTCTCAATCTAGCTTGGTCAGGTCTCTCTGAAATTCCTAACAGCCTTCTCTGTCTTGACAATACAAAACAAAGTTGTTTCATTGGCAAATTTTCCCAGCTCACTTGTTTAACCCCATTTCCAATCATCCATCTCATAGACTCATAGATTTTAAGGTCAGAAGGGACCATTACGATCATCTAGTCTGACCTCCTACACAACGTAGGCCACAGAATCTCACCCACCCACTCCTGCATCTGTTTTGCTATCCCCATATGTAAGCGGGGGAATGGTCCTGCTATTATGGGGAACTTTGCGGGTTTATACACTACCTCGGTGAAGTGGGCTAGCAAAAGGATCTGAGTCCTTGCTCCCACTTCCTTTACCCAGAGCCCTGCCTGATCTAGAGTACTCCCCTTCCACTATCCTGTATGGCAGAGTCCTCATAACCCCAACAAGGCTGGATTCTTGGGGGGCTCGACCCTTAACCTTGTCGTGGTCACTTTGGACAGGGGCAAGGGTGTCCCCATTCCAGGGTGCTCTCTCTGCACTGGATCCTTCCCTGACCCACTGATCATTACATACAGTTCAAAGCAAATATAGTTTATTAACCAGCAATCAATTAAAAAAAAATAAGGACAACATGGGAAAGGTTAAAGGAAACACATCACCCTGCTCTGTGGCACGGGGACATCACAACCAGCGTCTCTGGGATGTCAGGGCAGTTCAGTCTGTTCCTCACACGTCCCAGGACTCCTGCCCAGGCCCTGGCTGTGCTGCAGGGATGTTGCAGGTCCGATACTCACTCTGGCGGTGGCCACATGCTCTCAGACTCTAGGTGGCAGGACCCTTCTGCCCAGCATCGCCCCCGCCCCATCGGGGTTACAAGGCCCCTTGGCTGGGGCGTCTCCCTGCGCTGGGCCCACTGCCCAGGGTCTCCCTCGCTCTCCCCAGCGGCTCACTGCACCCAGCTCTGGACTGCTCCAGCCCCAGCTCCACCGCTCTGCCTCCAGCTCCCTGGGCTGCTTCTCTGGCCCCCCTGGCTCTGGTAGCTGCAGCTCTGCTCCCAGCACAGGGCTGCTCTGTGGGCTGCTTCTGTGGTTCTGCGCCCAGCACTGACCCGCTTCCCGGGCTGCTTTCCTGCCCCCTCTGGATCTGGCCCGGCTCCGCTCCCCAGCTCAGCTCGGGCCCCGGCTCTCTCCTTAGCTCGCCCCACCCTGTCTGACCCAGGCAATTCCAGCTCACAGGGAGGACAGGACCCTCCCCTGGCTTCCTGACTCCCTGATCAGCCTGCCCGCCCTGTTAATCAGCCTGACCTGGAGCGTTGGCCTCTCCCCATTGCCCCTGGGGACTGTCAGTCACAGGGTCCTGATTTCCCATCCACCCTTCCCCTTTATTTTGGTACTGGGCGCTAGCAACCAACCCCCCCACTGAGTTTTAGTAAGGGGACAACAGTCCCCTGACACATACACACCCATCTCTCTATCTATCTAGCTATCTGCAACTCTGGTCCAGTGGTGCTGGAACAGTTATTGTAGTGGGAGTGCTGAGCTGCACCCTCTTACCCCTGTCCGTGCCCCCTCACCGCCCCCTAGAGCTGGGGCTGGGAGCAGGGCCATGGATCTGGGAGCGGGGGACTCAGTCACGGGTAAGGCAGAGGAGGCTGGGGCCACAGCTATGGGTGGGTGCGGAGCCCCGGGCGTGAGGCTGCCAGCTGGGACCCCGCATGCGGGGCCGACAACGGAGCCCCCGGGAGCAGGGCCGATGGCCGGGAGGGACCCCTGGTGCTGATTGCGGAGCCTCCGGGGCGTCGGCTGGGCTGGACCCCGAGCCGGCAGCCGGGATGCCGCATATGGGCCAGTGGCCAGGACCCTGGGGCCAGCTGCTGGGTGGGACCCCACATGTGAGACAGCAGACAGGACCCTGGGGCTGGCAGCAGAGTCCCTGGGCAGCAGCAAAGCCGGCAGCTGGGATCCCGTGCAGCAGGGGCTGGTGGCCGGGACCCAGGGCACAGGGACAGCGGCAGGGATGCCAGGCACAAAACCTGAGGGTGCTGCAGCACCTCCCTCCACCAGCCGCATCCCTACTTCCTGCACTTATGCACTGGTCTGTGGAATGGAAGCTCAAGGCATCCCAGTGTTAATTTGCCAAGTTGAAAATTGTCCACTTAATCCCATTCTTTGTTTCTTGCCTCTTAAGGAACTTCTGATCCATGACAGAATTTTACCCTTCACCCCATGATGACTTAGTCGCCTTCAGATTAAATACAATGTGCATTAGCCGCCATCTTCATAAAGAAAAAAATCCACAAACCAAAATGAATATGTCCCCTAAAAGTGACATCAGTATATAATCCAAAATTTCTTTTTTTGGTTTCTTACTTTGCAAAGTACCAATATTCACCTAATGTAGGATTTCCTCTCTGCTTCTTCCCTTTGGTAAGATTGCAATTTATTTTAAATGTTACAACAATAGAAAGAACATAAGAACGGCCATACTGAGTTAGACCAAAGGTCCATCTAGCCCAGTATCCTGTCTTCTGTCAGTGGCAAATGCCAGGTGGCCCAGAGGGAATGAACAGAACAGGTATTTATCAAGTGATCCATTCCCGGTCACACATTCCCAGCTTCTGGCAAGCAGAGGCACATTTTCTGTGCTTATAAGATCTGAATACATATTATAGTGTGTGTGTATTGATCATAGAATCATAGAAGCGAATCACATGCATCTGAAGAAGTGGGTATTCACCCACGAAAGCTTATGCTCCAATACGTCTGTTAGTCTATAAGGTGCCACAGGACTCTTTGTCGCTTCTACAGATCCAGACTAACACGGCTACCCCTCTGATACCAGAATCATAGAAGATGAAGGTTGGAAGGGACCTCAGGAGGTCATCTAGTCCAATCCCCTGCTCAAAGCAGAACCAACACCAACTAAATCATCCCAGCCAGGGCTTTGTCAAGCCGGGCCTTAAAAACCTCTAAGGATGGAGATTCCTCCACCTCCCTAGGTAACCCATTCCAGTGCTTCATAGAATCATAGAATATCAGGGTTGGAAGGGACCTTAGAAGGTCATCTAGTCCAACCCCCTGCTCAAAGCAGGACCGACCCCCAATTTTTGCCCCAGATCCCTAGATGGCCCCCTCAAGGATTGAACTCACAACCCTGGGTTTAGCAGGCCAATGCTCAAACCACCAAGCTATCCCTCTCCCCCACCCTCCTGGTGAAATAGTTTTTCCTAATATCCAACCTAGACCTCCAACCTGCTACTCTGCTGGTTTAGAATGTAATGACCAATGCTGAATTATTTATTTATACATTAATGTAGTAGTAGTGGTCATACATTTGATTTTATTTCATGTACCAAAGGATGGCTATCCAAATTTTGTAAACCTTTGAAAAACCTTAAAACACACACATACAAAGAATTCACATAAAAATGCCATTCCTCTACAGTTTGTTTTTAATACATATTTTTCTGTATTTCACGACAATTTGAAGAATTCATAAAACAGAGATTTTTATTTTAGTTTGGCGTATTCCAGTTTTGAAATTCAGTGCTACGGATGGGGACTTGTGAGTCAGTTAGCCTGTATTTTTTTTAAATTAATTGTAATTTTTTAGGTTCACCCCTAAAAATCAACACTTCAAACTAAATCTGAAAATGATTGCCAGGGCAGAGTTTTTATGCTTCGCTAAATAAGTGGGCTGTAAATTTCTGCAATAGTGATAGGGCCAGATTTTCAAAAAGCTCAGGGCCAGATTTTTAAAAGTATGTAGTCAGCTAAAGATGTACATAAATGCCTAACTCCTATTGATTTCAATGGGTGTAAGGGACTTTATTGCTCTTTGAAAATCCCTCTGTGGGTCTAAATAACTTTAAAAATATGGCCACTGGCCCTTAGCTCCCACTTAAGCATCTACACAAAGTGATCAGATTTTCAAAAGTTCTTAACCTCCAGCAGGTCTCTTCACCTGCCCCTTCTTAGCAACAGGTAAACTGCTGGAATCTGTTTCTCGGCCTTAGAGAATCTAGACAAATCACTTGGATAGCTACATGGGATCTGGGCTCATTTGAGCACCTGACTAGCAGTGATCTTCAGATTAGAACCAGCCAGGAATGTTTTCATGAAAGGTTTTTTCATCAGAAAATAGCAACGCATCAAAACTAGAATGTTTTGCTGGAAAGAGTTGGTTTCAATGAATTGCACAACTCAAAATAATTTGGGGGGAAAACAAAAAACAAAAAAAGATTTTTTTGTTTAAAAATGTAAGCAAATTCTACTAAAATATAAAATTAAAACAGTCAAAAACTGAAATGACACGTATTGAAATTATCGAAGCAAAACATTTTGATGGACCTGAACAGCAGTTCAGGGGGAATTTCAGTCTGTAGATTTTGACTTTTCATCCTGATTTGGAACAGGAAAAAATGTTGAAATCTCGAAAAATTTCACAGCATAGGAAAACTGTTTCCCACTCAGCTCTGCTTCATATGTAAGTCATGAGCCTTCCTGGCTTCATCTAGAAACAGGGGTGCTCAGAATCCACGAAAAAAAGGCTTTGAGACGGCTTGGGTTTGGTGCTGACTTATCTAAATTCAAGTCTAAGTCCCCCTCTCTACCCATTGGAACATCATCCTCAGCTGTTGTGAATAGTCCTATTAACTATACCAGCTGGGGATCTGGTCCCATTGACTCCAGTGGAGCTGTGGCTGATTCACACCTGCCAGGGATCTGAACCGTTGACTGCTATGGCTGATTTACCCCAGCTGGGGATCCAGCCCTTTATTCTTCCCTCGTGTGCAAAGTTTCCTCCATATCGCTGGATGGTCTGATTTGTGTTTCAGTTTCTTGGTTCCAAACACTGACATTATTCAATAAGAGCCAGATTTTTAAGAGGAATTAGGTGCCTAGTGGGATTTTCAAGTGCATCCAGGTGTCTGACTCTCAATGGGTTTTAGGTACCTAGATGTTTTGAAAATCCTACTAGATGCCTAAATACCTTTAAAGATCTGACCCTTGGCGCATTTCTGGTCTGATTTTCCTTTGCCGTGAACATACTATCATCACTTACACTAGTGCAAAGGGAGTGGAAAATGCTGCTGGATGCCAATACATGCACTCTGAGGTGGGTTTAATGTGCACATATGGCATCAAACCACACAGAATTCGGTACTACCTCTTCAAAAGGAAAACAAGAGGTGGAACAGGTGTGAAACAGAATGAAACTCACCTGCAATCCATGTGCCCATTGCACATAAAGTGCAGCGTATCCCTCCCTCGTGTCTGGGTCACAGATGCAAGAATAAATATATGAAATCTTCCATCTCCTAATTAATCCACAAAAAAGATAATTGAATAATCCAGACCTCAGACATGCGAGCCCCTTGTAACTGGGAGGAGACAACCATGGTGAATGGAGATTTAGTAGCACTCTGATCTGTCGCTAACCCCACTGAAGCTATCTTCTCCGTTGGATCTCGGATTTATGGCAGAAGGCAGGATGAAGTGTGTCTCTGATTCCTTTGGGACCCAATCCCTGATGTTTCCCCAGTTTAGCAACCCAATACTCATTATGGGTCAGAAATTCATCAACATTTGGGGGGAGGGATAGCTCAGTGGTTTGAGCGTTGGCCTGCTAAACCCAGGATTGTGAGTTTAATCCTTGAGGGGGCCATTTAGGGATCTGGGGCAAAAATTGGCGATTGGACCTGCTTTGAGCAGGAGGTTGGACTAGATGACCTCCTAAGGTCCCTTCCAACCCTGATATTCTATGATTTTACTTCCCACACAGCTGACACCACTACATAAAGTTCAACAAGTCATGAGTTTACATGATTTATTTATTGATGTATGTTTAAATGATGTGACTTTAGCTGCATTATAGGTCTGGCAATAGCAACACTGGTAGTGGGCTGTTTAACACTTCCCTCTCCAACTCCTGTTTGCAATTGCTTAAACATTTGCCAAAATTCTCCTAGTTGGCCTCTGCCTTGGCTCCATTTTTCGGCTGTTTCCAAGGAGGGTGGTGACAAATGGGTGGAAATTTGCCGCCTTTGACAATTACCCGGGACTGACATTTGAACAGCTCTAATACTTCAAAGGATTCAAGTAGGAAATTCAAATTTGAGGTGGTCTAGAACTCAGAGGTGGCCATAAAAGTGTGTCTTGATTTGGCTGAGTTCTAAGCCATGGGAAATCACCATTTATACTGGCTCAACCAATTTCATTCAACATTTCTCACTTACTGTCCTTAACATTCCAGCTGGGATTTGTCAGAGGAAGCTAGGAGAGTAAAATACGCTCGACCCTTTGAAAATATCAACTCCCAACCATGCTCCTAGGCCAGTGGTACCCAAACTGTGGGGCATGTGTGGAGGAATGTTTGGGGGTTGTGGTGGGGCCCCGGCCAGCCCCCATAGGGGGCGGGGAGGGAGCAGCACCCAGACCTGCTCCACCCCCAACTCTGCTCCAGCCCTGCCCCTTGCCCCACCCCTGGCCATGGCCCCGGTTGCCAGCCCTCACCATGGCCCAGCCACGGCTCCACTTTCAGCCCCGTCCCCATCCCCATCCTCATCCCTGGTCCTGGGCCCAGACCTGTCCACAGCTGCAGCCCCAGCCTCAGCCCCATTACCCCTGTCTGTGCTCCCCCCCCCAGGAGCCACGGTCCTGGCATCTGGGGGAGGGATGCAGACAGGGGTAAGGGGAGGCATGATCCTGAAAAGTTTGGGGACCACTGTCATAGGCCACACTGATCTTCTTGCATTGTTCTGGAACTATACCCAGAAGATAAAACCGATGGCCATCAACATCCTTTCCTTCACCGGGTTACTCTTTGGCCCAGGGGAAGGTGCACTAGATTGGGAGCCAGGAGCCTATTCTCACTCCTCTGAATGACTGCTATTAGGAAATCTGTGCACTCCAAACGCCTTATTAGCAAGCAAGATCTCAGACCTCTGTCCCAGAAGAGGAACAAGTATCAGCCACTCCATTTCCCAGATGACATTTTACGGAAATGAATGGAACCGCACTGATTTACAGCATGTGGCGATCTGGTCCAGAGGACCCCAGAATGGACAATGACTGGAATGGAGATCTGTAGTGGATAGGGATGAGGAGACCTTGCTAGAGCTGGCTGAAAATTTCCCAACAGACCCGTGTTGCTGATTCAACAGATCTGACGTGCTCCGTGGGAACAGGTGGATTCTGTCGCAGCTTTCGATGTAACCAGGCTGGGAAGCAGACCAGCTAACCTGCCCACCATTCAGCCAGCCTAGCAATTGGAAGGCCAGCTGCCAGGCGACCAGGGCTGCACAGGTCCCAGGCAGCCTGCTGGTCACTCAGGGCTACTGGCTCCGCTGTAGACCACTTGCTGGGCAGACATTCCCCAACTCCCTGAGCAGCTGACTCCCTGGGCAGCCATCACCTCGACTCCTTGAGCAACCAATGCCTCGGCAGCTAGCTCACTAGACAGGCAGCTTCCCACCCCCCTGGGCAGCCCAGAAAGTCAAGCGTCCCCATGAGCCTGTGAACAATTTTTAAGGTTTCACTTTTTGTCCCCGGGCTGTCAACTTGGGATGAAAATTTGTTCCAACACCCATAGGAAGGAAATTCTGTTTTCCAGGCAGCTCTACACCCTGCCCTTGTTCATTGCAGAATCTGGAAAGTGTGTAGCCAATGGTGCCAGGCCTAACGGAAGAGAAGGGATGGTCTAGTGTCCTCAGGCCAAGGAAAATTGTCTTCTAGTCCTGGTTCTGCCTCAGATTTCTGAAGCAATGTTTGGAGAGTCACTTCCATCCGGATTTTTGTGGGTGGCCACCAACTTGAAAGGCCTGCAGTGTAATTTTCAGAAGCGCTGAGTGCTCACAACAGCAGAAGAGGTCACTGGGAGAGCCCGCCCACCTCATAAATCATGTCCAAGGAGTTTCAATTCAGTCACTAAAGCAGCCAAAACCAATAGGCACTTCTGCCAGTTGTGCCCCAAGCAGTGTGCTTATTAGACAAGTCGCATTCTCTGAGGACTAAAGGTCACTGGGAATTTTTCAATACAAGTTTTTTTTTCCAGTGGAAAATTTCAATTTGTTGAAATGGAAATTCTGGAGGGAAAGTTTTGGTTTTGATGACTGTTTCATTGGTCTAGAATGGGATCTGAACTAAAGAAAAGAGCCCACTCCAAGAGTAGACTGGGGTTAGGACATTAACCTGGGGAGTGTGGGGTCAGTCTACCAACTGTGCTGGTGGGAGCTGTTCCACTTTGTATAAATAATTCCGTATTTAAAGCTCTAAAAGCTGAAGGCTATAGCTTGGTGCTTCAGGGGACGTGGGTGAACTGAGTTTGAATCCCTGCTCTCCCTGTTTTGAAGCAGGAAACCCAGAGCTGAGACCCCACTGGCTTTGGGGGAGAGGGTGGGGCCTTGGGGCAGAGCATGGGTGGGGCCTCAGCCTGGGTTAGAGGAGGATTAGCCTCCCGTGGCCTATTATACCTGCTGCCCATGGCTCTAATGATCAGGCTATTCTGGAGTGGGTGGGTCTTGCTCGTGTTCTTTGTGAAAAATGTTAGTAGGCCTTAGATTCATCCTGAGGAAGAACAGGCTGGGAAATCTGTTTCTCCACTCAGCGCTAGCAAGGAACCATTTTGTGCCACATATTTCTCTTCAGTGCCGTTTGGATATCCCTGTTCCTCAGGCTGTAGATAAAAGGGTTAAACATAGCAGGCAAAACAGTGTAAAACAGGGAGAGAAGTTTACCGCCGTCTGGAAATTCACTGGACCTGGGTCGTAAATAAAGGAGGATGCCAGAACCATAGAATAAAGCCACAACAATGAGGTGGGAGGAGCAGGTGGAGAAGGTTTTCCTCTTGCCCTCAGCTGATGGCATCATGAGGATAGTGGCAATGATCCGTATGTAGGACAACAGGATCAGGGCAAAGGGCACCATGCCAAAGAAAGTGACCATGATATAAGTCAAGGTTTCATTCATGGAGGTGTCAGCACAGGCCAGCAACAGCAGAGGGGCTGGGTCACAGAAGAAATGGTTAATCTCTTTGGAGCTACAGAAGGGTAAGGTGAACATCAAACTGGTCTGCACTACCTGGGCCGGGATGCCGATTGTCCAGGAAGTGGCTGCCAGCAGGACACACACCTTCTTATTCATAATCATGGGATAACACAGGGGGTTGCATATTGCCACATAGCGATCATACGCCATGATGGCCAGAAAGGAAGACTCCGTGCTCCCGAAGCAAAGGAAGAAGCACATTTGCATGGCACAGCCAGCAAAGGAGATGTGTTTGTCCCCTGAGATGAGGCTCACCAGCATTTTGGGGACAGTGACCGAGCTGTAACCGACCTCTAAGGCAGACAAATTAGAGAGGAAAAAGTACATAGAGGTGTGAAGGGTGGGATCCACCAAAGTTACAAGGATAATGAGGAGGTTTCCCACCACAGTGACCAGATAAATGGCTAACAGTGCCACAAAGAGTAAAACCTGCCTCTCTGGAGAGGTAGAAAATCCCAAGAGAAGAAACTCAGTCACGGCCGTTTGATTCAAGTTCATCATTTCTTCGTAAGTGTTCAACTGGAAGACAAACAGAGACAGGTATTACATGGTGTATCCACCATCCACAGGTCTTCTATCAACCAAGATGGGATGCCTTTCTTCAAAGGTCTGTGGCTCTAGGGAAGCCCAGCAGCCACACAGCTCTGAAAAGGGGGGGGAGGTCTATTCCCTTCCACAGAAAATGTCAAAAATGGTGGTTTTCATTTGGAATGAAACTCAATTTCAAAATATTGAAATCTTTCATGAAACAGAATCACTTTTCTCCCTCAACTCAACTCATAAGTAGAGCTGGCTGAAGTATTTATTCTGAATTGCAGTGATTACGAGTGGGCTTGAATGAAGAGGAAATAAAGGACTATGCATCAGATTCTCCCCCTCTGGTCAATAAGACCTTAGTCACCAATGAGTGCCACTGATTTCAAAAGAGAGATTCTGTTACCCTTTCTCTCAGGCTGGGATTTTCAAAGGAACCTAAGAGATTTATGCTTCTTAATTTCAGTGAGATTTGAGCACCTCATTCCTTTATGAACTTGAAAATTCCAGGCTCACTGCTGATTTCAACATGACCATTCAAGCATTGAGGTACTAACTCAACATGTATAAGAATGTTGACCTGTGCGATCAAGATTACTTGAGACAAAAATCCCATTCACTTGCATCATGATTTTCTGGAGTCTAATGCTGGAAAACCATAAATATTTCACACGGAATGTATTCATACTCCATTCCTCAGGCCTTGATTTTATAATTAGATTCATGTGGATTAACCTGTAGCCCATGTGTAGAGAACTGAAATCAATGTTTTCTCCCTTTCCCCTATGTTTTAGCTGACTTCTCTATTTAGATTAAAAGTTCTTTGGAACAGAGACTTTCTTTTATTCTATGTTTATCCAGTACCTAGCCCTATAGGGACCATTCTTGGTTGGCCCCTAGGGAGTAGCATAATAAACATGGTAACTACTACTAACAAGAATGTTACTCTGCATGGGCATAAGGGAACATCTGCATGAATCTTGTTTCAGAAGCAGGGTTATAGCTTCAGTTAGATGCTTTGATTGATAGAAATCATCATGAAACAAATGACCAGTTGATAATGATTATCACAGTTCAGGGCAGGCAGCACCTCTGACCTCTCTCAGTGTCTCCCTGAGTGCAACCTGTTCTGGAGACAGGCCTCTTGCCTTCACCTCTTTGGGGTGGAATCCTACAGTTCTCCCACTCTCAAACAAGGGTACAGCCCATTGGGTACCAACTGTGTTTGTGCCACAGGCCCAGCCAGATTTGGCTGCCCTGCAAGGCTTCCCTTTGGGATCTGGGACTAGTGGTGAATCCAGTGACCACAAAACAGCCTTTTCAAAACAAAGTATTGTTTAATCTCAACAGCAGGAATCAAAGCATAACAATTAAACAACAGAATGCCTACATGTACCTGTCTTACTTAAAGTTTATCCAAACACCCATACTTCTAGGACTGGGATTCAGTCTGCTTTCCTCTTCTTCCTGTGTCTGTCTCTGCCAAGCTCCGACGCTCTGGTTTTCATGGACTGCAAAGTTGTTTGATTCAGTTTTCCCACTTGAATCTCTCCCCGCAACCTGATATCAAGCTGGAGGTTCGGACTCAGTCACAGGTAAACATCAAAGGAATTGACACCTAAATTGTCCTGATAAGTATTGGTGAATGGTGCAATCTGAAAATTATACCTTTCTTCCTGCCTACCTGCTGTCCACTTGTGGGAAGTTAACCTCTTTGTAACAATATAGCAACCAACACCAATACAAGCAAACAAATAGATGAACGAAGAATATTCATAAAATAATATAGACATCTTCCAAGTCCCTCACAATGATAATAACTTTATTTATCACTAAAAACTTTGGTAAATATCAATAATGGAAAATTTTACCTTTATATATAAAAGAAATGGAAAAAAATACCAAGCTTTTATTGAACTGATAGCAATAGATTAACAATTACAACAATCAAACACATAGGGTTTGCCCATTTGTTTAATTTAATGATTAATGATTAACTAGACAGCTAGATAGTCATTATGTCTTAGGGAATTTTCTTTTTGATGCTTTTTCTCCTCATTTTTTGTATTGAAAATAAAAACCGAACAAAAATTATAATTTTCATCCTTTTAAATAATTTTACAGTAATTATCCAAAACACGGCAGCCTATAATAGAGATACTGCAATACTTTTAGCTACCGTTATTAACAAAGTATTTAACCCTAATTCCTAATACTGTATCTTTAGCTTCCCATGTCTCCTTGTCACCTTTCCCATGTTATTGATGTTTATATATATTGTGACCACAGCAGTCTCTGGAATCTCTCTAGTCTGTTGACTAGAGCTGGGTGAAAGTTTTCCAACATAACAGTTTTCCATCAAAAAAGGATGATTCAATGAAATAAAAAAGAGAATGTACCAATGTTGTTGTATTTTGACTGAAAATTATCAAAATGTTTAATATAATATAATATAATATAATATAATATAATATAATATAATCATTGAAATGATAAAGTCAAAATAAAGGGCTTCAAACTTTAAAAAATGAAACATATTGACCTGATTGAAATAAAATGTTTTGGTAAGGTTGTTTCAACATTTCCAAATTGAGGGGATTTTTGGCATGGGAAATTTCAGAAATATGAGTTTTTCTTTCGGTTCTGAATGAATGAAAGTTTCAAAATGTAGAATTTCCTGTGGAATAGAAATTCTAAGATTTGACCTCCTCTGCTAACAACTTTATAACAGTCTGCACACAGAGCCATCCTCCATTCAAATTAACCAAGCAATGTCAGCAATAGGTAGCATTTTCTGTACGTTTATTTGGAGCCAGATCAAAACCATTCCCAAGGAAGAGTGGGTTACAATACATATATTTACCCAAAGGTCCTGGCCCCCTTCTTAGTTATTCACAGCACAAGAAGTAATAGCACTAGCGCTGTAGCATATAGAGGCCTCAATCTCCCACCAGTTCCCTATTGTGCTGGGTGTTTCTCACACGTAGTAAAGAGACAGCACCTGTCCCAGAGAACTTACGAGCAGGATGCGACAGGTGGAGAAGAAAAGAAAATAATAGTTCAGTATCAATGGGTAAAGATAGGAAGAGGTCTGCATCTCCCTCACCCTTTTCCTTTGCAACCCCTCCCAGATACACCAGGTCTTTCATCAGCCAACACACACTAGCTTTATGGGAAAACATATAAAATATTCCCAGCCCGTCAATCTCTCCTATTCCTTTCTTCCAACTCCTGGATGGACCCAGGTCTACACGGCCAGACCACACACCCCTCGTCATATCCCTACCCCATTAATTCCACCTCTTTCCAGGCCCCCTTTATTCCCTTCTCTCACTAGCACCTTTGTACCTTCTTCCAGGTTGCCAGGCTGAGATTTTCAAAGCTGCCTGACAGCTTCACTGTCACTTCACTGGAAATGGTACCCAAATCCATGAGCTGCCTTCCCTGAACCAGTTCTGCACAAACATCTTTCTCCTCCTTCATTTCAGTCTTTGGAACAATGCCTTATTCTAGAATCCCTCTAATAATACTTCCATCAAAGAAAGAAAGAAAGAAAGAAAGAAAGAAAGAAAGAAAGAAAGAAAGAAAGAAAGAAAGAAAGAAAGAAAGAAAGAAAGAAAGAAAGAAAGAAAGAAAGAAAGAAAGAAAGAAAGAAAATAGGATGCCTGTGCTACTAGCCAAGCAACACTCATTGCCCAGTTGTGTGCGTTCTGTCCCACCCCATCCATCCCTTGCCTGTTATCTCCCCCAGCATGTTGACTTGCCAGGATCAGCTGAGTCAATAGGCTCTTAGGAGCAAAGACCATCTTTACTTCCTAGTGAAGCACTGTGAACCCCACCTAGCTCTCAATACACGGCTTAAAGAACAATGTGAGACAATATCATTATTAGTTCTCTAATAAAATTAAGAAAGTCTCTCACCTGCCTTGAGAACAAAGGGCCATTTCTTCAGTGGCTCATCAGGCAGCTATAAATATGAGCAAAGAACATGTCTAGGGATACGAGGCCCTGTGGGTGATCTCACTGATCTCCACAAACAACTGCAGCCTCCCCAGTGCATTGTCCGCCTTGAACACCAGTGTAAATAGTGAGGATTCGTGAAGCTTAACATAACCAGCTCATATTTCAGCTCTCCAGTGAGTAACTCTTCCTCTAGCAGTTAGTCCCAGAGTTCTCCTGCCCCCCTCAGCAAGGATCACACATTGTCCAAAAGAATAAGAATTGCAGGATTGGGTCCTTAAGGGAATGTCTATATCATAGACGGGAGCTAACTTGGTTCCAGCTAGGGCACTAAAACTAACAGTGTGGACATTGCAGAGATGCGGGGGGTCAGCTGTGTTTGAGACGCAATGTCTACACTGCTAGTTTTAGCTCACCTGTGGCTAGTGCAAGTCTGTCTGCTCAGGCTGGGGGGCTCACATCCACCTGCAGTGTAGACCTAGCCCTAAGGGTCTTCTTCAATCCACTGGGTCGTCCACTGAATTTTGCTTGCAAAAGTGGCATCCTCCTGAAGCCCTTACTCACACAGCTAGTAGTTACTCATACAAGTGTTCATAGCAAAACCAGCATGGTCACTAGAGTGAGTCATGGTTACTCATGTAACGGCGGCAGGATCAGGCCCACAGAGTGCAGAATTGGGCCCAGGTCAAATGAATTTGGAGAAGAGCCCTGGTTGTGAAGCCAGCAGGAGCTGTGTGTGCTCAGCACCTCTCAGGAATGGGCAAACAAAGCTTGTGTTGAGTCTATGCATAAACTACCCCCTGGATTAATGTAATCGGGAGCTCTGCACTGGGCCAACTTGTCACCCACAAAGAGCCACATTAAATAGTTTGAAAACAGTGTGATTCATGCAAGACTTTTGTACTCAAGTGGTCAAGTTCCCATGGGCTGTGAGTGCCAGCACTTGGGAACCAGTGGGTTCTCACTCTTTTAAAATCTTCTGATCCAGACTGGCTGCCTTTCTGGAAGATTGCTTTAGTCAAACGTAAGTTATTGGGATCAGAATAGGGTGAGGCAGCAGCCAAGCAGGGGTTTTGTGGATCAGGGTGGAGCCTAAAACTGCGCCTTAAGTGCTGAAAGCTGGGGTTTAGGTGCCTAAATACCTTTGTGGCTCTGTGCCCCAAGCCTCACTTACTACTGTGTCGTCACTGAGTGAGCACCGTAGTGGGTTGCTTAGATTGTTACCCATGGGTGGCGGGTATAATAGGCCAGGGGAGGCTCTGCCACCCCTGGCGCTGCTGCGGCCATGCCCACCGGACCCCAGTTCCTGGATTTGGTGGCAACGTTTTTGTTTTATTATGCCCCATGCAGGTTCCAGGGTGGCTGAAGAGTCACATACCGCCCCCAAGCCTGACCTTAAAAACCTCTAAGGAAGGAGATTCCACCACCTCCCTAGGTAACCCATTCCAGTGCTTCACCACCCTCCTGGTGAAATAATGTTTCCCAATATCCAACTTAGGCCAGGTCTACACTAGGACTTTATGTCGAATTTATCAGCGTTAACTCGATTTAATCCCTCACCCGTCCACATTAGGAAGCAGTTTATTTCGACATTAAGGGCTCCTTGAATCGATTTCGGTACTCCACCCTGACGAGGGGAGTAGCGCCAAATTCGAAATGGGCATGTCGAATGCGAGGTACTGTGGACGGAATTCGACGCTAATAGCTCCGGGAGCTATCCCACAGTGCACCACTCGGTGGACGCTCAGGGCAGTATTGTGTACTCGGATGCTCTGACCTGCCACTCAGAGAAATCCCCGCGAAAATTTGAATGCTTTTTCCTCTGTGGCCATTTTGAATCCCAGTGCCTCTTTGGACATAGTGGCGAGCTCAGCAGCACTGGCAATGATGCAGAGCTCTACAGCGGTGGTTTCTATGCCATCACTGAATAGAAAGAGAGCTCCAACATGGAGTGATCGTGAGGTTTTGGATCTGATCGCTGTGTGGGGCGATGAATCGATCCTAGCCGAGCTCCGTTCAAAAAGACGGAATGCCAAAATTTACGAGAAGATTTCCCAGGCTATGACGGAGAGAGGGTACAGCCGGGATGCTACGCAGTGCCGCGTCAAAATCAAGGAGCTACGTCAGGCGTACCAAAAGACCAAAGAGTCCAACGGACGCTCCGGCTCAGCGCCTCAGACTTGCCGATTTTACGAGGCACTGCACGCCATGCTCGGTGGTGCGGCAACAACTACCCCACCAGTGTCCGTGGACACCGATGATGGGGTCCATTCTACGGACACATCGGAGGAGGTTTTCGCTGACGGCGAAGAAGAGGAAGGAGGGAAGGGGGACGAGGCAATCGAAAGCGGTCACCCTGGAGATTTCCCCGACAGCCAGGAACTATTCCTGACCCTGACTGCGCTGCCCTTCGAACACTCCCAAGGCAGCATTCCTGACCAGGAATCAGGAGAGGGATCATCAGGTCAGTGTTTTAGACATTTATTTTCAATACAATGGTTATGGTGTGTTAGCGCTCTGTAACTGTGGCTTCATTGGCCTTATGCGCTTCACCTTGGAGTCGCTTTCCCGTGCAACTATTCGAAAAGTCTGTCAATATGTATGGGGATAGAGGTGTAATCACCAGCAGAGATCTCAGAGAAGCTGTCTTGAAGGTACAGCGATAGCTTGTTTAGCACGTTCACTGGGAGAGCTGCCTTATTGTCTCCTCCATGGTAGGATACTTTCCCGCGCCATGCGAGCAGCAGGTACTCTGGTATCATTGCCTTGCATAGCATGGCAGCATACGGCCCCGGGGTTTGCTTGCATTGACTCAGCATGCAGATTTTCTCTGTCTCCGTAATCCTCATCAGAGTGATATCAGTCATGGGGTCCTGGTTCGAATGAGTGGTATAATTAGTATACTGCATGCTTCCTTTTCCCCTTACAGACAGACACCCGGCTGTTTACGTTAACGCGTGGTGGTAGGGGGTTGGGAGCAAAACCAGTAGTACATATCGGTGCGCGGGTAGGGACAGTCCCGGGGACTGGCAACGCTAAACCGGGGATAGGATAGGCGAGCCGTTCACGCTGAGCGGTTCGCAGGCATTTTTGATTCCCTAGAGCAGCCACGCGGAGGGGGGGGGGAGGGTTGGCGAGCTGTTCACGCAGAGCGGTTCGCGGGCATTTTTGGTTCCCTGGAGCTGCCACGCTGAGGGGGGGGAAGGGTAGGCGAGCCGTTCACGCAGAGCGGTTCGCGGGCATTTTTGTTTCCCTGGAGCTGCCACGCTGAGGGGGGGGGAAGGGTAGACGAGCCGTTCACGCAGAGCGGTTCGCGGGCATTTTTGGTTCCCTGGAGCTGCCACGCGGAGGGGGGGAGGGTTGGCGAGCCGTTCACGCTGAGCGGTTCGCGGGCATTTTTGATTCCCTAGAGCAGCCACGCGGAGGGGGGGGGAGGGTAGGCGAGCCGTTCACGCAGAGCGGTTCGCGGGCATTTTTGGTTCCCTGGAGCTGCCACGCGGGGGGGGGGGGGAGGGTAGGCGAGCCGTTCACGCAGAGCGGTTCGCGGGCATTTTTGGTTCCCTGGAGCTGCCACGCTGAGGGGGGGAAGGGTAAGCGAGCCGTTCACGCAGAGCGGTTCGCGGGCATTTTTGGTTCCCTGGAGCGGCAACGTGGACGGGGGGGGGGGCGTTTAGGACAGCCGCCGTAGATTATCGGTTTGGCCAGCAGCAGTTACTGACCACCGCCAGGAACATTGAGGGAGACATGGGAGTAGAGCAGTGCTGTGAAGCAATCTCGCAGCAGTCCAAAGTAAGCACCTTACCATGGTTTTCAGAGAGGTGATTTTCTGTGTACGGCAAGGCTTCTGGGATCCGTATACCGGGACCCCAGACACTCACTCAGCCTTAAGGCATAGTATTTGACCTTGTAGTACGTGTACATGTGATAGGCACTGTCTTTGGTCCTATTCACGGTGAAAGAGTATGGTCATTGTTCTTGAAAAAGTATCATTCTGAGGAATTCACTCCCTTTCATTTAGCCCACAGCTGTGACTGTCTCCCGCCCTACCAGTGCTTCTCCCACCCATGGCCTAGTGCAGATAAGGCGGCGCAAAAAGAGAACCAGGGACGACATGTTCTCGGAATTAGTGATGCTGTCACAGAGGGAGGCGGCACAGCGCAGAGAGGACTTCGCACGGTACGAGCGAGCAGCCAGGGAACGGGAGCAGAGGGCTGAAGCGCGCGAGGACAGGTGGCGGCAGGAGGATCAGCAGGCGACCCAAACAATGCTGGGAATAATGAGGGAGCAAACAGACACGCTCCGGCGCCTAGTGGATATTCTCCAGGACAGGAGACATGAGGAAAGAGCGCCTCTGTATGTTCTTTCAAGCCGCCCTCCCCCGCCACCAAGTCCAGTGGCTTCCTCCCCAAAAGTCACTAGGACAAGGGGAGCCAGGGTGCGTGGAAATACTCAATCCACCCCTGCAGACCGCTGCAGTAGCAGAAGGCTGTCATTCCCAAAACCATAGACTTTTCCCTCCTCTCCATCCAGCAGCACCCCTGAGCACCTCCCTTCCCAGGTTCCATGTTAAGTTACTGTTTTGTTGAATAAATCTTGTTTTTTGGTTCACCGATGTTTCCCTGAGTGTTTTAAATGGGACCGTTTGTATCTCTGGGTAGTGGTTAACATGGTTTTTAAGTGCAGAGAATGGGAGCACAAACGAGGGTGCAGACAGGTTAACTGCTGAAGTGACAAGCACAGTACACATTGCATGCATTAAGCACACCTTTCCTTCGTTGTGCTGGTTTCTACGTTCTAAACGTGGGGTTGGGGGTTGGGTGGTGCACTGTATGTTTGGGGAGGGTGGTCGCTGATCTTTTGCGGCTGACAGTAGCCTGCTGGATAGATCAATGCACTGTGTGATCCGTTGGCGATACTCAATACGTACAAGGCACATAGACACCACCACACACACATGGGATTAGGAGAGGTTGATGGTCCCTTTAAGCAAGCGGAACACCTCTTGGCACTGCGCTTTGGGCAGGATCAACAGCTTCCCCTTTGAAGGGAAGTGTCCCCCAACCAAACCGCCCCCCAACCGCCGTATGCCTACACGGTGATAATCATTACCCAAGAAGAAGTACAGGAACAGGTTCAAACAGAAAAATCTTTCCTTTATTGTGACTTTACAGCGTTGATCCAAGGAGGGGGAAGGCGGTTGGTAATGGGAGGATGGGCAACGGGACATGTGTAAAGGGACAGGGGAAGGTCCAGTATCTGTTTACGGAAGTGTAGCAGTCACTGGTTAACCCGCTCTGTCTGGAAGCGAGCTTTCAAAGCTTCCCGGATGCGGACCGCCTCCCGCTGTGATCTTCGAATGGCTCTGGTGTCTGGCTGAGCATAATCTGCTGATAGTCGATTTGCCTCAACCTCCCAGCCCTGCATAAATGTCTCCCCCTTGATCTCACAGAGATTGTGGAGCACACAGCACGCCGCAATCACAATGGGGATATTTTTAGGGCTGAGGTCGGAGCGAGTAAGTAAGCTTCGCCATCTTGCTTTGAGACGGCCAAAGGCACACTCCACCACCATTCTGCACTTGCTCAGGCGGTAATTAAAGAGCTCCTTTTCAGTGTCCAGGGCTCCCGTGTATGGCTTCATGAGCCATGGCATTAGCGGGTAGGCAGGGTCCCCCAGGATCACTGTTGGCATCTCCACATCCCCAACAGTGATTTTGTGGTCAGGGAAATAAACCCCCTGTTGCAGGTGTCTAAACAGACCAGAGTTCTTGAAAACACGAGCATCATGAACCTTTCCTGGCCACCCAACATTGATGTTTGTAAAACGTCCTTTGTGGTCCACTAGTGCTTGCAGAACCATAGAAAAATAGCCCTTTCGGTTAATATACTGGCCGCCCTGGTGCTCCGGTCCCAGGATAGGGATGTGTGTCCCATCTATGGCCCCACCGCAGTTTGGGAATCCCATTGCAGCGAAGCCATCTATGATCGCCTGCACGTCTCCCAGGGTCACTACTTTGTGGAGCAGAAGGTCAACGATTGCACGGGCTACCTGCATCACAGCAACCCCCACGGTAGACTTGCCCACTCCAAATTGGTTCGCTACTGACCGGTAGCTGTCAGGGGTTGCAAGCTTCCACAGGGCTATGGCCACTCGCTTCTGGATAGTGAGGGCAGCTCGCATCCGGGTGTCCTGGCGCTTCAGGGCAGGGGACAGCAACTCACAAAGTTCCATAAAAGTGCACTTACGCATCCGAAAGTTTCGCAGCCACTGGGACTCATCCCATACCTGCAGCACTATGCGGTCCCACCAGTCAGTGCTTGTTTCCCTTGCCCAGCATCGCCGTTCCACGGGATCAACGTGACCCATTGCCACCATGATGTCTAGGGTCCGGGGTCCAGCGCTTTGCAAGAGATCAATGCCCCTTTCACAGTTTAAGTACTCCCGGAGATTACGTTGTCTCCTCTCCCAATTTCTCTGCATCAGAGTCTGGAAAAGGTGCGCTATAAGGCGCGAGTTGTTGGCTACGGACAGAACATCTGCGATAATCGCGGAGGGCTCCATGCTCACTGTCCAGTGGCGTCCGAGCTATCAGCCACAGGAAAAGGGCGCGAATTCATTCCCCGCCGGCGCTTTCACGTTGGGAAGGCGGAAGTGTGGGTCGAGTGACGAAATGTACGTATACCGACCCTTGACACAATTTCGTTCCCACAAGGCACTGGGGGCTACACCCAGAATTCCAGTGGGCAGGCGGGACTGCGGGAACTGTGGGATAGCTACCCACAGTGCAACGCTTGCAATGTCGACGCTTGCCCCCCTACTGTGGACTCGGACATTCGAATAAACATCCCTGGTGTGGATTCGAACAATCGACCTGGAAATATCGGGTTCACAAGTTCGGTTTCACAGAAATCGAACTAGTACCGTAGTGTAGACATACCCTTAGACCTACCCCACTGCAACTTGAGACCATTACTCCTTGCTCTGTCACCTGCCACCACTGAGAACAGTCTAGAACCATCCTCTTTGGAACCCCCTTTCAGGTAGTTGAAAGCAGCTATCAAATCCCCCCTCATTCTTCTCTATCCAGTGGATCCACAAGCTCTCCTCAGATTTTGCCAAGGTTTCACTGTGCTCACAGGCTTTGTTGCCTCTGCCTCTCTGTTCTTGGCTGGTCTCATTTTCTGTGTGTTCTCTCACAGACCCACTCACAATACCCAGTAGAATCCTGAATGCCCACATGGTGCTACCTTCTGGGCAGAGCTTGTTGGCCTCTTGTCTCTTGCAACTATCT
This sequence comes from Chelydra serpentina, assembly GCA_037349315.1. Taxonomy (NCBI): domain Eukaryota; kingdom Metazoa; phylum Chordata; order Testudines; family Chelydridae; genus Chelydra; species Chelydra serpentina. Next base: position 1,864,830 of record JBAIAC010000084.1, read on the forward strand.
TAAATGAAGGGCCCATTGACACATCAGTTGGAATGAGGTTTCACTCAGCCTGTAACAAGCTTTCACCCAGCTCATAGCAATATAGTAGGAGTAACCATAGTTAACTTAGCAGGGGTGCTGTACTGCTGGATGTATCTTTTTGATGGATGTAAAATGAAGTCCTGGCCACTTGCTCTCATTAATAAGTTCAGTAATGGACTAAATACAAACATATAAAGGATTATTTTTTAATGCTGGTCCCCCAAGGCATGTAATTAAGTTACAAAAAATGCTTATAATGCACAACATTGTAATGATTCCCTTTGGAAGAGATTTTCACAAGATCACTCAGGGGAGGTTTGTGTCTCCTATAAAGAGAATAGGAAAAGGGTAGCATCATTTCTGGTGCTGCTTTTCCAGAATGACACAGGTTCTGGCCAGTGGCTGTTCTCCTTTCGACCAAACTCTGGACCACTTGAAAAAAGACTTGATGAACTGAAGACAGAGATGAATTGACACAATCCCATCAGCTGCTATCTGCTTCATGATGATCCTACATTCCTGGTGCAGAAGAAAGGTAACATTTATGGTATATGAAACTACAATCATTTCCTTCGCCCTTCAGGCTTCCATGGTGCACTGCAAATGCATAGTGAGACAGAGGGTAAAATGTTTGAAAGTGCCTAAGTCCCTTCATCGGGGGTTCCTACGTGAATACGGTGCTTTTGAAAATGGGACTTAGGATCTTTAAAACATTTTAACCAGAACCCCTTACCACTCTATAGGTGATCGGATGGATCACTTGATGATTGCTTTTCTGTTCATTCCCTCTGAAGCACCTGCCATTGACCATCGTCGGAAGACAGAATACTGGGCTAGATGGACCTTTGGTCTGACCCAGTATGGCCGTTCTTATGTTCTTATCTGTATATGCAAAAAATATCAATTGAATAAGGCCAAGATTTCCAGACTTGACTCATGATTTTGTAAGCCTCCTTTTTTCAGTGCCCAACAGGAGACATTTTTAAAGGGCTTGATTTTCAGAAAGTGCTGAGTGCCCACCCTCTGAAAATCACTCGTCACTTGCTACTTGGCGTAAATTATTCAGTGAAGAACAGCGACATTTGCTGAAGAATGTTTGTGATCAAAGAGCGTCCAACCAACTCTGTTTGTAACTGTGGTTGTTGAGTTTGCTGTACATCGTTGAGAGGTCTTTTTCCAGTTTTCTGCTCTGTGTGGCTCTCTCAGGGAGCAGTGTGGCTAAGGATTGTAGTGTGGCCATGTGGATAGTCTTTGAAGAAGCATGGACGCCAGTGATAGGAAAAAAACCTACTGGACTATTATTTGTCAAATAAATATTTGCCAGGATTTTAGGGGGCCCAATTTGAGACACTTTAAAAGCGCCTGATTTTCAGAAAGAGCTGAGAACTTATTTTACATCTAAACAGAGAGGCCTGGTTGATTGTAGCTTTGTATCTATGCACATGAGAGGCAGAAAGCAAGAGAAGCAGGGGTTAGCATAGCTTTGGGACAAAACCAAGAGACAGAGCTACTTTTGGGCACAGGACCCAATGGAAAGGCAGACTTGGACTGCTGAATGAGGAAAGTGCTCTCTGCACATTCTTTATAAATAAACAGGATTCCCTACAAACATCTCTGACTTTTATCATTGATCTCTGCTACCTGTGCCGGCCAAGGGACAATGGCGTTTAAATGTATTTCCCCATGTTAACTGCTGAAGCCTCCCTGCCCCACTCGTGATAAAGATTTCCCGCTGTTGGGGTGTAAACTATAACCCTTCACATTGTAAACTGTCCAGGGAAAGGACTTGGTTCATCGCTGTGGCTTGTACTTAATAAATAACAAAAGTGAGGCACAGAGAGGTTAAGGGACATACTCAAGGTCACCAGCAAGTCGAGGCAAAGGCCAAAATCGAGCCTTTTGATAAGAGAGGCCTATCCTGGCACACAGTCCCATGCTTTTACCTTGACATAGTGCTACCTATCATCAGTTTTTATCCACGGTGTCCTGAATCCTCAGGGTTCACAGAAAAGGTTGGGCCTGGAGTTGTTCCACAATTTGCTGAATGACCAGTTTTCCTTTCAGTTTGCTGATTCAACAAAATGTAAATGTTTCATGGGAACATGCTGATTTTGGCACATTTTTTTATGACAAATGAGTGCGGTATTTTATTTCTGTAACTTCAAAGCACGTAGATTCGACTATCATCTCAAGTTTAATAGACTGAAATAGAACTGAGTAGAAATGACAAAATAAAAAGGAAGTGCTCCCAACAAAGCACGTCAACATGTTGATAAAGTTCTTTAACTGTCTCCGAAATGAAATTTGTCAGAATTTTGCTGTTTCATTATAATCTGGGATGAAAGGCAAATTCAGAATATCAGGATTGCCCATGGAATGAAAAATCTGAGTTTTGATCAGGTCACATTGTTGAAAGAAGAGAAATAAATGAAGCACAGCTTCAAGATACTTCCTCTTATTCACAAGGGGTTGGAGGGCCGGAGGGACAGTACTTTTGCTCTACCTTGCTAAACCCCATTGCCTTTCCAAACATAGGATAGAACCCAGGAGTACTGATGCTAAGACCTCCTTCTCTAATCTACTAGACACCAGGCCTTTCTCAGAGCTAAGATACAACCCAGGAGTCCTGACTCCTGCCCTCCATTGCTCTAACCACTAGACCCCACTCCCGTCCTTCAGTGCCGTAATCACTAGACAGCACTTCTTCCCAAAAAGACACATAGCTGCAGGTTTTATGGATAGTTTTCTCATTGTATCATAATTATCTGCTGACTCTCTTTCCCCCAGACCCTCCCTATGAAGGAGACAGGCAGTGGAAACCTCACCACCATCTCCCACATCCTCCTCCTGGGATTTGGGGACCTCAAGGAACTGTGGATCCTGCTCTTTACTGGCTTCCTAGCTGTCTATATCATATCCATGGCTGCCAACCTCCTCCTGGTGGTGCTGGTGGTGCTGGACCCCCATCTCCAGACCCCTATGTATTTCTTCCTCTCCAGCCTCTCCTGCCTGGAGATGGTCTCCACCTCCAACATCTCCCCTGTGATGCTCGCTGGTCTCCAGATGGGCAATGTGACGATATCCCTGGGCGGCTGCCTTGCGCAGCTCTATCTCTTTGGCGCCCTGGCCACCGTGGAGTGCTTCCTGCTGGCAGCCATGTCTTATGACCGGTATTTGGCTGTGTGCCGCCCGCTCCACTACCCTTCCCTCATGGACGGCAGGGTCTGTGGGCAGCTGGTGGTTGGGTCCTGGGTGGGCGGGTTTCTGTTCATGGGGATTGTGTCACTGTCACTTATAGCCTTGAGCTTCTGTGGACCCCGTGAGATAGACCACTACTTCTGTGATTTCCAGCCCCTCCTGGAGCTCTCCTGCACCGACACCTCTGTGGTCCAGATGGTCACGTTCTTCCTGTCCTTCATTCCAGCCTCCCCATTCCTCCTGACAGTCGCTTCTTACGTTTGCATCACCTGGGCTGTGCTGAGGGTCCCCTCTGCCTCAGGGAGGCGCAAAGCCTTCTCCACCTGCTCCTCCCACCTCACCGTGGTGACGCTGTTCTATGGAACGCTGGTGGCCGTGTACATGTCCCCCAGGGACGGCATGGGGCTGAACTCCAGCAAAGCGCTCTCCCTGCTCTACACAGTGCTCACCCCTCTCCTCAATCCCCTCATCTACAGCCTGAGGAACCAGGAGGTGATCAAGGCCTGCGGGAGAGTTGCCAGGATAGTCTAATCAGGCCCGGAGTTATGCCACCGGACGGTCTCCAGCTTATGGCCCACCCAATAGGTGCTACTGCATGAGAGAGGCTTGGAGACATCACTACTGGGAATTCTAACAGGCTGCATTATCCTCATTCCACTGCTCCCTGATCATCATCCTCTGTGCCCTTCTGACCCTGTAGGACTGTAATAGTCTCTGACGGTCTCTACTGCTCTCTGTTGGAGCCTTTTTGGCCTTCTGGTCTCCCTCCATCCATGCTGCTCTTTTTTGGCTACAGTTGGGTTCTATCAGCCCCTGCGAGTCCCACTGCCCAGCACTGGGTTCTACCAGCCGTTACTGGTCTGTGCTGGCCCCTGCTTCTCTCCATTGTCCACAGCTTGGATCTTCTGGCCTCTGTTGGGTTCTGATTGCTTCTACCAGCCTATGTTTGTAGCACTGGAACCACTAAGTTCACTAGCTCCATAGCTCCCTTCCAAAATCTGGCTGCCAGCTGGAAGCACTTGAATTTCTTCCACTCGGATGGGGAAAGGGTGAACAGAGCTGCATTCCCATTCATAGTGCACCCAAGCAGGAAGCTACTGTAATCCACTGCTCATGCATCCATTATGAGGTGCTTCATAGCCCAAAAGGGACATGTTTAGGTGTGCAGGAGGTATAGCTAGGACTCCCTCAGTCCTGCATATTCACAAGCAGTGGAAGGGAGGGCCCATAGAGGGCAAGCTGATCTTCTGCTGTAGTTGTAGAAATTGCTGCTGCACCTAATTATTTCCCCAATGCCCTTAGAAGGAAGCAATGCCCTTCTGCTAAGAAGGGTAGTGACTCTGGGAAATGTGCATGTCATAGAGTGGATGGCTTTGCTGCAATGGGGTTCCCTAATTGTGATGGGGCGATAGACGGAACTCATATTCCTATCTTGGCACTGGACCACCTTGCCAAACAGTACGTAAACCGCAAGGAGTACTTCTCAATGGTGTTGCAAGCACTGGTCAATCACAAGGGCCGTTTCACCGACATCAACGTGGGATGGCCGGGAAAGGTGCATGACGCTCGCATCTTTCGGAACTCTGGGCTGTTCAGAAAGCTGAAAGAAGGGACTTTCTTCCCAGATCAGAAATGTTTAGCTCTAGGTCGGGAAAAGTTGGCATCACGATATAGAAGCACTGTCTCCGGAGAGCAGGGAACAGAGCAAAGCAAGGGTATAACTACGCTATAATCAGCTTTAAGACAGGTGTGAAAAATCATCAGATTATACCTAAAATTACTTATTTGAAACCCCCCAAATATGTAAATAAATTAGAAATGTATAGAAAGACGTGATTAGGTTTATTTCTGTTTATTTTTTAAGGCTTGTGGACTTCTTTGTGCTAACCCCAGATGCTTTTGTTTGTAACCTTTAAACTGAACCCCCAAGAAAGCTATTTTGGGTGGTTAATTTTTGGAATTGCTCTTTTAAAATCTACCAAAGGCTAAGTTCCAGATGTATTTTCTTTCTTTTTGTTTTTAATAAAATTTACCTTTTTTAAGAACAGGATTGTATATTTGGTGTCCTAAGGGGTTTGTGCATATTGTTTGATTAGCTGGTAGCAACAGCTAATTTCCTTTGTTTTCTTTCTCAGCTCTTCCCTGGAGTGGGGGGTAGGGTGAAAGGGCTTGAGGGTACCCCACAGGGAGGAATTCCCAAGTGTTCTTTTCTGGGTCCAAGGGTTTTTTTTGCATTTTGGTGGTGGCAGTGTTTACTGCCAAGGTCAAAGAGAAGCTGTAACCTTGGGAGTTTAATACAAGCCTGGAGTGGCATGTATTCATTTTTAGAATCCTTGCAGGCCCCCACTTTCTGCACTCCAAGTGCCAGAGTGGGGATTCAGTCTTGATAGCCCCGCCCTGCTCGGACAAGGGATTTGACCAGTAACACACAATGGCCAGTGCTCCAGGAGAGAAACAGGTAGCCGAGAGGTCTCAGCCCCCATTCCTGGGTTTAGTGAGCAACGCTCGGAGAATCAGCATTTCTGCCCAACCCACCCCTCGGGGGGTGTATTCCCTGCACTTCCCTGGGAGGAGGGCACGGCTCCTAGTTTTATTAAGTTATCTTGTGTGTATGGTGCGGTGCTGAAACAGTGTTTCTTAATGACTTCTGGGGTTAAAATCTCAGAGCTGAAAATAAAACATAAACTTGTTTAAAAATCAGATGATTAATTGAGATGTGATGACCCAGTGGATGGGGCAAGGGAAAGGAAGTATTGCCTAGGGGTTAGAACATGGACCCTGAGTGTCAGGATTCCTGGGTTCTATCCCTTGCTCTGGAGTGGGGTCTAGTGGGCAGAGCTGCTGGGGGATTTGAAAGTCCAGATTCCTAGGTTCTATTCCCAGTTTTGAGAGGAGACTCTAATTTAGGGGTCAGAACAGGAGGACCTGGGAGTCAGGACCCCTGGGTTATATACTGGGTTCTGGGAGGTGAGTGAGCGGGTGGTTACTACAAGGGAGCAGGAATCAGGACACCTGGGTTCTATTCTCAGCTGGGCCAGTGACTCAGACAAGTCACTTGGGCCCAGATCTCACAGACATTTAGGTGCTTAATTCCCAGTGGGAGTTATACACCTCAATACCTTCGAGGATCTGCGGCTTAACCTCTTTCTGAGCCTGTTTCTCCACCTGTAAATGGCGACAATGATGCCTACCTTTGGGCTACACACGGAAAGGAAAATTCTGCTGTGAAATACACCAGTTTAAACCTGGAGCAACTCCACTGAAGTTAACGGGGTTATGTCAGTGTAAGTGAGAGCAAGCACAGTCTGGTAGGAAGCATGGTACACAAGGGATTTTATTATTTTCCTTTGTAGATTTTGCCAAGATTTCCCACATTTTATGTTACCCATAAATGTTATCCAAGTCCTGCATTCCTGATGCCTCCCACAGCCTTTGTTGCCTCTGAATCTGGATATATATTAGGATTGTCAAAGGCATGTGAAGGAATTAGGTGCCTATAGAAGTTAGGGTGCCTAGGTACTTTTGAAATCCTACTAGGTGCTTTTCAGCATCTTTAGACGCCTAAACAACCTTTAGAAATTTGGCTCTCTCCTGCCAGTATCTTTCTGTATTTTCCAGTCCTGGACTTTAGGATGAGGAAAATCCAAAGTGCTATATAAATGTGAAATAGGTTTATTGGTATTACACTATTTGTAAGGGGTTTGGGGATCAACATGACCCCAAAATTCCAGGGTTAAATTTTTCAAAACCAGGAGCCTAAATTTAGGTTCTAAAATCCTGATTTAGCCTCCTAAATAAGTGGGCTGACTTCTGGAAATGGTAAACACGTCCGCTAGGGGGATAGCTCAGTGGTTTGAGCATTGGCCTGCTAAACCCAGGATTGTGAGTTCAATCCTTGAGGGGGCCATTTGGGGATCTAGGGCAAAAATTGGGGAGTGGTCCTGCTTTGAGCAGGGGGTTGGACTAGGTGACCACCTCCTAAGGTCCCTTCCAACCCTGATCGTCTATGATTCTGAATATCAGCCCCAGTTAGAGCCTACGTCAGGATTTCTGGCTAGTTCCTCTGAAAATCCCAACCTAGCTTTGAAAACTTTGGCCCAAGATTGCATCCCTAGTACAGACTGAAAAAATCTTTTTAAGACAGTTCACAGAAAGCCACTGATTGCTGTCAAGGGGTGACCAGACAGCAAGAGTGAAAAACTGAAATAAGGGGTGGGGGGGTTAATTATTTCACACACATTTTCTAAAGCCAGTTCTGTAAAGATCTTTAGCCACATGGTATGAGACCTGAACACAACGGAGCAATGCTTCTGCAACTGCAATCTGCATCTGGTCTTGATTCAGGCAAATGAGAGACGCAATATGCTCTCGGCCAATTGCAAAAGCTGCTTTCTTTCCTGTCCCACCTACCTCTCATTTCCTTCTCATCCTCTCATTTCCTTTCTGTCTCTTTCAACGCTGCTTCCTGTTCCTGTACTCCCATACCAGCGTGCTTGGTAAGTTGCAAGCTCTTTAGCTCGCTTTGAATCCTTTGCTAATCTGAATTTAATTTTTGCCATCCACCCATGTGTTAGGATTGGAATAAATGTAGTTAAACTGTATGTGGTGCGGAGGGGCTTTTCCTTTGGCCTTGGGGCTGTTGAATTCATAATCGGCCACCCTTTTAGGTGGGGCCAAAGGAAGGGGATTAGTGGTCTGTTAAAACTGTGATTGTGCTGTGTGATCTTTAGCGGCACCCCTGAAATTCCCATTGAAGTCACAGTATCTGGGCGAAACAGATTTGTCCCTGTGTTTTAATAAATTACTATGTGCCTGTCTGCAGCGTTCCCCTTCAGGCCTGCACGAAGCTACGCACGCTGTGGAAAGAGTTTGTTAGATCTCCCACCCCCCTATGATTTGGTGATTTCTTTCAGGGCAGGCAGGGAGTGTGCTGCAGAGCTCGGAAGCGAACCCAGGAGTTCTGACGCCTAATTTTGCCCTTTGAGCCAGTCGATTCTGCTCCCAGCTCTGGAAGGGAGAGCAGAGTCCTGAGACCCGCTCCTCCTGCCATAACCAAACCATAATGAGCAGCAGGAGTTTATGTACGGGTGTGTGTCCCTTTAAGAGGAAAAAGCACATGGTGGGGGAGCCGGTGCGGGCTGAACAAAGGACGTCCTTGCTGCGGAGGGAGCGGGGCTAGGAAGGGGCCTTCCGCTGGGTGTTGTAGGACTAGCCTCTTTCGGGGTGTGGCATGAGCTGGGAGCGGGTTTGACTTGGGGATCAGAAATGCTGCTGCTGGCAATGGTGAAATTGCCCATTATGTGTGTGTGGCAGATGTGTTGGGGCAAGGTAGGGAGTTGAAGGTCGCTCCAGGCCTCAGTTTTGCTCTGGCTTTTCTCCCCACTTTGCAATGTGCGGATGAAACTAAAGGAACTAAAAGGAAGCTTAGTTACAAGAGAAGAAAGTTGAGTTGGCTCTGCTGGCTTCGAAACACAGTGGAAATCAGAGGCTATAGTGCCTTTGCCGAACCCCACGTGGCATCCAGACCATTTCATGATGATGGGTGAGTGGGAGGGTAGTGGGGTCTTAGGTGAGCTGGGAGTCAGGACACCTGACTATTACTGGCTCTCACGCTGTCCCAGGAGTGACCTTGAGTAAGCCACTTTGCCCCTGCGCCTCTGTACCTCAGTTTCCATGCTGCACATAGGAAGCATGTGAGTCTTGATTCGCTAATTATTATTAAACACTCTCAAATGTGGGATGGGAGTACGTAGAAAAAAAACAAATTATTAAATGTTGTTTTTGCATCTGTTTTGACCCCTTGTTAGCTACAAGTAGTTGGGTACTTTATAGCCTTTAAGCCATCCCTGCCAGCAACTGTAGCATCTTCAGACTCCTTGCACCTACCAAGGTAAAGAAAGCCAGTCACTTTTCTACAGGTCAGAAAGATACTGTTGAGCCCAGCATATGTGAAGCCTCAAAGGATGTCAGATACAGAATGTAAACGCCATAGGCTGCAAACAGCCAGGCGTTCACAGAAAGATTCTCTGCCCTGCTCCGGGGGTTGGATCTGCAAATGAGGCAGTGGGATAAAGTCTGGAGGCTGATTCAGGGCAGTAATGGGCTCAATTAAGGGTTATTTTAACACAGAAGATTAGAGCTACATAGGATGGGTGGCCTAACAGGCCTATCTTCTTGGGGTCAGTGCAGGATTGTTCCCTATAGTCTGCTTTCTATCCCTTTGTTCAGTCTGATTTTAAAACATCACACATTTCTTGTGACCGTATGCCAGTCTTAGTCTCTCTGGGCCAGATTTGCACAGGTACTTGGGCACTAAAGATACAGATAGATGTGTAGTGGAATGTTCAGAAACATGTAGGTGCCTAACACCTACTGATTTCATTCTGTGTCTTTAGGTGCCCACAGACATTTTAAATATTGGCCCGTTGCCTCAATTCCCTAGCTGTGAAATTTGGAGAACAGCAGTGCCCGACATCACCAGGAAGAGATTGTGAGGAGGCACCATGTAAGCTTGACCCTCATCTGGTTCTATTCATGGCTCTGCCACTTGCTGGTGACCTGGAGCAAGTCATCTGCTGCTCTGTGCCTCAGTTTCCCCATCTATATAATGGGGATGATATTGACTTTGCAGGGCGGATGAGAATTAGTGTTTGTAAAGCACTTGGACTGGGATTGTCAGGGGAGCCTAAGGGAGGGGAAGGTACCTAACTCCCTTAGGCTCCTCTGAAAGCTTTGATGTTGAAGATTTTTGGAAGAAGCTAGAGAAGGACAAACTCTCATTACCGTACTAATTTTAGTGAGTGTAGCTTCTGCATTATTGGTAAGCTGCTGCTTACCCCTATAGGTGGGAACATCCTTGTAGTGGCTTTTACACTCCAGTCTCTATTGTAATCTTTAAAAACCTCTTTTCGGACATAGCTGTGATGGTGTTGGATGTGGTCTGGTTGCCAGGTCTTGGTCTTTGTATCCTAAACCACTGTTTGTATCCCTTCATTTTAGGCTGGAAATGGAATCGATGAACTGGGAGGAAACAATTGCTTTGGACCAATGCCATGTTCCAGATATGGGGAGCAATGAGCTGGTATGAGATTGGCTTCTTACAGAGGAAGGGAAATCCCTTGCCCAGGGAACTAAACTTGACATAACATCAAAACTGTCGAAATCTAGGGGCAACTATAGTGGGTAAGGACAGGGGGGCTGGGAGTCAGGACCCTGAGTTCCATTCCCAACTCTGGGGGAGTGTGAACTAGTGGTTAGAGCAGGGATGGCCAACCTGAGCCTGAGAAGGAGCCAGAATTTACCAATGTACTGTAAAACGTCAGCAGTCCCCCATCAGCTCCCCCCCTGCTCCCAGGGCCTCCCACCCACAGGCAGCCCAGCAGTTCAGTGCTTCCCTCTCCCTCCCTGCACCTCCGGATCAGCTGTTTTGGGCATGCAGGAGGCTCTGGGGAGAAGGGGAGGAGCGAGGGCACTGCAGGCTCAGGACGGGGCGGGAAGGGGTGGAGTGGGGGCAGGGCCTTTCGCAGAGCCAGGGGCTGAGCGGTGAGCACCCCCTGACACATTAAAAAGTTGGCACCTGTAGCTCCATCCCCAGAGTCAGTGCCTGTACAAGGAGCCGCATATTATTTTCTGAAGAACCGCATGTGGTTCCGGAGCCACAAGTTGGCCACCCCTGAGTTAGAGCAAGGGAGTCAAGTCTAGTTGTAGAGAAGGGGGATTGGGAGTCGGGACTCCTGGATTTTATTTGCCTACCTCTCTTTAAGGGCTTTACCAAGACTATAATTTCCAACCTGGAGAGAGGATTCCAGAGTATTCCTGTTAGGTAGATCAGGGCAGGATTAGGCCTGCATCACAGAGTCACTGGAGCAATGCTCTGGAACTACTCCCTACAAAGCCAGTCAGGACTGTGGGGGAGCCTCCTCTCTCTGAACCGACTGTCTCCAGGGCAAGAAGCTTACACAGCTTCGACCTTCCTGGGTCTGACCTCGGAGCATTCAGCATCCCCTTCCACACCATGCGCTTCCCGCAGCGAGTCCACTTAGGCGAGGCTCCTGGGGAAGCCAGAGGGCCCTGCACCCCAACTCCACAGTCAGACGTGACTCTTAGCCATCTGGTAACACAGAAGGTTTATTAGTTGACAGGAGCACAGCGAAGAACAGAACTTGTTAGCACAGAAATCAGTGACTTTCAGCCAAGTCCATCTCCTGTACCCCAAACCAGCAGAGAGCGACTAGCTTCCAGCTGCCTGGCCCCTGCCCTGCCCGTTGCGCCGCCTCCGGCCTTTGTCTCCTTCCCAGGCCAAGAGTCACCTGGTCGCATCCCCCTCCTGGGTCTCAGGTTACGAAGGGGCGGCCATAGCATCCATGCAGGCAGCTGGAGCAACCCCCACAAAAGTCACACATGCTTATACCCACCACCTAGACATTGGTGCAAAACAAAGGGAAACTGAGGTGCACGCAGCAGTCATGCAAAACAGTAAGACTCACGTACAACATAACAAGGGAAAATCTCCACTTCGTCACAGCCTGCAAAACCATGTCCTTTCCCCCAATTAGAGCAAGCTGAGGCATGTCAAACCTTTAGCTCTGGCCTTTGGATTGTAGCAGATTTTTTTTCAGCTCTGACTTTATCAATGTGTCTGTTACCAGCTGTGTTGACCGATCCAGCGTTCAGCTACGATCATGGAGTGTAGTAGGAATGACTTGTGGCTTTTGGGCCTTGCTAACCTACTAGTCTGTGCGAGTCCTTGAGGCCTTCAGCCTGGTGTTGCCTTAGTGATGTAAACATCTGATTTTAAATCCTCGGTGTCCAGGATTGGTTCATCTCTTCCCCCTTCCACTGCAGATAAATTCACACTATTGATCTAAAGCTGTTCAGGTCTCTTGCTTGAGGTCTTAACAAAATTTGAGATCCTGTCTGCTCACTGTGGACATTAAAAGGGCCATGGGATTTTTTTTGTTAGCGTAGCAGGAAGCTTGGCCAGTTGTCTGCTAAAAAAGGGTTCTCGACCTTTTTCTCTGAGGTCCCCTCAACATGCTATAAAAACTCCAGGGCCCAGCAGAGATTGCGGGGCTTGGCTTCAGGGGAGCGGGAGATGTCTTCTGCCCAGAAGGGCGTTAGCTCTGTGGGGCTCGAGGCTCCGAGTTTTCTGTCCTGGGCCCCAGCCAGCCTAATGCCAGCCCTGCTTCATGGAAGTTGAGAACCAATGTGCTAAAATATTCCCCTCCTTTCTCCTGTTGCACTTTGCTCTGGCTGTCTCTCTCCACCCCAGAAGTGACTTCATTTTAGACCTGCTGTCTTCCCCTCCATGTATAGTGTTAGCTCTTCCTGCCTAGATATGCCCAGGTAGAACTGGTCTGGGGTGTGCTGGGGAATTCAGTTTAGATGGGTCAGAAGCAACTCAGCAGCAGGGCAGAGGAAAAGGCTTTGTGGGTCATGGTCTTATGAATGTTTCTTTGCCTGTTTCAGATGGTGGAGAGGCTGGAGACTGACTCCCTAACCCCACGAAATCACTGGCGCTGAAGTGGACAAATGAAGTAACTGAATCTTGAAAATGGGCTGAAATGAAACATCGTGGACCTGAGCACCCAGGACAGTAGGGTAAGGGTCTCCTGCTGAGTAGGGCCTTAAAGAAAAGGGACTGAGTGCTTTTACAGCCTACATGAGCTGAGATAAGGATAATCAGCTCCTGTGCTTTGAGGGCTTGCTCTGATCTCTGTGAGGGGTAGTGGGGAGTAGCCAGAGGTGTGTTGATGCTTGACTTGATGGGCCCATCCACTGTTTTATTATTAATTATATTACACTGTTGCCTAGAGGCCCTACTGTGCTGGGGGTTGTAGAGACACGTAGAGACCATCCCTGTCCCAAAGATTTTAGTTGGCTTTGTCTGCTTAGGTTATAAAGGATGGAAGACAGGACGTATCAGCATTGGGGAAGTGAGGTACAGAGAGCTGAGATTTTTTTCAAAGGAGCCCAGTGGAGTTAGGCACCCAAATCAGAGATTTAAAAGGACTTGTTTGAGGTCACCCATGGAGTCTGTGGTGGAGCTGAGAACTGAGCCCAGATCTCCCAGTCCAGAGCCTTAACCATACAACTATCTTGAGGGTGAGTGTTGAGGGGACACCCGGCCCACAAGAAGTTTCTTCTCAGACCGATGAGACCCTTCTGTGCTTTGCCATTGGTGGTGTCGCAGCTGGGTTTGAGGGTGTGGGTGGAGTCTGCCATGAGTATGTTCAGTCCATCTTTCACCTGATGACACGTGCCCAGAGCAGATCCAGCTACATCAAAGATGGAGAGAAGCATTAACTCCCTCTCCCATTTTGGGCCTGCAATGAAATCTAGTAGATGGGATCAATATTTAAAGCCAGGAGGGACCATTATGACTAGCTAGACCAGGGGTAGGCAACCTATGGCACGCGTGCCAAAGGCGGCCCGTAAGCTGATTTTCAGTGGCACTCACACTGCCCAGGTCCTGGGCTTCGGGGGGCGTGGGGCGGCTCTGCATTTTAATTTAGTTTTAAATGAAGCTTCTTAAACTTTTTAAAAACCTTATTTACTTTACATACAACAATAGTTTAGTTATATATTAAAGACTTATAGAAAGACCTTCTAAAAACGTTAAAATGGATTACTGGCACGCAAAACCTTAAATTAGAGTGAATAAATGAAGACTCGGCACACCACTTCCAAAAGATTGCCGACCCCTGAGCTAGACTGACTTCCTGCATGGTAGGGGGCATAGAAAGTCACCTAGTAATTCCAACTATGACTCCCTGACTCCTTCCCATTTATAAAACTCAACCATTATCTCCCCCCCCCCCCCCCTCCCCACATGCTGCTTTAAAATAGTTCCCTGCATTAGCCCCTCTCACCTCACTGCTTCTCCAGTTAACTTCACTATGCCATTTCCCTGCCCTTAGAAGCTGCTCGTATGGCCTTATTGAAAAGCCAGATCTTTGTAGGCCAGATGGAACCATTAGATTGCCTAGTCTGATCTCCAGTTTAATACCAGCCAGAGAATTTTATCTAGCAATCCCACTGACTGTGTTTGAGTAAAGCATCCCTCCTAGAAAGGCATCCGTCTTCAATTTTTCAGGGTCCTTATTAAAATTTGGACACCAGAACTGTATGTGGTATTCCAGTATCAGACTCACCAGTGCCATATACATCGGTAAAATCACCTCCCTGCTTCTACTAGCTACTCCCCTGTTTATGCATGTTTATAATTTTATCTGTTGTCTTCTTCAGAGTGAAGTTGGGAAGCCCAGGAGCCCATCTTGGAACACGAGGAAGTTGGGTGAGGAAGCAGCTAAAATTCTCAAAAGCACACTGCCACTTGTAGGACTAGGAGGGGTCTGCTGTGATGAACCGCATGTTCAGTCCGTGTTTCACCTGATCTACCCTGATTACACACATGCCCTGAGCAGACTAATGAAACAAACACCTGACGTCTTATTTTTGGGGAAAGCTGATTTTCTAATGGTCTCCAGTGCATATCTCTCAGACAGTGAGGAGAATAAGTAGCAGATCCATGCAAACTCTTCAAAAACATGGATCTGGTCTCTTTGCAAATGAAGGAGGGGCATAGATGCAGGGAAAAGTTTTCCATGCATTTGGTAGCTCTTTATTTTTGTTCTCTCCCTCTCTCACTCCATTGACCTGGAAATATTTCCTCCTTGTTTCTGTAGGGGCAGGAACTCTGAAAACAAAATTGGCTGGTTTTGGTTCTCCCTCCTCACCCTGGATCCGGTATAGGAATCACAAATGTAAGTGCTGCCGGAAGTTCGTACCCAGCCAGTTGCTTAGCGTGGCCCCATATTGGTACCCCCGGCCAATGTCACCATGGGGGCAGATATGGGACAAGAAAGAGGTAATATGGCAGACATAGCAGTTAACAAATGTCTGGCATAGTGTATACCATGCATTCCTCATTCAGTGACAGTCTCTGAGCTGATCTTCCAAACATTGCCAGGCTGTCTTTTAGTACCTGAAGCGGCAGATGCTTTCAGAAAGAGATCTTTCTGCACACATGAACGGGAACTCCTTTCTGCAGCATTTTAGTAAATAAACTGCTTAGTAAAGATTTGCTCTTTAGGGCAATTCATGGTGTATCTCTCTAGGGAATCCTGTTGCTTTCGGAGCTGCTCATTTAAGGGAGAGTGGCCACGATGACCGTTCCTCTTGCTGCCATGAGCCATGGGCAGTGGGATTTTGTGTCATCGCAGATTAAACTTGGCCTTTCTTCACTCAGAGTGCTCTTGGATGGGTTTGGCCGTCCGTTGGCACCTTCTGAATTTTGCGGGGTCAGACACTCAAAGAGCCAGAAGGGGACTGGACTTTTGGGGAGTTTGGGGAAAAGAAATGGGGTTGAAAAACCGCCTACTCTGTAAACTTTAGGCAGTGGGCTATAGTAAACAGATTGTAAAATTACTATGTGAGCTGAAAGATTGCCTGAGCTGAAGCAGTAGGAGTTATGCTGGCCTCAGCTGGGAGGAGTTAGTGCAGTTAAGCTATCTAGTTTTCCAAGAGGCAACTGTGCTGCATTTAATACTGAGATTCCTTATCTTTACAGGGATGATTGGGGATGAACCTTCAAGGAAAATGTCTCTCTCTCTCCACCAGCATCAACTGTAAGAGAGAATTTGGGGCCTGAAGATTAAAAGATTTGCCCCGTCTCTGATCTGTATTACAAGGACTCTTTGAAGTTATGTTCAGGAAAGGCTGTACTAAAAACAGGATAATTAAACTAGAATGGAAGTGTAAGAGTTGGGTATTTTTTGTACAAACGGACAGTGGTAGAGCTGAGGGGGAAATGGAGCTTTCTCAACTCTAATCCACCGGTCTGAATTCAGCCCAAGTCAGTAGTGGCTGTGGTTCAGATTTTCACAGGACACTTAAGGGAGTTAGATGGCATGCTGCTTTAGGCTCCTTTTGAAAATCCCATCCCTAACCCATTGCTATCTGAAGGCTCTTCAGTTGCCCTTTCTGTGAAATGAGTTAGGGTTTGACCTCCATGTCTGAGATACAATATTTGCCCAGATATTTTTAAAGCTCCTAGTCACTGTAATACCTGTGGACTTGTACAAAATTGAGGATCTGGATGGTTAATCAACATTGGTCTATTTACTGGTGGGTCCAAAATTACTTTCCACTCTTCCCATGTCCATTGTCTGATTTCTACTACCAACACCATTTAAGTTAGGCTGAGATTTTCAAATGCACTCAGGATTTGGACACTCAGTTTCCATTTAAAAAATTAATGGGAATTTAACAGGCAAATGCCATAGATTTGAAAATCTTAACCTCAATGTATTTAAACTGTCTCCTTCACCCTATAGGTGCACGCTCGCTCGCCTGACACCAGCTCAGATCCTTATTTCGTGCAAGCATGTGCAATGTTGGCATCCTCTATCATCCTTTTTTTCTCTCCACCCCAAATAAACAGATGTAGATCCTTTCCCACTGAGCGGGCAACCACCACTGCAGATCTTCTACATATTACAGCTCTTGTACTGAACAGCTGGGAGGCAGTGAGAGAGATGGAGCTGAGTGCTAGGGCTGTGTGAACTGAATTAAGCAATGTGTGGTTTTGAGTTTTAGACGGTCCTGGGTTATATGGAAGTCAGGACAAATCTCAATGTCAAGAGCAGAGATGCCAAGCTGGACCCCCAAAACTAGGGCTATCCTACAAAACATGGGCCATTTGGTCATCAAGAGTTTGAACTAGCTTGTGGGGATTCAGCTGAACATAAGAAACGAGCACTTCCCCCAAATCATGTCTTTAACTTTAAACCAGGATGAATCTAAAAAAAAAGGAATTCTCCCATTTTTTTGAACTCATTATGGCAGAAGTTGCAGTTTTATTCTTTTAACATGATTGCTTTTTTACTGTGTGTGACAGTCTCACTCAATTCGATAGCATTTCCATGTATTTATCTGTACATATGTAACGTGATCACTTTTGAACACCATGCACTCCTTTCCAATTGTTCAGGGAATGTTTACGTTTCTGAGGGCCAAGACCCTGTTGATTTGGGAGAAAATTGGAAAGCTGAAGGGAAAATGGGGGGAGAGAGAGATGGATGGACACATGGAGCCCTTGCCAGCTGTGTAGCACAACGGCAGATTCAGTCAACTCTGCAATTAACTATAGCCTCAAGAACTGGTTGATGGGAGCCATTAACCCCTTCCCTCATGACAATGCCTCTATCTAATTTGTGTGTCCTACCAACAGAATTTAACATTTGGTACCCTGAATAGCTTCTAGACAAATAATGGGGTGGGGAAAATGGGGGCATACACACAACCCCAGCATGGCGAGTGGGGAAGAGGGGAGAAGACCTGGGAGTGCACTGAATCTAGTGGGGACAGCTGCTGGCATGGCGGGAGGTGCAGGGAGCCCCTGAATTAGAGGGAATGGGGAGGTGCAGGGAGCCCCTGAATTAGAGGGAATGGGGAGGTGCAGGGAGCCCCTGAATTAGAGGGAATGGGGAGGTGCAGGGAGCCCCTGAATTAGAGGGGAGGGTGCTCACGGAGAAATGCAAAGAGTCCCTGATGTGTACAATAAGCTCAGCCTACAGAAGCAATGAAATGTGCAAACCACCAAGTTAAATCCAAACTAAAAAATAATCCACTATAACAGTATTGAACCCTCCAAACCACATGGCAAGATTTTCAGTTATCAGGTTGGGTGGCTGCTTGAATCCAGGTGGAGTTATTTTATGATGTGGTTATTTTGGGGTGATGAATGGGGGAGGTGAGACCAGGACAAACAGGGATGTCTTTTAGCATCCTGGGAAATTGAATCTAAAGTCACCAGCTGTCACAAGTTCAAACCTGGCCCCTTCCAGCAGCAGCACCTCCATCAATATTGGAGGCAGGGTAGAGTCACTAAAGAAATGCTTGCTCATGTATCACCCATATCATGCAGAAGAGCAGCATTGTGACATGGCTGTTAGTGGGCTCGGATAGGTGCTGTTTTCATGTGGGTTGAGAGGACAGTGTGGGTGGGTGCCATTTTCATAAGGTTTTTATTGGGGACCATGGATACAATTTTGCTGTGGGTTGCGGGGGGTGCTATTTTGATGCATTTGGGCTCAGTGCTATTTTGATGTGGGTTAGGGAGCGGATGTGTGTGTGCTGTTTTCACTGGGATCCCATTTTGATGTGGGGCAGGAGCGGCTATGTGGTGCCCTGCTGAGGGGAGCGGGTGCCGTTTACACTGGAAACCGAGCGATGCGATTTGCATGAAGAGCTACCCGCTCCTCTTCTCCCCCCGCCCCCCCTTCTCTGCAATGGTACGTTCCGCTCCTCCGCCCCCTCCCCTCCCACACACGGCGCTTTGGCACCAGAGCAGGGCGGGCGGCGCGAGACGTTTTGCAGGAGCGGCCGTTGGCGGGTGCGAGGGGGTGGGGGCGGGGCCGGAATGTTCCCGGGCGAGGGGGAAGCGCGCTGAAGCAGCGGCGCATGCGCAGAGACTTTACCCGCCGGGAACAGTAGCTCATTTTCCCGCCCGAAGCGCTTTTGACCGCTGCGCGGTTTAAAAAAGCCGGTTCAATGAGAGACTAGCCCCCCTATTATTTGGGATGATACTAACTCCTCCCCATGCCCCGTGTCAGTCTTGCCCCCAAATATAAATGTGTGTCAGATTCACCTCACGTGCCCCCGAGGTACAGCCGCCATTTTGTGAGGGGCCATTTGTGACTCAGTAGTGCTGTCAAACGCAATGGGGCAGCTCCCCCGTCTTCCCTATATACACACAGTCGTAAAAACACCAGGAGGTTTACCCACAAACCCCAAGTGGGTCAAATCAAGGCTGAGTGAGGCACCTGCTTTGGTGTATGGTGTGCTATGCCAAATTTGGCGATGTTGGCTCATGCCAAGCGGTGCAGATGGATGCCCTAAAGAGGCCACTTTATGGACCAAAAAGACACTGGTGTCAGGCGCTGTTGTCACATTAACATACACAAAGTCCCAATATTGTCATGGGATAAAATTAGGGTGACCAGATGTCCCGATTTTATAGGAACAGCCCTGATTTTGGGGTCTTTTTCTTATATAAGTTCCTATTACCCCCACCCCCAGTCCCGATTTTTCACACTTGCTCTCTGGTCATCCTAGATGAAACCCTGTTGGATATATAAAAATCCACCATATGGACTCATGCCCATAGTCTACTGGCAAACACTAAACTCAACAGGAGGAAAACATTGTCTCCCAGCCACCTTGACCCTGCTACCTTCACAGAAGAGGGGATAGAAACCAAGAGTCCTAACCACTAAACTCCATTTCTCTCCCACACCTGGAACAGAACCCAGGAGTCCTAACTCAGCCCCAACCTGCTCTAACACCTTGGTATTAGTATAGGCCAAACCTGCATTGGTACACTACAGCAATGGCTCTCAACCTTTGCAGATTACTGTACCCCTGTCAGGAGTCTGATTTGTCTTGCTTATCCTCAAGTTTCACCGCACTTATAAACTACTTGCGTACAAAATCAAACAAAAATGCAAAAGCATATCACCGCACGCTATTACTGAAAAATGGGGAGGAGGATTGACATTTAGGTCAGTTCAAAGGCTATTTGGGGAAACTCTGTGTCCATTTTGGTGGCCAAATGGGGGATTTTGGTTGCCACCACTTTTGAATATTGGGTCATTTTTTCATCACAGAGGCAAGAGGCTTCTGAAGAAAAATATCTAACTGGTTATTTTGATGTTGCATAAAAGTGTCAGTGTTTCCTCTTCGGTCTTTAGAGTGGAATTTTCAAAGCTGCCTAAGGGAGTTAGATGTCTGAATCCCATAATTCCATGGGAGTTGGACACCTAACTCCCTTAAGCCCCTCTGAGAATCCCAGCCTGCATGTTTATTTTGCTCATAGATTCTGTGTGGTGAGTGGCAGATTCTCTTCCAGCAGGTGGTGTATGCTTTGGAGGCAAGACCGTTGCTGCTGGCATCGTTAAAATGTCCATGTGTGAGGACATGTTGCTGTGCAATTACCGCAAGTGCCGTGTCAAGCTCTCGGGCTATGCCTGGGTCACGGCTTGTTCACACATCTTCTGTGACCAGCACGGCAGTGGGGAATTCAGCCGTTCACCAGCAGTCTGTCCCGCCTGCAACAGCGCCCTCTCTGGCAAGCTGGACATTGTTCGCACCGAGCTAAGTCCCTCTGAGGAATACAAGGCCATGGTGTTGGCTGGACTGCGGCCAGAGATTGTGCTGGACATCAGCTCCCGTGCACTGGCCTTCTGGACATACCAGGTAAACCCATCTCAGATGATGTCCTCTAAGTTAGGTCGATACCTTCAAATATGTCTTTGAAAATATAATTGGGAAGAGATTTTGTTTGCTAAAGAAATGAAAGATCCAAAAATCAGTCTTTATGAATATCTATATGTCATATGTGGAGAGCAAAACTGACACCTAGGTGACTCCAAAGGGCCACCATGTTATATTGTTTGGGCCTGAAAATGTGGAAAGAAGCCAAAGGGAATGGAATAGGATTAAGAAATCCCATTGTTTGATTGTGTTGTGTGGTCTACGGACCACTGAGAAGGTTGCCACTCACCCTCTGGTTCAGAATCACCCGTGTGGCATTTGCAGTTCTCCCTCTCTCCTCTATTCAACAGTCAGTGTAAAACATTATTGTTTTATTAGCCATGCCTCTCTTTTTTATTAGCCATGCCTCTCTTTCTCATCTGTCACTGTGGAAGGGTCCCTCCATCTTTGCTGATGATTTTTGTTACTGTAAAGGCACCTCACAAGCACTCGTGAATTATTCTCAACCCCTATGAGCAGTAGGCCAGTATTACTATCTCCATTTCAAACGTAGGGAACTGAAGTACAGACATTAAAGCAACGTAAGTGTCCACTCATTTTTAGGTGCCTCACATTTGAGTGCTGACCTGATTTTCAGAGATGCTGTGCACCTCACAGCTCTTATCAACTTCAGCTGGTATGCGGAGTGCTCAGCACATCTGAAAATCAGTCTATAGGTGTCATATGTTGGCCACCTTTAATTAGTGGTCCCTCTTGAGAATATTGACCTAAGTGATTTATCCAAAATCATTGTAGCAGCAGTGGGAACTGAACCCAGTTTTCTTAAGTCTTAGTCCAGTGTCTTAACTCCAGACCATCCTTCCTTTGGTACACTGTAGTCATGCTACTGTATCTCAAATGCAGTGACTTGACTTTCGTTTGACAATCAGTGGTCAAAGAAGCCTGTCACACCTCCCATAATCTCCACATTGCAGGTTCACCAGGAGCGCCTATACCAGGAATACACCTACAGCAAGGCTGAGGGACACCTGAAGCAGATGGAGAAGGTGTACACTCAGCAGCTGCAGAGTAAGGACATGGAACTGACTTCTATGAAGAGCGAGGTCTCCTCCCTGAAGAAGGTGCTGGAGGAGTACAAGAAGAAGTTCAGCGAGCTCTCTGAGAAGCTCATGGAGCGCAACCGCCAATACCAGAAGCTCCAGGGCCTCTATGATAGCCTCCGCCTGCGCAACATTGCCGTGGCTAATCAGGAGGCTGCCCATGAGCCTCCCATGATACCTCAGCCTGCTGTCTTTGGCTTCCCATTGGGTAAGACCTGTGAGGGGTTCTCATTCAACTACTCACAGAGGTCGCAAAAACTGGCATAAGGACTCACTACACTGACACTGTTAGTGGAGGGGACAAGGATTTAGTGGGCTATAAAGACTGAACTTTTTTTCCATGCCATAGGGCACCAGGAGGTACATATTTGTGTGTATGTGTTTGGAGGAGGAGGACTTAACACAGAGTAATCAGTCTCTAAATGCTTCCATATCAGCAACTTCCAAATGCTGTGAAATATTTGATTAGACTCTCCTGTGTGAGACAAGTTGAGAGGTTCTCAGCTGGGACAGTTGTCCACCTTACAAACCTCTCTCACACTAATAGGCTCCATCCTTGGCAGCCTCAGCAGGGAGGCCAAGGACTGAATGGGCCATGGAAATTAAGCTCCTTTCTCCTCCCCAGTTAGAGAGATTTCTCCAGAAAATGGGTTATTTCATGTTCTGAATCCCAAAGCTTTGTACATCCCTTGTAACTTCTCCAACCTTAGCTAGCCGTGTGGTGTTGCCAACCCACAAACTTTACTATGAGTCTCTGAGTATTTGGTGTGTTTTTAAAAAAGGATAAGTATCTCATGGTTGCACAGAAAAGAGGGAAACTGTTACCAATAAGTGCTACAGAACCAGAAGGAAAATGTTTATAGAACCTCAAGATTTTGTAAGCAAATCTCATGGATTTTGGGCACTGGACTCTTGAGCATTGGCATTTGTCTCTCTCTCTAGTGGCTGGTCTCTCACCATCAAAAGGTTTACGAATCCAGGCTAATAGATTAAGGCTTAAGTGAGTCAGGCCTTCAAATCCCACCATTTCCTGTGACAATCCCAACCTTAGCCCCTGCATTTAAATCAAGCCATGGTCACTCATGGTCTTAGACTTGGAGATTCTATGTTCAATCCCCAGATTGTCTCACTAGTGTTGTCACTAATGTCTGTCATAATAGAGAATCCAGCTTCTAACTGACACTGTAACTCCCCATTCCTAGGTAATGCTGCCAGGTTCCCCGGGGACACCACGCCAGTGCGGGGCAGATGTGGGGAGGGAGACTTCCACTTCAAACCCTTCTTTGCCACATCCCCACCTGCGGGCGAATCTGGCAACAGCTTCTTCACCTTCGCCTCTCCCAGCAACGAGGTGGAGCCTCATCCTGGAGCCAGCAGGGCCTACAAGATGAAGAGGATGTAACCGGTAATGAGCCTTTCACACCTGCCTCTTGGAAATTTAGACCATCCGTCAGCGGGAGAAAGAGCGAAAATGCTCATTGTCTGGGACTGGGATTCTCCTCAGACTTGGGCTATTTCTTTTAGGTATTGTAATGTAATCACCCTCTGATTGTCACCTGTAGATTGTCTTGCTCTCTCATCCTAGTCTGTAATGTCCTGTCACTTCTGATTGTCAATTTCACTGTCACAACCTGTCACCCTCAGACTGTCACCCTCAGACTGTAAACCTCTCTCACCCTTGGATTGTCCCTCTCAGATTGTAAAACTGACACCCTCTGAATGTAGTATCCCATCGCTCTTGGACCAAGACGATCCTCAAAGGCACCTAAATACCTTTGAGGATCGGGGCCTGGTTCCGTTGTACTCTGCTCAATGGGTTACATGTTCATCTTTGTTGTCTCTGTGTGTGAGAATGTATTTGTGTGTCTGTGTTTGTCTCTACGTACGCATGCAAATCTATGCTAGTGTTTACCCTGTTGTGTATTTGCCTCTGTGTATGTATGTGGGTCGTTATGCATGGGTTTCTTTGTATAAATCTAGATAGTTGTGTGTTGTCTGTGTGTGTAAGTCAATATGTGTTGAAATCTGTGTGTATACTGGTGTGTCTTTCGCTCTTGTGTGTGCACACAGATATACATGTGGGTAGGTTCCTCTTGCGGGTGTGTGTGTTTATCTCTGAATATTGGAGGCTGCATAGTTCTATGGGTGTGTACATGCATAACTCTGTGTAGGTGTGTTTTTGCTTCTATATGTATGCTTGTGTTCCTATGTGTGTGTGTTTTTCAGTGTTATCCAGTGTGTTCCCCTGGGTACATTCCATTCCATCCTACCTTTGCAGTTATTTCCTCCCCACTTAAAGTTCAGCAATGTTAATTTCACACTCATTATTTACCCCTCACTTTCACCAGGATTTATAATCTTTCGGCCCCGCAATGCGAGAAGCTGGGTCAGTTTTGACATCTGGCGGCTGATGGATTTGTGCACTGTATAAAGTGACCATTGTAAATAGGTTGTTCACCCTCTTAGAAATAAGACTAGGAAAAAAATTGATGTTTTGCATCTTGGTTTCTAGTTGGATCAAGGATCTCTGAAGTGGGGGAGGCGGGCAGCACGGGTAGGGCGTGTTGGGTGTGGTTGTGTGTGAGATCAGGGAAGGATCACAGGAGGGAGGGAGGTGGGGGGCTTGGGGAGCCACAGGCCAGGTGGCAGGGGAGAGGATACAAATCAGGGGAGGTGAATGGCAGGGTGTGCACAACCTAGGGAGGGGGTAGGGTTGCCAGGTGTCCAGTGTTCGACCAGAAAATCGGGTCTGACAGTGTCCAGTCAGAAACACAGCCCCAATGGAAGGATCCCTGCTCCCCAAGGCAGAGGGACTCCGCTGGCCCCCTGGTGGGGGGAGAGGGCTGCAAGTAGCGTTTCACTTCGCTGCCAACCCCTCCCACCCGCTGCACACACAGCTCAGAGCCGTGGTGTCCACAGCCAGCCCCTTCAGCTGCTGGCTCTGAGCCTCACTCCCCTTCTCGGGCGTGCATCCTGCCCCCTTCCCCGCAGGACCTAGAGCCGGCTCCCCTCCCAGGAGAAACACAGAGACCACAATCCGCCTCTGTCCTCGGATGCCAACACCCTGGAATTACTATGTGCTGCATCCTCGACTCTAGTGTGTGTGTGTATGTGTTGGGGGGAGGGGCTGTCATTGTGTCAGTATTAGAGGTCTTTAACCTTTTTAGGAACCTTTTTTTTTTTGAGGGGGGGCTGTGCTGGAGGTTTAGCTCAGTAGAGTCATTATATCTCCTTCTCCCTACATTTTCCCCTCAATGATGTGTCTTAAAGAGGATCCTAAATACCCGCTGCCTTGTTGGGGTTATTACAGGACTTGCCTAGTTGAGCCGTGGAACTTTTTCTTGGTACAGCACAGAGATTTCTGTAAAGAGGAATGTTTCACCTGATCTAAATGTGATGTTGGTGAAGGTAAGGTTAAAATTGAAAGAGGGGGTAGGAAACATGCCACTTTCTGCAATAATTCCTGCTTTGGGGTTTAGGTCTTTTTCTTTTGATTGGAGGGGAGAGGAGTGAGTGGGGTGGGGGGGAGGGGGAAGGAGAACCTTGGGGAGGGGGCAGAGCCTCAGGGAGAGGAGGTGGAGCAGGGGTATCCTGTTTTCAGAAATTGGAAAGTTGGCAACCCTAGGTGGGCAGCGCAGGTTGGGTTAGGGTCGTCCCTGCTAATATTTCAAGTGGTTAAAGTTGGATGTGTGCTGCCTCCAGGGGAAAGGAGGCCCGGGGATGTGGGGGGCTAGGTGCTGCCTGGGGGTGGGAAGCCCCTGGGGGGTCAGGTGTTGCCCCCAGAGTGGCTGCGTGGCTGGCAGGGTGTGTGGGGAGAGTTGCAGAGCAAGCCTGTTCCATACTCACCCTACAGTAGCAACTCCTGTCCCGCGGGGCTGGCTGGGCTAGGCTCCCCGCTCCAGGTGTTGTGTTATGGCTCCTGGTGTCACAGCGACTTTCATGTTTGGCCTGGCTGTGTCCCCACCCCCCCTCGACAGAGCGAGGCTAAATACGAGCATTGCTTCTGTGTATGACACTACACGCCATATTCATCATGGGGGGACAATTATAATATAAAATGAAATAATTACGATCTTGTCTGTAGCCTCTCTATTATTGTTGGTTCATGAAGTGTTTGGTCAGCCTGCATGTAACTGCAGCTGGGTGTGTCCCTGCCTGTGCAAATGCTGGTGAGAGTGTAAGTCTGGGAGTGGTCTACAGCTTGTCATAGCAGCACAGTGTGATAGGGAGCCCAGGCTGGTGGGTTAGAGGGCTCAGTGGAACCCCACTTCCAGGTGGCACCCCAGAGGGAACCCATCACAGCTTCAACCCCGTGCACCAGGAGTCAGGGCACAACGCCCGGAGCAGGGAACCGAGCCCAGCCAGCCCCACAGGACAGGAGCTGCTTCATTCGGGACATGGGGGTTAGTATCAAAGCAGGACAGTCCCACAAAACCCAGGACAGTGGGGAGGTCTGTAGGGCTGCCACCTCTGAGATGCAAAACCATGGGACAGCCGCGATGGTCCTGAGCCCGTCACACGGGACAGCTGGCAGCGCGTACCAGGCTCCCAGACAGACTTCCCAGGACAGCGACGATGGGACCATCCTGGAGAAACATGGACATTGGACACCCTAGCAGGGCATGGAATTAAAAAGGGATCCCAGGAGTGGTTGTGTGTTTATGTGGGGGAGGAATGCAGGGGCTGTGTAGGATGTTGCAATACAGGAGCTGGGGCGGGGGGGCAGGGAGAGGAGCAATCAGGGCTGTGTGTGCAGAGCAATGCAGGGGTTGTGGGGGTAGTGTGGGATCTGTGTGTGTGTGCAGAGCAATGCAGGGGTTGTGGGGGCAGTGTGGGATCTGTGTGTGTGCAGAGCAATGCAGGGGTTGTGTGGGATCTGTGTGTGTGCAGAGCAATGCAGGGGTTGTGGGGGCAGTGTGGGATCTGTGTGTGTGTGCAGAGCAATGCAGGGTTGTGTGGGATCTGTGTGTGCAGAGCAATGCAGGGGTTGTGGGGGCAGTGTGGGATCTGTGTGTGTGCAGAGCAATGCAGGGGTTGTGTGGGATCTGTGTGTGTGCAGAGCAATGCAGGGGTTGTGGGGGCAGTGTGGAATCTGTGTGTGTGCAGAGCAATGCAGGGGTTGTGTGGGATCTGTGTGTGTGCAGAGCAATGCAGAGGATGTGGGGGCAGAGCAATGCAGGGGTTGTGGGGGCAGTGTGGGATCTGTGTGTGTGTGCAGAGCAATGCAGGGGTTGTGTAGGATCTGTGTGTGTGTGCAGAGCAATGCAGGGGTTGTGTGGGATCTGTGTGTGTGCAGAGCAATGCAGGGGATGTGTGTGCAGAGCAATGCAGGGGTTGTGGGGGCAGTGTGGGATCTGTGTGTGTGTGCAGAGCAATGCAGGGGTTGTGGGGGCAGAGCAATGCAGGGGATGTGGGGAGGCGGGGGAAAGGGCAGCAGAGGCATTACAGCCGGATCGGGTCGCTCCCTGGCGGGGCGGAGCAGCACATGGGAGGTGCCTGATGGGGAACAGGGAGCGGAAGTTCATTTGACCCGGTGCCCTCATAATAGGGTCCTCAGGGGTCCAATGACCGGAAGTTGTGTTGCCCCAGTGACCGCTCCGTTACAGTCCGATCGGGACAGTGACGTCACCCAGCAATCTCTCTAATGGGTTCCCACCGGGAGCGGCGAGCGGAGGTTGTCCCGCTCCCATACCTAGGGGACGGGGAGCTAGTGCAGACGCGGGGGCTGGAGGCATTGGGACCGGGGGCACTTGGCAGGTATTGGAGGGGGGGTCCCTGCTGCAGTGCAGCGAACTGGAGCCTGCACCGCCGCGGCCCCCTGGGGCTGCTGCAGAGAGGCCGGCGGGGCGGAGCGGGGCAGGGAGACACCATGGGGAGGGGCGAGGGGGGTCTTCCCAGCAACGTCACACCTCCCGGAGCAGCGCGGACCCCTCCCCAGCATCACGGCAGCTTCCGCTTCAGTCTCGCACCGCCGGCCCCGCGCTGTAGAAATGAGATGGTGGGGCCACGCCTGGAGGGGGTGACGGAAGATGGAGGCGGGGAGACACTACATCTCCCATGGTGCCGCGCGGCCAGGCCTGGGCGGGGCTGACGGACGATGGAGGCGGGGAGACACTACATCTCCCATGGTGCCGCGCGGCCAGGCCTGGGCGGGGCTGACGGACGATGGAGGCGGGGAGACACTACATCTCCCATGGTGCCGCGCGGCCAGGCCTGGAGGGGCTGACGGAAGATGGAGGCGGGGAGACACTACATCTCCCATGGTGCCGCGCGGCCAGGCCTGGAGGGGCTGACGGAAGATGGAGGCGGGGAGACACTACATCTCCCATGGTGCCGCGCGGCCAGACCTGGAGGGGCTGACGGAAGATGGAGGCGGGGAGACACTACATCTCCCATGATGCCCCTGGGCTCGGGTTGCCAATTTTCTATTAGCACACAACTGAGCTCTCTTGCCCCAGACCTGCCTCCATGTCCCATCAGCCTGGTCAGTGTCAGTGCCTAACTCTGGTGTTCATAACTCTGAGGTTCTACTGTATCCCCATATTGACTGTGTACATGTCACTCAGGACAGGATGCTGAGCTAAAGTTTCTAGACACCATGAACAATTGCTTCTTGGAGTAGCTAGTCCTGGAGCCCACAAGTGGAGAGACCACCCTTGATTTAGTCAAGGGGTTCTCAAACTGGGGGTTGGGACCCCTCAGTGTGTCGCAAGGTTATTACATGGGGGGTCGCGATCTGTCAGCCTGCACCCTAAACCCTGCTTTGCCTCCAGAATGTATAATGGTGTTAAATATATAAAAACATGCTTTTAATGGGGGGGAGGGGGGGGGTTGCACTCAGGCTGCCGTATGAAAGGAGTCACCAGTACAAAAGTTTTAAGAACCACTGATTTAGACCAAAGTGAAGCAAAAGATGTGGTCCAGAAGGTAAATATAGCTGAAACACTCAGTAATAGCGACCATGATATAATTAAATGTAACATCCTTGGCTGGGGGATAGCGGGGAGAAAGAGGGAACGACACCAAAGAAACCCACCACATTAGCATTTAATTTCAGAAAGGGAAACTACACAAAAATGAGAAAGCTAGTTAAATGGAAATTAAAAGTTACAGTCACAAAATCGAAATGCCTACAAGCTCCATAGAAACTTTTTAAAAACATCATAGTAGAGGCTCAAATTAAATGTATACCCCAAATTAAAAAACATAGTAAGAGGACCACTAAAGTACCATCGTGGCTAAACAGCAAAATTAAAGAGGCGGTTAGAGGCATTAAGGCATCTTTTAAAACTTGGAAGTTAAATCCTACTGAGGAAAATAGAAAGAAACAAACTCTGGCAGGTCAAGTGTAAAAGTTTAATTAAGCAGGTTAAAAAAGAATTTGAAGAGCAACTAGCCAAAGTCTCAAAAACCAACAGCAGAAAAATGTTTAAGTACATCTGAAGCAGGAAGCCTGCCAAACAATCAGTGGAGTCACTGGACAATCGAGGCGCTAAGGGACCACTCGAGGAAGACCAGGGCATTGCTGAGAAGCTCAATTAATTCTTTACATCTGGATTCACTGCTGAGGATGAGAGGGAGGTTGAAAATCCAGACTCCTAGGTTTTATTCCCAATTTTGGAAAGAGAATGAAGCAGGACACCTGGGTTCTATTTTCAGCTGGCCCAGTGACTCAGACAAGTCACTTGGGCCCAGATCTCACAGATATTTAGGAGCCTAATTCCCAATGGGAGTTATATGCCTCAATACCTTTAAGGATCAGTGCCTTCACCTCTTTCTGAGCCTGTTTCTCCATCTGTAAAATGGCAACAATTATGCCTACCTTTGGGCTACACACGGAAAGGAAAATTCTGCTGTGAAATACACCAGTTTAAACCTGGAGCAACTCCACTGAAGTTAACGGGGTTATGTCAGTGTAAGTGAGAGCACAGTCTGGTAGGAAGCATGGTACACAAGGGATTTTATTATTTTCCTTTGCAGATTTTGCCAAGAATTCCTACATTTATGTTACCCCCTAATGTTATCCAAGTCCTGCATTGCTGATGCCTCCCACAGCCTTTGTTGACTCTGCATCTGGATATATATTAGGATTGTCAAAGGCATGTGAGGGAATTAGGTGCCTATGGAAGATAGGGTGCCTAGGTACTTTTGAAATCCTACTAGGTGCTTTTCAGCATCCTTAGGTGCTTAAACGACCTTTAGAAATTTGGCTCTGTACTGCCAGTATCTTTCTGGGACTTCAGAATGAGGAAAATCCAAAGTGCTATATAAATGTGAAATATGTTTATTGATATTACACTATTTGTAAGGGGTTTGGAGACCAAAATGATCTCAAAATTCTAGGGCTACATTTTTCAAAACTAGGAGCCTAAATTCAGATTCCTAAAATCTGATTTAGCCTCCTAAATAAGTGACTTTCAGAAATGTTCAGCGGGGTTGCTCAGTACTGTTGAATATCAGCGCAATTTACAGCCCACATAAGGATTTCTGGACAGTGCCTTTGAAAACTCCAGCCTAGTTTTTCAAATTTTGGCCCAAGATTGCATTCCCTAATACAGACTGGAAAATCTTTGAGATTTCACAGAAAAGCACGGATTTCTGTCACACACATTTTCCTAAAACCAGCTCTGTAAAGATCTTTAGAGTGACACATGGTTTGAAGCCAGGGATGAATGTTTCTGCATCTCATTCACTTCATTCAGAGAAATAACACTGACTGGTTTATGTTCTCAGCCAATTGCAAAGCTGCTCTCTTCCCTGTCCCACCTACCACTTCCTCTCATCTGTCCTCTTTCATCATCACTATACTTCCTGTATCCTCTTTCTGTTCTCCAGTCCTAGGCCAGTGTGGTGGTAAGTTGCAAGATCTCAAATTGGGTTTGAATCCTTTGCCATTCTGAGTTTAATTTTTGCAGTCCACCCATATTAGGATTGGAATACGTGTCGCTAGGACTGTATGTGGTGGAGAGCGGTGTTCCCATGGATGGAATTTGGCCCTGGGACGGTTGAATTCAAAATGCATAGGTCACCCCGTTAGGTGGGCCAAAGGCAGGGGGTTAGGGGGGAAGTGGTCTGTTAAAACTGTGATTGTGCTGTGTGATCTTCAGCGGCACCCCTGAAATTCCCATTGAAGTCACAGTATCTGGGCGTAACAGATTTGTCCCTGTGTTTTAATACATGACTATGTGTCTGTCTGCAGCGTTCCCCTTCAGGCCTGCACGAAGCTACGCACGCTGTGGAAAGAGTTTGTTAGATCCCCCCCCCCCATATGATTTGGTGATTTCTTTCAGGGCAGGCAGGGAGTGTGCTGCAGAGCTCGGAAGCGAACCCAGGAGTTCTGACGCCTAATTTTGCCCTTTGATCCAGTCGATTCTGCTCCCAGCTCTGGAAGGGAGAGCAGAGTCCTGAGACCCGCTCCTCCTGCCATAACCAAACCATAATGAGCAGCAGGAGTTTATGTACGGGTGTGTGTCCCTTTAAGAGGAAAAAGCACATGGTGGGGGAGCCGGTGCGGGCTGAACAAAGGACGTCCTTGCTGCGGAGGGAGCGGGGCTAGGAAGGGGCCTTCCGCTGGGTGTTGTAGGACTAGCCTCTTTCGGGGTGTGGCATGAGCTGGGAGCGGGTTTGACTTGGGGATCAGAAATGCTGCTGCTGGCAAGGGTGAAATTGCCCATTGTCTGTGTGTGGCAGATGTGTTGGGGCAAGGTAGGGAGTTGAAGGTCGCTCCAGGCCTCAGATTTGCTCTGGCTTTTCTCCCCACTTTACAATGTGCGGATGAAACTAAAGGAACTAAAAGGAAGCTTAGTTACAAGAGAAGAAAGTTGAGTTGGCTCTGCTGGCTTCGAAACACAGTGGAAATCAGAGGCTATAGTGCCTTTGCCGAACCCCACGTGGCATCCAGACCGCCTCTTTAAAACGGGTTTCATGATGAGTGGGCTGGGAGTCAAGACTCCTGGGTTCTACCCCAGCGCTGGGAGGGTAGTGGGGTCTTATAGTAGGTGAGCTGGGAGTCAGGACTCCTATTACTGGCTCTGAAGATGATCCAGGGGTGACCTTGAGCAAGCCACTTTGCCTGTGCGCCTCTGTACCTCAGTTTCCCCACCTGTACAATGTGAATAATTCTTCATAGGAAGCATGTGAGTCTTGATCCCTGTCAGCAACCTTTACCTGATCTGTAGCATCTTAAGACTCCTTGCATCTACCAAGGTAAAGAAAGCCAGTCACTTTTATAGAAGTGAGAAAGATACTCGAGCCCAGGATGTCAGATACAGAATGCAAACGCCATAGGCTGCAAGCAGCCAGGCGTTTACAGAAAGATTCTCTGCCCTGCCCTGGGGGTTAGATCTGCAAATGAGGCAGTAGGATAAAGTCTGGAGGCTGATTCAGGGCAGTAATGGGCTCAATTAAGGATTATTCTAACACAGAAGATTAGAGCTACATAGGATGGGTGGCCTAACAGGCCTGTCTTCTTGGGGTCAGTGCAGGATTGTTCCCCATAGTCTGCTTTCTATCCCTTTGTTCAGTCTGATTTTAAAAGCCCCAAAGTCAATCAGGAGGAGCTGAGACTAGAAGTGTAAAGCCTTTTGGCTGAGAGGAAGGAGGATCAGCAGTTACGGTGCTAGCCTGGGACTTGAGAGACATGGGCTTAATTTCTGGCTCCACCACACATTTCTTGTGACCGTATGCCAGTCTTAGTCTCTCTGGGCCAGATTTGCACAGGTACTTGGGCACTAAAGATACAGATAGATGTGTAGTGGAATGTTCAGAAACATGTAGGTGCCTAACACCTACTGATTTCATTCTGTGTCTTTAGGTGCCCACAGACATTTTAAATATTGGCCCGTTGCCTCAATTCCCTAGCTGAAATTTGGAGAACAGCAGTGCCCGACATCACCAGGAAAAGATTGTGAGATGGCACCATGTAAGACTGACCTTCATTTGGTTCTATTCTATTCTCTGCCACTTGCTGGTGACCTGGGACAAGTCATTTGCTGCTCTGTGCCTCAGTTTCCCCATCTGTACAATGGGGATGATACTGACTTTGCAGGGCGGATGAGAATTAATATTTGTAAAGCACTTGGTGTTGGATTGTCAGAGGAGCCAAAGGGGGGGTAAGGTACCTAACTCCCTTAGACTCCTCTGAAAGCCCCAATGGTCAACATTTTTGGAAGAAAGGAGCTAAAGAAGGACAAACCCTCATTACTGTATTAATTTTAGTGAGTGTAGCTTCTGCATTATTGGTAAGCTGCTGCTTACCCTTATAGGTGGGAACATCCTTGTAGTGGCTTTTACACTCCAGTCTCTATTGTAATCTTTAAAAACCGCTTTTCTGACATAGCTGTGATGGTGTTGGATGTGGTCTGGTTGCCGGGTTTTGGTCTTTGTATCCTAAACCACTGTTTGTATCCTTTCATTTTAGGCTGAAAATGGAATCGATGAGCTGGGAGGAAACAATTGTTTTAGACCAATGCCATGTTCCAGATATGGTGAGCAATGAGCTGGTATGAGATTGGCTTCTTACAGAGGAAGGGAAATCCCTTGCCCAGGGAACTAAACTCGACATAACAGCAAAACTGTTGAAATGTAGGGGCAACTATAGTGGGTTAGAATAGGTGGACTGGGAGTCAGTATTCCTGGGTTTTATTTGCCTACCTCTCTTTAAGGGCTTTACCAAGACCTGTAATTTCCAACCTGGAGAGAGGACTCCAGAGTATTCTTGTTTCAGTATGGTCCCGCCTGCCCGACCACCTATTCCCCTTCCCCCAATTAGTGCAGGCTGAGGCTTATCAAACCTTTAGCTCTGGCCTTTGGATTGTAGCAGATGTTTTTCAGCTCTGACTTTATCAAAGTGTCTGTTACCAGTTGTGTTGACCAATCCAGCATTGAGCTACGATCATGGAGTGTAGTAGGCTTTTGGGACTTGCTAACCTACTAGCCTGTGCGAGTCTTGAGGCCTTCAGACTGATGTTGCCTTAGTGATATAAACATCAGATTTTAAATCCTCAGAGTCTAGGATTGGTTCATCTCTTCCCCCTTCCACTGCAGATAAATTAACGCTATTGGTCTGAAGCTGTTCAGGTCTCTTGCTTGAGGCCTTAACAAAATTTGAGATCCTGTCTGCTCACTGTGGACATTAAAAGGGCCTGTGGACATTAAAAGGGCCGTGGGATCTTTTGTAAGCGTAGAAGAGAGGTTGGCCAGTTGTCTGCTAAAAAAAGGGTTCTCAACCTTTTTCTTTGAGGTCCTCACAACATGATATAAAAACTCCAGGGCCCAGCAGGTTCAGGGGAGCAGGAGTGGCTTCTTCCAGGCAGGGCTCGGGGTTTTAGCTCTGCGGGTCTCGAGGCTATGCGTTTTCTGTTCTGGGCCCCTTTCAAGGCTGATTCCCCACTCTGGCACTTCGAGTGCAGAAGGTGGGGCCCGCAAGGATTCAAAAAATGAATATTGACCACTCCAGGCTTCTATTAAAGTCCCAAGGTTACAGCTTTTCTCTGACCTTGGATTGGGAGATGCTGCCACCACCCAAGTGCAGAACCTCTTTGAGACCCGGGAAGGTGCACTTGGGAATTCTTTCCTGTGGGGTATCCTCAAGCCCTTTAACCCCTCTCTCCTCCTCCGGGGAAGAGCTGAGAAGGGGGCGGGGGGAGGGGAAGGGAGGGAAATCAGCTGTTGCCACCAGGTAATTAAATAATGTGCACAAACCTTTTAAGACACAAAAATCCAATTCTACTCTTAAAAAAGGTAAATTTTATTATTAAAAAATACATCTGTGAATTTAGGTTTTTGTTAGATTAAAAACAAAACAATTACAAGGATTAAGCGTCAAGAATAGCTTTCTTGAGGTCCAGCTTAAAGGTTACAAGCAAAACAAAAGCACCTGGGGTTTGCCCAGAGGAGTCCACAAGTCATGAAGAAATAAAAAGAGAGAAACGTAACATTTCCTAATCTACTTACATACCTGGGGTTCCAAATGAGTAGTTTCTAGGTATAATTTTGAGGATTTTTCAAACCTGACCCCAAGCTTCTTACAGCATAGCTCTGCCCTGTTCCCTCTATCCGGGAGAACAACCACAGACAGACAAAAAGGGAATCTTTGTTTCAATATTAAAAAGTTCTAGCTTTTTCATTGGCTCTTTTGGCCAGGTGCCCACTCACTTCCTTTTACCTATGCATAGCAGTGAGACTTTTTAACCCTTTACAGGTAGAACAATTAGAGAACAGCTACTAAGAGGGATTCTATAGCTACTGGCTGGCTGGGCATCCATAAAAGGGAGCTACCCCCTCCCTTCATTTATCACAGCCCCAGCCAGCTTAATGCCAGCCCTGCTTCATGGACCAGCTGCGGGCCCCCAGTTGAGAACCATTGTGCTAAAATATTCTCCTCCCTTTTCCTGCTGCACTTTGCTCTGGCTGTCTCTCTCCACCCCAGAAGTGACTTTATTTTAGTCCTGCTGTCTTTCCCTCCATCTATAGTGTTAGCTCTTCATGCCTAGATATGCTCAGATAGAAATGGCCTGTGGTGGGCTGGGGAATTCAGTTTAGATGGGTCCAGAAACAACTCTGATCTCTGATATACCTGCAGCAGCAGGACAGAGGACGAGGCTTTGTGGGTCATGGTCTTATGAATGTTTCTTTGTCTGTTTCAGATGGTGGAGAGGCTGGAGACTGACTCCCTAACCCCACAAAACGACTGGCGCCGAAGTGGACAAGTGAAGTAACTGAATCTTGAAAATGGGCTGAAATGAAACATCATGGACCTGAGCACCCAGGACAGTAGGGTAAGGGTCTCCCGCTGAGTAGGGCCTTAAAGAAAAGGGTCTGAGTGCTTTTACAGCCTACATGAGCTGAGATAAGGATAATCAGCTCCTGTGCTTTCAGGGCTTGCTCTAATCTCTGTGAGCGGTAGTGGGGAGTAGCCAGAGGTGTGTTGCTTGAGGCAGGATGCTTGACTTGATGGGCCCATCCACTGTTTTATTAGTAATTATATTACACTGTTGCCTAGAGGCCCTACCGTGCTGGGGGTTGTAGAGACACTTAGAGACCATCCCTGCTCCAAAGGTTTTTGTTGGCTTTGTCTGTTTAGGTTATAAAGGATGGAAGACAGGAACTATCAGCATTACAGATGGGGAAGTGAGGTACAGAGAGCTGAGATTTTTCAAAGGCGCCCAGTGGAGTTAGGCACCCAAATCAGAGATTTAAAAGGACTTGTTTGGCTGTGCCCTTAGAAGCTCCTCGAATGGCCTTATTGAAAAGCCAGAACTTCGTAGGCCAGACGGAACCGTTAGATTGCCTAGTCTGATCTCCAGTTTAATACCAGCCGGAGAATTTCACCTAGCAATCCCACTGATTGTGTTTGAATAAAGAATCCCTCCTAGAAAGGCATCCATCTCCAATTTTTCAGCATCCTTATTAAAATTTGGACACCAGAACTGGATGCGGTATTTCAGTATCAGACTCACCAATGCCATATACATGGGTAAAATCACCTCCCTGCTTCTACTGGCTACTCGCTTATTTATGCATTCACGGATTTTATCTCTCTTCTTTTTGCAGGTAGAGTTGGGGAGTCCATGTTGGAACACGAGGAAGTTGGGTGAGGAAGCAGCTAAAATTCTCAACCACTTGAGGTTTCAGAGTCCTGGGTGTTGGTTTGTATGTGGGAGGGGCAAGCACACTGC
This sequence comes from Chelydra serpentina, assembly GCA_037349315.1. Classification (NCBI taxonomy): domain Eukaryota; kingdom Metazoa; phylum Chordata; order Testudines; family Chelydridae; genus Chelydra; species Chelydra serpentina. The sequence continues at coordinate 1,901,104 of JBAIAC010000084.1, forward strand.
CACTTGTAGGACTAGGAGGGGTCTGCTGTGATGAACTGCATGTTCAGTCCGTGTTTCACCTGATCTACCCTGATTACACACATGCCCTGAGCAGACTAATGAAACAAACACCTGCAGCTGACATCTGATTTGGGGGAAAGCTGATGTTCTAATGGTCTCCAATGCAACCATATGTCTCAGACAGTGATGAGAATAAGTAGCAGATCCATGCAAAATCTTCAAAAACATGGATCTTGTCTCTTTGCAAATGAAGGAGGGGCATAGATGCAAGGAAAAGTTTTCCATGCAGTTGGTAGCTCTTTATTTTTTTTCTCTCTCCCTCTCTCGCTCCATTGACCTTCAAATATTTCCTCCTTGTTTCTGTAGGGGCAGGAACTCTGAAAACAAAATTGTCTGGTTTTGGTTCTCCCTCCTCACCCTGGATCCGGTATAGGAATCACAAATGTAAGTGCTGCTGGAAGTTCGTATCCAGCCAGTTGCTTAGAGTGGCCCCATATTGGTACCCCCGGCCAATGTCACCATGGGGGCAGATATGGGACAAGAAAGAGGTAATATGGCAGACATAGCAGTTAACAAATGTCTGGCATAGTGTATACCATGCATTCCTCATTCAGTGACAGTCTCTGAGCTGATCTTCCAAACATTGCCAGGCTGTCTTTTAGTACCTGAAGCGGCAGATGCTTTCAGAAAGAGATCTTTCTGCACTCATGAACGGGAACTCCTTTCTGCAGCATTTTAGTAAATAAACTGCTTAGTAAAGGTTTGCTCTTTAGGGAAATTCATGGTGTATCTCTCTAGGGAATCCTGTTGCTTTCGGAGCTGCTCATGTAAGGGAGAGTGGCCACGATGACCGTTCCTCTTGCTGCCATGAGCCATGGGCAGTGGGATTTTGTGTCATCGCAGATTAAACTTGGCCTTTCTTCACTCAGAGTGCTCTTGGATGGGTTTGGCCGTCCGTTGGCACCTTCTGAATTTTGCGGGGTCAGACACTCAAAGAGCCAGAAGGGGACTGGACTTTTGGGGAAAAGAAATGGGGTTGAAAAACCACCTGCTCTGTAAACTTTAGGCAGTGGGTTATAGTAAACAGATTGTAAAATTACAATGTGAGCTGAAAATTGCCTGACTGCAGCAGTAGGAGTTATGCCGGCCTCAGCTGGGAGGAGTTAGTGCAGTTAAGCTATCTAGTTTTTCAAGAGGCAACTGTGCTGCATTCTGCATCTTTAATACTGAGATTCCTTATCTTTACAGGGATGATTGGAGATGAACCTTCAAGGAAAATGTCTCTTTCTCTCCACCAGCATCAACTGTAAGAGAGAATTTGGGGCCTGAAGATTAAAAGATTTGCCCCGTCTCTGATCTGTATTACAAAGAAACAAGCATTTCCCCAAAATTATGTCTTTAACTTTAAACCAGGATGAATCTAAAAATTTTGCAATTCTCCAATTTTTTTTAACTCCTTATTATGGCAGAAGTTGCAGTTTTATTCTTTTAACATGATTGCCTTTTTACTGTGTGTGACAGTCTCACTCAATTCGATAGGATTTCCATTTATTTGTCTGTACATATGTAATGTGATCACTTTTGAACACGATGCACTCCTTTCCAATTGTTCAGGGAATGTTTGAGTTTCTGAGGACCAAGAACCTGTTGATTTGGCTTGGAAAATTGGGAAGCTGAAGGGAAAAAGGGGGGAGAGGGAGATGGATGGACACATGGAGCCCTTGCCAGCTGTGTAGCACAACGGCAGATTCAGTCAACTCTTCAATTGACTGTAGACTCAAGAACTGGTTGATGGGAGCCATTAACCCCTTCCCTCATGACAATGCCCCTATCTAATTTGTGTGTCCTACCAACAGAATTTAACATTTAGCACCCTGAATAGCTTCTAGACAAATAATGGGGTGGGGAAAATGAGGCCACGCATGCAGCCCCAGCATGGCAGCAGGCGGAGTGGGCGAAGAACTGGGAGTGCACAGAATCTAGTGGGGGAAATTGGTTTGGGGGAAGGAGGCACACAGCTCTTGGCATAGAGGAGAATAGGATGCAGAAAGCTCGCTTGAAGTGGGGGTGGAGTGGAAGAATGGGGAATTGGGGCACACACAGCTCCTGCCATTGAAGGAGGAGATTGGGGGGGACCCTGATCAAGATGAATGGGGGCATAGAGAGCCCCTGCCACAGGGTAACTTAGGGGACCTTGGCATAGGGGTAGGTGGGAACTGACGGTGCACACAGAGCTGCTGGCAAGGTGGGAGGTGCACCGAGCCCATGAATTTGAGGGTGGTATACAGAGTGCTTATGGAGAAATGGAAAGAGTCCCTGATGTGTTCAATAAGCTCAGCCTACAGAAGTAATGAAATGTGTAAACCACCAAGTTAAATCCAAATTAACCCAATATAACCGTATTGAACCCTCTAAACGAGATGGTAAGATTTGCAGTTATCAGGTTGGGTGGCTGACTGAATCCACATGGAGTTATTTTATGACGGTTATTGTGGGGGCGGGGAACGGTGGAGGTGAGACCAGGATACACAGGGATGTCTTTTAGCGTACTGGGAAATTAGCATCCTGGTCCCTTCCAGCAGCAGCACCTCCATCAATGTTGGAGGCAGGGTAGAGAGTCAATAAAGAAATGCTTTCTCATCTATCACCCATATCAGGCAGAAAAGCAGCATTTTGACACGGCTGTTAGTGGGATCCTATGGGTGCTTTTTTGATGTGGGTTGAGAGGGCAGTGTGTGGGTGGGTGGGTGCCATTTTGATACGGTTTTTATGGGGGACCATGGATGCAATTTTGATTGGGTTTGGAGGGGCACTCTTTGTGAGTGCTATTTTGATATGCATTTGGGCTCAGTGTGCCATTTTGATGTGGGTTAGGGAGCGGACACGTATATATGCTGTTTTCACTGGGATCCCATTTCGACGTGGGGCAGGAGTGGGCATGTGGTGCCCTTTGACGTGCAGTGTTGAGCTGGTGTGTGGGTGCCGTTTACACTGGGAACCCATGGGTGTCATTTTCACGTGGATCACGAGTGAGTGGGTGCCCTGTTGACGGGGGGCTGGGTGCCAGCTCAGCAGCACTCTCTGCAGAGGGGGCTGCCTGTCTGTGCTTGTCAGCTGGGAGCGGTGTGCGCTGCTGGGGCTCAGTTTGCCATATCATGGCCTCCTCCCCACAGTGGCTGTGCATAAGCCAGGGAGGAACTTTCGGGATCAAACCATTTCCGTAGAAGGGGATTATTTTGTTTCAACAGCAAATTGAGACACTTTGGGCGCGTTTTGGGACACCAGCCTCTAGTTAAAATATTTTGCAGCAAATTGCGAAGAGCTAGATGGATTTTGTGTACCTGCTCCTCTCCCCCCTTCTCTGCAATGGTACGTCCCGCTCCTCCGCCCCCTCCCCTCCCACACACGGCGCTTTGGCACCAGAGCAGGGCAGGCGGCGCGAGACGTTTTGCAGGAGCTGCCGCGGCCGTTGGTGGGGGCGAAATGCTCCCAGGCCAGGGGGAAGCGCGCTGAAGCAGCGGCGCACGCGCAGACCTTGCCCTCCAGGGGCAGTTGCTCGTTTCCCGCCTCCAACCGCTTTTGACCGCTGCGTGGTTTGAAAAAGCCGGTTCAATGAGAGACTAGCCCCCATATTATTTGGGGTGATACTAACTCCTCCCCATGCCCCGTGTCAGTCTTGCCCCCAAATATGAACGTGTGTCAGATTCACCTCACGTGCCCCCAAGGTACAGCCGCCATTTTGTGAGGGGCCATTTGTGACTCAGTGGTGCTGTCAAACCCAATGGGGCAACTCCCCCGTCTTCCCCATACACATACACTCCTAAAAACACCAGGGGGTTTGCACACTAGCCCCCATTGGGTCAAATCAAGGCTGAGCGAGGCACCCGGTTTGGTACTTATGTTATGCCAAATTTGGCAATGTTGGCTCATGCCAAGCACCACGGTGCAGATGGATACCCTAAAGAGGCCACTTTAAGAACCAAAAAAGACACTGGTGTCAGCCAGACTCACATAAACAGAAACAAAATCCCAATATTGCCGTGGGATGAAACTCTGTTGGACATATTCAAATCCACCATATGGACTCATGCCCATGCTCTATTGGCAAACACCAAACGCTCAACAGCAGGAAAACATTGCATAGTTGCATTGTTAAAAGGTGTGCATCGTCCAAAGCAAGGAATCCTGTGTTGATGTGTGAACGGACACCACCGGTATTCGCTAAACCTGTATTGGTGGGACAACAGAAATCCTTGTTGGCCCATGTCATAGCCTATAATGGCATATGCAAATAATCCATCTACCGGCACCTGTGAAGCTGCCATTGGTGCACCTCAAACCTGCATTGAAGGCCTTGCAGAAAAGTACAAATACGCTTTGGAAGTAGTTGCCTTAATAGCCATATACTTCCCTGTCAACATGTGCACACTAGGGAGACGAGATGTCCCGATTTTATAGGAACGATCACGATTTTGGGGTCTTTTTCTTATATAGGCTCCTATTACCCCACACCCTCGTCCCGATTTTTCACACTTGCTGTCTGGTCACTCTAGTGCACACACAATTGACTAGCCAAGATCACAAAATGAATCTATAGAGAGACAGAGTGGGCGAAATGATACATTTTACTGGACCAACTTCTTTTGGTGAAAGAGACAAGCTCTTGAGATATACAGAGCTCTTCTGGACCAGACCTGGACAAAGCTCAAAAACTTCTCTCTTTCAGCAATAGAAGTTGGTCCAATAAAAGATATCACCTCACCCACCTTGTCTCTCTAATATCCTGGGGCCACCATGGCTACAACATACACTGCTAGTGAATCTAAGGCAGAGTTAGGAATCAACTGCAGGAGCCTTACTTTCAATCCCACCTGCTCTAATCACTAGATAAAAGTCTCCCAGAATTGGGAATAGAACTCAGGAGTCCTGCTTCCCAGCCACCTTGACCCTGCCACCTTCACAGACGAAACCAAGAGCCCTAACTCATAACCACTAAACTCCATTTTTCTCCCACACCTGGAACAGAACCCAGGAGTCCTAACTCAACCCCACTCTGCTCTAACACCTTGGTATTAGTACAGGCCAAACCTGCATTGGTACACTACAGCAATGGCTCCCAACCTTTGCAGATTACTGTACCCCTTTCAGGAGTCTGATTTGTCTTGCGTAACCTCAAGTTTCACCGCACTTATAAACTCCTTGCGTACAAAATCTGATAAAATACAAAAGTGTCACAGCACACTATTACTGAAAAAATGGGGAGGAGGATTGACACTTAGGTTAGTTCAAAGGCTATTTGGGGAAACTGTCCATTTTAGTGGCCAAATGGGGGATTTTGGTTGCCACCACTTTTGAAAATTGGATCATTTTTTCATCACAGAGTCAAGAGGCTTCTGAAGGAAAATATCTAACTGGTTATTTTGATGTTGCATAAAAGAGTCAGTGTTTCCTCTTCGGTCTTTAGAGTGGAATTTTCAATGCAGTGTAAGGGAATTCAATTCCCATTGAATTATGGGATTCAGGCAGGCATCTGACACCCAACTCCCTTAAGCCCCTTTGAGAATCCAGCCTGCATGTTTATTTTGCTCTATAGCAGAGGTTCTCAAACTGGGGATCCCTCATGGGGTCGTGAGGTTATTACATGGGGGGTCACGAGCTGTCAGCCTCCACCCCAAACCCCACTCTGCATCCAGCATTTATAATGGTATTAAATATATTTAAAAGTGTTTTTAATTTATAAGTGGGGTTGCTCTCAGAGGCATAAAGTCGGCGCCAGTGGGTGCTCGGGCCCCCGGCCCTGCCCCAACTCCACCCCCTCCCCCATTCCACCCCTTCCCCAAATTCCTGCCCCCGCCTCCTCCCCCGGGCATGCTGCATTTTCCCTCCACCCCGCAGGCTTGCCAGCTGTTTGGCGCGCTGCAAGCCTGGGAGGAGGGGGTGGGAAGTGGAGCAGCGGTGCCTCGGGAGAGGGAGGAGGCGAAGGCGGAGGTGAGCTGGGCAAAGAAACCGCTCCCTGCCCCAGCTCACCTCTGCCTCCTCCCCCTCCCCCGCCGCGCCGCCGCTCCACTTTCCCCCCCTCCCACGCAGGCTTGCCGCATGCCAAACAGCTGGCGCGCGGCAAGCCTGGGAGGGAGGAAAAGCAGAGAGGCGGCGCCTCGGGAGGAGGAGGTGGGCTGGAGGCAGGGCGGGGAGCTGCCAGTGGGTGCTCTGCACCCACCAATTTTCCCCCGTGGGTGCTCCAGCCCCATAGCACCCACGGACTCGGCGCCTATGCTCGGAGGCTTGCTATGTGAAAGGGGTCACGAGTACAAAAGTTTGAGAACCACTTCATAGATTCTGTGTGGTGAGTGGCAGATTCTCTTCCAGCAGGTGGTGTATGCTTTGGAGGCAAGACCGTTGCTGCTGGCATCGTTAAAATGTCCATGTGTGAGGACATGTTGCTGTGCAATTACCGCAAGTGCCGTGTCAAGCTCTCGGGCTATGCCTGGGTCACGGCTTGTTCACACATCTTCTGTGACCAGCACGGCAGTGGGGAATTCAGCCGTTCACCAGCAGTCTGTCCCGCCTGCAACAGCGCCCTCTCTGGCAAGCTGGACATTGTTCGCACCGAGCTAAGTCCCTCTGAGGAATACAAGGCCATGGTGTTATCATAGAATCATAGAATATCAGGGTTGGAAGGGACCTTAGGAGGTCATCTAGTCCAACCCCCTGCTCAAAGCAGGACCAATCTCCAATTTTTGCCCCATATCCCCAAATGGCCCCCTCAAGGATTGAACTCACAACCCTGGGTTTAGCAGGCCAATGCTCAAACCACTGAGCTATCCCTCCCCCCAGAGGCCAGAGATGGTGCTGAACATCAGATGATGTCCTAAATTAGGTAGATTTTGTTTGCTAAAGGAATGAAAGATCCAAAAATCAGTCTTTATGGATATCTATATGTCATATGTGTTTGGAGGAGGAGGACTCCACACAGAGTAGTCAGTCTCCAAATGCTGCCACATCAGCAACTTCCAAATGCTGTAAAATATTTGATTAGACCCTTCTGTGTGAGACAAGTTGAGAGGTTCTCAGCTGGGACAGTTGTTCACCGTACAAACCTCTCTCACGCTAACAGCCCCCCTCCTTGGCAGCCTCAGCAGAGAGGCCAAGGACTGAATGAGCCATGGAGATTAAGCTCCTTCCTCCCCCGTTAGAGAGATTTCTCCAGAAAATGGGTTAATTCATGTTCTAAATCCCAAAGCTCTGAACATCCCTTGTAACTTCTCCAACCTTAGCTAGCCGTGTGGTGTTGCCAACCCACAAACTTTACTGTGAGTCTCTGAGTATTTGGTGTGTTTTAAAAAAAAAGTTTCTCGTGGTTGCACGGAAAAGAGGGAAACTGTGACCAATAAATGCTACAGAACCAGAAGGAAATTGTTTATAGAACCTCATGATTTTGTAAGCAAATCTCATGAATTTTGGGGGCTGGACTCTTGAGCATTGGCCTTTGTCTCTCTCTCTAGTGGCTGGTACCTCATAAACAGGTTTATGAATCCAGGGCACGACACCTGGAGCAGGGAACCGAGCCCAGCCAGCCCCACAGGACAGGAGCTGCTTCATTCGGAACATGGGGGTTAGTATCAAAGCAGGACAGTCCCACAAAACCCAGGACAGTGGGGAGGTCTGTAGGGCTGCCACCTCTGAGATGCAAAACCATGGGACAGCCGCGATGGTCCTGAGCCCGTCACACGGGACAGCTGGCAGCGCGTACCAGGCTCCCAGACAGACTTCCCAGGACAGCGACGATGGGACCATCCTGGAGAAACATGGACATTGGACACCCTAGCAGGGCATGGAATTAAAAAGGGATCCCAGGAGTGGGCAAGGTGGGCAGTGTGGGGACCCCAGGCCAGGCTGTAGAGGGCTGGTAAATGGGGGGAGGTGTGGGACCAATGCCAGCACTGTGTGTGTGTGTGTGTGTGTGTGGTGCAATGCAGGGACTGGGGGCGGGGGGAGGAATGCAGGGGCTGTGTAGGATGTTGCAATACAGGAGCTGTTGGGGGAGGGAGCAATCAGGGCTGTGTGTGTGCAGAGCAATGCAGGGTGTGTGTGTGGGTGGGAGGTGCAGTGCAGGAGCTCTCCGTGTGTGCAGAGCAATGCGGGGGGTGGGGGGGGTGTTGTTGCAAGGGCGGGGCTGGGGGCGGGAGGGGGGAGAGCCAGCGAGGCTGTGCGGCTTTCCCCCGCCAGCCCCGTAGATGGCCCTGCTCTGTCCACAGCCCGGCTGGGAGCGGCCCGGAGCGCGCGCTCACGCCGAGGCGGAGGAAGGGGCGGAGCTCGGCAATCATGGCCGAGGAGGGAGGAGAAGGAAAGCACCAGGCCTTGCAAACCCTGCAGGTACCGGAGGGGCTGCGTGGCTGAGTGGCCGCGGCCATGGGGGGTGAACTCTGCGTCTGCCGGCTCCTGTGGGCTGTGATACACACACACACAGAGCAATGCACACACACCCCGTACACACACACACACACACACAGAGCAATGCACACACACCCCGTACACACACACACACAGAGCAATGCACACACACACACACACAGCAATGCACACACACCCCGTACACACACACAGAGCAATGCATACACACCCCGTACACACACACACACACACACACAGAGCAATGCACACACACCCACAGAGCAATGCACACACACCCCGTACACACACACACAGAGCAATGCACACACACCCAGTACACACACACAGAGCAATGCACAGACACACCGATCCACACACCCCCTATACACACACACAAATGCACACGCATACAGGCACACACAAAGTAGTGCGCACACACGCACACCAGTCCACACACACACACAAGAGCAAAGCACAGACACACACTGATGCCTGCACACACACACGTGCGCGCACTCACACACACAGTGAAACACACACACACACACACACACTCTGATCCCTGCACAAAAACACACACTGTTCCCTGAACACACACACCCTCACTCATCCCTACATACACACCAGTGCACACACACTGATCCCTGCATGCACACGATGCACCCACAGAATGACACACACACTGATTACTGCGCATCCACACCAATACACACACTGATCTCTGCACAAACACACACAGAGATGCACATACACAAACCCTTGTGTTACATGCACAGACACACACACACAGAGCCTTGCCCTATATCTCCCTTACACTGCCTTTGCAATCCCTGTATGTGAATTAACCTCTCCCTTTTGGTATGTGTTTTTCCCTGCACCCTCTCTCTGAGCATCTGGGTGGGTTTAGCCATTTTCCTCTTGCTATTTAAAGCCCCCCGCCCAAGATGGGTGCAAATAACAGGCCTGTAATGGGAAACAGCCTGTAAAATGCCCTGGGATATAACATTTGTACACTGCCTTTATTAACTGTGTACTGGGTTTGTTAATAAAATCATTAGCAGAGGTAGAAGGGAGGGGTCTGACTGTGTTGGGGTCACTGAGATTGGGGGGCTTTAAGAGGCCATCTGGGGCACTAGACTTGGGTCCCATTTCCACTTCCACCATCGAGCTTGGAGAAGTCACTTCCCCTTCTGTGCCTCACTTTCCCTGTCTATAAACTGGGGATAATGGTCATTCCTTTGCCTGTTTAGACAGTGGAGCTTTTCAGAGCAGGGTCTTCCTCCCACTGTGTCTGTGCAGTGCCCAGGACAATAGGGGGTTTCTGTCGGGGTCTATGCAGTGCCTGGCACAATGGGGCCCTGATCTTGGTCGGGGTCTGGGCAGCGCCTGGTGAAATGGGGGCCCTGATCTCGGTCGGGGTCTGTGCAGCACCTGGCACAATGCGGGCCCTGATCTCAGTCAGGGTCTGGGCAGTACCTGGAGGTCCTGGGGGAGAGGGATAGCTCAGTGGTTTGAGCATTGGCCTGCTAAACCCAGGGTTGTGAGTTCAATCCTTGAGGGGGCCATTTGGGGATATGGGGCAAAAATTGGGGATTGGTCCTGCTTTGAGCAGGGGGTTGGACTAGATGACCTACTAAGGTCCCTTCCAACCTTGATATTCTATGATTCTATGATCTCAGTTGGGGTCTGTGCAACACCCTCACAATGGGGGCCTTGATCTCATTCGGGATCTCTGCAGCGTCGGGCACAATGTGTGCTCTGACGTTGGACAAGCGCTACCATAAGACATATTATTAATAATAACAGTGGTGAAAGCCATGAGAGGCTGCAGTGTGTGAGGCCTGTACGGCAGGTGGTAGGCCTCATATCTACAGATTGATCCTCTGGGCACTTAGAATGATACCCAAGTGTGATCACGGCCTCGCTGTGCCGGTACTGCACAGACCCCTTATAAGATCGGGGTCTTAAGGCGCTGCCCAGCCCCTGACTGAAGGGAGGCCCCTTGTGCCGGATGCTGCACAGACCCACGGTGAGACAGTGCCTCCCCGAAGAGCTCGTCATCTAAACTTGATGAGATCAGAACTACGTATTGGACTGGGAAGCCCAATTCCCGTTAATTAGCTCCTTGGAGCTGGGACTCCATTTTGTTCTGTGTTTGTACAGCATCTAGTGCAAAGGGGCCCTGGGCGCTATGGTAATACACACAGAATAATGGGAACTGATTTCCAAATTCCTTAGCCAGCTTTGAAAATCACGACCTAGGCAGGAAACCGAGGCACAGAGAGATCCAGTTACATGGATTTGCAAATGAGTTAGGAGCCCAATTGGCTTTCAGTGTCATTTGGGAGCCTCATTTCTTTGGGCTCCTTTGAAATTCCTAGCCTAATGACTTACCCAAGGTTACAGGCATAGTCTCTGGTAAAGCTGGGCTTTGAACCCAGGTTTCTTGAGTGCTAGCCCAGTGCCTCAACCGCCAGGCTCCTTGCCCCCTTAGGGTGTAGTTCATCAGTGTCATCGTTCCCACCCTGCCTCTCTCACCCACCTGTCCCTCATCCTCACAGGAATTGGTCGATGGCCTGTACTATTTCCGGGATCACTACTTTGAAAGCCACAGCGTGGAGGCTGCTGGGAGAAAGCAGCAGGACGTGCTGGAGGAAATGGAGAAAACGCTACAGCAGATGGGCGGAATAGATGGTAACTGGGTATAAAAAGGAAATGCACCCCCTGCCCTAGAGGAGAAGACCTGGCATCCCATTCCCCACCCCAATGAGCTAGCCAGACCTGGAGTCCCCTGGGGCTGGATTGGAGCTGGCACCCCCCTAGAAGGGAAAGGCTCCATTCCCCTTTCCTCACCCCCCTGAGCGAGCCAGTCCCCCGCCCTGGAGCTGGAGGGGAGCTGGGGAAAGACCCATGCGCCATTCCTCACCCCCTGACCCAGCCAGCCCACTGCCCTGGGGTGGAGGGGATTTGTGTCACAGGCTATGGCCTCCCTTTGCGGCTCTGTCTCTCCAGGCTATTCCCAGGGCCGGGCTCAGGCACTGATGCTGAAGGGGAAGGCTCTGAATGTGACGCCCGACTACAATCCCCAGGCTGAGGAGCTGCTGGCCAAGGCTGTGAAGCTGGACCCAGAGCTGGTGGAGGCCTGGAACCAGCTGGGCGAGGCCTACTGGAAAAAGGGCGACATTACAGCGGCACACACCTGCTTCTCTGGGGCCCTGGGGCATGTGAGTCCCACCCCCAGGCATCCCGGGGGGCTGGTGTGGATGATCCCAGGGGGTAGAATGGGGAGAGACCTGGCTGCCCATCAGGGGTTGGGAGGCTGGGTAGCTGGGGCCAAGGGGCAGATCTGGAGGGAGGGGCGAGGGCTGGGCTGAGGGGATGATCCCGGAAAGGGGAGACAGGGCTGGCTGGGCCGAGGGGAGGGAAGGGGAGACAGGGCTGGCTGAGCCGAGGGGCCGATTCAGGGGAGGGGAGGGAAGGGGAGATAGGGCTGGCCGATCTGAGGGCAGAGGAGGCGTGGGTGGGGAGGCAGGAAGCCGGGCTGAGGCACTGACCCTGTCTCCGTGTCTCCCCCCACAGCGGAAGAACAAGGTCTCGCTGCAGAATCTGTCCATGGTGCTGCGGCAGCTGCGAGCCGAGAGCACAGAGCAGCACGCCCAGAATGTCATGGACAGCGTCCGGCAGGCCAAGCTGGCTGTCCAGATGGACGTGCGGGATGGCCGCTCGTGGTGTGAGTGACAGCCCCTTTCGCTCCCCCAGGCACCGCTCCTGCCCACTCCCTGCTTCAAGGGACATGGCACCCGCTGGGAGAGGCTCCGGCTTCTTAGTATGCTCAACCCTCCATCCTCAATGTCCCACCATCCCTCCATCCTCAGCTGTAACCGTCTGTCCATCCCTCCCTCCATCCATTCTCGGCTATATCCATCCATTCCCTCCATTCCCCTTAGCTATATCCCTCCACCTGCCATAGAATCATAGAATCTCAGGGTTGGAAGGGACCTTAGGAGATCATCTAGTCCAACCCCCTGCTCAAAGCAGGACCAATCCCCAATTTTTGCCCCATATCCCCAAATGGCCCCCTCAAGGATTGAACTCACAACCCTGGGTTTAGCAGGCCAATGCTCAAACCACTGAGCTATCCCTCCCCCCCAATAGCCATCCTCAGCTATAGCCATCCCTCCACCCATCCTTAGCTGTAGTCATCCGTTCAATCCCCTATTCTCAGCTATATGCCTCCAACCAGCCAGCTGTTCATCTTCTTTGACATCCTCTGTCCATGTGTTCTCCGTGCTAACCTCTGTGTCTCTGCCGCAGACATCCTGGGAAATGCCTACCTCTCGCTGTTCTTCAACACAGGCCAGAACCCCAGTATCTCCCAGCGGGCCCTAGGTGCCTATGCCCAGGCGGTAGGTACTGCCCTGTCTTCTGCTGGTTGCAAGGCAGCCCTGTGCTGCAGGGAGCAGGGCAGAAGGGGGCGCTCTTCTCTAGGAGCTAGTGCTGGTGCCTGTGTTCCAGCACCGCAGTAGGGGGTGCTGTGCTGCAGATAGCAGGTTGGAGGCTCAGTAGGGGGTGCTCTGATGTTGATTTCCTCTTCACCCCAGGAAAAAGTGGATCCTACAGCATCCTGTAACCCGGACCTGCACCTCAACAGAGCTACGGTGAGAAGGTGGGAGGGAGGGGAGTGGAAGGTGTGACTGAAAGGTGTCGGGGGCTGAGGAGGGGCGCTCTCCCCTGGGAGGCAGTGCCAGCATCAGTGTCCCAGTGTCGTTTTAGGGGGCTCTCTGCCTGCTGCCCCCTGCTGGAAGGAATGAGCCCTGCTCAGTGTGTTTGTGCATCACTGCTACTTTCTGGTCTAACCACTAGACCCCACTCCCCTCCCAGAGCTAGGAGTTGAACCCAGCACACAATTCCCTGCACAGGCTGCTCTAACCCAGTGGGCTTCCCCCACCCCCCTCATATCTTGAGCCAGGAATGGAAACCAGGAGTCCTGGCTCCCAGCCCCCTCACTCTAATCCACTAGACCCCCTCAGGCCTGCAGTAGAACCCAGGAGTCCTGGTGCCAAGCCCTACTGCTGTAACCATAGCACTGTGCTGTGTTTCTCTTGGGTTAGCTGCATAAATATGAGGAGAATTACACGGAGGCCCTGGAGGGGTTTTCCCGTGCGGCAGCCCTTGACCCAGCCTGGCCTGAACCCCGGCAGCGCCAGCAGCAGCTTCTGGATTTCCTGGAGCGACTCACCAGCCTCCTGGAGAACAAGGTAGATCATCTCCCCTCCTCCTTGCCCTTCCCTGCCTGGCCTACAGGGAGACATGTCTCAGTCAGTGAGCCTGCCCTCCTTCCTCCCCCTTCAGGGCAAAGTGAAGGTTAAGAAGCTGCAGAGCATGCTGGGAAGCCTGCGCCCATCCCAGCTAGGCCCCTGTGGGGACGGGCGGTACCAGGGGTCCTCAGGCCAGAAGGTGGCACTGGAGCATCGGCTCCTGAGTGCCCTACAGCCAGGTGTGAACACGGGGGCTGTAGTGCTGGGCAGGGTGGTCTTCAGCCTCACCACAGACGAGAAGGTGCCCTTGTGAGTACCACCTATCCATTCATCCATCTTTAGTGCTTTCTGTTGATGTTGCCTATCCTCGTGCTACGCATCTGTTAGTCCTGAGCTCTATCTGTCCATCCTGCTGTCCATCTGTCAGTCCTGAGCTTCATCCATCCATCTGTGTTTCCTCAATCCGTACACCCATCCAGCCATTCTCAAAGCCATCCATGTGGCCTTTCATCCATCCATATATGCATCCTCAGCACCATGCATCTGTCCCCTCACCTCCTGTCCCATCACTTTACTCACACTCTCGCCTGGTTTTCTGGCAGCACGTTCGGCCTGGCTGACTCCAAGGGCCCCTGTTTTGCTGTCACTGTCTATAACATGGTCCAGAGCTGGGGTGTGCTCATCGGCGACTCAGTGGCCATCCCTGAGCCGCACCTACAGCATCACCACGTCCAGCACCAGGGCAAGGTGAGTGTGGCCTGGTTCTCCCTGGCCCTGCAGGAGGAAGGATATGGGAAGTCACCAGAAATAGGTTGATACAGGACTATAGCCTTCGTCAGTTTAAAGGTTAATCCCCACCCTTTCCTCATGCCCCTCCCTCCACATGTTGTTTCTTCCCACCCCCACTGCGGTGGCGGGAGGCATGAATGAACTCGAAACTTCCTGTCTGCTACATGCATCACTTCCTGTGTGAGCTGTTAGACCTCAGTTAAGGGCCACAGATGCCAGAGTGATGGGGCCTTTGTCACAGCACGGTGAGGGCGATGTGTCTTTCCAAGCCCCCTTGTTATGGGGTAGAGGAAATGCCTTTAAATTGGGGGAGGAGGGTTGTAATTCCCTACCCCAATATTTACCCCCACGTCCAGGGAAGCAGAAGCCCACTAGCTGCCCAGCAGGGAAAGAGTTAATTTTGACACTGTTGCTGGGAGACTGGGCACCTCCTCCTTCACTAGAGCACATCTCAGTCTTCTGCAGGAAGGCGGGAGGATGACACACCGGCTCTTCAGGATTTTCACAGCTGCCTAGGGGGTTTGGGCTCCTGACACCTGTTAAATTTGGGCACCCAGATCCCTTAGGCAGGTTTAAAAACCTAAGCACATTAAATGAAAATCACCATCAGTAGGAGTTAACAGTGGACTTTGCCCTGCCTCATAGATGGGTGGGGAAATTTCAACTCAGAATGTGCATAGAGTTAACCCCCCTTCTGACTGACTTCTCTGTCTCCACGGTACCCCCAGAGCTTCTCCTTCCCTGGGATCCGTGTGGAGACCCCACTCCTGCTGGTGGTGAACGGCAAGACGCAGGGACCTGGCACCCAGGCGGCAGCTACTGTGGCATACCGAGCGCAGAGCGAATGATGCCATGGGGAGGGAATGTGCAAAGATAGCTCCTTGCCCTCTGATGCCGCTGCTGGAGGGGTCGGACTTGTCCTGTTGTTTGCTGCCCCCTGGTGGATCCCATGAGTATAATGGCTTGGAGAGACTTGTGGGGCCAGCAGGAGATTTACAACTGGGTATTGAGGCAAAGGATGGGGACTGAGAATGGGGCGATCCCCCCGCTACAAAGAGGGACAGAGGTCCCTCTTTTCCTATTCTCTCTCCACTCAACATGGTCCCATCTCCCATGGCAATGAGCTCTACCCAGGGTCTGCTCCTGGTACCCCAATAAACCACTCCAATGGGCTGATCCCAGGTGTGAAGAAATAGCACTGGGACTAGGAGACCCCTACCAAACCCACCAATGCCTCCTCCATCTGCACCTGTGCCCTGCCCTTTCTCCTTCTCTCCTTTTCCACACTCCCCGTTCCTGTCTCCTTCCCATGGGCTGGAATCACTGTCCCCGACCACCTGCCCTTGGTTTGTCTGGCTTATGACATGGGGACATTCAAAGGGGTGTTGTAGGTGCCTAGTCCCTGTGGGTTTGGGGCTTGGACTTCCTTAGGGCCCTTTCACAGCGGGTCTGGCCCGGAGCCGTTCTCTGTGTGTACAGAGCGGTGGCATATTTATTTTGGAAGGTTCGTTTTCTTTTATAAGTTTAAAGGGTTTTTTTTGTTTTTTTTTATAATGAATAAAATCTGTTATCGATGAGGTTCATGGTCGGTGAGTCGTGTCAGTCTGTCCATCCTCCTACACAACCACCCGTCTGTCTGTCTCTTTAACTACTGTTTGATGTTCACGATGTGTTGATTATTTCTCGGGAAGGTAAATGGAGATGCAGCCCGGGTCACCTCTGACTCTAAGCAGTTGGTCAGCCCCCCGGGACTAAGGCAGCCAGTCGTGTGGTTGAGCCACTCGGCCTGGCTGCTCCACAATGCAGAGGGAAAACTACTCAGATAGAAGAGGTGACTCGGGCAGATCCACAGAGAGTTTACACAGTGAGTAGACACCAGCGGCTGGCCCATGTCAGTCAACTCAGGCTGCGGGGCTGTTTTACTGCTGTGTAGATGTCAGGGCTCTAGGACCCTCGAAGTTGGAGGTTCCCAGCTATCTAGTTGCTGTGTAGACATACCCTTACATTCTCCAAATCCCCCTCGGCTGCTGCCTAACCTGGTGGGTCCCTAAATTGGGGTCAGTGAGCCTGCGTCAGCCCCCTCAGTCTTGAGCCCTGGAGGAGGAGGGGACACTCCTGCGTACTTTAGAGCAGCGGTTCTCAACCTTTTTTCACTGGCGGGCTCCTAAAAAGTTTCGAGTGGCGATGCAGACCCCTTTGGAAATTTCGAGTGGCAGTGTGGAGCCCGTTGGAAATCTATGGTCTGTATATATAGCTGGATTCTGGTCAGTCCGTTTTCAGTCTGTCTTTCGCAGGCCCCGGAGATATAGTCCGTAGGCCCCCCCAGCACCGGCTCAAAACCACTGCTCTAGACCTCTGTGGTTGGAGCACTTACCCGAGATGGGGGATACCCCAGTTGAGGTCCTCACTCTGGGGTCCTGCCTGCTGGGCGATGGGGGCATGGTTCTGATCTGGGTCTTTTCTAAGCCTCCTATGACTGTCAAATAACCATAGAGCTGCGAGCTGGTGGGACTGACTATAGGCCAGTGGTCAGCGCACCCAGCCGGGAGGGGGAAAGTCAGGCTCAAGTCCCCGAGCCAAGGACTGCATCATACAAAGTGGAACAGCAGAGACCAAGACCCAGCCCCGCTGCACAGCCCAGTGCCCCTGCACGGTAGCAGACCTGCAGACAAATCTGGGAGTTCCCCCTTAGTGGGCCAGCCCCAAGGATCCACCCAGCTCCACAGGGCCAGGCTTCCCTGTCTCGGCCTGGGGGCGCCAGCGATCCGTGTCTCTCTCGGGGGCTCCCTGGCTCGGCCAAACTCCTGGGGGAGGCTTGTTCCATCCCTGCAGGGCGCAGTGTCCTCCGGCCGGATCTGCAGCAACACCAGGCAGCCTTTTCAACCCCGGGGGACCCTTTATCAGTCCTCTGTCTTCTAGGAGGTGCTGGGTTCTCTCGCTCGCTCCACACACAGCAGCAGCAGGGACACACCCCACCCCTCAGCACCGAGCGAGCCACTTCCTTGCAATGTTCTTTACTGTCTGCTCCCCTGCCAGCCTTCCCCAGAGCTGGCTGCATCTCAGCGACAGGCAGAACATCTCCATGCAGTGTCACTGCGCGGCTGTTGCTGAGCTACCCTGCACCAGAGCTGGTTGCATCTCACCTGTGCTGCGTACGTGGTCAAAAGGTGTGACGTTGCACCCCATCATGCTTTATGGAAATATGCTTATGAAAGTAAATAGGACATAACTGGTCACAGAGGGCGAAGGTGCTTTATGAACACAGGCCAAGCGTAGACCGCACACTGCAGGGGGATGATGTGTTTCTCCTTTGCCAAGCCAAGGGAAGAGCAAAACTCTTTATGGGATCTCCACTGTGTGGGTCCTATACTCAGCCGGCACTTCGTTAATCATTATTATTAATTAACTAGAAGGTTGCACATTTCCCTGCTTCTCTAGGCCTAGCTGTTTGCCCGGCTGGGCCCTGTCCCCACTATGGTCAGCCTTCAGCCCCCACTCTGGTCGGGACCCAATGGACGAGGGTGAAAATTGGAAAACTGGAAAAATTCACCATTTAAAATCAGGTTTTTCCAGTTTCTGCCAAAATAAACAGAGTAATCTCCTGGGGGCTGGCTGGAGTGGTGGGCAGGCACCTGGCGGGGGCAGGGCCTGAATGGAATGGGGGTAACAGGCCAGGTTGGGGGGCTGGATGAAGTTGGGGTGATGGGCTGGCGGGAGTGGAGGTGAGGGGGACTGGACTGGGTGGGGTGAGGGGTCTGATTGGAGAGGCTGGGCAGATTGGGGGGTGAGGATTGTGGCTGGGGGGGTGATGGATGGAGTGGGGGTGAAGGGTGTGGCTTGTGTAGTCGTGCTGGGGGGTATAGACTGGGGAGCTCAGAACATGGCGACCCCCCCATGCAGAGAGGGACTTGGGCACCTGGAGTGGGGGGACGTATATGGGGAGCTCAGAACGGAGCTATTCCCCCTACAGTAGGATGGCCAGATAGCAAGTGTGAAAAATCGGGACGGGGTGGGGGGTGATAGGAGCCCATATAAAAAAAAAAGCCCCAAATATCAGGACTGTCCCTATAAAATCGGGACATCTGGTCACCCTACCCTATAAAGAGAGACTGAGGTGGCTGGGATGTGAGGCATAGACAGGGGACCTTAGAATGGGGTGATCTCCCTTGTCCCATGCTCTCTCTGCTTAGGGTGGTTCCACCTCCCCTTCCACTCAGCAAGACCCAGATTCTTCCCCCTGGCACCCCTATAAACCACCCCAATGGTCTGACCCATGTGGGAAGAAATCTCACTGGGATTAGGAGACCCCTACCGAACCCATCAAGGTCCCCTCCACCTGCACCTCTTCCCTGTTCTGTCACCCCAGGCCGGCAGTGACCCTGCTCTGGGCAGCAGGTCCCATGTGTAATGAGTGGGTTGGTTCCCAGCTGAGCAGGGGTCCACATGAACCTGAGACTGAATAGCTCTGCTCATCGCAGGAGACCAAGAGCTGAACGGATCCTGGAGACAGCTCCTTTCTCTGCCCATGGCCCCCTAGTCCAGAGGACCCACAGTCCCCACCCTTGGCGTCTGTCCTCAGCTCTCTCAGGAGATCAGATAACTTTTCTTTTTAATTGCCTGGCTCCAACTTTTCAAGCAGGAGCCAGTGGTAACTTCAGCTCAGCTCTTTAATTGGCTCCATCAGCAGCCCAAGTCACCAATACCCAGAGCGAGAAGCGTTCAGACATCAAAACAAGCTAATTCCGCCAAGGGATTTGCAGTCTGGTCTCTGTGATTTATTAAGAGTCTCTGACTCCCATGAAAGATATTAGGTAGAGAACCCTCAGAGATGGACAGCCTCTGTTAATGTCAAGAGTTAACAAAGCACAGGCAGTGGGCGTACGCTCTAGTGGTCAGAGAGCTGGGAGCCAGGACTCCTGGGTTCTTTTTTCAACTCTCAGAGGGCGCTTGGGTTTAGTGCAGTGGTTCTCAGACTTTTGTACTGGTGACCCCTTTCACATAGCAAGCCTCTGAGTGCGACCCCCCCTTATAAATTAAAACCCCCTTTAAATATATTTAACACCATTATAAATGCAGGAGGCAAAGCGGGGTTTGGAGTGGAGGCTGACAGCTCACGACCCCCCATGTAACAACCTTGCAACCCCCTGAGGGGTCCCAATCCCGGTTTGAGAAGCACTGGTCTAGTGGGTTAGAGCAATGTGGGGAGGAGGTAGTCAGAGCTCCTGGGTTGTATCCATAGCTCTGGCAGGGGACTGGGGTCTAGTGGGTTAGAGCAGTGGGGTGGGGCGTCTGGACACCTGGGTTAAGTTTAAAGCCAGAAGGGACCAGCAGATCACCTAGTCTCAACCTCTGTAGATCTCAGGCCACCAACACCGCCTAGCAACTGAAACTAGACCAAGGTATTACAAACCTCAGGAGGGTAAATTGTGATGTGCCACTGACCGAGAAGGGCAGGGACTGATGTGCACCAGTCCCTAAAGCCCCCAAAATGGCAGGGAAATGGTTAAAGGAGATACACCCAGCTCGTCTTGGCAACTGACCCGCACCCACATGCGGCAAAGGAAGGTGGAAAAACCCAAGGTTAGTGCCAATCTGAGCTGGGGGAAAATACCTGCCCCACCCCACATACAGTGACCAATTTGTAGCCCATGGGGCTGACTTGCCTTCATTATATTCAGCTGTAACGCAAGAAATCTACAGGCTTGTGTCCTGTAAGACATTACCTTCCACAAATTAGCAGAAGTATAGTCCCGAATAGTTGGCCTATGACATTTGGCATGGATAAATGGCCAGACAGTTACCCTTAGATTTTGGGGAACTAAGGATAGCTTGTTCAATGGCAGGTAGACAGCAACCACAGGAACATGGACATGATAACTGCCAATCTGTCTGAGGAAGAGGTGACACATAGGATCAGGAGTTCAATGGCATTAATATGTTAGTCTATAGGATCAGTTCACCCTGATATTAAGAGGGCGAGGAAGTTTGATTTGGGCATAGAAGGCTGAGCATTAACATGAATATTCATACATTAACATGAATATTCATGCTGGTGCTTAGGCCCTATAATAGGGCAACCCATCGTGCGGATGGGGAGCGCTTTTCCATCATTTGACCCTTCAGCTCTATTGTTATCTACCATCAATCTTGGGTATTGAGGAACCTGGACCATCGGCATGCCAGGGACAGGGCTGGTCCTTTGTCTCTTACCACCAGGTCTGCAAAGAAAGGTGGAGGTATGCAAATCTGAGAGCATATGCAAAGAACGATACCACAGATACCCCCAATACCGTATTATTCCTACCTGTTTATGTGGCTTGGAGCTTTTCTGGCTTTATTACTGATTTTAATAAAAATCTCCAAGTCTTTGCTTTGACCCACACCTCGATGTTCCCTACAAGATATTGAATTAGTTGGTTTTAGTTCTGTGTAGCCTAATTCTGGAACAAGAACCCTCTTACCCACAGTTCATTAATCAGATCAACTGGCAGCCAGAACAAGTGTTATTGACCATTGAAAGGATCACGCAACAAGTTAGACCTTGAGCATGTGAGACAGAACTGCCAACTAAGCGCTTGAGAGAGAACTTGGCGTCCACCCTATCCAGTGTCCCATCTCCAGCCGTGGCAATCCCAGTGCTCTGGAGCAAGAAGACAACAACACAAACAAGCCCGCTCCCAAATAGATTTTTTTTGGTGGGTGGGAGTCTCTTCCTCACCCTGCAGGTGAGCAGCTGAAACCCCGAAATAGAAACATTAGACGTGAACCACCAGGGACCTTCAGGGCGGCCAAACCATTCCCCCCATCTAACTAAAGAGTGGTACAGAATTCACAGCATGAGTTACAATGGTTGAGGCTGAAATGGGTGAGGCTGTAAAGTATGGTGTTCCCTGTTTTTATTGGGTCATTACTGGGCACTGGGAGATGTTTACTATGAGCACTAACCTGCACCGAAGAGGTGAAGGGGTTCTCATTTTAAAACAGAGTATCTTTCTCCACTATGTTAATTAGGCATTTGAATTAAATGGATGTTGGAATTATTATTATTTATGCACGATATCACAACACTAATTTAACCATACAATTGCTCTAAACATGCCTATAAAGCCTAAATTATAAGCAAGTTACTACATCCAAACAATAACAAAACATTTATAAGCATTTGATCAAGATCCTTACAAACTGGCTAAACCCAGGAGTGCTTAGACCATATTGGTCACCTCCAGTGTGGTCAGCAGGTATTAGCAATGAACGTTTTAAGAGTTTTCTTTTTTATACCTGTGACATTACCCTGGCTATAATCTGAACTGTTGATTAGCTGTGTCCCTTCAATTCTCCAACATAGGGTGCCTTTTATGCTGCTTCACCATGAAAGTACCCACTCCTGGTCTGATCACATCCAGCAAATTCCCAATCCCAGACTTGCCCCCAGAAATGGGTGTCTTGTACTTCCCAGTTCTCTCCTTCTGGTAGGGTGACCAGATGTCCCGATTTTATAGGGACAGTCCTGATTTTGGGGTCTTTTTCTTATTTAGGCTCCTATTACCCCCCCCCCCCCCCACACACACACACACACACATCCTGATTTTTCACAATTGCTGTCTGGTCACCCTACCTTCTGGACAATAGAAGTTCATAGAAAGTCCGTCATTTTATTAATAGAAAATGAGATGAACAACCCTTATTATCCCACATGGAGCTTCCCAAATACTTCAATCCAAACACACTGGTTTAGATAAAACAATAAAACAAGTTTATTATCTACAGAAAGATAGATTTTAAAGGATTAAAAGAAATGAGGCATACAAGTCAGATTTGGTTACAAGAAAATAAAAGTAAATGCAATGAATACCTAACGTAAGCTATTGAAAGCAGAAGGTTAGAGCCCTCCGCGGATTCAAAATGTACATCCGTGGATGCGGATATCCGCGGATATAAAGCAGATTTCTGGGGAGCTGCAGGGCTGTACTGGGAACCACAGAAGCATATCGGGCCCCTGCCCCTGTGGCATGGCTGTACTGCCCCCAGCCCTGCCCACTGGGTGGGCACCAGGCTCCCCAGCAGCTGTCCCCAGTGACGCTAGTGTGTGCAAGTGGCTTGCACACTGCCGGACAGGGGCTGAATGGAGTGGGGGTGAGAGGCTTGGCTGGGAAGGTGGGCTCGAGTCCCAGACCCAGGCTTGTGCTGTAGACACCCCTATGGGGGTTTGTACGTGTACAGACTGTCAGCTGCCCACAGCTGTAGGACTGAAACCTGGCCATTACACAAGTAATGCTCTTGTCCCCTAGTGCCCCTCCTCAACTTGCGCTACATTGATGACATCTTCATCATACGGACTCACAGGAAGGAGGCCCTTGAAGAATTCCACCTGGATTTCAACGATTTCCACCCCACCATCAACCTCAGCCCGGACCAGTCCACACAAGACAGCCACTTCCCGGACACTACAGTGCAAATAAGTGATGGTCACATAAACACCACCCTATACTGGAAACCTACTGACTGCTATACTTACATACATGCCTCCAGCTTCCATCCAGGACACATCACATGATCCATTGTCTACAGCCAGGCCTAAGATACAACCGAATTTGCTCCAGTCCCTCAGACAGAGACACGCACCTACAAGATCTCTATCAAGCATTCTTAAAACTACAGTACCCACCTGGGGAAGTGAGGAAACAGATTGACAGAGTGAGACGGGTACCCAGAAGTCACATATTACAGGACAGGCCCAACAAGGAAAATAACAGAACGCCACTGGCCATCATGTACAGCCCCCAGCTAAAACCTCTCCAGAACATCAACAATCTACAACCTATCCTGGAAAATGATCCCTCACTCTCACAGACCTTTGGAGCCTATGCCAGTCCTCGCTTAAGACAGCTACCCAACCTGACACAAATACTCACCAACAACTACACACCACTCCACAAAAACACTAGCCCAGGAACCAAACCCTGAAACAAACCTCATTGCCTAGTCTGTTCTCCTATCTACTCTAGTGACACCATCATAGGACCCAATCACATCAGCCACATCATCAGGGACTCATTCACCTGCACATCTACTAATGTGATATATGCCATGTGCCAGCAATGCCCCTTTGCCATGTACATTGGCCAAACCGGAAAGTCTCTACGTAAAAGAATAAATGGACACAAATCGGATATCAGGAATAGTAACTGTGACAGACCCAGACAAGTGGGGTACAGAAGTCTGATCGAAGGCAAATATACTGGCCATTGGATGAATAGTTTTCTGTTCCCTGAGTGACCAGAGCAGGGGCTGCACTAGAACAAGCAGGAACTTTCTGGAACCAATTTAAGGCAGGCAGGCTAATTAGGACACCTGGAGCCAATTAAGAAGAACCTGCTAGAATCAATTAAGACAGGCAGGCTAATCAGGGCACCTGGGTTTAAAAAGGAGCTCCCTTCAGTTTGTGGTGTGGTGTGCGAGGAGCTGGGAGCAAGAGGCACACAAGGAGTTGAGAGTGAGAAGAGTTGAAGGACTGAGGAGTACAAGCATCAGCAGACCATCAGGAGGAAGGTCCTGCAGTAAGCATAAAGAAGGTGTTGGGCGGAGGCCGTGGGGAAGTAGCCCAGGGAGTTTTAGCTGTCACAGGAAACCCTATAGACAACTGCAATCCACAGGGCCCTGGGCTGGAACCCGGAGTAGAGGGCGGGCCCGGGTTCCCCCCAAAACCTCCCAACTCCTGATCAGACACAGGAGGAATTTGACTGTGGGTTCTACCAGAGGGGAAGATCTCTGAGGCGATCAAAATCCGCCAATAAGCGCAGGACTCACCAAGGTAGAGGAGGAACTTTGTCACATAACATACAAAAACCAGTAGGAGAACACTTCAATCTCCCTGGACACTCAATAACAGATTTAAAAGTAGTCATACTTGAACAAAAAAACTTCAGAAACAGACTTCAAAGAGAAACTGCAGACCTAAAATTCATTTGCAAATTTAACACCATTAATTTGGGCTTGAATAGGGACTGGGAGTGGCTGGCTCATTACAGAAGCAACTTTTCCTCTCCTGGAATTGACACCTCCTCATCAATTATTGGGAGTGAACTACATCCACTCTGATTGTATTGGCCCTGTCACCACTGGTTCTCCACTTGTGAGGTAACTCCCTTCTCTTCATGTGTCAGTATAACAATGCCGGCATCTGTCATTTTCACTCCATGCATCTGAAGAAGTGGTTTTTTACTCACAAAAGCTTATGCCCAAATAAATCCGTTAGTCTTTAAGGTGCCACCGGACTCCTCGTTGGTTTTGTGGATACAGACTAACATGGCTACCCCCTGATACATTACACAAGTGTTGTTCTTCTGAATCAGGGGGACTGGCTGGCTCAGGGGTGTCGGGAATGAAGCATGAGATTTCTCCCTCCTAGGGGGCACAGCTCCAATCCAGCCCCAGGGCAGGGAACTGGCTGGCTCATGGCTGTGGGGAATGGGATATGAGACTTTTCCCGTAGAAGGAGCTGGCTCCCATACCGCCCAAGGATAGGGGGGCACTGGCTGGCTCAGGGGAACAGAGAATGGGATATGGGGCCTTTTCCTTCTGGGGGATTCCAGGCAGGTGACTGGCTGGCACAGAGTGAAAGGGGAAAGAAATAAGGGGCCATTTCTCTAACTATGACTCTGTCATAAGCCTGTCATTATCATTGTCCCTTGTTTGGTCCCTGTATGAGCGAGACAGCTGACCCTGAGGAAGAAAACTCCATCCCAGCTGCACTAAGCAGTTCCCTGGCCAGCAGCCTCAGGAGAGAGGCCAAAGACCGAGCAGACCATGGAGACACAGCTCTAACCACTAGCCTTCCCTGCCCTCCCAAAACTGGGGCTGGAACCCAGGTGTCCTGACTCCCAGCCCCGACCCTGCTCTGACATCAGAGTCTCTGATTAACTCTTCTGTGGCGACCGCCATTGAATGAAGAGATGTGTTTCCCCAGGGTGCCGTCTCCATGGGGATCTGTGGCTCGTCAAATATTTCTGCTGTGTCTTGGTGCTTTGGAGACAGACTGTTCTGTGCAGCTAGTCTGGGCTGTAGCTGCCATAGGGTAAAGGGTGAGGGCTGCCTCTTTATGTTGGCCTCAGGACTCCTGGGTTCTATCCCCATCACTGGGAGGGGAGTGGGGTCTAGTGGGTTAGAGCAGGGAGAGCTGGGAGCCAGGACTCCTGGGTTCCAGCCTTTTCTCTGCATTCACCCTGAACATTCTCCTTCCCTGCCTGTTGCTTCTTCTTGGGCACACGAGTGGGGCTCCAGCCACTCTAGGATCAGAGCTTCGCACCCTGCTGCTGGTCACTGTGGGGACCGTCTGAGCCCTGAGAAGGTCTCCAGCCCTGGAGGATGCGGAGCTGCCCCTGAAGGGAGTGAAGGCAGCTGAGATCAGAGGTACCGGAGCACGAAGGGGGCAGCTCTCTCTGCAGGGCCATTGGGGTGTAATGCACACCCCCTCCCCGGCTGGGGCTTATGCCTCATTGCACGGCACTTGCCCATTGCCTCCGGGGGTGGGTATGTGGAGGTGACCCCGGCAGACAGCTTGGCGTGGGGCTGGTGGAAGAGGGGCCAGCCAGCGCGGCAGTGACTGTATTGTGTGTGTGGCTGTGGTTGTATGTGAATAGGGGCTAGATTCCCCAAGGGACTTAGGCCCCTGAGTGCCACTTTAGGCACCTAAATCCAAGAATCTGGCCCCACTGGGATTCCCCCCTGCCGCCAAATGCTGTAGGTGCCTTAACTCAGTGCCTCAGTTTCCCAATACTTCTCGTGTGCCCAAGAAGTTCCCTCCATGCCTGTGTTTCTGCCT
The DNA here is from genome assembly GCA_037349315.1 of Chelydra serpentina. Lineage (NCBI taxonomy): Eukaryota > Metazoa > Chordata > Testudines > Chelydridae > Chelydra > Chelydra serpentina. The sequence continues at coordinate 1,927,363 of JBAIAC010000084.1, forward strand.
CTGAGCATGTGTGCTGCAGCCACGCTCTAGGGGCCAGTCCCCTAAGCCCCGCACGTGATGCACAAACTGGGGGGATCCAGACGTTCCGCTGCCAAACTCACCTGCGGGGCCCAATCTGCTAGGTGTGCTCTGGGCTTGCCTACCAGCTCAGGCCCCGCAGGGGAGCCCACACAAAGCAGCTGGGGGGGGGGGCAGGGGGAGGGAGAAAGAAGGAGCTCCCTCATTTCAGTCCAGCCGTTGCAGAATGCACCTGAGGTGTGGGAAGTCCTGGATTCAAGTTCCTCTTCCAAGTGAGGGGCAGGTGGGGTTTGAACAGGGCGTTGCTTCTTCTTAAGCATGGGCCCTAGCCACTGGGCTATTGGAGAAGGGAGGTTTTTTTCATAGATTCATAGATTCTAGGGCTGGAAGGGACCTCGAGAGGTCATCGAGACCAGCCCCCTGCCCTCATGGCAGGACCAAATACTGTCTAGACCATCCCTGATAGACATTTATCTAACCTACTCAAATATCTCTAGAGATGGAGATTCCACAACCTCCCTGGGCAGTTTATTCCAGAGTTTAACCACCCTGACAGTTAGGAACTTTTTCCTAATGTCCAACCTAAACCTCCCTTGCTGCAGTTTAAGCCCATTGCTTCTTGTTCTATCTTTAGAGGCTAAGATGAACAAGTTTTCTCCTCCTTATGACACCCTTTTAGATATCTGAAGACTGCTATCATGTCCCCTCTCAGTCTTCTCTTTTCCAAACTAAACAAACCCAATTCCTTCAGCCTTCCTTCATAGGTCATGTTCTCTAGACCCTTAATCATTCTTGTTGCTCTTCTCTGGACCCTCTCCAGTTTCTCCACATCTTTCTTGAAATGCGGTGCCCAGAACTGGACACAATACTCTAGTTGAGGCCTAACCAACGCAGAGTAGAGCGGAAGAATGACTTCTTGTGTCTTGCTCACAACACACCAGGTCTGCTCAGTCTTTTCTGTTGAAGCCGTTCCACTCTGACTAAATAATTAGTCATTGGGCCAAAGAGCAAGCTTGGGGATGACTCTATAGCCTAGTGGTTAGAGCACTCACCCTGGCTGGGAGAAACCCGGGAGCCAGCCCCTCTGCCCCAATGACCCTTTAACAGTGGGGAGGCTTCAGACTGGAAGACAGGTAACGTTGTGACAATATTTAAAAATAGTAAATGGGACAACCAGGGGAAACCTAGGCCTATCAATCTGGACATCAATCCCAGGCAAAATAGTGGACCAGCTAATATGGGCCTTGATTAATATAGAATTAAAGGAGGGTAATATAATTAAAACCAATCAACATTGGTTTATAGTAAATAGATCCTGTCAAACTAACTTAATATCTTTTTTGATGAGATTCCAAGTTCGGTCGATACAGGTAATAGTGTTGATGTAATAGACGTGGACTTCTGGAAGGCATTTGACTTGGTAGTGTTCGATGTTTTGATTAAGAAACCGGAACAATACAAATGAACCTGGCACACATGAAATGGATTAAAAACTGGCTCAAAATGTAATTGTAAGCAGGGAATCATCATAGTGAGGTTGTATTTCCAGTGGGGTTCCTCAGAGGTCAGTCTAGGCCCTACACTTTTAACATTTTCATCAATGACCTGGAAGAGAACATAAAATCATCACTGATAAAGATTGGGGGAGTGATAAATACTGAAGGGGACAGGTCACTAATTCAGAGCGATCTGGATTGCTTAGTAAACTGGGCACGATGTGTTTTAATACGGCTAAATGTAAATGTATACATCTAGGAACGAAGAAGGTAGGCCATACTTACAGAACGGGGGATTCCATCCCAGGAAGAAATGACTCTAAAAAATATTTGGTAGCCGTAGTAGATAATCAGCCGAATATGAGCTACCAGTGCGATACCGTGGCCAAAAGGACTAATGAAATCCTAAAATGCCAAACCAGGGGAATCTCAAGTAGGAATAGAGAGGTTATTTTACTTCTGTATTTGGCAGGGGTGGAATATTTTGTCCAGCTCTGGTGCCCACAGTTCAAGAAGGATGTTGCTAAGTTAGAGAAGGGTCAGAGAAGAGCCACAGGAATGATTAAAGGATTGGAAAACCTGTCTTAGAGCGAGAGACTCAAGGAGCTCAGTGTATTTAGCGTAACAAAGAGAAGGTTATGGGGTGACTTGATCATAGTCTATAAGTACCGACATGGGGAACAAATATTTAAGCTCTTCAATCCAGCAGAGAAAAGTCTAACATGATCCAATGGCTGGAAGTTGACGCTAGACACATTTAAAGTGGAAATAAAGGGCAACATTTTAAAAGCGGGAGCAATTAACCATTGAACCAAGAGCTGTCGTGGAGTCAGACCATTTTAAAATAAAGATTGGATCTTTTTTCTTTCTAAAAGTGATGCTTCAGTTCAAATGGGACTTAATTCAGGCAAGTTTGATGGCTGTGTTATGCAGGAGATCAGACTAGATGATCACAGTGGTCCCTTATAATGTATAAATCTATGAATGAGTTACTGTGTGGGGGCTGGGAGTCAGGACTCCTGGGTTCTATCACAGTTTTAGGTGGGGGCTGGGGTTTGGTGGGTAAGAGCAGGGGCAAGAATGGAAGCCAGAGGTCCTGGGTTCCCTCCAATGTGCTGCCTCCCAATCTCATTATTTCCTCTCTCTTCCAGGCGTCGAGCTGATGAATGGCTCGGCGGTCTCACAGTTCACCCTCCTGGGCCTGTCTAACTCCTGCCCTCTCCAGCTTCTCCTCTTCAGCCTGGTCTCAGCCTGCTATGCCGCCAGCCTGCTGGGTAACCTCCTCATTGTGGTGACCGTGCGGGTGGACCCCTGCCTCCTCCAGTCCCCCATGTACTTCTTCCTGGCCAACCTCTCGCTCATCGACATGGCCCTTGGCTCAGTGGCTGCTCCCAAGATGCTCAGCGACTTGCTGAGGCAGGGCAGCACCATCTCCTATGGGGGCTGCATGGCCCAGCTCTTCTTCCTTCACTTCCTGGGTGGATCCGAGATGTTCCTCCTCACACTCATGGCCTACGACCGCTACATGGCCATCTGCCACCCACTGAGCTACGCCGAGACCATGCGCCATCACCGCTGCCTGGGCCTCCTGGCAACCTGCTGGGCTGGAGGCTTGGTCCACTCTGCCACCCAGCTGGTGTTGGTGGCCCGGCTGCCATTTTGTGGACCCAGCGAGCTGGACAATTTTTACTGCGATGTACCCCAGGTGGTCAAGCTAGCCTGCACTGACACCTACGTGGTGGAGATACTCATGGTGTCCAACAGTGGCCTGATCTCACTGGTCTGCTTCCTGGTCTTGCTGGGGTCATATGGTGTCATCTTGGTGACCCTCAGGGGACACTTTGGTGATGGGAGCGGTGGGAAGGCTTTGTCCACCTGTAGCGCCCACCTGATGGTGGTGAGCCTCATTTTTGTGCCCTGTGTTTTCGTCTACTTCCGGCCTTTCTCCAGCTCGCGGATGGACAAGATGGCCTCTATCTTCTACACCATCATCACGCCAGTGCTGAACCCCATTATCTACACCCTGAGGAACCGGGAGGTCAAGGAAGCCATGAAGCGACTGAGGCATAGGCTTTGGTTCCCTTGTTGGACATAGAAGTAAAGTGGGAACAGAGAAAAAGAGTGATTTATTTATCCATTTATTTATTTATTTTACGGGGATCAATGTAAAATTTTGCATGACACATAGGGATCCATGTGAAAAAAATCATGTGCTTTCACGAATATGTTGGTTTCTTCTTAGGCAGGTGTCAGGGGGAATGGTGACATGTTTTTAATGAGTATTTCTGCCAAATTTGTCATGTGACAATGGGATCCGTGAACATTTTTTTCACCCTTTGTGTTTCAGTGTCTCCTCAGTGAGTCTTGAAGCTGAGTGGGTGGGAGATTAAATGTTTTTCAGCAGGATTCGTGAAAATATTTTCATGTGACATCTGGAGCAATGGGAAAAAACGTATGTGGCTTTTGGACTCTCTCAGTGTTTTTGGTGTCGTGTTGAGGTTGGTGGCGGAAGGAAATGTGGGAATGATTTTCACGAGGACTGGTGCAAAATGTCACATGGAATAGTGGGATCAGTGAGGAATTTTTCATGTGGTCTCAGTGCCCTAATTGGTTTTGGTTTGTTGTTAGGAAGGAGATGGGTGGTCACGGAGTAATGGTGAGAAAGATTTGCGCAAGATTAGAATCATGGAGTCATACATGATCCTTTAATGCTTTGGGTTTATTTCATAGAGTAGGTTTGGGGAGATGGGTTTAAGTTGTTGGCGGTGGACAGGGGAATTCGTGAAAAAGATTTTCACGAAGACTCATGCACAACCTTTCATGCAGCATTGGGCTCTGTGTGCCAGTTTCCACAACTCTGCAGGTCGCCTTCAGCTGGGACCCAGTTGCAGTGCATTGTTGGAAAATGGTGGGAAAGTTTTCCCTGGAGCTGTGTGTGAAATTTCTCACATTGATTCAAGACTCCAGGGCTCTCATAAAGGAAAAGAAAGCTTTTGGGAAGAACTGGGGAACATGTTCTTCAGGAAGATAAATACAACATTTTTCATACGGCTTCAGAAGTTGTTATTTTGGTTTCTCCTTCTGAAGGATGTGGGTGTTGGGGGAAGGGGTGATTTTTTTTGCACAAGTATCCGTGCACATTTTTCACATGAGCTGGGTGAATAATGGCAGTTCCAAATATGAGAGCCTGGACATTTTTTTTTAAACCCCAAAAAATTTGGTTCAAGTAGAACCAGATTTGAAAATTCGAAAACAAATTTTGGCAAATTGAAAAACTTTTGGTTTGGGTTGAACAAAATGTTTAATTCAATCTGAAACGTTGTCTCCAGGTGTCTGATTCGTAAAGTAGCTGGTGAGGACAGCTGTTACTGCCCTTATATGGTTTGGAGGGGTGGTTAGGTCATTGATGTGGGAGACCTGAGTTCAATTCCTCTCTCTGCCTCATGGGGAGAAGGGATTTAAATTTGTGTCTCCCACCATACCCTGGTCTATGGGATTTTCAGATGCGTTAAATTTACAGTGTAGATGTTTGAACTCGGGCTAGATCCCGGGCTCTTGGACCCTCCCCTATCTTCATATCCTCTCTCCTCCTGAAAAACACACTATACGTGAAATTGACACAAAGAAGTGAATAGTTTGGGATATTTTCCACCCCGCCGCCCGGACTTAGACAACATTCACAAAATAGCCAGAGAAGGAGCCATCTGCCACATCCCAGCTGAGTACCCGACCACTTAGAAAGGAGATGGCTCCTTCTCTGGCTATATAGTTTTGGTGCCCCGAAAAGTGCATTTTTCAGTGAATTTACCAGTTGCCAACATTCTTTTGCCCAGCTCTGTTCTGGACCCATCAATGTTTTGGTTTTTCATAATGGAAAGAGTTGGGAGCTGGTTGGAGGGTGTTGGGTAGGAGGTAGCAAGTTAAAAACAATGGAATGGGACTGGTGCAAAAATGTTCATGACTTGTGTGTATCCATCCCTGCCACCATCCACCTTCCAGTCCCCTGTCTTGTTTATCTCTGTACAGCCTTTTGGAGGGTGGGTTTTCTCAGGGATTTATTTGAAACATGCCAGTGTATAAAGTAAGACATACTGTAAATAGTTTATTTAAATACTTTTTAAAATTAATAAATGGATACTCTTTTAAATCTGAGCCATAGAGTATAAGTGGTACAGAAACCCTGTGTGTGTGTGTATACACACACACACACACACACACACACACACATCTGAGTGTGGAAAGATTTGCACACTCATATTACTGAGCATGGCTAGAATATCTGCACATGCAAGTTAGGTTACAGAAAGTGTATATCCTTGGCCAGGTGTGTAGCTTGTTCCTTTCCAATGGCTGGGGCACATGGAGGATAAAAGCCTACTACTGCTATTTCCTTAGGGAGTTGCTCCTTTAGCTCAAGTGGGAGTGAGTCATGCAAAGGTGCTGCAGGTCCAAAGCTCGAGCTCAGATGATGTCCCTGTTATGGACGCACATGGCAGCCAGCGTAATGCCATCATTTTACATTCATGGTTAAAATCTTCAAAGCTGCTTAGAGATATAAGCATCCAATTTCCATCAATTTAAAGGGGCACCCAAAGCCTTGAAAATCTACAACAACACCACGCCTTCTACCTAGGACAAGATGGGTATTTCCAGAGCTGTTTTAAAGATGGGTAAACTGAGGCACAAGGCAGGGAAGTGGCATTGTCGCTCAATGAGTCAGTAGCAGACCCAGGATGGAATAGAACCCTGGAGGAGTTCTGACTCCCAGCCCTGCCCACTCTGACCTGTCAGCCCCCACTACCATCACAGGGCTAGGGATAGAACCTAGGAGTCCTGGCTCCCCTTCCCCTCCCTGCTGTAACCACTAGGCTCTATTCCCTTCGCAAAACCATGGATAGAACCCAGGAGTCCTGACTCCCATTCCCCCTACTCTAACCACTAGTTCATACTCCTTTCCCAGAGCCAGGGATAGAACCCAGGAGTCCTGACTCCCCTTCCTCTCCCTGTTGTAACCACTAGGCTCTATTCCCTTCACAAAGCCATGGATAGAACCCAGGAGTCCTGACTTCCAGGCCCTGCCGCTCTAACCCATTTCCCTTCCAGAGATAGGGACAGAACCCAGGAGTCCTGAACTCAGGGACACTTTCTGTTTAACGAGATCACCTTGGATCACCAGGGTTTTGTCCGTTCCAGGCTATTTAGCCAGTTCCTCCTTGTCATGTACCTAGGACCTGGGCCTCAGGTGCTCCGGTGCTGGGATCCAGAGTGGTGTCTCTGTTGGGTTGGGCAGTTATTGTTCCACAAGGGCGTGCTCTATATCCCAGCCTGCCCCATGCTCTCCCACCCCACCACCTGCAGCACAGCGCCCTGAGCTCCGTACTGAGGTATTGGGGCAGCATGGGCAGAGCGCCCCCTACTGAGCCCCCATCCTGCTTCCTGCAACACAGCACCCCCTAGCACTGTAATGGGGCACTGCAGGGCTCTAGGGGGTGCTGAGCTGCAGGGAGCAGGGCAGAGGGCTCAGAATGAGCGCTGACTCCAGAGCCACCCCGGGGTGCTCAAGGGAGTCACCAGAGACCGTCTGGTGATTGCTGTGGAAGTGGAGGGGGGTTAAGTTAGATCCAGTGTCCTGGTCAAAGTCTGTTTCCTTTGTGGTCAGCAGCAGGAGGAGAAAATGCAGAAAACACAATTCTTTTTATCATTTATTAATTCGCAAAGCCCTGCAGAGTGCCAATTGGTAACTGCGGCCATACCCTCAAAGGTACTGAGGTGCCTAACTTAAACCAATGGGAATTAGGCACCTCCATGCCTCTGAGGAGATGGGCTTAAATCTGTTTGCCTTTCCCATCCAAAATTGCTGTGTAGCCACTTCCCACGCGTTGTCACTCTTGTCCAGTTGCCCCACCCTAGAGCTGGCTGCATTACAGCGTCGGGCGAGCCAACCCCATGTGGTGTTCTGTGGGGATGTTACCCAGCTGCTTTGCCCCAGAGCTAGCTGCATCTCAGCTTCAGTTGAGCCATCCCCATGAGGTGTTGCTGTGTGGCTGTTAACCAGCTGCCCCACCCCAGAGCTGTCTGCATCCCAGCGCTGAGTGAGCCAACCCTGTGCGGCATCGCTGCACAGCTCTTACCCGGTTGCCCCACCTCAGAGCTGGCTGTCCCCCAGCAGGTGCGTGAAGCTTTAAGGCCGAGACACTAAACTGCAGAACAACAGCAAATTGGGAAGCCACCAGAGAGGCCCTCGAGTCACGTCTCTGCTCTCACCCGCCTGCCCCACAGCCGCCTCATGGCCCCCTTCATCTCCGCGTTCCTCAGGGTGTAGATCAGTGGGTTGAGCACGGGCGTCACCACGGTGGCCAGCAGCGACACCACCTTGTCAGCCGGGATGGTGGAGAAGGGCCGAGTGTAGATGAAGATGCAGGGCCCAAAGAAGATGGCCACCACCATCAGATGGGCCGTGCACGTGGACAGGGCCTTGCGCCGGCTCTCGGCGGAGCGGCGCCGCAGGGCGGCCAGGATGACCCCGTAGGAGACCAGCAGAACCAGGAAGCAGCCCAGGGAGATGACCCCAGTGTTGGACACCACCAGGATCTTCACCAGGGATGTATCAGTGCAGGCCAGGCCCAGCAGCGGGGCCACATCACAGAAATAGTGGTCAATGTGGTTGGGGCCGCAGTAGGGCAAGGTGGCGGCCAGTAGGGTCTGTACCAAAGAGTGGGCCAAGGCCCCCATCCAACAGCCGGCCACCAGCCCGGCGCAGGTGCGGAAGCCCATGATGGCCGTGTAGTGCAGGGGCTGGCAGATGGCCACGTAGCGGTCGTAGGCCATGGCGGTGAGGAGGAAGATCTCGGTGCAGCCCAAGAAGTGAAGGAAGAAGAGCTGGGCCAGACACTCGCCCAAGGGGATGGTGGCATGGCCAGAAAGCAGCCCCAGGGCCATCTGGGGGGTGGTGACCGAGGTGTAGAACAGATCCACCAGGGAGAGGTTGCTCAGGAGGTAGTACATGGGGGAGGCGGCCAGGCGCGGCTCGGTGCGGATGGTCAGGATGATGGACAGGTTCCCCAGCAGCACGACGGTGTAGGAGAGGAGGAGCAGGATGGCCAAAGCCAGGCTAAGGGCCCGGGGCTGTGAGAGGCCAAGCAAGACAATCTCATGCACGGCACCCGTGTTGCTGGGTCTCAGCGGGTCATTGGACCTGCACAGAGAGAGGAGCAAAATACCATGGCTATTGGGTGTTGGCCGGTCTCCCTGTTGGCCCAGCCCTGGGGCCAACAGGGCCTGGCAGGACAGACAGCTCCCCTGGCCTTTGCGGGGGAACCAGCTGGACAGCCTTTGGCAAGAGCCCCAGACACCTCAGGGGTGCGACAGTGTGACAACCTTGAGACAAAGAGAACTAGACACTGGTAGATGGTCAGAGCTTACACAGAGGGTTTGTCTACACTGACAATTTAGAGCGCTCTAACCTGCTGGCTCAGGGGTGTGAAAAATCACCCCCCCCGAGCGCAGCAAGTCTGAGCGCTTTAAAGCGCTAGTGTGGACAGGCTCCGAGCGCTGGGAGGGGGTGTTCCCGCGTCAGCGCATTGAAGTTCCAGTGTAGTCATGCCCAGTGAGATAGAGCTTAGACAGAGAGATAGCGCTTACAGAGATAGAGGATAGCTAAAGGAATTGATTGATGGGTAGAGAGATCCATTCATGCATCTGTCTATCGGCATCATTCCATCATTCCATCCATCCACACACATCTACCCAGTTATCCATCCATTCATCCATCTACATATATCCATTCGTTCATCCGTCTATATCTATCCATTCATTCATCTGCAACCAGCCATTCATCCATCCACTATTCTCCTTACTTATTGCATTTAAATGTCACCTTCACCCTTTTGATACAAGTATATATACACACACAGCTGTGTTTGGTATCTTACAGAGTGGTATTTGCTGAATCCATGGTGCTGAGATGGCAGTTTCTTTCCACTGGAAAACTCTGCAATACAGATACAAATTTTGCTTTTGGGGTATGAATGCTTTCGTAATTAAAGCATTTACTCTCCTACATTAATTAATACCGGGGCTTAATCAACCCTGCAGTTGCAGAAGAGCAAATAGCCACCAACACTGATAGATAGATCGATAGACAGATGAACAGCTCCTTAATTCTATCATTGCAGCTATCAGTGATGAACAGCTATCAATGATTTATAGTGAAAAAAAACTTTGCGTGATCACTGAGGACTCCCATTGGAGTAACATAAACTGAAGGGGGGAGGTGTCTCCTGCTGTCAGTACTAAAGCATCCTCGAAATGTCTAAATATTACAGATGGCAATTTTCTAACTTAAAAAGTGTTGCATCTAACACAGGGAAATTCTGTATTAAACCTCCCCTTGACAGATCAGTAAGAACTCATCACGGAACTAAAAAAAATGAGTGGCAGCTGAGGTACAAGGGATTATGGTTTGATCGCATTTACAATGTGCAAACAGAATCAAGTCCAGAGCAGTGATATTTTATAGATATCTATATCTCACTGGTCTGGACTTTATTCTGGACTTTGTTTATTTATATATATTTCTATACTTGGTGCTTTAAAAGGGCCAATTTCACAACGCTGAAAATAATCATAAGCCAAATCAGCTGGGAGAAAGAATGAAAACAGAAAAAAATGTGACTGATCATAGGGAACTGTTTAAGAATATTTTACTAGATGCCCAAAAGACCACAAGCTAGCAATTGAGAAAGAAGCCTACAGCTGTGATAAAATAACAGCCTGGCTTACAGGGGAAGCACAAGCAACTATAAAAAATAACAACTCCCCACTGAAAAGCAACTATACAGGACAAAAATGTTACCTGTGTATTTGGCACGGGTGCGGCCGCTGCTGGAATATGGTGTCCAGTTCTGGTGCCAACAAGTTGATAAAATTGGAGAGGGTTCAGAGAAGAGCCAGGAGAATGATTAAAGTTTGGAAAACATGCCTGAGATACAAGGAGAGAGAGCGAGAGAGAGAGAGAGGGGGGTCTGGCAAGAGATAGATGGGTTTGTATGAGGGTCTACCCTGCAATCTAGTTGCTCTTAGCTTCTCCAGAGGTGAGCAGGCTGGGTGAAGGGAGTGGGGGGGTTTAACCCATTGTATGCCGGTGGATCTGGTAATATCCTGTTGGAAGAAGCAGCCTTGGGCTCTTCCCACTGATGTGCGGGCAGAAGATTTTCAGAACAGCACCTATCAAATTCTCTCTCTCCCGAGGCTGATGTGCTGGTTGAGCTACTTCACGTGGGTGAGACTGGTTTGCAGAGCCGGACTCCCCGGAAGGTTTGCACACCAGCACTGAGTTTAGAAATGCTGATGACAAACAATAACACACCCCACAGTTCACTAGGGCTTTTAAGCTGGATTTTATTATGCTTAATAGAGGAGCAAGACATCTTTGCATAGATCAGATGCAAGGGCATCGACCCGAGAAGGAGAACTCAGGCATCTTGAAACCCAGCTCCTTTGATCTAACCCACTAGACTACACTCTTCTCCAATAGCTGCGAATAGAACCCAGGAGTCCTAACTCCCAGCCCCCTTTCGCTAACCCACTGGATCCTGCTCTTCTCCCACCTCACAGCTGTGGGGGTAGGGTTAGAACCCAGGAGTCCTGACTCTCATTCCGTAAGGAGAACTTGAATAGAATAGAAAAGAATTATTCAAGTGTCAAGAGGAATCAAACCCAAAGAGATAGGTTTCCTGAAACATATGTACTGCCTGTTGTTAGGATATAGACATGCAGGTCTGTCTGCAAAGGCCTATTCTTTAAGAATGTAGGTGTATTCTTATCACTTAGCTAGTTATAGAGGTACAAAACAAGAATCAAAATCACAGTCTGCCTGTTTATAGGCCTTCTCTCACTGTGATAGTCTAAGTAGCCGTGTTCTTAGGCTAAGATCTTTGGCTAAGCAGCAGAGACAGCCATAAACAGGGAAGTGAATGTCCTCACCAGTCCCACTGAAATAAGGCAAGGTGGGGCTGTTAGAAAGGTGATCCAATCTATCACCTCCAGAGAAAGGGAAGAGCCTAGAAGATTTAAAGAAAACTTAGATTGATAGCATCCTGTCTGGCAAGAACTCACTCATTAATAGCTGGGGGTGTGAAATCCTCATTTCTTTGCTGTTCTATCACCGTAGTCCACCTCCCTATTGTTTGTCTGTATAATCTGTGTCTGGTTCTGTGATTCTTTCTGTCTGCCGTATAATTAATTTTGTTGGGTGTAAAACAATTAAGGTGGTGGGATATAATTGGCTAGATAATCATGTTACAATATGTTAGGATTGGTTAGTTAAATTTCAGTAAAATGATTGGTTAAGGTATAGCTAAGCAGAACTCAAGTTTTACTATATAGTCTGCAGTCAATCAGGAAGTAAGGGGGGTGGGTGAGAAATTGGAATCATGTTTTGCTAAGGGGGGGAATGGGAACAGGGAATGGGGGTGCGGGAATTGGAATCATGTTTTGCTAAGGGGGGAATGGGAACAGGGAATGGGGGTGCGGGAATTGGAATCATGTTTTGCTAAGGGGGGGAATGGGAACAGGGAATGGGGGTGCGGGAATTGGAATCATGTTTTGCTAAGGGGGGAATGGGAACAGGGACACAGGCAAGGTTTTGGTGTGTCAGAGCTGGGAAGGGGGACACTGAGGAAGGAAATTGGAATCATGGCTTGCTGGAAGTTCACCCCAATAAGCATCAAATTGTTTTCACCTTCAGACTTTGGGTAGTGTTGATCTCTGTTCATGCGAGAAGGACCAGGGAAGTGAATGGGTGAAGGAATAAGCCCTCTAACATCTGCCCTATAACAGTCCTTAATGCTGGGGAGAGGGACCATAAATCAGGACTCATGGGAGGGAAGTGTGGCCTAGTGGGTGGGGAGGTAGAGCTGGTCTAATTTCTCTGTGCCTCATTGTTCCATCTCTGAAATGGGACTAATAATACAGCCGGCCGGGAACTTTCTGTTAGTTGGAGTTCCTTATCGTTACTGTAATACAAATATTAATAACAGCATCTGAGATGTGAAATCAGAGGACTTTCACCTTAGCACATGTCTGTGTGCAATCTTAACTAATATTTTACTCCTACTTTAAGGATCCTTTATGCTGATGAAGGTCAAAATCCAAAGAGTTGGATGGCTGAATCTTTAAATCAGAGATCTTTTCTCCAAAGTGTATGTCAGCCTTTTGAGTTATACAGCAATGTTTTGGCATCGGTCTGTCACTCAAAAGAAAGGGTGTGAAGCAGTGAATCTTTAATATAGGCAACTTTCCTCCCAAGTGTGTGTCGGATGTCTGAGCAAAATATGTGGTGAGACAAACAACTGACCAACAACAACAAAAAAAGCGAGCAAACACAGGGCAGGGCCTTGGGGAGGGGGTGGAGTGGGGGTGGGAACAGGGCCGGCTTTAGGCACCAGCCAAACAAGCTGGTGCTTGGGGCGGCACATTTCTAGGGGCGGCATTCTGGCGCCGGCCATGCCGCCCCTAGAAATGTGCCCCAGCTCACCTCCACTCTGCGCCGCCGCCACTCGGCTTCTCCCCCTCCCTCCCAGCATGCTTTTCTGACCGCTGGATTTTCGAAGGGGCCCAAGGGAACTAAGAATGGCCAGTGCAAAATTTGGCCGGGAATTTCAAGGAATCCTAAGGGATTACATTGAATTTTGGCACCTAATTCCCTTCAGCTCCTTGAAAATCCCAGGCATGTGTGAGTCATTCCAGACATCCGCTCTGATGGGCCCGGCCTTGCAATGGCCATCACTGGATGCCATCATGCATTGTGTTGCTGTGACAGACCGACGCTATCCCGCAATGTGCTGGACAAACCCTATGGAATTAAGACAAACCCTTCCCAACTTCACTTTAATACCTTTCATTGTATTAAAATACAGTTGTGTGTATGCTGTGGTGGAATTGTGTGTAACTTTTCTAGGAGCGAATGTAATTCCTCTGTTCTCAGCCCTTTGAATCCATCCCCTGTGTCACATAATGTCCTGATGCCTTTGTGTAGATTGGCGGGACCACAAGGCGCTGACTTCTATTTTTCCTGGTGGGTGCTCCATTCCCACACCGTCCCAAGACCCTTCCCCCACTCCGCCCCTTCCCCCGAGGCCCTGACCTCACTCCGCCTCTTCCCACCCCACCCCACCACCCCCTCCCCTAAGGCCCTGCCCTGTGTTTGCTCGCTTTTTGTTGTTGTTGTTGGTCAGTTGTTTGTCTCACCACATATTTTACTCAGACGTCCAACACACTCTTGGGAGGAAAGTTGCCTATATTATAGATTCACTGCTTCACACCCCTTCTATTGAGTGATTTTAGCAAAGGTGTTCTCACCCCCTTGACCAATTGCTATACCCAGACACCTTTGCTAAAATCTATAGCCCAGTTTAAGTTCTTGCTTCCTTCATCCAAAATACACACAGAAAAAATATGTTGGCGGCATTATTATGTGTACTGCTGTAGTGCTTAGAGGTTCCAACGGTGTACAGGTCCCCACTGTGCCGGGCGCTGCCCAGAACCCGACTGAGATTGGGGTCCCCGTAGTGCCGGGTGCTGCCCAGACTCAGCAAACCCCAATACCCCCCCAAAGATGAGCACAGAATCCAGGAGTCCTGACTCTAACCTACCCTGAGCTAACCATTAGTCCCCACTCCCCTTTAAGCAGTGAGAATAGAATCCAGGAGACCTGATTCCCAGCCCCACCCCCTCTGCTGCTGTAACCCGTTAGACCCCACTCCCCTCCCAGAGCTGGACTAGAACCCAGGAGACCTGACTTCTAGTGAACATCCTCAGTGTTGAGACGTGATTGTTTGTTCCCATTGTAATGACATAAAGTTTAACTCATAACTGTAACACAAGGATGGGGCCCAGATCTGCACTGGCTTTGATGGAGCTGTCCTGACATAGACCAAAAGAGAAAAGAAGCCCTTGGTAGTCCATAGAATCATTGCAATGTAGGGCTGGAAGGGACCCCAAGAGGTCATCAAATACAGCCCCCTGTGCTGAGGCAGGACCAAGTAAACCTAGACAGATGTTTGTCCAACGTGTTCCTAAAAACCTTCCGTGATGGAGATCCCACAACGTCCCTTGGAAGCCTTTTCCAGGGCTTATCTACCCTTAGAGTTACACAGGTTTTCCTCATTACTAACCTAACTCCCACTGGCTGCAGATACTGGACACAGGAGCTGTCCAAATCTCTTAGTGAAAGCTCTGAAGGCAATGGGAGGTGAGCATGCCCAGCACCACACAGGAGCAGGTCCCTGGTATTCACCAGAGGTCTTTCAACAAGAGTCCAAGGCCAGTGGGTACAGCACAACATGAGGAACCATTGGCATGGAGCTAAGGCGGGGTCCCTGAGGTTTAGGGCAGCTAGATGGAAGCATGGACTGAGCTCTGGGTGTGGCATCCCCAGAGCTAAACAGGGATAGCAGTGTGACGTTCCCCTCTGATGTTATCTGGACCGGTGATCTGCTAGGTCACCCCAATCCTTGACTCAGCCTTACCCTGCACTGCTGTGAGAACCCCCACTCCTGGGATGTTCACGCACAGCCTCTGGCATGTAAGCTGCTCCCAGCTATTTGCAAGTGAATGACACTAGCCAATATCTCCGGTCCCAGACACAACCCTAGGAACCTTCATCTTGCAGTGTCCAGTTCTGCCCACTGGACGCTGCAAGCTTAGATAAGTTCATCAGTTTAACAGAGAAATTGATATGTACCAGGCTTGTTATCCCGAGGGGAGCCTCTGACACACTTCAAACCAAATGCACTGCTTCAGGTGGAACAAACAAACAGACTTACTAGCTATAAAGATAGATTTTAAGTGATTATATGTCAAAGCACAACAAGTCAGAGTGGTCACCAAAATAAAATAAAATATAAGCACGTTGTCTAGACTCTCAACTGGGCAGCAACTAGATTAAGCAGTTTTTATCACCCCACTGGATATTGCAGTCCTTAATATACAGGTTTGTTCCTTAAAACTGGGCCAATCTCCTGTGTTAGAGTCTTGTCTTCTTCTCGGTGTCTTGGTTGCTTGCAGCATGGGTGAGGCAGGAGAAGATCCCAGTAGTGTCCACTCTGTCTGTTTGATACTCTCAGTCCATGTGCTTGTAGAACCCAAGTCCAGGCATGTCTGGGGGCATTGCTGAGTCTCCCCAAGCAAGGTTGAGGAATTCCCCTGGTGCGGCATCATGCAGGTGTCATCCCATCGTAGCTCTCTTGCTGGACAATGGCTATTGATGGGTTGTTGACACCCACTCAGGCATTGGTTACTTTCCTTGCTGTTGCCTCTGGGGAGCGAATATCTGGCTGATTCCCCAATTTACAGCATGCTTTAGTGACCCCCACCATACAACACAATTCTCATAACTGCATATGCATTCATGATACACCTATATGGATAGAGAAATGACTTTCAGCAGATCATAACCTTTCCCCTGATACCTTACAAGGCTTGCTTTATATGTGAGATCACGATGATATGAAAATGAAGAATACGGGGATTAGAGTTCGCTCCCCCAAGGTATAGAATGTCACAAGCACATCTATCTATCTGGCCCCATGCACGTAACTACCGAGCAGATCTCCAGGGGCAGTGTACACGTGCATGGACACACCCACAAACACAGATGTGTGTGCATTCGCACACACACTCTGAGCAGAGTCATACCTTCCAAACACATGAACACACACAAATGGAATGAACAAATACACATAAACAGGGAAAAATACCACACTAACACACAACCAGAAAATCACAGAAAAATCACACAAACATCCACACACAGAAAAAAACACAACTAACCCAAGCAGGTGCACAGAATAACGTACCCATATACCTCCTCCAGAAATAACACACATCCATTGACACACGGATGTGCAAACATGAATAAAGAGCCACAAACATCATATGTTCAAACTAACACGCATTAAAGCACGCACTGTGTTTTAATACACACCTACCAAAAATGTACACCTTCCAACATGCCGTACATATGTAAAACATATGCACACACCCCAATATACACTCAAATGCACAATTAACAAAAACACATATGTGCACACACATACATGATTAACACAAACACACATGTACACACACACAAAATTAACATAAACATATAGAAATACACAGGCATGCACAATTAGCACAAACACAGACCCAGCTCCATTGCACGAAGTCTGGTTACACATCCTCTACCCGATGGGACCATCCACCACCTTCTCCAGTCACCTGGGGATTCACTCAAACGTTCCTTTGCTCTGTCCTATGGGAGAAACCAGCTTTCACTCTTAATAATTCCCTTTGTAACCTGTTTGCTGGCTATGTCTCCCCTGAACTCCCCAGGGGCCCAGTCTGCTCCACAAAGTCCAAAGGTATCTGCAGCCAGAGACCTGGAGTTTATATCTTCTGGGATGGACAATCCATGACTCAGAGTGAAGATCTCAGAGGAGAGGGGTGTTTCCTCCACACCAGTGCTGCTGCAGCTGGTAGGTAGCAGAGGATGCTTTGATACCCTTCGTGTGGGAAGCTAGTCCTTACTGAGGAGACTGTCTGCAAGGGGACACTCAGGAAAGGTAAGGTGAAATGAAAATGCATAAATTACAGTGAATCTAAGGAGGAATAAGATACAGTGAACAAATCTGAGGAATTGTCACAGATTGAAGTGTCAGTAGAGGAGGTTTTGGAACTAATTGATAAACTTAATTGTAACAAGTCACCGGGACCAGATGGCATTCACCCAAGAGTTCTGAAAGAACTCAAATGTGAAATTGCGGAATTATTAACTAGGGTTTATAACCTGTCCTTCAAATCGGCTTCTGTACCCAATGACTGGAAGATAGCTAATGTAACGCCAATATTTTAAAAGGGCTCTAGAGGTGATCCCGGCAATTACGGACCGGTAAGTCTAACTTCCGTACTGGGCAAATTAGTTGAAACAATAGTAAAGAATAAAATTGTCAGGCACATAGAAGAACATAAATTGTTGGGCAAAAGTCAACATGGTTTCTGTAAAGGGAAATCATGCCTTACTAATCTATTAGAGTTCTTTGAAGGGGTCAACAAACATGTGGACAAGGGTGATCCAGTAGACATAGTGTACTTAGATTTCCAGAAAGCCTTTGACAAAGTCCCTCACCAAAGGCTCTTGCGTAAATTAAGTTGCCATGGGATAAGAGGGAAGATTCTTTCATGGATTGAGAACTGGTTAAAAAACAGGGAACAAAGGGTAGGAATAAATGGCAAATTTTCAGAATGGAGAGGGGTAACTAGTGGTGTTCCCCAAGGGTTAGTCCTAGGACCAATCCTATTCAACTTATTCATAAATGTTTTGGAAGAAGGGGTAAACAGTGAGGTGGCAAAGTTTGCAGATGATACTAAGCTGCTCAAGACAGTTAAGACCAAAGCAGACTGTGAAGAACTACAAAAAGATCTCACAAAACTAAATGATTGGGCAATAAAATGGGAAATGAAATTTAATGTGGATAAATGTAAAGTAATGCACATTGGAAAAAATAACCCCAACTATACATACAATATGATGGGGGCTAATTTAGCTACAACTCATCAGGAAAAAGATCTTGGAGTCATCGTGGATAGTTCTCTAAAGACGTCCATGCAGTGTGCAGCGGCAATCAAAAAAGCAAACGGGATGTTAGGAATAATTAAAAAAGGGATAGAGAATAAGACGGAGAATATCTTACTGCCCTTATAGAAATCCATAGTGCGCCCACATCTTGAATACTGCGTACAATTGTGGTCTCCTCATCTCAAAAAGGATATACTGACATTAGAAAAGGTTCAGAGAAGGGCAACTAAAATGATTAGGGGTCTGGAACGGGTCCCATATGAGGAGAGATTAAAGAGGCTAGGACTTCTTAGCTTGGAAAAGAGGAGACTAAGGGTAGGTCTATACTTACGCGTCGCGTCGAACGCGTCGGATCGATGTTCTGGGTTCGATTTATCGCGTCTTGTCAAGACGCGATAAATCGAACCAGGAAGTGCTCCGTTGTCGACGCTGGTACTCCAGCTCGACGAACGGAGTAGGCGGAGTCGACGGGGGAGCCTGCGCGCCGCGTCTGGACCCCGGGTAAGTGCTTTTTCCTTCGAACTAAGGTACTTCGACTTCAGCTACGTTATTCACGTAGCTGAAGTTGCGTACCTTAGTTCGATAGGGGGGGGTAGTGTAGACCTAGCCTTAGGGGGGATATGATAGAGGTATATAAAATTATGAGTGGTGTGGAGGAAGTGAATAAGGAAAAGTTATTTACTTGTTCTCATAATAAAAGAATGAGGGGCCACCCAATGAAATTAGTGGGCAGCAGGTTTAAAACAAATAAAAGGAAGTTCTTCTTCACACAGCGCACAGTCAACCTGTGGAACTCCTTGCCTGAGGAGGCTGTGAAGGCTAGGACTATAACAGGGTTTAAAAGATAAATGCATAAATTCATGGAGGTTAAGTCCATTAATGGCTATTAGCCAGAATGGGTAAGAAATGGTGTCCTTAGCCTCTGTTTGTCAGAGGGGGGTGATGGATGGCAGGAGAGAGATCACTTGATCATTACCTGTTGGGTCTACTCACTCCGGGTCATCTGGCATTGGCCACTGTCGGTGGACAGGATACTGGGCTGGATGGACCTTTGGTCTGACCCAGTACGGCCTTTCTTATGTTCTTATGTTCTTAAAGGGAACTTTATTTCTGAATGAGAACGTCCACTCGGGGGCTTGATGCACTTTAGCTGATACACTTTAATTGCTCTTTAATTCATTCACCTTAATTTTCCCAAGTGTCTCCATGTAGACAAGCCCTTAGGCAAAGCTCCAAGTGATGTTTCAGTGAGTAAGGTGTGACGTTGCACCAAATAATGCTTTATGGAAATATGCTTATGAATGTAAATATGACGTAACTGGAATATGTTTTATGCTACATAAGCCGTGTAACATATCTCTGCAGAGATATGGGGTGTGTGAAGTCACATGGATTGCCGGGGGCATAGGAGGGTGTCTCTTAAAGTCCCCTGTAGCAGTGGAAAATGCAGCTCTGGGGGAAGGAATGGTCCTAACCAGTTCCTGTAGCCCTGGGGCTCACAGCAAGTCCCAGAGGAAGGGGCTGGATGAAGCCAGCTCCTGTCGTGATCATCTTCCCGGGAGAGGGGAATGTTCCACCTTGTAGCAGGGAGGCCACCCCAGCTGTTGACTGCCAGGAAGTTGCAGGTCAGCAGGGGACTGAGCCTGCCCTGGGGTGCACAGAGACATGTGTCCCAAAGGTGGAAGTTGGGGTCCTGGTAACTAACCGCTGTGGTGGGAACAGACTCCAGGAACTCTGTAGCAGGAAGCAAGCCCAACCTGAGGGAAATGGCGGGGGGGGGGCAGGATTTTGCTGGCCAGTGAAGGGTCTGTCATAGCTGGTAGCTGTGAGCCCACACCCAGACCAGGGTCACCTTCCCTTTTGGGGGACACAGGAATGTCTGACCCAGAGGGGAGCCCAGAGAGGGAAGTCCAGATGGAAGGTGAGGGGGAACCGGAGAGTCCGGCCACCTTTTGTAGGGGGGCTTTTTCCCAGGAGGAGAGTGAAAAATCTGCATTTAAAATGCCAGATCCCTCTCCTGTGGATCAGGTTTTAAGGGAAGACTTGGGGTCAGATCTCCTGGAGGAGTCCATCCAGCTGACCTGTTGGGGGCAAAGAGCAGGGTATCCGAGGGGATCTTACCGATCCAAAGCACTCCTTTAAAGAATGTTATTCCTGCCACCCTTGTAAAAAATAACACTGTCTCTTCAAGGCAGGAGGGAGTAAATCTCTGCATTGGTGAAGCTCCACAAGGGGGTGGGGTCTGACCCAAAGAAATTCCAGAGGGAGGGGCCGAGGGCAGGCATGGTTGCAGTACACCCTTTCCTTGCCAAAGCCTCAAACACATACCTGAATCAGAAGCCCTCTCCAAAGAGGCAGAAGAATCTGCATCAGAGTATCGGGGTGCACAAAGAAATTGGGAAATGCAATAGACACTAAACAAGCTAAATTGTGTGAACAAAGCCTGTCTGCCATAGATTTGCTGTTAATCTTGTCTTTTGCCACTTCATCTATGGGTCAAGACAAAGGAGTACTAGTGGTAAACCCTTTAAAGATGTGGGACATACCTGATTTGTGGAAGAAACTGTTGTACATGCTAGTGATGGTGACAAGTCAGTCCCACAAGCATGTTACTTTTCAGCCTCATGGCATTGATGGCTAAATCCAAGACACCTACTCTTCAACAGATATTGCTGTCTGTATTCTGTTATCAATACTACATCCCAACCTGTTTTCAGGCACCTGGGGACCAGGAACCCCAAAACTTGCTAGAACACTTATGAATGACATCATATGGTTTAAAGGTACTAAAAGGAAGTGTAACGAAAGACAAACAGGGATTTTACATGTACTGCCTCCACCATGGACAGTGTCCAAGTCTCTGGCAGTAAGTTCAGTAGGAGGGTGTGATGTTGCACCCCATAATGCTTTATGGAAATATGCTTATGAATGTAAATATGACATAATTGGAATATGTTTTATGCTACATATGTTGTGTATCATATCTCTGCAGAGGATATGTTCTACTGAATCTATTCCTCCTATTTGTATGCATGTATCATTTTTGTATTTGAAGTTATGAATATTGGCTGTGTACTTGCTTGATCTTAAGTAGCCTTAGTAAGGCATTTGGTCACTTCTTTAGAAAGGAATGTGCAAGTTAAGTGCCCAATCAAGAAATACTTAATGGACAATGGATCTTGGAAGACTCTATTCCACATAAGAAATCTACCTGAGGACTTTCAAGGTAGCATGTGAACAATGGCTGTTACCTGTAAGTTCTGAGTCATGCATGGACAGGTGACTTGCCCATGTGACTCCAAAACTCCGTCTTATAGCTGGGATTCTACACAGGGTGAGGGAGGGGGACCACCCACAAGAGAAAGTCTATTTAAGCCCCTGGGAGACCTCTCCATGTTGTCTTCAGCTGGCTCAAGAGATAGACTCTCCACCCCCCCCAAAGGATACCTGAAAGAAACTGGAACAAAGGACAGTAACCATGGGGGTGTGAGTGATTGCTGGACCCAGACTAGAAGGAGGCTAGTCTGTAAAAGAAGCTTACTGGAACATCTCTGAGGGTGAGATTTCATCTGTAATCACTTTCTTACTGTATTAAGTTTAGACTTGCCTGTTTTATTTTATTTTACTTGGTAATTCACTTTGCTCTGTCTTCTATTGCTTGGAACCTCTTAAATCCTACTTTTTGTATTTAATGAAATCACTTTTTACTTATTAATTATCCAGAGTATGTATTAATACTTGGGCGGGAGGTGGGGGGTAGGTCAAACAGCTGTGCAGATCTCTCTATCAGTGTTATAGAGGGCGAACAATTTATGAGTTTACCCTGTATAAGCTTTATACAGGGTAAAACGGATTTATTTAGGGTTTGGACCCCATTGGGAGCTGGGCATCTGAGTGTTGGAGACAGGAACACTTCTTAAGCTGTTTTCAGTTAAGCCTGAAGCTGTTGCAGGAGGTGGTTCAGACCTGGGTCTTGGTTTGTAGCAGGCTAGCGTGTCTGGCTCAAACAAGGCAAGTTTCTGGAGTGCCAAGCCGGCAGGGAAAACAGGTTAGAAGTAGTCTCAGCACATCAGTTGGCAGTTCCCAAGGGGTTTTCTGTGATCCAACCCGTCACATAAGGGATGAGTCCTAGAGTATGACCTGAATAAGGGCGTCAGGATTTGGCCCAAGGTAAGGTTTGCCCGGGAAAGACCTGAGTAGGGTGTATGTGTGTGACACCTTCAAGATTTGCCCCAGTGGGAATTTTGCCTGAGTAAGGTCTGAGTAGGATGTGAGTAGGGATGGAGTAAAGGCTTCAAGATTTGGGTCGGAGGAAGTTTTGTCTGAAGAAGACATAAATAAGGCCTGAGCAAGAACTATGGGGTAAAAGCTTAGGAAGCAACATCAGCCCAAGAGGGATTTTACCTGAGTAAGGACTGAGTAAGAACTGAGTAAGGACTTCAAGATATGGAACAATGAAAAACTTGCCTGACTAAGGACTGGGAAAGGCATGAATAAGATGAGAGACCCAAGTGAGGTGTGAGTAAGAGCTAAGTGAGGCGTACATTATAACTGAATAAGGACTGAATCAGATGCGAGTAACATACAACACTAGAATAAGGACTGGGTAAGGGCTGAGTAAAGATTTCAGGTTCCAGCCCTATATTTTCATCAGGCTATTTCTTAATTTTGCCATTCTCCGGCACCTTCCAAGTATCACAGCTGATGGTCCCATCCCCTCCTCTTGGAAAGGCGGGAGGGATAGTCAGTTTCAGTTGTGTTTTACAGCTGGGGAAACAGAGGGGGGCATAAAGATTTACCCAACTTTCCTGACTCTGTGGCAGAGCCAGAACCCAGGTGTCCTAGAAAGTGGCCCTGAGTATACACCTGCAACCAGCATGTGCAAGATCACTGGGGAACAAGAGAGAGCCCAAGGAAAAGTTACTAGGGTGCCCCCTATCTTTGATATTATTGATTTGTCTCCAGGACAGGTGGGAGCTGGGGGGACACAATCCAGAGAGAGTCCAGGCTCCATCAGAGTCAGTGGATACAACCAAGGTGAGTCCCCCGCTGGGCAGAATTTAATCTCCTTGTTCTCTGTCTGTGTCAAAATCTCTGGGCTGTGACCTTCCTTGTCTCTGTCTCTCTGTGTCTGTCTGTTGCCCCTGAGCTATATCTTGTCAGATCTGCTACACCCAGGGAGAATGTTTCAAAGCCCTTGGGCACGGGGAAGCTGCATGTAATGGGCCAGATTCAATCTCATTTCCCCTGGTCTAAATCCACAATCACTTCATTGACTCCAGTGGGTGACTCTGAATTTGCCCAGGGGGAGCTGAGATCAGAATCCGGCCTTGACCCCACTGCTAGGGTGACCAGACAGCAAGTGTGAAAAATCGGGACAGGGAGTGAGGGGTAATAGGAGCCTATATAAGAAAAAAGACCCCAAAATCAGGACTGTCCCTATAAAATCGGGATATCTGGTCACCCTACCCGCTGCAGTCATGAGGTGACTGCACATTGACCCTGGGAGAGCTGAGACCAATAACCGGGCCTGACCCCGCTACAGTCAGGGGATAATTCTGGGGGATCTGAGATCAGAATCATAGAATCATAGAATATTGGGGTTGGAAGAGACCTCAGAAGGTCATCTAGTCCAATCCCCTGCTCAAAGCAGGACCAACACCAAATAAATCATCCCAGCCAGGGCTTTGTCCAGCCGGGTCTTAAAAACCTCTAAGGATGGAGATTCCACCACCTCCCTAGATAACTCATTCCAGTGCTTCACCACCCTCCTAGTGAGATAGTGTTTCTTAATACACAACCTAGACCTCCCCCACTGCAACTTGATACCATTGCTTCTTGTTCTGTCATCTGCCACCACTGAGAACAGCCGAGCTCCATCCTCTTTGGAACCCTCCTTCAGGTAATTGAAAGCTGCTATCAAATCCCCCCTCACTCTTGTCTTCTGCAGACTAAATAACCCCAGTTCCCTCAACCTCTCCTCATAAGTCATTTGCCCCAGCCCCCCGATCATTTTTGTTGCCCTCCAGTGGACTTTCTCCAATTTGTCCACATCCCTTCTGTAGTGGGGGGACCAAAACTGGACGCAATACTCCAGGTGTGGCCTCACTGGTGCCGAATAGAGGGGAATAATCACTTCCCTCAATCTGCTGGCAATGCTCCTACTAATGCAGCCCAATATGCCGTTGGCCTTCTTGGCAACGAGGGCACACTGCTGACTCATATCAAGCTTCTCGTCCACTGTAACCCCCAGCTCCTTTTCTGCAGAACTGCTTCTTAGCCAGTCGGTCCCCAGCCTGTAGCAGAGCATGGGATTCTTCCTTCCTAAGTGCAGAACTCTGCTGTTGTCCTTGTTGAATCTCGTCAGATTTCTTTTGGTCCCAATCCTCCAATTTGTCTAGGTCACTCTTGACCCTATCCCTACCCTTCAGCATATCTACCTCTCCCCCTAACTTGCTGAGGGTGCAATTAATCCCATCATCCAGATCATTAATAACGATGTTGAACAAAACCGGCCCCAGGACCAACCCCTGGGGCACTCCGCTTGATACCGGTTGCCAACTACACATCGAGCTGTTGATCACTACCCATTGAGTACAACAATCCAGCCAGCTTTCTAGCCACCTTATAGTCCATTCATCCAATCCATACTTTTTAAACTTGCTGCCAAGAATACTGTGGGAGACTGTATTGAAAGCTTTGCTAAAGTCAAGATAGATCACATCCACCACTTTCCCCATATCCACAGAGCCATTTATCTCATCATAGAAGGCAATCAGGTTGGTCAGGCACGACTTGCCCTTGGTGAATCCATGTTGACTGTTCCTGATCACCTTCCTCTTCTCCAAGTCTTCAAAATGAATTCCTTGAGGACCTGATCCATGATTTTGCCGGGGACTGAGGTGAGGCTGACTGATCTGTAGTTCCCCGGGTTCTCTTTCCCCCCTTTTAAAAATATGGGCATTATATTTGCCTTTTTTGCCATCATCTGGGACCTCCCCCAATCGCCACGAATTTTCAAAGATAATGGCCAATGGCTCTGCAATCACATCAGCCAACTCCCTCAGCACCCTCAGATGCATTAGCTCTGGACCCATGGACTTGTGCATGTCCAGCTTTTCTAAATAGTCCTTAACCTGTTCTATCACCATTGAGGGCTGCTCACCTACTCTCCATGCTGTGTTGCCCATTGCAGCAGTCTGGGAGCTGCTCTTGTCTGTGAAGACCAAGGCAAAAAAAGCATTGAGTACTTCAGCTTTTTTCACAACATCTGTCACTAGGTTGCCTCCCCCATTCAGTAAGGGTCCCACACTTTCCCTGGCCTTCTTGTTGCTAACATGCCTGTAGAAACCGTTCTTGTTACCCTTCACATCCCTTGCTATCTGCAACTTCAATTGTGCCTTGGCCTTTCTGATTACACCCCTGCATGCTCTAGCAATATTTTTATACTCCTCCCTAGTCATCTGTCCAAATTTCCACTTCTTGTAAGTCAGAGGGTGCTGTAAGTCTGTTGCAGTCAGAGGGTGCTGGATTTACAGTCACGTTTGTATGCTTCTGTCTATCTCTGTATTGCCTGTGTGTGTCTAACAGGGTCTCTCTGAGCGTGTCAGTCCATCTCTCATATACAATAGGCAGATAAAGGAGGGACTGAGCATTTGATCTCATATCATAGTGCCCTGAGCGGCCAAACCGGAGACAAGATGCAATTGATCCCAGAGCTACTTTGGTTCTTCCTCTCGTTTCTCCTGCGTTAATGGAGACACCTCTCTGCCTCTGGCTCGCTGGGTCTCCATCCCTGTATGGTTCTCTGTATCCCTGACCTGGTATGGAACAGCTGTATTCAGGCTGCAGGAAATTCGTGCCTGGGGCGGCAAGCCGCGGGGGGCGGTGTGACGGTTGGTGTGAGGGCGGCAGTCAGGCATCCTTCGGCGGCGTTTCTGCGGGTGGTCTGCTGGTCTCGCCGCATCCCCGCCACCGTGGGACCGGCGGACCTCCCGCAGAAACGCCGCCAAATCCACGTGACCAGCAGACCGCCCGCAGGCGTGCCGCCGAAGGCCGCCTGACTGCCGTGCTTGGGGCGGCGAAAATCATAGAGCTGTCCCTGGCTGTATTGCAGGCAAGGACTGGAGGGATGGATAGATAGATAGATAGATAGATAGATAGATAGATAGATAGATAGATAGATAGATTCACATTGAAGTTAGTTTAAGATCCATTTTTCTCCACTCAGCACTGTAAATGTTTCACTTAATGTACGATTCTAATCATTAGTATTCTCTCCCCTCACCCCACCTCATGTTTCCCTACTCCCCATTCCCCATCCCACCCTACTGACCCCATCCATTGATCCATCCCATCCTAATGAATCCATGTCATTCCATTCCATCAATCCTGGTTTATCTCAATGACCCCACTGTGATGGGTTGGGATCACAGAGACCTGCTTGGTGCTGCCACCTGGTGTGCCAAGGCTACTTCTGCCCCTGCTTCCAGGCCTTTTCCAGCTTGGGACTCCCGAATCCTGTCTGTTTTGAGCCAGATTCCACTGATCTGCTGCAAACACAGACCCAGTTCCGAACCAAGTCCACACACAACTGTAAGGCTCCTGGAAGCACTCTTGCCTTTGACACCCAGGTGCCCAACTCCCAAGGAGGTTCACACCCTTAATAAATCCGTTTTACCCTGTATAAAGCTTATACAGGGCAAACTCATAAATAGTTCGCCTTCTATTTCAAGGATAGAAAGATATGCACAGCTGTTTGCCTTCCCCAGGTAACAACTCGTACTCCAGGTAACTTAATAAGTAAAAAGTGATTTTAATAAGTACAGAAAGTAGGATTTAAGTGATTCCAAGTAGTGACAGACAGAACAAAGTGAATTACTAAATAAAATAAAATAGAACACGCAGTTCTATGTCTAATCACCCTATGTACAGATAAAAACCTCACTAGGTCCAGTAAACAGGCTATCTTCCTCCTAGCCTGGGTCCAGCAATCACTCACCCCCCTAATGTCTTTGTCCTTTGTTCAGTCTCTTTCAGGTGTGTCCTTGGGGGGTGGAGAGTCTCTTTCTTTAGTCAGCTGAAGACCAAAATGGTGGGGTCTTCCCAGGGCTTTTATAGCCTTTCCCCCCCACTCCCTGTGTACATTATGTTGCCCTGGAGTTGTGGGATCACATGGGCAAGTCACCTGTCCATGCACCCTAACCGGTCCAGCCAGGTGCATTCCTGACCAGGCCCCGATGTGGATTGGGGTCTGCAACTTCTTTTGTCTGTTAAGTGCTTGTACTTAACTTGCACATTCTTTTCTCCAGACATGATCCCATGCACTTACAAAGGCTATGTACAAAACCAGCAAATATAAAACCAGTCTTCATAACTCCAACTACAACAATGATACATGCATACAAACAGGAGGAATAGATTCAGTAGATCATAACTTTCACAGAGATATGTTACATGGCACATGTAGCATAAAACATATCCTAGATACATATATACATTTATAAGCATCTCCCCATAAAGCTTTATGGGGTACACCATCACACCCACCCTATCTCATTGACCTCCTTGGATGTCATTAATCCCATCCTATCCTATCGATCTATCCTAACCCAATGATTCCATCCCTCCCATTGGCCTTATCCCATTCATCCCCTTCCACGTACACCTTACCATCCTCTTTCATTGACCCCGTCCATCCCACTGACCCAATTCCTATCCCCTTTTATTGTCCCCATCTCCTTTCATTGACCTCATCCATCCCAATGACCCCATCCCATCCGTTCCCATTTACCCTAACGCATCTCTATCCCATTGTCTCCCTTTAATCCCATCTCAACCCCCTCACCCTGCCCACCCCTCCAGCTCCTCACCCACGTGAGCTATCACGGAGCATGTGCTGAGGGCATGGAAAACAGCACGAGGGTGACGGATTTTGTGCTGATGGGTCTGTCCCAGCGCCGTGAGGTCCAGCTGATTCTCTTCATGGTCTTCCTCACCTTCTACATCATCATCTTACCATGCAACATCCTGATCATTGTCACCATCCGGGGCGACCCCCACCTGACCTCGCCCATGTACTTCCTGCTGGCCAACCTGGCCTTCCTGGACATCTGGTACTCCTCCATCACAGCCCCCAAGATGCTGTTGGACTTCTTCTCCGAGCAGAAGATGATCTCCTTTGGGGGCTGCATCACCCAGCTCTTCTTCCTGCACTTCGTGGGGGCGGCCGAGATGTTCCTGCTCACGGTCATGGCCTACGACCGCTATACCGCTATCTGCAAGCCCCTCCACTACACCAGCATCATGAACCGGCATCTCTGCACCATCCTGGTGCTGGCATCATGGGCTGGGGGCTTTGTCCACTCCATCATCCAGGTGGCACTCATCATCCGACTGCCTTTCTGTGGCCCCAACCAGCTGGACAACTTCTTCTGCGACATCACCCAGGTGCTCAAAATTGCCTGCGCTGACACCTTTGCCGAAGAGCTGGTGATGATCTTCAGTAGTGGCCTAATCTCTGTGGTCTGCTTTGTGGCCCTTCTGGTCTCCTATGCCTTCCTGCTGTCCATGCTCAAGAAAAATGCTGGGGACAGCTCCAGGAAGGCCCTCTCCACCTGCTACTCTCACATCACCATCGTGGTCTTCATGTTTGGGCCCTCCATCTACATCTATGCCCGCCCCTTTCGCTCCTTCTCCCTTGACAAGGTGGTCTCAGTCTTCCACACCGTCATCTTCCCCCTCCTCAACCCCATCATCTACACCATGAGGAACAAGGAGATCAAGACAGCCATGTGGAAGTTGGGTAGCAGAAATGTCCTCTGCAAGGGGAAGTGACGGAAGACAGAGTGGAGTATATGTCCAGCTATGAAGACAGCTGGGAATGGCCTTCTGAGAAACTATGAGTACTGGCATCTTGTCCTGAGATTTGAGGGCCTCTGCACTCCCTTGGGATTCAGACAAATGACAGTGCTTACTCAGTAGGGCTCTGATTCTGCCATACATACCGATGCTAAGAATACCTTACTCCCTGATTATGTCTGGTGTAAATCTATTGGCATCAATGTGACTGATTCTTTTCTAAGTCACCCTGGTGTAAATCAGGAGTAACTCCATTGGAAGCTGGTTCTCCTTTCACTCACCCTGGTGTAGATCAAGAGTAACTGTAAGTCACACTGATTCTAAGGGGACAAATGACCTACTTGTGGAATAAGGTACAACTCATTGTGTAAGAACGGCAGAGCTGCCATCAATGTCAAAGAGAATGGAGTAAATATAAGGCTGTGTTTTTTGGAGTGGCACAAGAGAGTTAGGAACCCAAACCCTATTGAATTTCACTGTAAATTGGGTAACTAACTAAAGCCCTTAGGATCTTTGAAAAAGCCCGGGCCAGTTAAATAAGAATGTGGAAGTCGTAAAAATATGATAGCCAGTCAACATTTTTCATTCAAAATGGGATGTGGGGTGAGGGGGTTTGGGATAAAAAAATTACTTTTTCATAAAAATGAAAAAAAATCATGTTTCCATTGGGAAAAAGAATCCTCAAAATCTGAACAATTTCAGCCGAAACCCACAAAAGTTTTGGTCAAAATTGTTTTTTGGTGTTCTTTTTTTGCGAAGAAATATTGAGGAATAATCTTGACTGATTCCACAGGAATTATGCACCTAGCTGCATGTTCAGGCCTCTAAGTACATTGGAAAAGCTGTCCTGCTGGCCTTCAATTTCTGCTCAAACACTACATTAACAGGGGTCAGGTAAAGACCCATGCTAGATGTCTATCTATCATCAACCTACATATCCATCTCTCTGTTTAGAACACATGGGTTCATCAAGGAATCACATCTGTCTGTGGTATGCTTAGTGTAGAGCCGAATTGGAAGCAAAGTGACAGTGAGGAGGGGATTTCTGATCTCTCTCCTACTTCTATTGAAATATGTATTTGAAAAGCATTAATTAAAAATATTCCCATTAAAGAAGTTGGTTTGTGTAAAAGTGGAATATACCAGTGTGTCAGGAGACTGGATCAGGCAACACCAAATCAAGAGTAATACACTGCTTTGGAGACCAGTGAAACATTGAGTGGCAATAGTAACATTGATGTCAGTAGGGTTCAGAGTTAACAGACACATTGGGTGGGAAGGTTTAAGTGTAGTGGCCATGTTAGTCTGTGTCAGCAAAACGAAAATAAGAAAGAAAAACTTGTAGCACCTTAGAGACTAACAAATTTATTTCAGCATAAGCTTTTGTGGGTTAATACCCACTAGTTCATGTCTAACTGGGCTACAGTTTCAGGCTTTTTATAGACTCAAGCACATGTTGCTGCACTGGTTACACCTAGGTCACAATGTGAAGGTTTTCTTTGCAACCATAAGACTGTGGGCCAGATCCCCAGCTGGTGTAAATCAGCCATAGCCATAGTGGAATCAATGGGCCAGATACTCAAGTGGTGTAAATCAGCATAGCTCCATGGAAGTCAATGGAGTCTTCCCAAACTGACTTAGGGATGCAATGGATTCTCCATCTCTTGGAAACTTCACAAGGAGACGGGATATCTCTTTCTAGACTCATGCTCTAGCAGAGGTGATCATAATGACTCCTTCTGCCTCTAAGGTCTATGCATCATGGACTCATATTTTTTATCCCACCTAGTGAAAAAGCAGAAGTCCTTGTTATTGCTACAACTCCCTAATTGTTTTTTAACATAACCCTGTAAACCTCTTGGCTTCAATAATGTCATGTACCAATGAGTTCCACAGGTTTATTGTGTATTGTATAAAAAAATCCTTTTATCCATTTTTAATTTATTGCCTTTAAATTTCAGCCATGGCAGGTTTAGGACACACATGTTTACCAGCCTGTGCCTAGGGCTTTGGTCAGGGCACTACACTCAAATTTCAGGTTTCATTTAAAAAAAAAGTTTTTAGCCCTTATGACTGGGAAGCAAAACTAAAAAAACATGTGACTTGAGAGCAACCATCAACTGGACAGGATACACTGGTGATGGGAGGGGAGAGACGAAGTCTCACATCCTAGGGGGTGTTTGGGATTTAGTGGAAGTGGCGGTGTCATCTGGGTCCCTCATTGTGACGGGTTCGGTCACAGAGACTCCCTTGGGACTATCACCTGACTGCTGAAAATATCTCTGAGCCTGTTTTCTTTGTCAGCTTGTGTCATAAACATACAGATAAGGATAGCATAAAATCCCTCCTGGGCAGCTGTACTGAACCTTTACCTTTACCTGTAAGGGGTTAAGAAGCTCAGATAACCTGGTTGGCACCTGACCAAAAGGACCAATAAGGAAAGAAGATACTTTCAAATCTGACGGGGGGTAGGGAGGTTTTGTTTGTGCTCTTTTTATTTGTTCCCTCCCCGGACGGACAGAGAAGCCAAGGAGGGACAACATCTCCTGAAAATATACCTGGAATAATCCATCTAAGAATTACAGAAATTGTAAGTGAGGCAACGAAATGTGTTAGGTTATCTTTTGTTTTAGCTTGTGAATTTTCCCTGTGATAAGAGGTAGTTTTTTTCCTGTTTTTTAGAACTGTGAAGCTGAGTCCAGAGGGGAATCCTCTGTATTTTAAACCTTTTTATTACCCTGTAAAGTTACCTTCCATCCTGATTTTGCAGAGGTGATTCTTTTACTTTTTTCTTTATAATAAAATTCTTCTTTTAAAAACCTGATTGGTTTTCAGTGTCCTATAAACAAAAGGTTAGGTCTGTGCTCACATTGTTAACCAAATTGGTTGGTATATTATTCTCAAGCCTCCCCAGGAAAGGGAGTGAAGGGGCTTTAGGGGAATATTTTGGGGGAATAGGGACTCCAAGTGACCCTTTCCTTAATTTTTGTGTAAATCAGTCGGTGGTGACAGCAATACCGTCCAAGGACAAGGAAATCTAGTCTTTTGTGTGCTTTTACCCTATACTATGTACACACTACCCTATGTATAGTATAGGGTAAATGCACCCAAAAGACCAGATTTCATGGGGGAGACCAGAGTTTCTCAAATTGGGGGTCCTGACCCAAAAGGGAATTGTGTGTGTGTGTGTTGGGGGGTGTCATAAGGGGTGTCTGCCTTCAGAGCTGGCCAGCCAGAGAGCGGCAGCTGTTGGGCAGGTGCCCAGCTGTGAGGGCAGCGCCCCGCCAGCAGCAGCACAGAAGTAAGGGTGTCAATATCATACCAGGCCATCCTTACTTCTGCCTTTAGAGCTGGGCTCCCGGCCAGCAGCCGCTGCTCTCCAGCTCTGAAGGCAGTGCCGCTGCCAGCAGCAGCAGCACAGAAATAACCCCCCCCCCACACAATAACCTTGTGACCCCCCCCCCCACAACTCCTTTTTGGGTCAGGATCCCCTACAATCACAAAAACGGTGACATTTCCGATTTAAATAGCTGAAATCATGAAATTTGCAATTTTAAAAATCCCATGACTGTGAAATTGACCAAAATGGACCGTGACTTTGGTAGGGCCCTACCTATCATACAAATAATGGTTTGATTGGCGCTAGGACAGTTTACTCCAGCCGAGGAGCTGGTCCTGTAACAATGTTTCCCATGGGTAGGATAGCCATAGCCCTCTAAAGCAGACGGATGCCCCAATCTTAATAATATTACTGGGAGCTGGGCAGCCAAATCCCTAAATGACTTTGAAAATCTGAGTAAACACAAGGGGGCAAAGCTAAGGTGGAGGGTGCAACATTGTCCTGAAATATGAGTCCTTTATTGTGCATTCTTTGTGTTTTCTGAATGCATAATTATGCGATGGATTTTCCTAGGTTTTCAAGTAGGAAGATTTCAGAAGGAAAAACACAGAAAGAAACAGTTTCAGTCTCCAGAATTTTGAAACCTTGCTAGCAACTGGCAGAAGCGGAAGAGTAAAGGTTACATTTTAAGGGATTATTTTTCATTATTTGCGTTGAAATAGGTCACTGTTCATAGTTCTCTTGAAACCTATCTCAGCACACACAGTGCTCATGCTGACATTCTAATGCATCAACTTTCTCCTACTCAAGCATATTCCCTGATAAATATCTCCTTCTGTGTTTTAACACAATAAACACTAATAACACAAACCGCCTCACAATGTTTGGTCTAATAATACTTATGTGAATGAAAATGAGCATTGCACAGTCAATACAAATAAATAAATAAAAAAAATCTGTGTTCTTTGTTAAATCTGGTGTAAACAATTGTGTTACCTGCAAGATACTCAGGAGATACACCAGAGTTGCTCCACAGTTACTAACAAAACAATACATTGTTATTCCATAGATAAACCTGAGTTAATCAACAGATACTACATTGCTATTACTCCATTGGTACTACAGTATTACAACAAAGTTACCACATAGATACGGTCAGCAGAATGTGATTTTTATTTTTTGTAATTTCAATTTTTGATAGTTATTTTTGAGCATTTTTTTTTCAATTTTTATTGATTTAAATTTTCACTATTGTGGGAAATTATGTGGGGTCAAATAATATTTTTGTAATGACAGTAGACTCTGAGATTCAAAAATGTAAAGCTTTATAACTGTTAAACCACACATTGTCAACATCACATGTAAATATATACAAAGTAAATATCTTTAAATAAAACTCTAATAAGTTCTCAAGCAGCGTTTTTCTTACTTTGCCAAACTGTAAATTTCACTTATTATTGATGTAAATATTCTTTTTGTTGGTTTCTGTGTGTACAGTGAAATTTACCTTTACCAACATTTACAGATAAAAATCTAATCCTCCCACGCCTATGCATAGATAATAGAGATTTGCTACAAAGTTATTCCACAGACTAGATAGGTTTATTACATAAAATCTACATAATTACTATATAATTTCTTCATAGATACTACATACTTACAATAGAGTTACTCAATAGGTATTACAGATTTACAACACTGTTATTCAACAGATATTATAGGTATTACATAAAATGTGAAGAGTTACTCCATAGATACAACAGAGTTACTCCATGTGCTGTACAATTATATTTTCCCATAGATACTACAGAGTTACAACTAGGTTGCTCCACAGATGCTGTGATGTAACCACAGAGTTACTACTAAGTTAGTCCATAAATAGTACTGAGTTACTATTATATTGCTCCATATATAACAAATAATTACTCTATGGATACTACAACATTACTACTTAGATACTAGAGTTGCTACAAATGGACTCCATATGCAGTATAGAATTACTCCATAGATACTATAGTTATCAATTGTAATATATCATTTTTGAGATGGTGCGACCAGAACTGCACATAATATTTAAGGTGTGGACACACCATGGATTTATATAGTGCCATTATTATATATCCCCTACCTAATGGCTCCTAACATTTTGTTAGCTTTTTTGACTGCCTCTGCATATTGAGCGGATGTTTTCAGAGAACTATTCATGATGACTCCAAGATCGCTTTCTTGAGCGGTAACAGCTAATTTAGACCCCATCATTTTGTATTTATTGCTGGGATTATGTTTTCCTTGTTCATTACTTTGCATTTATCAACA
This sequence comes from Chelydra serpentina, assembly GCA_037349315.1. Taxonomy (NCBI): domain Eukaryota; kingdom Metazoa; phylum Chordata; order Testudines; family Chelydridae; genus Chelydra; species Chelydra serpentina. The sequence goes on from JBAIAC010000084.1 coordinate 1,962,011, forward strand.
CTGAATTTCATCTGCCACTTTGTTGCCCAGTTATCCAGTTTTGTGGGATCCCTTTTGTAAAACTTCACAAACAGCTTTATACTTAACTATTCTGAGTAATTTTGTATTATCTGCAAACTTTGCCACTTCACTGTTTGTCCCTTTTTCCAGATCATTTATGAATTTATTGAACAGCACTGGTCCCAGTACAGATACCTGGGGGACACCACTATTTCTCTCTCTCCATTCTGAAAGCTGACCATTTATTCCTACTCTTTGTTTCCTATCTTTTAACCAGTTACTGATCCATGAGAGGACCTTCCCGCTCAACCCATGATACCTTAATTTGCTTAAGAGCTCTTGGTGAGGGACCTTGTCAAAGGCTTTCTGGAAATCTAAGTACACTATGTCCACTGCATCCCCCTTGTCCACATGCTTGTTGACCCCCTCAATTTCTTCTTCTTCTTCTTCTTCTTCTTCTTCTTCTTCTTCTTCTTCTTCTTCTTCTTCTTCTTCTTCTTCTTCTTCTTCTTCTTCTTCTATTTCCCTCTCCACAGCCCATGTCTGCTCAGCAGCCTCTTCATGGCACTGATGATCTCCTTGTTCCTGAGTGTGTAGATGATGGGGTTCAGCAGGGGGAAGACCACAGTGTGGAACACGGCCATCACTTTGTCCAAGGGAAAGCTGTGGAAGGGATGGCAGTAGATGTAGATGGCTGGGCCAAACATGATGACGATGATGATGACGTGGGTGACACAGGTGGAGGCCGCTTTGCTTGTCCCCTTTGAGGTGCCACGTGCCCACAGCCGGACCAGCAGGGCCCCGTAGGAGATGAGCAAGAGGATGAAGCACATCACGGTGACCAGGCCGCTGTTGAAGAACATGAAGAGCTCCAGCACATAGACGTCGGTGCAGGCCAGCTTGATCACCTGGGTGATGTCACAGAAGAAACTGTCCAGCTCGTTGGGGCCACAGAAGGGGAGCCAGACGATGGGGATGACCTGGATGAATGAATGAATGAACCCCCCGGCCCAGGCAGCCCCCACCAGGGCCCAGCAGACCCCTCTGCTCACCACAGTGGTGTAGCGCAGGGGCTGGCAGATGGCCACGTACCTATCAAAGGCCATGCCCATGAGCAGGTTGATTTCAACCCCTCCTAGGAGGTGGAGAAAGAAGAGCTGGGCCAGGCATCCCCCATAGGAGATGGTCTTGTGGTGGGAGAAGAAGTGGCTTAATATCTTCGGGGGGGTGACAAAGCAGTAGCAGATGTCCAGGAAGGCCAGATTGGCCAGGAAGAAATACATGGGGGAGCCCAGGTGGGAGTCACCCCAGATGCTGAGGATGATGAGGATGTTAGCTGGGAGGATGACGATGTAGAAGAGCAAGAAGAGGACAAAGAGGAAAAGCTGGACCTCCCGGGTCTGGGACAGCCCCAGCAGCAGGAACTCTGTCACCTCCGTGTGGTTCCCACGCTCCATCCCATCAGCATGAAGTCCTGCAATAGAAAACAGAGTGACTGTTTTTGTAACAATTTACTATCCACATTATGGTAGTGGTGTGGTGCAACTTATACCAGGGGCCCCATCGTATCAGCTGCTGCGTAGATCCCAACTGAGATCAGGGCCCCCATCATACCAAGTGCTTCACAGACGCTCAGCGAGAGGCAATCACTGGCCAAGATGTAAGATATCGGGATATAACCAGGGCTGATGAGAAATTTTCCATCAAAACTTATAGCTGGTGATGAAGGGAATATTTTTGTGATACCTGCTTCCCTTGTAATTAAAAAAAAATTTCCTTGGAAAAACTCAAACCTGTCACTTTGAAATTTTGGGGCTTTTCGATGGAAAATCAACCCCCCCACCCCCCGACAATTTTAATCCAAAAGGCCTTTTTTTTCCCATTTTAATCTTTGGAGGATTTTTTGCGGGGGAATAATGGGGGCATGCGTGTGCATTCATGTCACTGAAAGAAGTTGGATGGGGTTTAGTGAGTAGGGATAACCAAACGAAGAAAGTGACAGAGCCATAGAAGCAGAGAGATAAGGGAGACAGGGCACATGGGGAAACAGGAGGGCTAGTAAAGAAGAAGCATGTGGGGATTGTTACTGTGAGTGGTAATGTCTTGATATTCCTTCCTTCCTTTTTTTATTCACTAATTCTTTTATCTCATCCTTCATTTATGTATGTATTCCTCCAATTTCTTATGCATGCATTTGATTATTAATGTAATTTAATTAATGTATTTAATGTAATTTAATCAGCACAATGAGGGTCCTTGATTAACACATCCATTTCTTCATTTATTTACATCTTCATTCATTGTTATTCGTGTATTTGGTCAATCCACCATTTATGTATTTATTTATACATTCATTTGTTGTATTCTTCCACTATTTGTTCATTCATTCATGTCTTTATTCTTTTCTTTATGTGTTATACATTCATTTATTATTTCCTTCCATTGTTTATTCATTTATTTATACATGAATGTAACCATCTATCCACTTTTTATTTATTTATACATTCTATTATTAATTTAAACCTTAATTTATTTAGATATTAATTTCATCATTCATTCATTCATTCTTTCACTTAGTTATACATTCTATTAACATATTATATATACATTATATATATTCCTTCATGTATTGGCATTCATTTATTTATTATTTCATGCATTAATGTATTCATTCTTTTAAGAATTTACTTATATTTTCATTGACCAATCAATGTAATCATGTATCAATCCCTTCATTTATTTATTTATGCATTCCTACCTTGACTTATTTATTTCTTCATTCATCAATCCAATCGTGGATTCATTCTTTCCTCTAATCCTTCATTTATATGTCCATTCTGTTATTCATGTATTTATTTACAAAATAATTTATTTATTCCTTTATGTATTTATCTGAACATTCACTGATTGCTTCATTGATTTATTTATACACGTATTTATCACTTAATTATTAATTATATTTAACCAATTACATATCCCTTCATGTTCATGTGTAGACATTTATTAATTCATTGTAACATGTATTTGCTCTTCCATTTACTAATTAATTTAAGAATTTATTTATTTTTAAAATTATTTATTTCTACATTCCTTCCTTCCTTCCTTATTAATTTATTAATTCTTTAGGTCCTGAATATGCAGACACCTTTCAGTCCCTTGTCAATCACTGGGATGACTCAGCAACATGAAGTTCAGTACACACATTGCAGCACCGTGTGTGTGTGTGTGTGTGTGTGTGTGTGTGTGTTACTTAGTTCCTACTCTAGCCATTAATTAAAGATAATCCTGTATTTATCCCTCCTTTTATTCATTCATTCCCCAGTTCTTCATTCTCCTGCATTGATTGTCTTGATAAATACGCACCATGGCCCGGCAGTGTGAACAGTGACATTAGAAACACTCCTACATCCCCCCCCCCCCGCTGTATTCCCTGCAAATCCCAAACTCTGACCTCTCCAGGAATGTCTGGGATAGCCAGGGGCCGCAGGTTGGGACTGAGGGGGATTGGCAGAGCTGTGTGTGTGGAAAATCCAGGGCTGGGATAACAGGGGGCTGCGGGTCAGGACTGAGGGGCTCTGTCAGAGCTGGGGGTGGGGGAAGCCCAGGGTTGGAAAGAGGGAGAAAGAGATGGGTGAGAAAGAAAGAAAGAAAGAAAGAAAGAAAGAAAGAAAGAAAGAAAGAAAGAAAGAAAGAAAGAAAGAAAGAAAGAAAGAAAGAGAAGGACTCACCCTGCACTGCCTTAGCTGGAAAGGAGGCCCTCAGGCAGGTTTTATCTCTGTCCCCATCTGCCCTGTGGCCCCCTCCCCTCTGGCTGCCCCCAGATATATCCCCTCTGTCTGGGAGGGTGCTGGCACTGGGGGTGGGAGGACGGAGCTCTGGGGCCCTGGGGAGCACAGTTGCTGATCGGCACCGCAGGGCTTGTTAGCGAGTCAGCGCTGATCCCCGGGAACTGTCAAAGGGACCCCCCAAGGGTCGAGAGACGGGAGGGAGGGTCCTGACTTCCAGCATCTCTGCCCCATCCTGCTCTAACCACTAGACATCACTCCCCTTCCAGAGATGGGTACAGAAGCCAGGAGTCCTGATGCACAACCCCTCTGCTCCAACTGCTAGATGACGCTTCACTCCCAGAACCAGAGAAAGAACCCAGGAGTCCTGACTCTCAGCCCCATCTCCCGATCACTCAACAACTACTTTGTGGGCTGTCACATTTCATTAACAGTTTTCCTGTATTGATAAGCACAACTCAGTGTAGTGTGCTAATGAAAATGTTGCTGTTGATTTGATAATATATCTATAATATTAAGATGCAAGTATATCCTTACTAGAACAGCAAGTGTGGAGATGAACAGAAACATTAACAACTGAGAAGAGAACAATTGTAATTAATGATGTAAATGGTAACATGAATGATTATGTTAATTTTAAGATAATGTAAAGCAAATGGTTCTGCTAATGAACCAGCTGAATAATTAAAAGTCACGAGAGGCAGAACCATTAAGAAGAGTGAGGACATTGCTAAGAGTAGTAGTGAAGAACACGAGAAAAGAATGATCAGAAAGAAGGAGATCAGTAAGACAGTAAGCAATGGGAGATTAATTAATTAATACGGTGATGAGATGCATACAAATGGTAGGGGTCATGAATGATGCCTAAGTAAATATGAGCGGAGGGCTAGATTCACAAATGGACTCAGGCTGGGATTCCCCAAGAGGACTTAGACTCAGTACCCAACTCTTAGACCCCTGGCCAACCAATGGAATTCACAGCTCTGCCTTAGGTTCAAGGAGAGAGAGAAATGCCTAAGAATGGGACCATGCTGAGGGAGGAGCCACCTCAGCAAGCCAATAGCAAGTGGCTGAGGCCCAACCTCCATGAGGCGTTAGGCGCCTAACTCTGGGCCAGAGAGAGGACTGAGGACTCTCAGCTGTGAGCTGTCTGCTGGCTTTAGCCAGCTGACCTAGCGCAGCCTGATGGGGAGGGCACTCATCTGGGAGATGTATGTTCCAATCTCCGTGCTGCGTGATTTGGAGTGGGGACTTGGGCCCAGGTTCCCCACGTCCCAGTGAGTGCCCTAACCACTGGGCTATTGGCTATTCTGTGGTTTAACTAAGATCAGAATCTAGCCCTGATCCCATTGCAGTCAGGGGGTGACTGAATTGACCCCGGGGAGCTGACATCACAATCCAGTCCTGACCCCACTGCAATCAGTAGGTGACTGGTTTAACCTTAGGGAAGCTGACACCACAATCCAGCCCTGACTGCGTTGCAGTCAATGGGTTACAATGGACTTACCTCGGGGAAACTGAGATCAGATTAATAGATTCATAGATTCCAAGGCCAGAGAGGACCATTGTGACCATCTAGTCTGACCTCCTCTATAACACAGGCCAGAGAACTGCCCCCAAACAATTCCTAGAGCAGATCTTTTAGAAACAACATCCATTCTTGATTCAAAAATTGTCAGGGATGAAGAATCCATCACGGCCCTTGGTAAATTGTTTGAATGGTTAATTACTTACTGTTAAAAATGTTACACCTTATTTCCAGTCTGAATTTGTCTAGCTTCAACTTCCGGCCATTGGATCATGATAAACCTTTCTCTGCTACACCGAAGAGCCAATTAATAAACATTTGTTCCCCGTGTAGATACAGTAAAAGCTTTGTTATCCTGCATATTGGGGGAATGGGGGGTGCCGGTTAGTCAAAAATTCCAGTTAATTAAGAGTTATACTTACCAATGGAGGGTACTTACCATTGGTAAGTACCAATGGCTGGGAGTTGGGATTCAGGAGTGGGTGCAGGGGGTGGGCTCTGGGAGGAAGTTTGGGTGTGGGAGGGGGCTCGGGGCAGGGGGTTGGGGAGCAGGAGGGATTTTGGGTGTGGGAGGGGGCTCGGGGCAGGGGGTTGGGGAGGAGGAGGGATTTTGGGTGTGGGACGGGGCTCGATGCAGGGGGTTTGGGAGCAGGAGGGAGTGTGGGGGCGTGAGCTCTGAGAGGGAGTTTGGGTGTGGGAGGGGGCTCAGGGCAGGGGGTTGGGGAGCAGGAGGGAGTGCAGGTTGTGGCTCCGGGAGGGAGTTTGGGTGTGGGAGGGGGCTCGGGGCAGGGGGTTGGGGAGCAGGAGGGAGTTTGGGTGTGGGAGGGGGCTCGGGGCAGGGGGTTGGGGAGCAGGAGGGAGTTTGGGTGTGGGAGGGGGCTCGGGGCAGGGGGTTGGGGAGCAGGAGGGAGTTTGGGTGTGGGAGGGGGCTTGGGGCAGGGGGTTTGGGATTGGGAGGGAGTTTGGGTTGTGGGCTCTGAGAGGGAGTTTGGGTGTGGGAGGGGGCTTGGGGCAGGGGGTTGGGGAGCAGGAGGGAGTTTGGGTTGTGGGCTCTGAGAGGGAGTTTGGGTGTGGGAGGGGGCTTGGGGCAGGGGGTTGGGGAGCAGGAGGGAGTTTGGGTGTAGGAGGGGGCTCGGGGCAGGGGGATGGGGAGCAGGAGGGAGTGCGGGTTGTGGGCTCTGAGAGGGAGTTTGGGTGTGGGAGGGGGCTCGGAGCAGGGGGTTGGGGAGTAGGAGGGAGTGCGGGTTGTGGGCTCTGGGAGGGAGTTTGGGTGTGGGATGGGGCTCGGGGCAGGGGGTTGGGGAGCGGGATGGAGTGCGGGGGCCCGGGATCTGGGCGACACTCACCTGGGGAAGCTCCCTGCAAGTGACGACATGTCTCTTCTGCTCCTATGGAGCTGTGGGGTGCCGGCAGCGCATGGAACAACTGTAGCCAATCCTCCATCTAGGAGCAGCAGGGACATATCGCCACTTCTAGGGAGCGACGTGGAGCCAGGTAGAGGGCCTGGCAACCCAACTGAAAGTTTTTATTGGGAGGGATAGCTCAGTGGTTTGAGCACTGGCCTGCTAAGCCCAGTGTTGTGAGCTCAATCCTTGAGGGGGCCATTTAGGGATCTGGGGCAAAAATTGGGGATTGGTTCTCCTTTGAGTAAGGGGTTGGACTAGATGACCTCCTAAGGTCCCTTCCAATCCTGGTATTCTATGATATCAGAAATGCCAGTTTCTAGAGCTTTCCAGTTGATATAGTGCCAGATAACACAGATTTACTGTACTTATAGATTGTAATGAAGTCATCCCTTAATACAGATTCATAGAAGTGGAAGGGACGTGGAGAAGTCATCTAGTCCAGTCCCCTGCACTGATGGCAGGGCTAAGTATTATCTAGAGCATCCCTGACAGGTATTTGTCTAACCTGCTCTTAAAAATCTCCAATGATGGAGATTCCACAACCTTCCTAGGCAATTTATTCCAGTGTACTTCAGCTTTTTCCACATCATCTGTCCGTAGGTTGCTTCCTCCATTCAGTAAGTGCCCCACACTTTCTTTGACCTTCTTCTTGTTGCTAGCATGTTCAAGTCCTGATCATCAGTATTTAATGTAAGAATCAGTAGGACTTGAATCTTGGCTTGTAGGGCTACCAGGCAACCAATATCCCCAGACGGCTACCCAGAAGCAGCTGTAACCTTGCCACTCCCTGTGGCTCACAATTTGCAGAGGTTGTATCACACAAGTGACTGAGGGTGGTCTCAAAAATCTCTGATTGGCTCTTTGATCCCATAGAAGCCCTGTGGGTGTATCTGAAAGTGTTCCAGCAACCATGTGGATCCCTAGCAAGCTGCCCTGTTTGCCCTGATTCTCCAGTTTTGAACTCCCAGTACTGACCTCGAATCTGACTTGGACTATGACTCCCAATCGATCCCTGGAACCCCAATCCCCATACCTGGTATTGACCCTTGGCCTGATTTCTGGCTCTAACCGTCTGCTTGACTCTTGACCCTGATATTGGCTCTGATCCGTCACTTCAGTTCTGGGATCCCAAGCTCCTGACACTAGGCCTGCCAACTTTTTCCCAAGATCCTGACATTTCAGCAACGACTAATATTTGATTCTGTGATCAATTCTCTTTCTCTGTCAAGAAGAGGTCTACCATGGAATTCCTTCATGGTGGCGGCAACACTCTTTGAGAAATACCCCTTTCTGTTTATGTATGGAGAAGCCTAGTGCAGGGGATAAATGGCAGGATATTCGCTCCCATCCATTGCCCCAGTATAATTTGGGAATCCCATGCATGCAAAGCCATCAATAACCTCCTGAGCATTACCAAACTTTGTAATCAGCACATTTTTGGATACCAGAACACACCTGCCTGTCAATGGCCCCAGCGGTTGATCTTCTTCCGTCAACTTGGTTAGCTACCAACTGGTAGCCATCAGAAGTGACCAGCTTCCAAATGGCAATTACACCCCATTTCTCTAAGGAATGGGAGTCTACATGCTGGGGCACTGCTGCTGAAGCCCCAGAGTGAGCTTGGAAAAGATCTCAAAACAAGTTGTCTTCGGCATCCTAAACTGCTGGTGCCATTGCTGATCATCCTGAGTCTGCAGAATAATCCCTTCCCACCAATCCAGACTGGTTTCCTGAGCTCAGAAATGGCACTTCAGTAGGTGACGCTGCTCCAAGAGCAGTATGTGTAGGAGCAGGCTCTCAGTATCCTCCTCCTCCTCTTCCTCATGATGTTACAGGCATAGCTGCGATGGGAGCAGCCTGAACGGCTTGGTGGCACAGCAGCTGAAATTCAAACCTAAAGTCATCTAGTGCCTATATCTCAAATAAAGCCCAAGGAGCCAATGTGTATTCGCGGGTATCAGTGGAATAATGGGACTTTTGGAATTGGACCTCAAGTCCCAGCATGCCACTGGCTTCCGCCTGGTTTCTGCTATGTATCCCACGGCGTGCAGTGAGAAAAGTCCCAGAAGGCACACAGCTCAGCAGCGAAGCAAAGGCCCATGGGGCTATCCAGCCAGAACGCCTTGTGCTTACTGCGTAAAAAGTCCCCGTCCTGTGTACGCGATGATATGGATTGAACCAGGAAATAGATGTCCATGTGGACGGTCATGCTGTGGCTTATGTAATGCCCCGCAGCTAGTGCGCCACGACTCAGCACACAGTAGACAAGGCCTCTCACTAGAAGAGGCCTGTGACATGGAAGATTAAAGACCACAGGCCTGAAGTGCAACGGTGTTTAGGCAGCTACAGACACAGATAGGCTCCTACTGGGATTTTCAATAAGGCCTAAAGACGGCTCGGTGCCTAACTCCAATTAAAGTCAATGGGAGTTAGGCACCTGACATGGCTATTTGAGCCATATACCTACTGTGTCTGCAGATTCTGATATTGACTTCAACCGCTTTGCCTTTTGCTAGTGTTCATGACATCCCAGGGGCTTTGTGGACAGACAGGTCCCTTCATGGAGGAGACCGCAGACTGGGAATAGACAGCCACACAAGAGGAATGACAAGAATATTTTATGTGAAAATCAATAAAAGTCACTGTAGTCTGGAGAGCCTAGAGACAATCTGGCCAAAAGTACTAGGCTGGTTGTAAGTACCTCTGTTGGGCAGATTCTCAGCCTTGATCCATTGACTTCAGTGGAGATATGCTGATTTACACAATTTGGGAATCTGGCCCATTGACTCCCAAGGAGCTATACAATTTACAGCAGCTGGGGATCTGACCCCATTAACTCCAATGGAGTTACAGTCAATGTACACCAACTAAGTATTTGGCCCATTGACTCCTATGAAGCTATGGTAATTTACATGAGCTGGGAATCTGGCCCCATTGACTCCAGTGGGGAGTTACACTGATTTGCACCAGCTGGGGAGCTGGTTCATTATTTGTTTCTAGCCATAAAGCACAAACTAATTGCAATTTTCCCTCGGACCCACACATTATCTATGTAACGAGGAAATCCCCTGAGCAATTATTTCCAACAGTCTCCAGTGACATTGTCTGGATTGAGCACTAGCAGTAAATACCAGCAACACTTCATCAAGGATTCAATGAGGGAAGAGACTGAGTTTCTCAGGCAAGCTGATATGAGACCTTCAGTCAATGTTAACCTTCAGATCCTCAGCTTTGGATTCATCTGGCTATGGTGAGTGGAAATCTGAAAGCAACCATAGAGGGGGTTGGAAAATGGAGTTTTCATTCTGTGAGAAGTTCCAACATTCCAAAATGTACCAAGAAACAAAAATTCCAAAATATTTTGTGCCAGAAGCAGCAAATTGACCTTATCAAAATGTTTAATGTTGATAATGTTGAAGTGTTTCATTTCAATGATGTCAAAATACTATCATATAAAATATTAACTATTGCATATCAGATAGTAAATGTAAGTGATATAAATACAATAGAATATTAAATTTCAACTTTTAATTTAAAAAAAAGGTTGAAACAAAATGATGAAGTAGGAACAAAACAAAACAAGAAAGTTAAATGGGAAAGTCAAAGTGAAATACTCCATTCAATCCTAATCATTATGACATGTTTCCATCAAAAATTTTGTTTAAATTGTTCTCCTGCTAAAAAATTCAGTTTGATCAAACCAGCATTTTCCAATGCAAAACTGTTGTCAAAAATGTTCCAACCAACTCTAGGTACGACCTCTTTTGATTGTTCCGGTTATAGAGAAAATAGGTATAATTGTCACATGATGCTACCTTTCATAGCTGGGAACATGAAAAATGTTTGTAAAATTTTCTAGAGTAGGGAGACTGGCTCAGTGGATTGAGACTGGGACCTATCTATCTTGTTTGTAGTTGTGTTGTAGACATGTTGGTTACAGGATAGCTCTCTCCTATAAAAAGAACAGGAGTACTTGTGGCACCTTAGAGACTAACAAATTTATTTAAGCATAAGCTTTCGTGGGCTACAGCCCACTTCATTGGATGCACAGAATGGAACATATAGTAGGAATATATATATATAGATAGATATAGATATAGATAGATATATACATACAGAGAAAATATGAAAAGGTGGAAGCTGCCATACCAACTCTAAGAGGCTAATTCATTAAGATGATCTAATTAAGATGTACTTCTTTGATGCTGCGCTGGAGAGGTTTTAGTTGGGGGCTAAAGGTGACGGCTAGTGGCGTTCTCTTATTTTCTTTGTTGGGCCTGTCCTGTAGTAGTTGACTTCTGGGTACTCTTCTGGCTCTGTCAATCTGTTTTTTCACTTCAGTAGGTGGGTGTTATACAACCTACAACCGATCCTGAAGGACGATCCCTCACTCTCACAGATCTTGGAAGACAGACCAGTCCTTGCTTACAGACAGCCCTCCCCCAACCTGAAGCAAATACTCACCAGCAACCACACAGCACACAACAAAACCTATCCCAGGAACCTATCCTTGCAACAAAGCCTGACGCCAACTCTGTCCACATATCTATTCAAGTGACACCATCATAGGACCTAATCACATTAGCCACGCCACCAGGGGTTCTTTCACCTGCACATCTACCAATGTGATATATGCCATCATGTGCCAGCAATGCCCCTCTGCCATGTACATTAGCCAAACCAGACAGTCTCTACGCAAAAGAATAAATGGACACAAATCTGACCTCAGGAATCATAACATTCAAAAACCAGTAGGAGAACACTTCAACCTCTCTGGTCCCTCAATAACAGATTTGAAGGTGGCAATTTTGCAACAGAAAAACTTCAAAAACAGACTCCAACGAGAAGCTGCTGAACTGGAATTAATTTGTAAATTAGATACCATCAATTTAGGTTTGAATAGAGATTGGGAGTGGCTGGGTCATTACACAAATTGAATCTATTTCCCCATGTTAAGTATCCTCACACCTTCTTGTCAACTGTCTGATATGAACCATCTTGATTATCACTATAGAAGTGTTGTTGACTAAATGTTTTTCCCAGTGAATAGGGGGTTGTGTTAAAATAGAAATTTTTCATGGCAAAACGTTGATTTTTAATGACATTTTAGATAGGAAAATTTGGAACAAAATATTTTGTGTCGAATCAACATTTCAGGGTGTTGACATTTTGAAATGAAATGTTTTGTTTTGATTTAAAATATTGTAATTGTTAACTTTGACAGCTCTGAATTTTTTTGGAACTTTTGCTTTTCTGAAAATGTTGGTTATTTCAAATTTCCATCCTATTTTGGAATGAAAACAAGTGTCAAAATATTAGAATTTCCTACAGGATGAGAATTACATTTTCCAACCACCTCCATCAAAAGCAATGTGTCTGTCTATTTGCTTGTCTTTTTATCTATTTGTCCATATGTATGATTTCTCTTATCTGTCAATCCACACCTGTTTTCTCTTATCTACCCATCCTTCTGCTTTTCGTTTATCTACTTTTCTCCTGTCTTTCTTATTTTTGTCTCCTATCTATTTATTTTTATCGGTCAAATCTACCAATATATTCTCTCTCTCTCTCTCCTGCCCCCCTCTTCATTTCTTGCAAATTGAAAACCATGGTATCTAAAATACATTGGGCCAGATCCTCAATTTGTGGGCATTGTTGTAGCTTCATTTAAGCTATGCCTATTTACATCAGCAGGAGATGTGGCTTAGGGTAAGTCTATACTGCAGCTGGGAGCATGCTTCCCAGTTTGAGTAGACAGACACACTCTAGTTCTGCTGAAGCCAGCAATATAGCCAGGTGTAGCAAAGGTGGGTAGATTATTATTAGTTATATGCATTGCAGTTACTCCTAGGGGAGGGTCTATTCTATTCTAGTCTAGTCTAGTCTACTCTGGTTCTTTTACTACTCTCATCCCCATAGTATCTATGCACCTTCCAGAAGTGCACTACACACCTCCGGGCATTTCCAGACCCTTGCATGAAGGCTGCTGTCTCAATGTGGGGCCCTATTGTCATGCTACCCTAATGTAAGAAGTCCCAAGTCTCTCTTGCAGATGAAACATGACACGCACGGAAGGAGGCAACCGAACCCTAGTGACTGAATTCCTCCTTCTGGGATTCTCCAGCCATCCACGGCTCCAGACTGTGCTCTTTGCTGCGGGGCTGCTGATCTACCTGCTAACAATGCTGGGCAATCTGATGATCATTGCCTTGGTTAGAATGGATCGCTGTCTTCACACACCCATGTACTTCCTCCTGGGCAACCTCTCCTTCACTGAGATCTGCTACATCTCTTCCACCATGCCCAAGATGCTGTGGAATCTCCTTTCCGGAGACAAGGCCATTTCCTTCACTGGCTGCCTCTTACAGATGTATTTCTTTGTTGCCCTGGGGGGCACTGAGTGCGTCCTCCTCTCGGCCATGGCTTATGACCGCTATGCTGCCATCTGCCACCCGCTGCGCTACATCCTCCTCATGAGGAGACGCGTGTGCGCCTGGCTTCTGGGGGCCTCGTGGGTCATCGGCCACCTGAACTCCATCATCAATACCTCCATGGTCTTCTCCTTGAGCTTCTGTGGCACCGTCGAGATCCACCACTTCTTCTGTGACATCCCACCCCTGCTCCGGCTCTCCTGCTCCGATACCTCCCTGAGCCAGCTGGTGACCTTCTCTGTCTCAGGGTGTGTCATCATCCTCCCCTTCTGCCTGACCCTGCTCTCCTACCTCATCATCCTCTCCTCCATCCTGAAGATCCGCACAGCCCGGGGCAAGCTCAAGGCTTTCTCTACCTGCTCCTCCCACCTGGCCATGGTCAGCATCTTCTATGGCACCGTCATTTTCACCTACATGCGTCCCGTAGCCAGCCACTCACCAGAGCAGGACCCACTGGTCTCTGTGTTGTATGGCATTGTCACCCCTATGCTCAACCCTTTCATCTACAGCTTCAGGAACAAGGAGGTGCAAGGGGCGCTCCAGAGAGCCCTCGGCAGGAGCAGGGAGCAGAATGGATGACGCAAGAATGGGTCTGATTCCATCAAGGACGGAGCACAGGCCTGGCACTCCAGGAACCTGGGTTAAAGTCCTAGCTCCATCCCAGGCTGATTTTGATTAGTCACTTTTTCAATTGACTTCAGTGGGGCTATGCTGAAGAATCTGCTGCGAATCTGGTCCCTTGACCCAAATGAAGAGATGTCATTTTATTCCAGCTGTGGGTATGGCTCATTGACTTCAATGAAGCAATAGCCGATTTACCCTAGCTGGGGATTTTGCCTTTTCTGTGACTCAGTTTCCCACCTACATAATATAATGTGGTAATCTTTCATTTCTCCCACTCTGTATTTATATATCAAGCTCTTCTGGGTGGCGTCTGTCTCTTCACGTCTGCACAGTACCTAGCACAGGGGTCAGCAACCTGCGGCACGCGAGCCAAAGGCGTCATGCGAGCTGATGTTTAGTGGCACTCTGCTGCCAGCCGGGGGTCCCGGTCGCTGGCCTCGCTCAGCCTGCTGCCTGCCTGGATGAACGGAACCCCAGACTGGCAGCGGGCTGACCGGGGCTGGATGCTGGGACCCCGGCTGGCAGGAGCCGGGGTACAGAACCCAAGACTGGCAGCAGGCTGAGCCGTTCAGCCCGCTGCCTGCCTCGGATACTAGCTGCCGGCTCCACTCAGCCTGCTGCCAGTCAGAGGTTCTGGCCACCGGCCCCCAGACGGGGTCCGGGCCTCCAGCCCTGCTCAGCCCACTGCCGGCCTGGGGTACTGGCAGCCAGCCCCGGGCTCTACTCCCACTCACCGCAGCCTGGGGCAGTGAGGGGTGCAGATAGGGGCAAGAGGGGAAAACTCAGCAAGGAAAAGAAAGGGCAAGGATCACACTAAATCGATAAGATCTGCATTCTAATTTAATTTTAAATGACGTTTTTAAAACATTTTAAAAACCTTATTTACTTTACATACAACAACAGTTTAGTTATATAATATAGACCTTCTAAAAACGTTAACATGTATTACTGGCACGCGAAATTACAGTGAATACATGAAGACTTGGCACACCACCTCTGAAAGGCTGCTGACCCCTGGTCTAGGGCCTCAGCTTCAGGAGTCACGGCATTACAGTAGAATCTCAGCTTCCATTTTCTAAACTATTGCAATTTCCTAGTCTTCGTGGTTGAGAAGGAAAACTTGACAATGTTACCAAGACTAAGACAAAAGCCAAGTGTAACCAGTAGAGCAAATCTGTCTGAGCAGTGGTGTAGCCAGGTTCTAACACCAGGAGGAGCAAACACATTAAAAAAGGCGCCACCCGACCCGACCTGGGTGAAAGAACCCAGGCCAGCAGCGGGACCCCTGCTGGCAGGAGCCCACGGGGGGGAATCCTAGAGTGGCGGCTGGTTGAGCCGCTCAGCCCGCCCCGCTCTGGGATCCTCCCCGTGGGCTCCTGCAAGCCGGGGTCTCTCAGCCCACTGCTGGCCTGGGTTCTTTCACCCAGGTCAGCAGTGGGCTCTTGGTGGGGCCAGCAGCGGGACCCCGGCTGGCAGGAGCCCACGGGGGGGATCCCAGAGCGGGATGGGTTGAGCAGCTCAGCCAGCCGCTGCTCTAGGATTCCCCCGGGGGGTTCCTGCCAGCCGGGGTCTCTCAGCCCGCTGCCAGTCTGGGTTCTTTCCCCCAGGCCAGCAGCGGGCTCTTGGTGGGGCCAGTGGGGGATGTCGCTCCATCTCCGTCCGTCTCCACCCTTTCAAAAATTAAAAAGGCGCCACTTTTGGAAAATGTGCTCAGGGAGAGCGGCCGCTCCCCCTGCTCCCCCCCTAGCTACGCTACTGTGCCTGAGTCTTGCATGAGCCAATCACTCATGGAGAGGAGGGAGCTGATCTGATTTAACTTATACAACACCTGCCTGAGTCTGCAGAGAACCTGAAACAGTCACAAAGATAATTCCATAAGGATGAGGCACAGGCTGCTGCTCTAGGACTGCTCTCACCATCAGTAGCCAGATGGGGCAATTCTGGGTGGTACAACCCATGTTTTGTATAGATGTGGCACTATTTCTCCCCGCTCTTCCTGGGGGATATCTCTGAGGTGGCCTCCCTCTTGCTGGAGTAGGTCCTTCCTCTGGGTGGGTGTCTCGAACTGGGCCTTTTCCTGGTCTCTGATCCCTCACCATCCCTGTTATGTTACCTAGTGGCCCCAGACCTACTGTCTATATATTGATCCATCAAGTTCCCAGCTGGATGCCCATATTACAGGTTTCTGTCTTTGAACCATGATCTCAAGATCTTGGAATATTTCATGGTTATGAAAATGGCATGGTGGTTCTAAACAATGAGAATTAGAAATACTGGAGCAAACATGAAACTAGGCATCATGGTACAGATTCTCAGATCACGTCAACTAGAATAGCTCCATAGCACTATCGAATTTACATCATCTGGGGATCTCGCCTCATTGACTCTAACTGTACCATGGCAGATCTACACAAGTTGGGGACATGGATTTGACCCCTGTGATAAACGGGTGTGAGGGGGTAGCTCCCTTTTATGAACCCAGCCAGCCAGTAGCTATAATATAGACGCTGTTCTCTACTTGCTTTACTTGTAAAGGATTAAAAGTCTCACTGCTATGCATAGGTAAAAGGAAGTGGGTGGGCACCTGGCCAAAAGAGCCAATGGAAAGGCTAGAACTTTTAAAAATTGCATCGAGACTCCCCTTTTGTCTGTCTGTTGTTCTCGGGGAGAGGCAGACAGGGCTGCAACTATGTTATAAGAAGCCTGGAGCCAGGTATGAACAATCATCGGTATCATACCTAGAAACCACTAATTTGAAACCCCCAGATATGTAAGTAGATCAGGAAATGTCTAGGAATACGGGATTAGGTTTAATCTCCTTTTATTTCTTTATGGCTTTTGGACTCCGCTGTGCAAACCCCAAATGCTTTTGTTTTGCTTGTAACCTTTAAACTGGACCTCAAGAAAGTTATTCTTAATGCTTAATCCTTGCAAGTGTTTTTTTAAAAAATCTATCAATAGCCTGAGTTTCCAGATGTGTATTTTTCTTTTTGTTTTTAATGAAATTTACCTTTTTAAGAACAGGATTGGATTTTTGTGTCCTAAGAGTTTTGTGCACATGTTTTTTAATTAGCTGGTGGCAACAGCTGATTTCCTTTGTGTTTCTTTCTTAGCTCTTCTCCAAAGTGTGGGTGAAAGGGCTTGAGGGAAACCCACAGGAAGGAATTCCCAAGTGCGCCTTCCTGGGTCCTCAAAGGGGTTTTACATTTGGGTGGGGGCAGCATCTACCCATCCAAGGTCAGAGAAAAGCTGTAAGCTTGGGAGTTTAATACAAGCCTGGAGTGGCCAGTATTAATTTTTAGAATCCTTGTGGCCCCCCACCCCAAAGTGGGGAATCAGCCTTGACATGGTGTCAGCTGTGGGATCATTTTGAACAGAAGCACAGCCCTCAGGATTTTAAAAGGATACAGTTTTACTTTTGGGAGCCTGCAAAGCCAGGGAGTTTCTTTTCTTTTCTTTTCTTTTCTTTTCTTTTCTTTTCTTTTCTTTTCTTTTCTTTTCTTTTCTTTTCTGCCTAAGGGAGAACAGGCACACAAAGGGTTCAGCCTGCCAAGCCAGGGAGTCCAGCAAGCCGTTTATTTTTTTCCTCTAGCTCTGTGGCAATGCAATAGCTAGACTAAAGTAGGACACCCCTGTGCATGAGGTTGCAGTTGGGCACTGAAAGCCTAGAGCAACCAGTCCTCCCTTAGCAGCACATCATGGAGAAGACAGACCCAGATCAAGCCCAGACATCCAGCTCCATGACAGAAATTCAGAGAGGGGATGGGGGACTGGAGACTTCCCAGGAGGGATGGGGCAGCCCTCGCGCACCTGACATCCCGGTGCCAGGATGGAGGGATGCCCTTAACCCAGGCTGAATTCTAACTGTGGAAGACAGGAATTTCTTTCTAGAGATGGGTGGAGGCAGAGGAGAGCAGCGAGGCGAAGCGCTTTGAGGCGGAAATGGAGCTGAAGCGCTTAGAGCTGAAAAGGCTACACTGGGTCAACCAGGTAGCCCTAACAGTCCTTCCCCAGGTACCGCTCCCCATTCCAAGAAATTCCCCACATACAAGGTAGGCGATGATACAGAGGCCTTCTTAGAAAATTTCAAAAGGGCCTGCCTTGGGCATAACATCCCTCCAGACCAGTATATGGTGGAGCTGAGGACACAACTCAGTGGACCCTTAGCAGAGGTGGTAGCTCTGAAATGCCTAAAGAACACATGAATGAGTATGAATTTTTTAAACAAAAGACCAGAATTAGGATGGGGCTAACACCCTAGCCTGCCCTTCAGCGGTTCAGAGCCCTACGGTGGAAACCAGATGTGGCATTTTCCCGACATGGGGCCTTCCACATTGTAAAAAATTGGGATGCCTGGATATCAGGAGCAAGTGTTCAATCTCTGGAAGATCTGTCTCTCCTAATACAAATGGAGCAGTTCTTAGAGGGTGTTCCTGAGGAAATAGAAAGGTACATCCTAGATGGGAAGCCCAAAATTGCCATCGAGGTGGGGGAGATCAGAGCCAAATGGGTGGAAGTGGTAGAGAAGAAAAAAGCTACTAACAGTTGGTGTGGATAACAGAAGGGGCAACCCGAGAGAGCACCCCCACCATCAAAGTCAGTCCAAGGCCCCACCTCACAAGTAGGAGCCCTCCACACAGCCAGGGAAACTCCAGATGCCTTCTAGTCCTACCACCCTATTCTCCAACCACCCACCTCACCCCACCCCACAGTCAGCTGGGAGATGCTCTAAATGTAATGAGCTGGGGCATGTGAAGGCAGGCTGCCCCAAGAGCACCAGCTGACTGCAGCTCATTACCCCTGGGTCCCACTGAGAGCCTTCAGGCCCAGATGCCTTGCAAATACCCCCAGAGCGAAGGGGAACTCTGAGTGTGGGCGGGAGGAAGATTACTGCGTGGAGAGACACTGGAGCACTGGTGTCAGCTATGAACCAATCCCTGGTGGACCCCAAATTTATCAACCCAGAGTCCCAAGTGATGGCGCAACCCTTTAAGGCCAACGCCTTTAACTTGCCTAGAGCCAAGTTGCCTGTCCAGTACAAGGGCTGGTCAGGAATATGGACTTTTGAAGTCGATGACTATTATCCCGTTCCTATGCTGCTGGGAGAAGACTTAGCCAATCATGTGAGGCTAACAAAAAGGGTGGGGATGGTGACCCGCAGCCAAGCTAAACAGCCCTCCGCACCTAACTCCATTCCTGAGCCTCCTGCAAGGGCCCAGTCTGTGTTACCAGAGACCCAGCCTGAGGTGGTGGAACCAGAGGTGGGGGGAGGGATAGCTCAGTGGTTTGAGCATTGGCCTGCTAAACCCAGGGTTGTGAGTTCAATCCTTGAGGGGGCCATTTAGGGATCTGGGGCAAAAATTGGGGGATTGGTCCTGCTTTGAGCAGGGGGTTGGGCTAGATGACCTCCTAAGGTCCCTTCCAACCCTGATATTCTATGATTCTATGACCCCAGACCAGAGTCTATGGCAGCGGTTGAAGATCCAGTTCCTGGGACCCAGCCAGAACCAGCCCAAGGATTGGAACTGGCGGAGCAGTCAGCACCAGAGCTCGTGCTTGCAACCTCACCAGAGTCAGGGGGGGCAGCATCAAAGGGCGCCACAAAGCCTGCACCTGCAGCAGCAGCTAACCCGGTGCAAAAAGCTCAACCGGAGCCTGTAATACCACCCAGTGCACCAGCGGAGAGCGGTTCACAATCAACAAAGACAACCCCATCACCTGCATTGCTTCCAGTGGGACCCAAGTCCACAACCCAGTGATGAACTAATGTGATGTTTGACATACCTACAACTAGTGTGAATTAAACGTCTGGAAGATATCATGCGGCATTGCACCTGCAGCCTCAGGAGCCTTTTATTTTAGTGTTGGCTGCAGGAAGAAAACATATAATGACCGAGAAAGAAAGAAAGAAAGAAAGTAAGTAAGTTGGTCCATTCATCCTAGTAGAAGTTGAAAATCAGATACAGAAAATCTTAGCAACACTGAATTCCTCCAAAGTTCTGTCCCCAGTGGGAATGAATCTCTCTGTAGCCATTAATAGTTACACTCTTGCAATCAATCCCATGGGGCAGGGTGGTTTGCTCCAGAGGTGAGATCAGAGCTGGGCTCACAGCCCTGGAGACCGGATTCAGCTATTTAGCCCCAGGGCAGATACCTTCTGGGCTGTGACCCTGTCTTGAAGCCTGCACAAGCCAGGATATGTTTCCGAGCTGGGAGTGGCTTTCTGCCCCAATCCTGTTTAGTTCTTCACCTCTCACCAAGCCTGTTTGAAGAAGAGAGCAGGGAGTGCCTATCTCTGGAGTGGATCCCCATCTGCAAGGAACTGCAGAGAGACCCAGCAACTCAGGAAATATGATGAAGAGGCAGGGAAATCGATGTTGGATAATACAGAGATGGGGGCATTATTGACAGATCTACAGATAGACAATGACTGAAGAATCCTGGCAGTGGACTGTCAAATGCATCACAGGCTGGGAAACATTCCGCAAAGACCAACTTTGTAAGTTTGCTATTTAAATATTTGTGGGTATTATGTGGCAGAAATTTAATTCTAGAACTATGAATTACAACTGAAACTCTTTACATCTTTTACTATCATTTAATCCAACATCTAGAGCTCCTCTTTTTTTTCTGAGGCAGAAAAAAAATCAATTTTCGTAGAAATAGCGAAAACCAAACATTTTTTTTGGAAGCGACAAAGGGTCCTGTGGCACCTTATAGACTAACAGAGGTATTGGAGCATAAGCTTTCGTGGGTGAATACCCACTTCATCGGATGCAAAAGCCATTTTTTTGTTTTTGCTAACTGAGAACCAAACAATTGCTGGTAAAACCGTGGAAAACTGGAAAATTTTCACTGAAGTAATTGATTTTTAATTTTTTTTCCCAATACATATGTTATTTTTAAGGATAGCAGAGACTTCCTATGAAAATGTCTTCAGTTGAAATCCCTGTTTTCCTTTGAAATAATTGAAACCGAAAATATCTGAATACCCCAGATTGGAAATTTAGAATTAAGCCAGGGTGGGAACATTAATATTGTCCAGTAAGACTACTCTTTTGCACCCATTCACTCTATTGCAATCCCATTTACTGCTGTTTCAAAGGGATACTTGCAGGATGGTAAACCTGAGTAAATAGCACAGTTGATACCCACAGAATATGCTTTATACATGCAGGCAGCTTTAAACTGAGGTACAGAGACTTGAGGCCCCAAGCCAAAGCCTGTCTCTGCTCAAGGACATAGAGGAGGGCAATGACACTATACTCCTGTTCTAGCACCATATCCTCTGTCTCACACTGATGCCTGCTAAACAGAAATGCTTTTAAGAGGTGGACAGAACAAACACAACCTATGCCCCAGACAGTTTATAACCGAAGTAGACAAGGGCAGGAGGGGAAACAGAGGCTCAGGGAGGGGAAGTGACTGGCCCAAGGCCACACAGCAGGTCAGTGGCAGAACCAAGAGAAACCAAAGCTCCCGACAGCCACTGAACTGCACAGCGCAGACATAAAGTCAGAGGGAAATGACAACAGATAGAATTAGCCGAGCGATGCTATTAGCCCCTGAACACACAGAGATGGAAATGCAGCTGGGATTTGGTGCCATGAATCAGTTTTGAAGCAGGCATCAGGCCGTCCGTGTGGTGTTGCAGTGGAGTCCTTACAAATGGGCTGTTGTATTGGATACTTTGTGCGTCCATGTCATATTTCCCTGGAAAGTGGAAATCAGGCGGCATTAACTTTTTAGTATTTTAGCTTCATAATGAAGTTTGCAGCCTGCTGTCTGGAGCAATAGGGGAATTATCTTGTCTAGATCAGTGGGGTTGGATGTGCTCTGCTTCATCCTTCATACTGTATTTTATCAAGCCACATCCTGAGCCAGATCTTCAGACCATGTAAACTGATGCAGTTCCATTGAGTTTAAGGGAGCCGTGCCAATTTACACTTGTGTGTTAACTATCCACTCCTAAAAGAAAACAAGAAAAATACCTGTGGCACCTTAGAGACTAACAAATTTATTTCAGCATAAGCTTTCGTGGGTTAATACCCACTTCATCGGTTAAGTGGGTTCTTAACCCACGAAAGCTTATGCTGAAATAAATTTGTTAGTCTCTAAGGTGCCACAGGTATTTTTCTTGTTTTCTTTTTGCTGACACAGACTAACACGGCTACTACACTGAAAGCTATCCACTCCTAGTTAATGGCAGTGATGAGTGCTGGGAACAATTGACACTTTTATCGAGAGATATTAATGAGGGGAATCAGGGCCATTCCCACTGTAGCTCTAATCCTGACCATTGTCTTTCTCCTTCCGTCCGCAGCCATCACACAATGTGCTGAGAAAGAAAATGTCCAACCGAACCACTGTGACTGAGTTCCTTCTCCTGGGATTCTCTGATGCTCGGGAGCTGCAGATTTTGCACTTTGTCATCTTTCTAGTGATTTACCTGGGAGGCCTGATGGGGAATCTTCTCATCATTATGGTTGTAGCTCTGAACCACAACCTTCACACCCCGATGTATTTCTTCCTGATGAATCTGTCCATCCTAGACCTTGGCTCCATCTCTGTCACCATCCCCAAATCCATGGCCAATTCCCTCTTGAACACCAGGGTGATTTCTTATCTTGGATGTTTCGCCCAAGTTTTTCTCTTTTTCCTCTTTACTGCAGCTGATGTTGCCTTGCTCACCATCATGGCGTATGACCGACACGTCGCCATCTGCCAACCACTGCACTACGAGACAGTGATGAACAGGAGAGCGTGTGTCCAAATGGCAGCCAGTGCCTGGATAACTGGTATTGTCTATGCTTCACTGCACACCGGGAACACCTTCAGGTTACCCTTCTGCCAGTCCAATGTCATCAACCAGTTCTTCTGTGAAATCCCCCAGCTACTCAAGCTCACCTGCTCTGACTCGTACCTCAGTGAAGTTGGGCTTCTTGCCTTTAGTATGTTTTTAGGTTTAATCTGCTTTGTTTTTATAATTGTGTCTTATGTTCAGATCTTCAAAACCGTGCTGAGAATCCCCTCTGAGCAGGGCAGGCGTAAAGCCTTCTCCACCTGCCTCCCTCACCTCACTGTGGTCTCTTTGTTACTTTGCAGTGGTATGTTTGAGTACCTGAAACCCAATTCCAGCTCAGCATCAGGTCTGGATCTCATGGTGGGTGTTCTCTATTCTGTGGTGCCTCCAGTGATGAATCCGATCATCTACAGCATGAGGAACAAGGAGATCAAAGCTGCATTAAAGAAACTGATTGTGTGGAGGTTATTCACCAACAACAACAAAATGTCCCTCATTGGCCCTTGACTGTGATTTCATTCTGGGCTTCTTTATAGTAATAATCAATTGATGACAAAGTTGTTCCCTTGAAAAAATAAGGTGCAATCTGTTTATGATGTCATAAAATCAGCCCTAATTCCATGGAAGTCAAATGAGTAAATTTAGGATTACACCATGTACATAAGATCAGAATCTTTGTCTATCCATAAATCTACATAGACACGTATCTATCTGTCTTGGTGATTTATACTGCAACCATCACCATGCTATCTGAACCTGCTGCACAGAATATCTATAGCTATTGCTAACTCACTAGTGGTCTTTGTGATGTGTCTTCCTCTTATCCTTTTTTGGGATAAAAATTGTGCTTGGGTATGAGAGGTTTGGCTTGTGTGTTTGCTTGATTGTTTCTTTTTCATGTTGCTGATTCTTTGGTTGACTTGTTTCTTTGTTCCAGGTGGCTTTTTGGGGTAGGAATTTCAGGATGGAACATGTTGGATGAAATGAGGTGGGGGAGATAAATGAAGAGGGGCCCTCCCTTTTGTGGACACCCAGCCAGCCACTTAGCTATAGAATCCCTCTTGGTAGCTGTTCTCTTTGTAAAGGGTTTACCTGTAAAGGGTTAAAAAGGCTGACTGCATGCATAGGTAAAGGGAAGTGAGTGGGCACCTGACCAAAAGAGCGAATGGGAGGGCTAGAACTTTTTAAAATTGGAAAAAACAACTTTCCCTTTGTCTGTCTGTTGCTGTTCTCCAGAGAGAGGAGACACATAGCAGCAATGTTGTAAGAAGCTTTAAGCCAGGTATGGAAAATCATCATCTCATACCTAGAACTACTTATTTGAACCCCAGATATGTAACTAAATCAGGGAATGTCTAGGAAGACACGATTATAATTATTTCTTTTTGTCCCCCACAATTTAAACCTCATAGCATTACCAAGTAAAAGATCTCTTGTATCCCTTGTTAAACTTACAAGTTACTGTCTGTGTAAACCATTGGTTGTATCTGTTCTCAGAAAGATACTATATTTCTATGAGAAACTTGCAAACAAGTTATTTGACTTTGTTCTTTATGCATGCTTTGTACCTAGAAACAGCATAGAAAGACCCTCACCCTCTTTGATTAAAGGGCAGGGAGTCTCAAATAAATTAGTACAGACCCCGAAAGTGGTGGAGACACTATGTATGTGGATGGATGCTTGGTGTAGATAATGAATGAATGATCAGGGAGGTGGCAGCCTAGGAATTCAGTGACCATCAGCTGAAGGTGGAATCAAGTGGGAATGACCAGACAACCCTCAGAGGGTAAACTGGGATCCACCCGACAATCTCAAAGGATGGGAAAAACATAGAATCATAGAATCTCAGGGTTGGAAGGGACCTCAGGAGGTCATCTAGTCCAACCCCCTGCTCAAAGCAGGACCAACCCCAACTAGATCATCCCAGCCAGGGCTTTGTCAAGCCTGACCTTAAAAACCTCTAAGGAAGGAGATTCCACCACCTCCCTAGGTAACCCATTCCAGTGCTTCACCACCCTACTAGTGAAAAAGTTTTTCCTAATATCCAACCTAAACCTCCCCCTCTGCAACTTGAGACCATTACTCCTTGTTCTGTCATCTTCTACCACTGAGAACAGTCTAAATCCATCCTCTTTGGAACCCCCTTTTAGGTAGTTGAAAGCAGCTATCAAATTCCCCCTCACTCTTCTCTTCTGCAGGCTAAACAATCCCAGTTCCCTCAGCCTCTCCTCATAAGTCATGTGCTCCAGCCCCCTAATCATTTTTGTTGCCCTCCGTTGGACTCTTTCCAATTTATCCACATCCTTCTTGTAGTGTGGGGCCCAAAACTGGACACAGTACTCCAAATGAGGCCTCACCAGTGCCGAATAGAGGGGAATAATCACGTCCGTCGATCTGCTGGAAATGCCCCTACTTATACAGCCCAAAATGCCGTTAGCCTTCTTGACAACAAGGGCACACTGTTGACTCATATTCAGCTTTTCGTCCACTGTAACCCCTAGGTCCTTTTCTGCAGAACCGCTGCCCAGCCATTCGGTCCCTAGTCTGTAGCAGTGCATGGGATTCTTCCGTCCTAAGTGCAGGACTCTGCACTTGTCCTTGCTGAACCTCATCAGATTTCTTTTGGCCCAATCCTCTAATTTGTCTAGGTCCCTCTGTATCCTGTCCCTACCCTCCAGCGTATCAACCACTCCTCCCAGTTTAGTGTCATCTGCAAACTTGCTAAAGGTGCAGTCCACACCATCCTCCAGATCGTTGATGAAGATATTGAACAAAACCGGCCCCAGCACCGAGCCTTGGGGCACTCCACTTGATAACGGCTGCCAACTAGACATGGAGCCATTGATCACTACCCGTTGAGCACGACCATCCAGCCAGTTTTCTATCCACCTTATCAAATCTTTGCTAAAGTCAAGAAATAGCACATCCACTGCTTTCCCCTCATCCACAGAGCCAGTTATCTCATCATAGAAGGCAATTAGGTTAGTCAGGCATGACTTGCCCTTGGTGAATCCAGCTCGACCATCTCATGGTCACTGCCTCCCAGGTTCCCATCCACTATTGCTTCCTCTACTATTTCTTCCCTGTTTGTGAGCAGCAGGTCAAGAAGAGCTTTTCCCCTAGTTGGTTCCTCCAGCAATTGCACCAGGAAATTGTCCCCTACACTTTCCAAAAACTTCTTGGATTGTCTGTGGACCGCTGTATTGCTCTCCCAGCAGATATCGGGGTGATTAAAGTCACCCATGAGAACCAGGGCCTGTGATCTAGTAACTTCTGTTAGTTGCTGGAAGATAACATCCAGGCTGACTGTTCCTGATCACTTTCCCCTCCTTTAAGTGGTTCAGAATTGATTCCTTGAGGACCTGTTCTATGATTTTTCCAGGGACTGAGGTGAGACTGACTGGCCTGTAGTTCCCCGGATCTTCCTTCTTCCCTTTTTTAAAAGATGGGCACTACATTAGCTTTTTTCCAGTCATCCGGGACCTCCCCCGATTGCCATGATTTGTCAAAGATAATGGCCAATGGCTCTGCAATCACATCGGCCAACTCCTTTAGCACCCTCGGATGCAGTGCCGATGTGTAGAAAGAAAAGTAAATATGGCAGGCGACCAGCTTGGCTTAACAGTGAAATCCTTGCTCGTCTTAACAAGATAACATCTGACAGTACGGAGCCATCAGGAATGTGCCATCTGCTGATTGATTCAGCAACAGCATGATGAAGCAATTCCCATAGACTGACATAGGAATAAATCCCTATAAGTACAGAACCAAAAGACTAAGAGTTTGGAGTCTGGTTCTGCACCCACCCTCCAGGAGCATCAGATGAATCTGACAAGGACTCGGCTCCACCCTCATGCCCAGGTTACCTGGCCAGTAACTTGGCATGAGCAACTTCTAGGCTGGTAACTATGACATCTATGCAGAACCTTGTGTGTGTGTGTGTGTGTGTGTGTGTGTGTGAATGAATGTGAAACTGAATGAAATGTTATAGCTATAACTGAATGCTTACTGTGATTCTTTTTGTATTCACAATAAAGGTGACATTTCGTCTTATCCCCTTTAATAAGGTCCTGCTGGTTTTTATTTTATTGGTATAACAGGGGATGGGTGTGAAAGGGCTTGAGGGTACCTCAAAGGAAGGATTTCCCAAGTGCACCTTCCTGGGTTCTCAAAAGGCGGGGGGGGGGGGGGGGGAAGGCCTCTTGGGAGGTGGCAGCATCTACCCATCCAAGGTCAGAGAAAAGCTGTAACCGTGGGAGTTTAATACCAACCTGCAGTGGCCAGTATTAATTTTTAGAATCCTTGCGGGCCCCCATCTTCTGCACTCAAAGTGACAGAGTGGGGAATCAGCCTTGACAGGGGGTATCGGTTCATTTTGTCACTTATTTAATGTGTTAATGTCGTAGTCTCTTTGAAGGGGTTTTCTGAGAGACATGAAGTTTTTCTTTCCCCAATGATAAAGAATTGAAATAAAGTTTTTTCAGGAGTCTGAATATCTGAGCTCCTGTTCAAATGATTATTTTAATGCTGATGGGATTTTCTTGTCTTATTTATGATGTGGTAGGGCATATAGAGCCTTGTATAGTTATATGTATTATTATTATTATTAAAATAAATACTTGCTATTGTGGAAAGGTGTTTTGAAAGAGAAAGCTATTGCAATGTTTCAAAAAGACAAACTGAGTCAGTGTAATAAAGCCAACATTTTATCCCACCAAACTACTGCAGCGATGGATGTAGAATGGCTCATATTTTCTCTTATGTTACTCTTTGTTCCTACATTGGTAAATAAGGCTGGCTAGTCACTCAACTTACTACGGGTCACAACTCCTGTGGGAAGAACTGCAGGTACCAAACATGGTTGGAGAAATCATTTGTTGGTGCACAAGTTGCTATAGCCTGGGACCCAGTTGGACAGTGGGAGAATCACATGATTCGACCCTGAGAGAGGGACAGGCACAAAGCTGAGATCTGAGAGTTTGCACTAAGGGACCAGACCAAGGAGAAGAGGTTCAGCTAGCCTTGTAACCATAACAACTGAGATATAGTCATTCGCTTCAAAGGTGGATTTGGCCAATGGTCTCTCATTGACACAAGGATCCAAATGTCTCTAGATTACAGAAGTTGGCTGTTGTCATTATTATTAATTATTATTATTTTATTATTAAACCATGTTTGTGCGTGATTGTGTATACCACATATATAACAGATAAAAGAAGAACATGTGGATAGATAGATAGATCAATCATGAATAATCAATGCCAATTTATTTTGCCTATTTTTCTGTCTATGACTGTTGATTTCCAAATAATGATTTTCCTGATAGTATTTATTATTGGTTGTTATTTCTGTGACTATTTCTTACTCCATAGATTTTTAACAAGAACTTCATCACATGCATTGTCTGTGAGCTTTGAGCCATTTTGACTGGATATATTTTAATGTGCTCTGTTTCTTTTGCCTTATTGGATACATTGGATTATTATCGTAGTGAGGCTGAGGGGCCTCCCTCTGCGCGGGAGAGCTAGGGACCATTACACTCCCCTTGGAGGGCGGAGCCTAGATTGCCCCGCCCCCCCGCCGGCAGTACCAGTGTGAGGCCAGAGGTATAAAAGGCAGGCCCTTCAGTACAGTCAGGGGAGACCCCGCGGAGGAGAAGGACGCTCCACTGGTTCTGCCGCATCCCAGAGGGGAACCTACGCCTGGCTGTTTCCGATCCCCAGACACCGATGAGGACTGACCCAGAGTGCCTGCCACCATGTACCCTGAGGAGCTGGAAGAGGCCTGGAAGCTACAGGTACCAAACCCTGGGGAGGCAGGAAGTGGCCCGGAGCAGCCACAGAGCAGCTGGCTGCATAGCCAGGTGTGGCTCAGTCGCTGTGTTGCGGCTGGATCCCTGCTGATGCCGGGGAGTCCAATCCTGCCCCTGCCAGGGCCCTGGGCTGGGACGCGGTGGAGTAGGGTGGGCCCGCATCCCCCTGCCGGGGTGGCTCATCCCCTCCACTGTGCAGAGAAGCTCTAGCTCTAAAGAGGAGCCTCCCTTACCAGCTCCCTTATGGACTGCTGCTTTGCTGGCTGCCTGAGCCCCGCCCAGGCAAAAGCCAGCCTTAAGACTGTTTGCTTGCTGGCTGCCTGAGCCTCCTCAAACCCAGGCCCCCAGCGCAGTTATGGACTGTGTTTAAGGACTAACAGCTGGAGCAGCCCAAACCCAGGCTAAAACCTGACTGTGAGTATTGATCGCCCGGCCCTATTGTGGGCTCTTGGCTGTCCTGCAGACTCTGGTCCTGGCCAGACAAGACTGGACTGAGTGGCCTCCCTCTGAGCAAGAGAGCGAGGGACCATTACACAGGGTGGAGAATGTGGGCAGCGTCCCCTCCCCTGAGAGAAGGGGAAGAGCCGCCCGCAAAGCTTTATAGAACCCCTCCACCAGTATACAGAGGATGGAGGTGGAAAGGTTAATCAAGTGGTTAGCTGAGAACCACCAGCAGGATCAGCAACAGCTGCTGCAACTACTCAGCAGTCAGCAGCAGCAGCTGATCCGGGAGGTGGGGGCCCAAAACCGCGAGCAACAACAGCAATGTCTGTAGCAGCTCGTGGCCCTTTGGCCGACCCCGGGACCGCCCAACCCCAGTGGGGCTACAGGACCCCCGGATCCCATTGTGCCCATATGCCTGACCCAGATGGGGCCTGACAACGACCCCGAGACATTTTTAATTACCTTTGAGAAAGTTGCCTCCACAGCTAAGTGGCCATTGGCCCAATGGGCCACTTTGTTAGTGCCGTACCTAACGGGCCCGGCCCAAGCCGCCTAGAGGGTGCTTCCTGTGGCTGAAGCCCATGAATATGAGCGACTGAAGGCTGCATTTCTCGACGCCCTGGAGATCACACCCGAGACATTCCGGAGACGACTACACGAGAAAACGTACACGGCGGGAGCCCAACTCAGAGTGGTAGCCCAGCCGGTGAGAGAGGCCTGCTGGCAGTGGCTACAGCCAGAACAGCGTACGGGGACTGAGGTAGCTGAACAAGTGGCGCTCGGGCACTTTTTGCATATTCTTCCAGCACACGGAAAGACTTGGGTCATTCGCCACCGACTGACTATGCTGAGCAAGGCCGTAGCTTTGATGCAGGACTTTCTGGTGGCCGAGACCCCTGTAGGATCAGGGCCCCATCCTCCAACTGCCGTGCTGGTCCAGTCTTGCGAAGAGAAGACCAGGGGCCACAGGAGCGACCCTCGACCTGGCCTAAGACCCTTGGATGGACGGGAAGTCAGTCTGGCCCGACAAAGGCCCCGGAGAGAGCGGGGCCCACCGATACATGCCCCTCCCGAAGGGAGACTCCAGGCTGTAGAGGCAGGTAAAGATCATATCAACGAGGACTTTTTTGCCCATTTGAGGGAAGAGGAGGGTGCCATCTTTGGGTTCCCGGAGACAGACTTGGGAGAGGGGGTGTAGTGAGGCTGAGGGGCATCCCTCCGAGCAGGAGAGCAAAGGACCATTACACTTCCCTTGGTGGGGCACGGTGTCCCGGCCGTGTCTCCTGGTGGGGGCTCCACGGGGCGTGGTAACGTCGTCACCAGCTGCTGCAGCTGGGCTCCTAGCTGCTGTATGAGCTGCTGCTGTTGCTGCTGCTGGAGCTGGGCGGCCTGCTGCCGCTCCTGCCTCGCCGTCAGGAGTGTAACCAGTTTGTCCCGCTCCATGGTTCTCTTGGGGAGGCTCTCCCCCTCAGACCCCTTCTCACAGGGGCCGAGGGATCGTGCCCACATTCTCCACCACGTGTAGGGGGCTTGCCAGGGCTTGACCCTGTCCGGGGCGGCGGGGAGCCACCCCGGCTCGCTACACAGTTGACTTTGGGGAACTTGTCCGGCCACTGGAGTCTCGCTCGGCAGCCCTTGCGGTAACTGGAACGAGCACCGTAGGCCCGGGCTCTGAGTCAGGGCGGGGCAAGCAAGTCAGTAGCTCAGGCCCTCAGGCAGGGGCTGAGCAAACAGTATCTGGAACTAGGCCCAGGCCTCCAGGGGCCTAGAAGAGGGGGAGACGGCCACCCACGAATTGGGTGGCAGGGGGGACGCAGGCCCACCCACTCCACTGCGTCCCGGCTTGGGGCCCTAGCAGTGACAGATGACCCGCTGTTGTGTCAGTGGGGATCCCGGCTGCAACACACTGACATGGGTTCTGGTAGAGTTACAGCCAGACTAGGGTTGGCTGCCCCCGGGCCACTTCCTAACTCCCCTCGTTCTGGTACCAGGGTCATGGTGGTGTCCTCCGGGGGGGTCCAACACCATGGGTTCCTTGGGGTAGTGGGCAGGCGGCAGGTCCAGCAACTCCCCTGGATAGCGGGCACAGGGTAGGTCAGGCCAGTGTTGGAGTGCACCCGGCGCCGCGGGGCTTTCCCAGTTGCGCACTAGGCTGGCTGTGTCTGGCATCCCCAGTGGCTGGGTCTCAAGTGAGGGCCCGCCTTTCTACTTCCGGGTCGCAGCCTGTCCCTGGCAAAATCATGGAGCAGGTCCTCAAGGAATCAATTTTGAAGCACTTGGAGGAGAGGAAGGTGATCAGGAACAGTCAACATGGATTCACCAAGGGCAAGTCATACCTGACCAACCTGATTGCCTTCTATGATGAGATAACTGGCTCTGCGGAT
This sequence comes from Chelydra serpentina, assembly GCA_037349315.1. Taxonomy (NCBI): domain Eukaryota; kingdom Metazoa; phylum Chordata; order Testudines; family Chelydridae; genus Chelydra; species Chelydra serpentina. The sequence goes on from JBAIAC010000084.1 coordinate 1,993,228, forward strand.
ATGGAGAAAGCAGTCGATGTGATATATCTTGACTTTAGCAAAGCTTTGGATATGGTCTCCCACAGTATTCTTGCCAGCAAGTTAAAAAAGTATGGACTGGATGAATGGACAATAAAGTGGATAGAAATCTGGCTAGATTGTCAGGCTCAACGGGTAGTGATCAACGGCTCGATGTCTAGTTGGCAGCCGGTATGAAGAGTAGTGCTCCAGGGGTCATTTTTGGGGCCGGTTTTGTACAACATCTTTATTAATGATAAATAATAATTGAGATATGCCTATCTCATAGAACTGGAAGGACCTTGAAAGGTCATCAAGTCCAGTCCCCTGTCTTCACTAGCAGGACCAAGTATTGTCCTCTGACAGATTTTTGCCCCAAATCCCTAAATGGCCCCCTCAAGGATTGAACTCACAATCTTGGGTTTAGCAGGCCAATGCTCGAACCACAGAGCTATCCCTCCCCCCGTGACCTGGATGATGGGATGAATTGCACCCTCAGCAAGTTCACAGATGACACTAAGCTGGGGGGAGAGGTAGATACACTGGCGGGTAGGAATAGGGTCCAGAGTCACCTAGAAAAATTGGAGGATTGGGACAAAAGAAATCTGATGAAGTTCAGCAAGGACAAGTGCAGAGTCCTGCACTTAGGAAGGAAGAATCCCATGTACTCCTACAGGCTGGGGACCAACTGGCTAAGCAGCAGTTCTGCAGGAAAGGACCTGGGGATTACAATGGACGAGAAGCTGGATATGAGTCAAAAGTGTGCCCTTGTTGCCAAGAAGGCCAACGGCATATTGGGCTGTATTAGTAGGAGCATTGCCAGCAGATCGAGGGAAATGATTATTCCTCTCTATTCGGCACTGGTGATGCCATACCTGGTGTATTGCGTCCAGTTTTGGTCCCCCCCGCACAGAAGGGATGTGGACAAATTGGAGAGAGTCCAGCAGAGGGCAACAAAAATTATTAGGGGGCTGGAGCACATGACTTACGAGAAGAGGCTGAGGGAACTGGAGTTATTTAGTCCGGAGAAGAGAAGAGTGAGGGGGGATTTGATCGCAGCCTTCAACTACCTGAAGGGGGGTTACAAAGAGGATGGAGCTCTGCTGTTCTCAGTGGTGGCAGATGACAGAACAAGGAGTAATGGTCTCAAGTTGCAGTGGGAGATGTCTAGGTTGGATATTAGGAAACACTATTTCACTAGGAGGGTGGTGAAGCACTGGAATGGGTTACCTAGGGAGGTGGTGGAATCTCCATCCTCATAGGTTTTTAAGGCCCGGCTTGACAAAGCCCTGGCTGGGATGCTTTAGTTGGCATTGGTCCTGCTTTGAGCAGGGGATTGGACTAGATGACCTCCTGAGGTCTCTTCCAACCCTAATATTCTATGATGCTATGATTCATATTTAAAGTTAAGCACTGGCTTATGAGTTTTCAGAGATTAATATCTTAGTTCAAGGAATATTCAAAGGAGCTGCATTTTAAATTCAGATGTAGTATACACAACAGAGCACAAACATAGTTTAATAAAAAATAAATAACAATAACAATAATAATGCAGCCAACTTCTGTGATCTAGACACAATTGGATCTTTGTGTGGACCAGAGACCATTGGCCAGATCCTAATCAACACTTTGAAGCAAATAGCTAAATCCAATTTGTTATTGTTATAAGACTGGAATAACCTCTGCTTTCTGCTTTGATCTTTGAGCGTAAACCCTCATGTCCCCGTCTTGCGCCTGTCCCTCACTTAGAGTTGAATCACGTGATTCTCCCTCTCAAACTGAGTCCCAGGCCTTAGCAATTTGTGCACCCACCGTGATTTCTCCCACCATGCATGGTACCTGCAGTTCTTTCCACAGGAGCTGTGAACAGTAGTAAGTTGAGTGACTAGCCCGGCCTTCACCACACAAAGTACAATTTATTTACCACTCTCGGAACCAAACGTAACATAAGAAAAAATATGAGGAATTCCAGATCCAAAATTCTACCCCCAAAAGTCATCTGGAACAAAGAAGCAAGTCAACCAATGAATCAATAAAATGAAACAAAATGAAAAAGAAAAAATCAAGCAAACAAACAAGCCAAACCTCTCATACCCCGATCACAATGTTTATCCACAAAAAAGAAGAAGCGCCAGAAAGTTCATGAAGTCCACTAGTGGCTTAGCTATGGCTATTGATATTCTATGCAACATGCTCACATAGCAAGGTGATGGTAGCAGTATAAGACAGATAGATAGGTGTGTATGTACATTTATGGATATTACATTGGTGTAATTCAAAATTTACTCATTTTACTTCAGTGGAGTTAGTCCAGATTTTATGATTTCATAAACAGATTGCACTCTATGTTCTCAAGGAGACAATTTTGTCATCAGTTGATTATATCCATAAAGAAGCTCAGAATAAAATCTCAATCAAGTACCAACAATGGACATATTAATTCTTGGTGAATAACGTGCACACAATCAGCTTCTTTAATGTAGCTTTGATCTTCTTGTTCCTCATGCTGTAGATGATCGGATTAACCAGTGGAGGCACCACAGAATAGAGAACACCCACCATGAGATCCATATTTGATATTGAGCTGGAGGTGGGTTTCATGTACTCAAAGAAGCCAGTGCAAAGAAACAAAGAAACCACGGTGAGGTGAGGGAGGCAGGTGGAGAAGGCTTTACGCCGTCCCTGTTCAGAGGGGATTCTCAGCACTGCTTTGAAGATCTGAACATAAGAAACAATTATAAAAATAAGGCAGCTTATACTTAAAAATACACTAAAAGCAATAGCCCCAATTTCACTGAGGTACGAGTCAGAGCAGGTGAGCTTGAGTAGCTGGGGGATTTCACAGAAGAACTGGTTGACGACATTGGACTGGCAGAAGGGTAACCTGAAGGTGTTCCCGGTGTGCAGGGCAGAGTAGACAATACCAGTAATCCAGGCACTGGCTCCCATTTGGACACAAGCTCTCCTGTTCATCACTCTCTCGTAGTGCAGTGGTTGGCAGATGGCGATGTATCGGTCGTACGCCATGATGGTGAGTAAAGCAAGATCAGCTGCAATGAAGACTACAAAGAGAAAGACTTGGGCGACACATCCAGAATAAGAAATCAACTTAGTATTCATGAGGGAATTAACCATGGATTTGGGGATGGTGACAGAGATGGAGCCGAGGTCTAGGATGGACAGGTTCATCAGGAAGAAGTACATGGGGGTGTGAAGATGGTGGTCGAGGGCTATGGCCGAGATAATGAGAAGATTCCCCACCAGGCCTGCCAGGTAAATCACTAGAAATACCACAAAGTGTAAAATCTGCAGCTCCCGAACATCAGAGAATCCCAGGAGAAGGAACTCGGTCACTGTGGTTCGGTTGGACATTTTCTTTCTCAGTTCATTGTGTGATGGCTGTGGAGGGAAGGACAAAAACAGTGGTGGTGATTACAGTGACAGAGGGAGTAGCCCTGATTTCCCTCCGTAATATCTCACAGTAGGAGTGTGAAAGGTGCACAGCACTCGTCAGTGCCATTAACTAGGAGAGGCGAATTAACACATGAGTGTACATTGGCACGGCTCCCTTAATATCCATGGGGCTGCATCAGTTTACACTATTTGAAGATTTGTAAAGTCAATGGACCTGTATCAGTTTGCACCATGCAAAGATCTGCCCCAGGATGTGACTTGATAAAATGCCGTGTGGAGGATGGAGCAAAGTACAACCCAATGCAACAATTCTAGCCAAGCTGGATCCTCTCTTCCTACCAACAGCAGGCTCTGGACTTGGGCGTTAAATTAAAATGCTAAAACGCCAACACGACCTGATATCCGCTTTCCGGGGAAATATGACATAGACTCACTCAGTATCCTTCATGAGAGCTCGTCTGTAGTGATTCCACTGCAGCACCACATAGAAGACCTGCTGCCTGTTTAGGTATTGATTTGACAGAAAATCCCACTTCAATCTCTGTGTAACAATGGGCTAGTAACATCGCTCAGCTATCTCTCTGCTGAGTTGTTGACTTCTGTCACTTTATGTCTGTGCAGGTCACTGGCTGTCAGGAGACTTGGGTTCTATTCTTGCCTCTGCCACTGACCTGCTCTGTGACCTTGGGACAGTCACTTGCCCTCACTGTGCCTCTATTTCCCCTCCCTCCATGCCATTCTCTGCCTCTTCTGCTAGGACTGTGAGCTCTGCTGGGGATGGGCTATGTCTTGTTATCTGTAAGTTCGGTGCCCCCATTTACAGCATTTGTGTTTAGCCAGCAGCAGTGCGAGACAGAGGATACGGCACTAGAGCAGAAGATCTAGGTTCTAATCCCATTCACCTCCTCTATGTGCTGGGGCAGGGTTAAGAGAGACAGGCTTTGGCTGGGAGCTTTAATTGACTGTTCCCCATCTAAGGCACTAGTATGCTTAATAAATATGCTGTGGGCTACCGACTTTGCTGCTTACTCAGTTTTGCCATTCAACAAGTGTCCCTTTGGAGCAGAAATATACACCAGTGCAATTGGGTGACTGGGTTCAAATCTTACTATTACTGGATAATGTTAATATTCCCAACCTGGTTGAAATCAAAGTTTCCAATCGGAATATTCAGATATTTTCAGTTTAAATTATTTCAAATGAAAACTGGGGGTGTGAAGATGGTGGTTGAGGACTATGGCTGTAATGATGAGAAGATTCCCCATCAGGGCTGCCAGGTAAATCACTAGAAACACCAAAGAGTGTAAAATCTGCAGCTCTCGAACATCAGAGCATCCCAGGAGAAGGAACTCAGTCATGATGGTTTGGTTGGACATTTTCTTCCTCAGTTCATTGTGTGATGGCTGTGGAGAGAAGGACAAAGACAACATTCGGGGTTACAATGAGAGAGGAAATGGCCCTGATTTCCCTCAGTAATATCAGGGTAGGAGTGTGAAAGGTGCACAGAACTCGTCACTGCCATTAACTAGGAGAGGCGAATTAACACACGAGTGTAAATTGGCACGGCTCCCTTAATATCCATGGGGCTGCATCACTTTACACGGTCTGAAGATCTGTCTCAGGATGTGGCTTGATAAAATGCTGTGTGAAGGATGGAACAAAGCACATCCAAACCCAATGATCTAGCCAAGATATTTCCCCTGTAATATGTTACGTGGAGGTCAAGTATGAAAAAGCTAAGGCTGCCTGATTTACAGTTTGCCAGGAAATATGACATGGACTCAGAAAGCATCCCCAATGACAGATCACTTGTAAGGATTCCACTGCAGTACCACACAGACGGCCTCCTGCCTGTTTCCATACTCATCTGGGGCACCAAATCCCAGCTGCATTTCCATCGCTCAGCTAATTCTATGTTGTGTAATTTCCCTCTGTGATTGTATATCTGGCCTTTGCTGTTCAGTGGCCATCAGGAGACTTGGTTTCTATTCTTGGTTCTCCCATGGACTTGCTGTGTGACCTTGGGCCTTCCTGTACCTCTGTTTCCTCTCCCTATCTTTCTCTGTCCTGTCTACTTCAGTTGTAAGCTCTCTGGGACATAGGCTGTGTCTTACTATGTTTGTGTGCTGTCCACCTGTTACGAATATTTCTATTTAGCAGGCATCAGTGTGAAACAGAGGATTCAATGCTAGAACAGGAGATCTGGGGTCTAGCCACATTGCCCTCTTCTTTGTAATTGAGCAGAAACAGTCTTTGGCTGGGTGTGCCTCAGTTTAAAGGCGCTTGCATGTATAAAACATAGTCTGAGGATACTAACATTGCCGCTCACTCAGTTTTACCATTCTGCTAGAATCTCTTTGAAAGAGCAATAAAAGTGATTGGAATAGAGGGTGTTGTTAGACAATATCAATGCTGGTCCACTGGCTTAGTTATAAGTTTCCAGTCTGGGGAATTCAGATATTTTCTGTTTAAATTATTTCAAAGGAAAAGTAGGTTTTAAATTGAAAACATTTTAATGATAGGTCTGAGCTATCCTTAAAATCAACGTATGTACTGGAAAAAATCTCCCACCCCCCCCCTAAAAAAACTCAGTGAAAAATGTTCAGTTTTCAGCTTTTTTAACGAGCAATTGGCTCTCAATTCACAACACCAAAGAATGGTTTGGTTTCGACAATTTCAATGAAAATTGAAATTTTTTATGCTGGAAAAACATTAGCAGCTCTGGATATTTCATTAAATGATAGTAAAGGTTTCAAAGAGTTCCAATTGTAACTGACAGTTCCAGTATTACATTGCTTCAGTATATTAGCACCCAAACATATTTAACTGAAATACAGAACTTACAGTGATGGTCTTTGTGGAATGTTTGCCAGCCTGTGAAGCACTGGAGAGTCCACTGCCAGGATTCTTCTGTCATTGCCTGTCTGTGCACCTGTCAATAATGCCTCATCGCTGTGTTATCCAGCTGCTGTCTCCCAGTCCCTTTGCGATATTCCCTGAGTTGCTGGGTCTCTCTGCAGTTCCTAGCAGACAGGGACCCACTCCACAGATGGGTGCTCCCCTCTTTGGGCAGGCTTGGCTGAGAGGTGAAGGACTAAATGGGATTGGAAGCTCCTCCCAGCTCTGAAATTGATCCTGGCTGGTGTAGGATTCAGACACAGTCATAGCCGAGGATGTCCCTGGCCTGGAGCTAAATAGCTGAATCTGGTCTCCAGGGCTGTGATCCCAGCTCTGACCTCACCGCGGGAACAATCCACCTTCACAAGCTTCCCTAGCTGACCCCAAGCCCACAAAGGGGAAAGATCACCCAGCCTGGATCTCACACGATGGCAGCATCGCTGCAAGGACCCTCGGTTAAAAACAAGGCAGGGCTGGGTCCCATGTGGCATCCCAAGGAGCTTGCAGAATAGAATATACATTGGTAGTACAGACACGTGACCTACAATAGCTCAGAGCCCAGTGGCCCCAGAGCCCCAGCCGGCCTGGAACACCCTGTTCCTTCATTAATGCCACATGAACAGCTCTGGGGGAGTAGAGATTTTTTTTTTCTGCTTCATTTCGTTATGAGCTCTTGGGTTGCAGCCACCAGAGGAACAGACAGCTCAGGCTGCTCTGGCTGTTTGATGTTGGTCACTAAGAGGTACCCAGAGGCAAACATTAAAAGTTCAATGCAATGTCCTAAACTGCTGTAAATTTATACAGTTCCATTGAGTTACGAGGAGTTAGGGCTCTTGGCACCAAGTGGAAATGTGGCCCTGTGATTTCAATGGAGCTACTTTCTTTTACATTAGCTGGGGATCTGGCCCTAAAACAGCGATGAAGCTATGTCAGTTTTCACTATTTGGGAATCAGGGCTCATTACCTGGAGCTACTGCTGATTTACACCAGCTGGGGATCTGTCCCCTTAAACAATTTCAAATCCTTTTTATTTGCCTGTGAATCTGAACTAAATGAAAGACAAAAGTTTCTATCCAGTCGACACTTTCTTAGCTCTTTGCCCCATGGGATTAATTGCTAGAGTGTAACTTTTAATGGCTAAGAAGCAATTCATTCCCACTGGGGACAGAACTTTGGAGGAATTCAGTGTTGCAGAGATTTTTCTCTATCTGAATTTCAACGTCTATAGGGATGGATGGCCCGAATTTCTTTCTTTCTTTCTTTCTTTCTTTCTTTCTTTCTTTCTTTCTTTCTTTCTTTCTTTCTTTCTTTCTTTCTTTCTTTCTTTCTGCAATGTTGTATGCCATCTTAAAGCTGTTTATTTCACACTGATTGTAGGTATGTCAGAGAGACTGAACAAATAAGAAGTGTCAGATCCCCATGTTGTGTAAATCAATTGTAGCTCCATTGGAGTCAAAGGGGTCAGATCCATATCTGTTGTACCTCAGTCCCACACACACACACACTTGGCATAAATCTGTCATAGTACCATTGGAGTCAATGAGGCCAGATGCCCAGATGGTGTAAATTTGCCTAGTGCTAGGGAGCTATTCCAGTTGACGTGACCTGAGTATCTGTACCATGATGCCTAGTTTTATGTTTGTTCCTGTATTTGAGTTTCTCATGGCTTAGAACCTCCATCCCATTGTAATAACCATGAAGAGTGGGGAGAAGTGGTGGCACATCTGTAAAACACTGGGTTGTATCTCCCCGAATTCATCCATGTGGTAGAGTTAACACCCCATCTGGAGTTAACATTTTCACTGTATCAGGCTCTCTGCATACTCAGGCAGATGCTGTATTGGTTACACTTGACTGTTGTCTTAGTAATGGGTTGTTTTCAAGCTTTCTAGCCCATGAAGAACAGAAAATTACTTTTGCTTAAAAAAAATAAAAAACTGGGAATCTGCCGTGATTCCTTGACTCCTGGAGCTGGGGCCCTGGGCTAGGTCTACAGGGCTTAACCCTTAATCCAGTTACTAATGGTATCCTAATGTCACATTTCCATACGAACCATTTCTATAGCTTGTGCAGGGATGTTATGGGATGTTGAATGGGCAAGGTGGGTAGTCCCTATAATTTTGTGTGGGTGGAGAGGCAGAGGATCACAAATGAGAGAGGAACCTTCCACAACACAATCTCTCTAGAGGTGTAGAGTCCATGTGCTCTAAAAATAGTCTGAAAACTTCAAGACTGAAAAGTCTGCTGAGGTGGGTCACTTTTCAGGATTGGGACCAAAGAAAAGCAACATTTGAAAATAGGGCTCAAAATAATTATTGCAAATATTGTCTTAATATTAACAAGATGGAAAACATTAATGCTGAGGTATCAGAGGGGTAGCCGTGTTAGTCTGGATCTGTAGAAGCAACAAAGGGTCCTGTGGCACCTTATAGACTAACAGAGGTATTGGAGCATAAGCTTTCGTGGGTGAATATCCACTTCATCGGATGCAAGCAGTGCAAATGTCCAAGGGCAGATATAAATGTGCAGGGAAGAGTCAGGCTAGAGATAACGAGGTTAGCTCAATCAGGGAGGGTGAGGCCCTCTTCTAGCAGCTGAGGTGTGAATTCCAAGGGAGGAGAAACTGCTTTTGTAGTTGGCTAGCCATTCATAGTCTTTGTTTAATCCTGAGCTGATGGTGTCAAATTTGCAAATGATCTGAAGCTCTATTGTTCCTCTTTGGAGTCTGGTCCTGAAGTTTTTTTGCTGCAGGATGGCTACCTTTAAGTCTGCTATTGTGTGTCCAGGGAGGTTGCCAGGGAGGTTGCAATGCATTCATCTTTGGTGGCTTCTCATGTGTCCGGTACTTCCATTCCTTCAATTGATATGCTCATTGGTTCATTCACATGATCAGGCAGAAGGCGACTTCTTTCAGAAAACAAAATTATATTAAATGATGAAAAAGAATGCTCAACTGTAGCTGTTGTGACTGGGAGTTGCAAGAGATGAATTCCTACTTTCATCCTTGGAAACAGAGCACAAAGATTGGGTTGAGCCACTAGTGATGATAAAAAAGATGATAAAAAAGAAAATCTTCATTCATTCGTCATATGATATTCCATTCCGTGTTCAAATTCTCTGTTCTGTCCTGAGCACATAGGACCATACCATTGCTATTAGTGCCTCACTCCACCCAACTGTCGGTGTTTTATAGGATAGGGATCTGTAAAAGCTACGTAGAGGTTGAGTAGAATCTAGAAGTCACCGTTGTAGATTTTTAAGAATCAAGTCTGTGTACTTTTTCAGTTGTCTTAACAAACACTTCTTGTCCTCTCCACTTAAGTATTCAATATAAATGCCTTCATTAGTTATCTTCTGGACTGAAGTCTTTGTTTCTTCCTGTAGTTTTTCAATGGATAGCTCTCTGATTGATCCAAATGTAGCTTCTATTGCTGGACAAAGATCTATTACTAGTGTAGCAGATGTCTGGATGGCATTGTTTAAAGACCCAAGTGGTTTCAACAGTAGACTTATAAGAGAGAGAATGGCAATAGTCTTCTCTGAACGTAGTAGCAAAAATAATCCACCAGCCTCACTACTTAGATCCATCCCATCTTGGTAGATACATTCCAAAGCCAGCAATAACGGCCGGAGTAATTTTAAGACAACAGCCAAGGATCGCTCATGAGAAGCCAGTGGGTTTTCCCAGGTTGGACTAATTTGAACTTCAGTCCCCGTGTATCTTATATATTTTCCAAGATATTCAGTCTTTTGGGACTCTTGCTGAAAAAAGAATATAATGAAGACATTACATTTATAACTTTTAAAATGTCTTTTGAAGAGTCTGCAGCTCGTACTAGTGCTAGTTGGAGTAGATGGCCTCTGCAGTGTGTATAGGAGAGATTAGGGTTACAGCTGCTCACTGTTCGCTCTGGCCACTGTTGTTCATTCTGCCACCGTTCACTCCATCGCTCTGTTGCCAATAGCCCTGTGCTGTCACCTTCTGCTGCCACCTGCCACTGTGACCTCTGCAAGGTGGTCTCTTGAGGTTCCACCAGCTCTCAGTGATTTCAGCTGCTCTCTCAGTGGGGGAACCTCGCTGCTAGTGCAGGCTGGGCCGTCTCTTCCACAGAAACGTTGTCCCACAGCAGGTCTAAGCACTTATTATTTCAGCTGCAGTGGTCACTTAACAAAACAAAAGACTATCTATGGAGCCTAATCAGCTCTGTCTTTAAACTGTGGAGAGGGGCAGGTCAAACAGTACTTGTGACTCAGGCAGACCATCTAGCAAAGCACCTGTCCCCATCCTATCTCTTGATGCCCTCAATCAGCACAGGCTAAGTACAGTTCTACTGCCCTTTACTCATACAATAAGAAAAACAAACATTTCATTACCCCCCTCATTCAAATGATTTCTAACCCAACTCCTGCCAAAATCTATCACTTGGGCAATGCAGCTCTGTTTGCTGGATACCTATGTAGATTAGGTGTGAATGTAAATACAATCTGGTCCTGAAGCCTTTCCCCCCAGTCCCCAGCTCATCACTAGCTGTCAGGTAGAGCTCATTTAGACTTTGCTTACAAATCATAATTTAAAATTATTAGGTTGGCCAGCATCACCGAAATGAATGCAGTGACATAGTCATAAAAAACAACAGCTGTATAAAGAAGCTAGTCTAGGTTCATACTTTTCAAACCTATTATGCTTTCCCAGAACCAGGTATTTTATCATACACTGTATATGCTTTTCAAGTGTGTATTAATGTTTCAATTTCAATTCACTAAATTGGCAACAATGCATGTAACTAGTTCATAAAACTGGGTGTGTATGTTGGGGACATTCAGGGGTGTGTATACACTCCCACTGGGGCGGGGGGAGTCTAGGGAAATACCTGGGAAGGGGGAGGAGCGCTGGGCAGAGCACGGCAAGCCCTCCATTCTGCTACTCCTGGCTGGAGTGCACAATTCCTAAGTGCTACCCCGGCCAGAGCATGGCAAGCTCCCGGTCCCGCTCTCCCAGCCGGAGCACAGCAAGCCCTCACCCTGCTTCCCCAGCTGGAGTGCGGCAAACCTGCTGTTTTGCTCCCCCGGCTGGATCGCTGGGCAGAATGCAACAAGCCCTCAACCCTGCTAAGACGGCCGGAGCTTGAGGACCACCTCAGTGAAATTGGGACTCTCATCTTTAGTGCGTGTATAGTCTTAAGCTGTTTTGTTTTTATAATTGTGTCATATGTTGAGATTTTCAGCACAGTGCTGAGAATCCCCTCTGAGCAGGGCCGGCATAAAGCCTTCTCCACCTGCCTTCCTCACCGCACTGTGGTCTCCTTGTTTGTTTGCACTGGCATCTTTGCCTACCTGAAACCCACCTTCAGCTCAGTATCAGCTATGGACCTTGTGGTGGCTGTTCTCTATTCCGTGGTGCCTCCAATGATGAATCCAGTCATCTACAGCATGAGGAACAAGGAGATCAAATCTTCATTAAGGAGACTGACTGTGGGGAGGTTACTCACCAAGAATTAATTGTCTGTCTATCTCCAGTAAATACTCTTTCAGTTTGTGTCTCACAGTCCATGTCCATTATTTCCCATGACTACACAGTTTATACAGAATTGGGCCAGATTCTGCTCTCAGTTGCCCTCAGTGCAAATCCAGATTAACTTCACTGATGTCAGTGCAGTTGGGCTGGTTTACATCAGCAGAAGATGTGAGCCAATCCCAGAGTTAAGCTGGTGTGCATTTCATGGGAGGGAAGAATCAGCCTTTCATTCTGGGCCCAAGCAATGCCCATTAAACTGTGTTGCCACTTACACCTGTTCCATAGACACTCGAAAGCAAGGATGGGAGCTTCTTTCCCTTGAGGGTATAAATCAGGACCCAGAGACTTTAAGGTCAGAAGGGACCATTGTGATCATCTAGTCTGACCTCCTGCACATTGCAGGTCACAGAACCTCACCCACCCACTCCTGTAATAGTCCCTGAGCCTGTGGCTGAATTACTGACATCCTCAAATCATGGTGTAAACACTTCTAATTACAGAGACTTCACCATTTACACTAGTTTAAACCTGCAAGTGACCCATGTGCTGCACTGCAGAGGAAGGTGAAAATCCCCCAGAGTCTCTGGCAATCTGACTCCAACTATGGCGATCAGTTAGACTTGAGCATGAGGGCAAGACCCACCAGGCAGATACCTGGGAAAGAATTATTTGTAGTAACTCAGACTCTTCCCCATCTAGTGTCCCATCTCCAGGAGTTGGGGATTTTTGCTACTGGCAGTTGCCGATGGGCCACATACCATTGTAGGCAGTCTCATCATGCCATCCCCTCCATAAGCTTATCAAGCTCAGTCTTGAAGCCAGTTAGGTTTTTTGTCCCCACTGCTCACCTTGAAAGGCTGTTCCACGTGGCATCAAAGGAGTCAGAGTGGCATAAGACTGGCATATGTGAGAAAATAACCAGACCTTAACATTTAGGGCTAGAGTCCTATCAAACCAGTGTAGTTCTGTTCACTTTGATAGCGCTTAACGAATTTACACCCTATGGGGATCTGGCTTCCTGATTTCAATGGAGCTGCATCCATTTATACACGCCAGGGACTGGGCCCATTGACGCCCATGCTGTGATGCCAATTTACACAAGCTGTGGATCTGACATGTACGTTTTAATACCAAGGAGCTCAATCTAGTCAGTTTAACAAAGAGAACGTAAAGGGCTGACTTAAGCACAGTCTACAAGTACCTACACAGGAACAAATCCTTCATAGTGGGCTCTCCGGTCTAGCAACCAAAGGTATAACATGATCCAAAGACTGAACGTTGAAGTTAGACAAATTCAGACTACAAATAAGGTGTTAATTCTTAACCACCGGAACCATTTACCAAGTTTTGTGGTCAAGAAGTCAGTCTGGATGATCACAGTGATCCCTTCTGGCCTGGGAATCTATGAATGCAGTTGGTTGACGACCACGTTGTTGTGAGTTACAGCTTGCCTCTCACTTTGCAGATAAGCCTTCAAATAATACCGGTGTAAAACTAGACTCTACACTGTTGTGGTTTTGCATGTATATGTGACCTGAACACAATTGTGTGTTTGCATGCAGACTGGACACTAGTGTGTGTATGTGTATATGTGGTCTGTGCGTGCGGGCTGTATGCTATTGTGTGGCAGTAGATGACAATGTCCCTTGATAGAAGCTCCATAGGGCTTGAACACAGGGCCTGCAGATTTTTAAGCAGGATCCCATACTGCCTTTGCTACAAGCACTAAGTGAACTAGTACAGGGAAGAGAACAGACTCATAAGCTGCTGTACAAGTTCTGAGCACTAGAGGGGGACAAGGAGCCACGCTGTGTTAGCTTGGGTTACGTGCACATTTCTGGAGTGTGAAAATCTGAGTAATTGTGTATACCTGAGAATAAACTGCAATAACAATGACATGGGAGTAGTGGGAATGTCTGTGCGGCTCTGGCCTCCAGGATGTGTGAGGTGATTTCAGTTCAGATAAAGCAGCCGCACAGAGTCACTCATACAAATGCCACCCACTGATCTTTGTGTGTTACAAATCCTCTCTGTGCCCAATCCCCAGAGTGTGAGAGTCTGTCACATCCCTACCAGGGAGCCTGGCTCTTTAGATCAAGGTGCCACCTTATCTCTGGTGGTCCCTGGTGCAACCACAAGGTACCAGCCAAGATGGTGACTATCACAGAAGTGCAACAGCAGCCCTATTTCTATATTTATCCTAGAATAATAGAATCGTAGGACTAGTCCAGTCCCCTGCACACATGGCAGGACTAAGTATTATCTAGACCATCCCTGACACGTGTCTGTCTAACCTGTTCTTAATAAACCTCCAGTGATGGGGAGTCCACAACCTCCCTAGGCAATTTATTCCAGTGCTTTTTCATCCTGAGAGTTAAGAGGTTTTCCCTAATGTCCAACCTAAATCGCCCTTTCTGGAATTTAAGCCCATTGCTTCTTGTCCTATCCTTAAAGGTTAAGGAGAATAAATTTTCTCCCTCCTCCATGTAACAATCTTTTATGTAATTGGAAACTGCTATCATGTCCCTCTTACACTCTGTGCTTGAAAGCAGTACCCTGGCACCCCCATATTTTCCATGGTGATATGATTATGATAGGTTTTGAACAAAGTATGCCTTATGAGGTATCATTTCAAAAATCTTAATATCAAAAAACATTCATAGCCTGTTTCAATGCATATGCTATCATTGTATAGAAGTTATGAAGTTTGCTATGTGTGTCTTGCTGAAATATATTGTAAGATTGGAAACCCCCACAACCAGCCTTTCATGTACAACAATGGAGATACTAGCTAGAGTTGATGGCCCATTAAGGGGAATCCACACCACCAAGGACTATCACAGGATCTGTATACAATGAAGACTTCTCAGAGTGGGGACATAGAGAATGGAGACTGATTTACTCACCTCATAGCAAAAGACCTTTCCAACAAGCTGGAGGAAGCTATAAAGGGGGGAAGTGACATCATGACTTGGTCTCACTCCCCCCACAACTCAACCCATGTAAAGACATCTTGTGGACATGTTCAGCCTGGATGCAGAGTATAAAAGGAAGCAGTCCAACTCAGTGTGGGCAGGCTGCTGAAGGGGGAGGATGCAGACTGGAGGTTCTCTCCAGGGAGATGCTACACACCCCAGATACAGATCCACAGCACGCAGAGATTGAGATGGACCCCAGACTGCCTGAGGAGCTGGGAGAAGAGTCCGCGCTGGCAGGAGCTACACCACTTTAGGACCCCAGAGACCCAGGGGAGCCAAGAGCATCGCTGAGGGAGAAAGTGTAGGAAGCAGCTCAGGGGACTTAGACTTTTCTCCGGTGAGTGAACTGGGGAACCAGTCAGTGTTTTTTGGTAGGATGCCCACTGACTTGATGGTGAGTACCCCCTCCCCGCCCCCCACCATCACCGGGGCCCTGGGCTGGGACTCGGAGAAGAAGGGAGGGCCCAAGTCCCCTTACCCTGGGCACCACACACCCTTGAGTGGTGCCTCACTTCCACAACAGGCCAATAGGCCACACAATTCCACAGAGTGGGGCAACTTTATTGACGCTGGACGTTAGGTCATGCTGCCCTGACTGGAAGGGGCGCTTTATTGACTCTGTCCATCTGCCTGCTTGACCTGGCTTCCCAGGAGGTGTACTGCCTGCCAGAGGCTCGTATCTGAGACATTATGGAAGGATTCTCGAGGCTCATCCAGCCCTTTCACTACTACTACTACATCCATGTGGGAAGTAATGCCATCTGCGAGGTATGACCCTGAGCAGATCAGCTGTGACTACTGGGCTCTGGAAGTGAGGGTGAAGGAGCTGGGGGCAGGTGGTGTTCTCATTGATCTGCTCGGATGAGCGTAGGGGCTAAGGCAGAGACCGACCCATCCCGGAGGTGAATGCCTGCCTGCATGGATGGTGTCGTCAGGAGGGCTTCAGCTTCCTCGGCCATTGGATGCTGTTCTGAGAAGAAGGCCTCCTGAGCAGAGATGGGGTCCATCTATTGAAGAACGGGAAAAGTATCTGTGGCTACAGACTGGCTAACCTAGTGAGTCTGGCTTTAAACTAAGTTTGAAGGGGGCAGGAAACAAAATCCCACAGGTAGTCCAGAACATGGAGACATGGGTGAAGGGTAGGAATCTGGGGGAAACGTGGGACATCGCAGCATGAACAAAAGAGACACAAGTGGGAACACTGAGGGGAAATCTAACTGACATCTTAGATGTATGTCTTCTAATGCGAGAGATATGTGAATAAAAAGGAAGAATTGGAAATAGGAGTAAAAGGATTAGTGTTGTTCGTCAACTCCTTGGACATGTCATGAGCGCACTCACCAAACAACCCAACCATCCAAATTGGAACCAGTCGACCCCATGAGAGCAGCCTCAGCAGAGACCAAGGACCAGTCCTGATCTGAAGGGACCACCTCAGAAGAGGGAGAGGGTAGTTCAATCTCCCAGATCCAGTCACTTCATGTTCTCTTCATGGAGACTGTGATATCCATCAAAATGGACAATTGTTGCCAATCAAACGTTGCGGTGGGTTATGTAGGGATGAGTTCAAATCTGGGGCATACAATACATCAGTGTGTTGTGTGACAGGTCCAGGTCATTTTAGGGATCCATCAGTGTTTGTATTTGATGTCTTGTTGTTATTAAGGCAATATTTGAAATAATTATTTGGAGTCCTATTTGCAAATGCAACTTTTGTTCTGCACCCCAAATTACATCATGTTTGCATACGCAAATTACATATTTAGGCTGGAATTTCAAAGAAGGGTGAGATAGTTAGTGCACTAGATAGGAATTCAGAGGAACTTGATTCAGGGCCAGGTCCTCAAAGGTTTTTAGGCACGTAACTTCCATGTGCCTTGTCTCATTGATTTGCCACTGGCATGGTCAGTGACTTTGGGCAATAGCCAATACTTAAGAGTTGGATGTCTAACTACAATAGGCCCAGCTGAAAATCACATGCATACCCGCAACACCCCCTCTCAAAAAACCCCATGTGTTTAGCTGTAAGCCTTCAATCAGACTTTTCTAGTATTTTAAGTTAAGCACTGGCTTATGAGTTTTTCAAGATAAGTATCTTAGTTCAGAATATTCAAAGCAGCTGAGTTTTAAATTCATATGCAGTATACAGAACCATGCACAAATATGGTTTAATAAATGATAAATAATACAAATAATAATAATGCATCCAACATCTGTAATCTAGACACAATTGGATCCTTGTGCGGATGAGAGACCATTGGCCAGTTCCCAATCTACCCTTTGAAGCAAATGGCTAAATCCCATTTGTTATGGGTATAAGGTTAGAATAACCTCTGTGTTGTGCTCTGGTCTTTGAGTGCACACCCCCATGTCTCCATCTTGTGCCTGTCCTTCTCTTAGAGTTGAACCACATGATTCTCCCTCTCAAACTGGGTCCTAGGTTATAGCAATTTGTGCACCCACTGTGATTTCTCCCACTGTGCATGGTACCTGCTGTTCTTCCCACAGGCACTGTGACCAGTAGTAAGTTGAGTGAATAGCCCGGCCGTCACTATACAAAGTACAATTTATTTACCACTGTAGAAACAAAGCGTAACATAAGAAAAAATATGAGCAATTCCAGATCGATCACTGCAGTAGTTTGGTAAGATAAAAAATTTGGGTTTATTACCCAGACTCAGTTTGTCTTTAGGAAACATTGCAATAGCTTTCTCTTCTAAAATGCCTTTCCACCATAGCAAGAAGTATACAGTATTGATTTATTTAAATAAAAAAGATAATAAACATAATTATATAAAGATATAGGTGCCCTAACACATCACAAATAAGGATGTAGGTGCACGATAATAAGAAAATAAATTCCCATCAGCATTAAAACAATCATTTAACCAGGAACTCAGCTATTCACACACCTACAGAAACTTTTTAAATTCTTCATCACTGGGGAAAGGAAAACTCCAAGTCTCCTAGAAAATCCCTTCAACGATATTATGACACTGACACCTTGAAAAGATGACAAAAGAAAAGTATATTCACATTTAATCAAACATATTCCACCATGTAAGTTCCTAAACCCCAAAAGTCACCTGGAAAAAAGAAACAAGTCAACCAATGAATCAATAAAATGAAACAATACGAAAAAGAAACAATCAAGCAAACAAAAAGCCAAACCTCTCATATCCCAAATGCAATTTTTATCCGAAAAAAGGAGAAGCACCAGAAAGTTCATGAAGTCCACTAATGACTTAGCTCTGGCTATTGATATTCTGTGCAACATGCTCAGATAGCAAGGTGATGTTAACAATATAATACAGATAGATAGGGGTGTATGTACATTTATGGAGAGATATTTAGATTCTGATCTTATTTCCACTGGTGTAAATTGAAATTAACTCATTTTACTTCAGAGGAGTTAGTCCAGATTTTACGAATTCATAAACAGATTGCACCCTATGTTCTCAAGGAGACAATTTGTCATCAGTTGATTATATTCATAAAGAAGCTCAGAATGAAATCTCAATCAAGTACCAATGATGGACAATATAATTTTTGGTGAAAAACCTCACACAATCAGTTTCTTTAATGCAGCTTTGATTTCCTTGTTCCTCATGCTGTAGATGATCGGATTCATCACTGGAGGAACCAGGGAATAGAGAACACCCATCATGAGATCCAGATCTGATGCTGAGCTGGAAGCGGGTTTCAGATAGGCAAAGAAGCCAGTGGAAAGAAACAAAGAGACCACAGTGAGGTGAGGGAGGCAGGTGGAGAAGGCTTTACGCCGGCCCTGCTCAGAGGGGATTCTCAGCACAGTTTTGAAGATCTGAACATAAGACACAATTATAAAAACAAAGCAGTTAAAACTTAAAAACACGCTAAATACAAGAAGCCCAACTTCACTGAGGTACGAGTCAGAGCAGGTGAGCTTGAGTAGCTGGGGGATTTCACAGAAGAACTGGTTGATGACATTGGACTGGCAGAAGGGTAACCTGAAGGTGTTCCCGGTGTGCAGGGCAGAGTAGACAATACCAGTAATCCAGGCACTGGCTGCCATTTGGACACAAGCTCTCTGGTTCATCACGCTCTCGTAGTGCAGTGGTTGGCAGATGGCGATGTATCGGTCATATGCCATGATGGTGAGTAAGGCAAGATCAGCTGCAATGAAGACCACGAAGAGAAAGACTTGGGCGACACATCCAGGATAAGAAATCGACCTGGTGTTCATGATGGAATTGGCCATGGATTTGGGGATGGTGACAGAGATGGAGCCGAGGTCTATAATGGACAGATTCACCAGGAAGAAGTACATGGGGGTGTGAAGACGATGTTCGAGGGCTACCACTGTGATGATGAGAAGATTCGCCATCAAGGCAGCCAGGTAAATCACTAGAAACACCACAAAGTGCAAAATCTGCAGCTCCCGAACACCAGAGAATCCCAGGAGAAGGAAATCGGTCACCGTGGTTCGGTTGTACATTTTCTTTCTCAGTTCATTGTGTGATGGCTGTGGAGGGAAGGACAAAGACAGTGGGGGAATTACAGTGACAGAGGGAGTGGCCCTGATTCTCCCCAGCAATATGTCATGATGTGAGTGTCAAGGAAGTATAGTACTTGTCACTGCTATTAACTAGGACTGGTGAGTTATGACATATGTGCAAATTGGAATGGATCCCTTAAAGGCAATGGAGCTGCATCAGTTTGCAGCATCTAAAAATCTGCCCCAGGATTTCCCTCAGTAATATCTCACGGTGCGAGGGTGAAATGTGCCCAGCATTCATCACTGCCATTGGCTAGGAGAGGTGAATCATCACACAAGTGTACATTGGCAGGCATCCCTTGATGTCAATGGAGCTGCACCAGTTTACACCATCCGAAGATCTGGCTCAAGATGTGGCTTGATAAAATGCCGTGTGAAGGATGGCGTGGCCGAAAAGCTGGAGCCGGCCCTGGACATAGGCTGCGTCTTACTATGTTTGTGTGCTCTCCACCTGTTAAGAATATTTCTGTGTAGCAGGCAGCAGAGTGGGACAGAGGATACGGTGCTAGAACAGGAGATCTGGGGTCTAGCCACATTGCCCTCTTCTATGTAATTGAGCAGAGACAGACTTTGGCTGGGGGCTTCAACTCTCTGTGCCTAAGTTTAAAGGTGACTGCATGTAGAAAACAGTGCCGCGTACTCAGTTTTACCATCCTGCAAGAATCTCTTTGAAAGAGCAATAAACCTGATTACAATAGAGGGAATAGGTTTGAAATTGAAAACATTTTTATGATAGGTCTGTGCTATCCTTAAAATCAATGTTTGTATTGGAACATTTTTTTTCTTCTTTCAAAAAACTCAGTGAAACTTTTTCCGTTTTCAGCATTTTTTACCAGCAATTGTTTGGTTCTCGATTCACAAAACCAAAAAATGGTTTAGTTTCTACAACGTCAATGACAATTGAAATTTTTACGTTGGAAAAAAATGAGCAGCTCTAGATGTTTGATTGAATGATAGTAAAGTTTTCAAAGAGTTCCAATTGTAATTGATAGTTCTGGTATTACATTGCTCCAGTGTACTAGCACCCAAACATATTTAACCGAAATAGTAAACTTACAGTGATGGTCTTTGTGGAATGTTTCCCAGCCTGTGAATCATTGGAGAGTCCACTGCCAGGATTCTTCAGTCATTGTCTGTCTGTGCACCTGTCAATAATGCGTCATCACTGTGTTATCCAGCTGCTTTCTCCCAGTCCCTTCACGATATCCCCTGTGTTGCTGGGTCTCTCTGCATTCCTAGCAGACAGGGACCCACTCCACAGATGGGTGCTCCTCTCTTTGGGCAGGCTTGGCTGAAAGGTGAAGGACTAGATAGGATTGGGGATTGAAAGCCTCTCCCAGCTCTGAAACTGATCCTGTCTTGTGCAGCATTCAGACACAGTCCTAGCCCAGGATGTCCCTTGCCTGGAGCTAAATAGCTGAATCTGGTCTTCAGGGATATAAGCCCAGCTCTGATCTCACCTCAGGAACAATCCACCTTGACAACCTTCCCTAGCTGACCCCAACCCCACAGAGGGGGAAGAGCACCCAGCCTGGATCTCACACGATGGCAGCATCCCTGCAAGGACCCTCGGTTAAAAACAAGGCAGGGCTGAGTCCCATGTGGCATCCCAAGGAGATTGCAGAATAGAATGTACATTGGTAGTACAGACACGTGACCTACAATAGCTCAGAGCCCAGTGGCACCAGAGCCCCAGCCGGCCTGGAACACCCTGTTCCTTCATTAACTCCACATCAACAGCTCTGGGGGAGTAGAGATTTTTTTTCTTTTTTGTATTTTGTCAGCAGCTCTTGGGATGCAGCCAGCAGAGGAACCCACAGCTCAGGCTGCTCTGGCTGTTTGATGTTGGTCACTAAGAAGTACCCAGAGGCAAACACTAAAGCTCAGTGCAATGTCCTCAACTGGTGTAAATTGATACGGTTCCATTGAGTAGTTAGGACTCTTTATACTAAGTGGAGATGTTACTCTTTGATTTCAACGGAACAACTTTGTTTTACATTAGCTGGGGATCTGGCCCTAAGAGAGCCATGAAGCTATGCCAGTTTTCACCGGTTGGGAATCAGGCCTCATTAACTCCACTGGAGCTACTGCTGATTTACATCCGCTGGGGATCTGTTCCTTAAACAATTTCAAATCCATTTTATTTGTCTATGAATCTGAACTGAATGAACGACCAAAGTTTCTGTCTAGTCAATACGTTCTTAGCTCTTTGCCCCATGGGATTAATTGCCAGAGTGTAACTTTTAATGGCTAAGGAGCAATTCGTTCCCACTGGGGACAGAACGTTGGAGGAATTCAGTGTTGCAGAGATTTTCTATGGCTCCCATAGGGATGGCTGGCTCGGCCTTCTTTTGTTCTTTTAGCAATTCTATATATATTAGAGGAGACAACACAAAAATAAAAGGCACATTAGACTGCATGCCATCTTAAAACTGTTTTCTTCACACTGATCCAGTTACTAATGGTATCCTAATGTTACATTTCCATATGAACCATTTCTGTAGCTTGTGTAGGGATGTTATGATGTTATGATGCTGAATGGGCAACGTGGGTAGTCCCCATAATTTTGTCTGGGTGAAGAGGCAGGATCACAAATGAGAGAGGAACCTTCCACAACACAATCTCTCTACTGGTGTAAAAATAGTCTGAGACCTTCAAGACAGAAAAGTCTGCCCAGGTGGGTCAGTTTTCATGATTGGGACCAAAGAAAAGCAACATTTGAAAACAGGGCTCAAAATAATGATTGCAAATATTGTCTTAATATTAAGAAGATGGCAAATGCTAACGCTGAAGGATACGTAAAAAGACATGGACTAGGCTGCAGCTATTCTGCTGCAGTGTTAAAAGCTTAAAGAAGTTGTTAGGTGCCTCTAGGAAACTATTGGGGCACTTTGAAATTGGGAGTTCGGCTCCGTAAAGCATTTGAAATTTAGAGTATTAAGTAACCCTTTTATTCTAACAACATTCCTTAGCCTCCTTCCCTTTAGCCGAAGAGAGTTTTTAGAAGGAAAAACAAAACCAAGCAAAACAAAACACAACTTTTCTGACAGTCACTCCTTAACTTTACCTTTGTTAAGCTCCTTGAGTCTATCAATAGATGGCATTTTCTAATCCCTTAATTATTCTCATGGCTCTTCTATGAGCCATCTCCAATTTATGCACATCTTCTTGAACCGTGGAGAGAAGAGTATTCCAGCAGCAGTAGCCCCACTGCCAAATATAGAGGTAAAACAATGTCTCTACTCCTATTTGAAATTCCCTTGTTTCCGCATCCAAGGGTTGCATTCACCTCTGTTGTATTGGAAGTTCATGTTCAGCTGAGTATCTCCACGACCCCCAAATCGCAGGATAGAGTTCCCCATCCTGTAAGTATGGCTTAATTCTTTGTTCCTTTATGTTGCTAAACGTTTACATTTAGCCATATCAAAATGATTATTGCATGTCCAGTTTAGCAAATGATTCAGATAACTCTGTATCAGCGGCCCATCCTCTTCATTATTCACCACTTCCCCAATTTTTGTATTACCTGCAAAGTTTATGAATCATGATTTATGTTTTCTTCCAGGTCACTGATAAAAATGTTAAGTTGTGTTGGGCCAGGGACCAATCCCTGAAAAATGTCACATGGTACCACCTCAAATGCCTTTCAGATGTCTAAATATATTACATCAACATCCATCTCTTTATCTACCCAACTTGTAATCTCATCAGAAAAAGAGATCAGGTTAGTTAATCGGATCTATTTTCCATAAACCCATGTTCATTTGCATTAAATATATTAACAACATTAAATTCTTTATTAATGGAGTCCATATCAGCCACGCTTGGGCGGGATCAATGTCAGGCACAGAGGCCAATAATTATTTGGGTTACCCCATTTACCCCTTTTAAATACTGGAACAACATTAAATTATTTTCAGTCTTCTGGAACTTCCCCTTGTTCCAAGACTCACTATAAAGAAACATTAATGATCCAGTGAGCTCTGCAGACGACTCTTTTAAAACTCTTGGAAACAAGTTGTCTCGACATCCAGATTCAAATAACATCTGCCTGAGGATTCCCTTCTTCATGACCCTGGACCTCTCCACAGTAGCAGATCACAGGGGGGAATATTACTGCCAATATTGTGGATGTTGTGATGGGGACACTTGTCCTCTGGGAACTAGTCAAAGCTCTCCAGTGCATTTCAGGCAAGTCACCATGAATCCATCAGATTGTATTCAGGGAGCTTTGATGTGTCTGGGAAAGTTACCATCAGTGGCCTAGAGGGGGAACGGTTCTTAGGCACGCAGAGGTGAACGTGAGGCTCAACGTTGAGCACTGCCATGCTCAGGGATGGCATTTCTGGTGGTTTTCTTTGGCCAATATAAAGAAAGGGCTCATTTGTAAACTCTGAGGCTGGGTATGTTCCCACTTTACAAGGTGCTCAGTTGGAATTTTCAAAGGGGCCTCATTTTCAAATGTGCCCAGCTACCATTCAGATAGCCATGAAACAGAATAATCTTTCATCCTGTGTCAACCTGAGACCAGATTCTTGTTGTCATCTAGAAGTGAGATGGTCCTTATCTCACTGAGATGGGAGCAAAGCTACATTTTGGAAACTTTGTTGTTCTTGTGTGTTTGGTCCCGGGGTCTGTGTTTGGCTCATTTTAAAGAGACGGGGCTTTCAAAACTCATATCTGGACATAGCGGAAGTTTAGAAAGCTCTTGATATCTGGATGGGCTCAGCAAAAGTGTTTTTGACCTTTCTCTAATCTTTTGGGCTGAAATTGCAAACCCACTTAGAGGATTTTGGATGCTCAGTTCTTAATGAAATTAATGGGAACTGCCAATTGCCAAGGCAGCTTTGAATATCTCAGTAGTAGTGATCTAAATTGCACTGATGATCTGGGCAGTGGCCCGGCATCCTCACACCATGCCAGCCTTTGTCAATAGTGATCTCTGTCTATTCTCAGCCGGTTGGTGTCTAAAGCCACAGAGATACCCAAGTCCTAGAAACCGAATTGTTGACAAAGGTCAGCGAGAACATCTGAGCAACTCCCCCATCTACCAAAATGTAGTGGTGCTGTAGCATTCAGTGAGTGAAATCCAGTCCTGGTATAAAAGGGCTCATCACCACCTGGAGACAGCGCCGACTTCTAGTGGCGTTGGTGGGTGCTTGTCCCACCTGTGCCCCCGGCCCCACCCTGAGTCCACCCCTGCCACGCTCCCCCCCAACCTCCATTCTAACCCCTTCCCCAAAGGAGATGGGGGAGGTTTTGGGGGACCTGAAGGGAAAGGAATACCAGTAAAAAGGAATGGTATTACAAGGTCTGTGTGCTGGGGTGGCGTACTTGGTAAAATGGGAAGCTGATCTCCTCCAACGTATTGAAGCTTAGGAGGGGATAGTGGGCCAACAATGGATTTCAATGGAAAAATCCGTACTAGTGGTGTTGGTAGTGGATTTAAAGACACGTGATGCTGATGCTGAGAGGACAGAGGAATTTTGTGAGGCAATTCGGCGGGAGAGGGATGAACTGGTGGGGAGGATGACACATTTAGAGGATGAGCTGTATCGGTGTAAGCAGAGGAGTGACTGAACCGTCTCCACCACCGATGGCAGAAAAGGAAGCACCTCCTCCCCCCCTGAGTATATTGCACCAATGACTGCCAGTGGATGTTATAAATCGGCAATCCACAGTCAGAATCCTCTACTCCATAGGAGCTCCAGGAGGTGGCAATAGTAGTCCCTGAGTGGGGTTGGGGACAGGACCGGGCTCCGCAAATAGTAGTCCAGGCAGAGATTCATCCCTTGTCCCTAAAGGACTGGGATGCATTGCTGAGTTGGCTGGGGATGGTACCCTGGGATTATTGGGATCAGTTTGTGCTGTGGCTTGTGGGTATTGTTATAGAGATGGAGGCTTTAACTTGTGAGGATCAGGTGGCCATATGGCACAGTCTGTTGAGATAGAGCACACTGGGCATTGATGTGGCAGGGAATTATTTGATTCTTCGGAAAAATTCCTTCCCTTTGAAGAACATGCACATGTCCCTGGTGACTCGACATCTGGCTGTAATGACACCAGCCCACATGGCAGATAAAAGAGACTCCTGTATTTTGCTGATATGTTACATGGCCCTAAAAATGCCACCGGAAAAAAAAAGGTTCCAGGGTTTTGATTTTGAAACTATGGGTGGAGATTTTCAGAGGCCACAGGGGGCTTTGGGTTGCCCAATCCCCGTTAAAATTATCTGGAGTTTGATAGCCAAATTACCAAGGCAACCTTGAAAATCTCATTGATGATCACACTGGCTCCACCATGAGCATAAAACTGGGATGGACTGTCCAAGGTGATGGTTTCTTCTTTGGTTGTTGCGGAGTCATGGTCAGGAATTTATTCCCATAAGATGTTACCACCTATAAGAAGTAGTGGCCTACTTCAACAAGACAGAGACTGAGATGCATGACAATTCGACTAAAAATCTCCCTGAATCAATTTTACTAGAGTTGGTGAAACCAATATGGGTTGAGGGGATCATAATCTTCCCACCCGTTAAAATAACTCAAAGTTTCTTTAAAGAATTCATAGACATTTAGAATGTTAAAACAAAACAAAAACAAAAAACCCCTACCATTTTGGTGAGGATTTTGGCAACCCTTTGTTTTCATCTTATAAGGAGTCAAAGTTTTTTTTCCCTGCATTTGACATCAACATTGGAAATTTTCACACACAAAAATCCAATATCAAAAAATGGTGATTGTATTTTAGCAATATTTAAACCTTTTTTCTTACATTGAATGCCAGGGACAATAGTGACATTTTCATAATTCTCTGAAACAAACAACTGTTTGAAATTTGAATATTGGAAAGTTCCTGCCAGCTCCAATTTCTTGCCATTGGTCCTTGCCGCCCTGTGCTGTTAGCATCCAGGTGTTCTTAGAGAAGTAAAGGCTCCTGTTGAAAGCATCCTTCAGCATCTCATGGACCTTTTTGTTCCTCAGGCAGAATATGAAGGGATTGAGGAATGGTGTGAGTATTGTGTTGAGCATGGCAACCTGCTACCTGGGCACCAGAAATGTGCCCTTGGTTGGATGCACATGGAGGATGATGGGAGTGCCATGACCCAGAGGACCATTTTGATGTACATGACACACATGGGGAAGGCCTTTGGGCATTCCTCAATAGATGGGATCCTCACGATGGTCACTCTGATGAAGGAAAACACCCCCACCGTCTCCAGGAGTGAGGAGAGGATGACAACAGTGGCAGAAAGGAAGTTAAGGAATTCATTGAGGTTGAAGAGCTGGGCATCAATGTAGGTCAGCCTCAGCAAGGGAGCTCTGTTACAGAAGTGGATGATGATAGTGTGATTTTCAAAGTGGACCAAGGGAGTCAGGAGCACATTTCCAACTGTAAGTGAATGGGATTTTGGAACCCATCTCTCTTGGGCCCCTTTGGAAATTCCAGCCTATTTGTTAGATAATCCCTATGATCAAAGACAAGCAGATTTTTTCAATTAAACTCACAATGAATATGGCACCCTGATCTACTCAAATTCATTCTATTTAATTTAATTGCTCATTACTGAAGCTGGTGAAAAATTAGAATGATATTTTGTGTCATTGTTTTGTTTCCATTGAAATATTCCATGATATTTTTAAAGAAGAAGAAGAAGAAGAAAGGAAAAAAATAAACTAGAAACTGAATATAAGAAGATAAGAACATAAGAATGGCCCTACTGGGTCAGACCAAAGGTCCATCTAGCTCAGTGTCCTGTCTTCTAACAGTGGCCTGTGCCAGGTGCCCCAGAGGGAATGAACAGAACAGGAAATCATCAAGTGATCCATTCCCTGTTGCTCATTCCCAACTTCTGAAAAACTGAAAAGATTTTGGCTTTTGAAAACCATTTAACTTACTTTTTTGGTAGGTATCTTCAACTTTTGGAAAAGATTTCTGTTTTTGAAAAATGTTACTAAACACTGAAACTTTTTTACAAAAGAGTTTTCCATCTCTAGGTTTTCATTCTCCCCCACTCAGAAAATTACATCCAAAATTATATTTTTTCTGCCACCAAATAATTTTTAGTGAAACTCAATTAAAATTCCATTTGGATAGGCATTTTTGACTACCTTAACTCATTACGAATTATCTTCCAAACTGTAATTATTATCCCCATTTTACAGATGATATACTGAGAAATGCTGAGGTGAAGTGACTGAACAAAGTCAGAGGAATAGCTCAGGATGTCCTGGCCCCTAGCCCTTTAATAAATAATAACAATAGTATTACAGATGAATAAGAACCATTCTAAGGACAAAACTTGAGTCGAATAATTTGATTTAAGCTATTAACATGTGAGTGATACCAGTAGCATAGAATCATAGAATAGAATATTAGGGTTGGAAGAGACCTCAGGATTCATAGATTCATAGATTCTAGGGCTGGAAGGGACCTCGAGAGGTCATCGAGTCCAGCCCCCTGCCCTCATGGCAGGACCAAATACTGTCTAGACCATCCCTGATAGACATTTATCTAACCTACTCTTAAATATCTCCAGAGATGGAGATTCCACAACCTCCCTGGGCAGTTTATTCCAGTGTTTAACCACCCTGACAGTTAGGAACCTTTTCCTAATGTCCAACCTAAACCACCCTTGCTGCAGTTTAAGCCCATTGCTTCTTGTTCTATCCTCAGAGGCTAAGATGAACAAGTTTTCTCCCTCCTCCTTATGACACCCTTTTAGATACCTGAAGACCGCTATCATGTCCCCTCTCAGTCTTCTCTTTTCCAAACTAAACAAATCCAATTCCTTCAGCCTTCCTTCATAGGTCATGTTCTCTAGACCCTTAATCATTCTTGTTGCTCTTCTCTGGACCCTCTCCAATTTCTCCACATCTTTCTTGAAATGCGGTGCCCAGAACTGGTCACAATACTCCAGTTGAGGCCTAACCAGTGCAGAGTAGAGCGGAAGAATGACTTCTCGTGTCTTGCTCACAACACACCTGTTAATGCAGCGCAGAATCAAGTTTGCTTTTTTTGCAACAGCATCACACTGTTGACTCATATTTAGCTTGTGCTCCACTATAACCCCTAGATCCCTTTCTGCCGTACTCCTTCCTAGACAGTCTCCTCCCATTCTGTATGTGTGAAACTGATTGTTCCTACCTAAGTGGAGCACTTTGCATTTGTCCTTATTAAACTTCATCCTGTTTACCTCTGAACATTTCTCCAATTTGTCCAGATCATTTTGAATTATGACCCTATCCTCCAAAGCAGTTGCAATCCCTCCCAGTTTGGTATCATCTGCAAACTTAATAAGCGTACTTTCTATGCCAATATCCAAGTCGTTGATGAAGATATTGAACAGAGCCGGTCCCAAAACAGACCCTTGCGGAACCCCACTCGTTATACCTTTCCAGCAGGATTGGGAACCATTAATAACTACTCTCTGAGTACGGTTATCCAGCCAGTTGCACACCCACCTTATAGTAGCCCCATCTAAGTTGTATTTCCCTAGTTTATTGATAAGAATATCATGCGAGACTGTATCAAATGCCTTACTAAAGTCTAGGTATACCACATCCACCGCTTCTCCCTTATCCACAAGACTTGTTATTCTATCAAAGAAAGCTATCAGATTGATTTGACATGATTTGTTCTTTACAAATCCATGCTGGTTATTCCCTATCACCTTACCACCTTCCAAGTGTTTGCAGATGATTTCCTTAATTACTTGCTCCAAACCTCTAAGGGTGGCGATTCCACCCCCTCCCTAGATAACTCATTCCAGTGCTTCACCACCCTCCTAGTAAAATAGTGTTTCCTAATATCCAACCAAGGCCACTGCAAAGTGAGACCATTGCTTCTTGTTCTGTTATCTGCCACCACTGAGAAAGAGCTGAGCTCCATCCTCTTTGGAACTCCCCTTCAGGTAGTTGGAGGCTGCTATCAAATCCGCCCCCTCACTCTTCTCTTCTGCAGGCTAAATAACCCCAGTTCCCTCAGCCTCTCCTCGTAAGTCATGTACCCCAGCCCCCTAATAATTTTCATTGCCCTCTGCTGGACTCTCTCCAATTTGTCCACATCCTTTCTGTAGTGATGGGACTAAAACTGGACACAATACTCCAGGTGTGGCCTCACCAGTGCTGAAGAAAGGGGAAAAATCACTTCCCTCAATCTGCTGGCAATGATCCTACTAATACAGCCCAATATGCCATTAGCCTTCTTGGGAACAAGGGCACACTGCTGACTCATATCCAGTTTCTGGTCCACTGTAATCCCCAGGTCATGTTCTGCAGAACTGCTGCTTAGCCAGTTGGTCCCCAGCCTGTAGCAGTGCAGGACTCTACATTTGTCCTTGTTGAACATCATCAGATTTCTTTTGGCCCAATCCTTCAATTTGACTAGATCAGTCTGGACCCTATTCCTACCCGCCAGTGTATCTACCTCTCCCCCCATCTGGTAATTGTCACAGGACAAAGACTGCAGGCAAAGAGGCTGGACATAGCTGTTGTAGAGAAACAAGCCCATGTTCATTGATATTGCCAGAGGAGCAGACAGAAACATGGAAAAGGAACGAGAAGAGGGCGAAGTTTGAAGATCTCTACCACAAAGTGCCAGGATTATGAACAAAGATGATCCTGGCGATTACTGGAGAACTCGGAGCGACCCCTAAGGAGATGAATGAGCAGATCAAGAATGCAAGACATCATAGTGAGTGACCTCCAGCAGACAGCGCTCTTAGGCACGGTGAGCATTTTAAAGAAAGTCAAAGTGGAATGAGGGTATTTGAGCCACTAAAATGCAGGCATTCTGAGGTGGGTTTAACGAAACCTCTGTCTAACCAGAACCTGTGGAGTCTGTTTGTGGTCAGGATTAACCGGTGACTCATGGGGATAAATTTTAGACAGTAGCTTTCCCCTTTGTCTGCTTAAACATCTTGTGTTCTGTGAAGACTGTTTAACTACAAAACTTTGGGGCAGTTCTCTGGCCTGTGTCCTCGGACTAGGTGATCCCAGTAGTCCCTTCTGGCCTTGGAATCTGTGAATCTATGAAACAAAATATAACAAAACAAACAAATAAATAATAATAATAACTAACGTTCCCATCATGTAATACTGAGGGGTAACAATAATAAAAATGTGTATGATAGATGCCCCTGAGAGCTGTGGCCCACTGCATGAGGTAACACAGAAAGAGCTCACAGTCTAAATAGACAAGATGGGCCAAGGAAACGGAGACCCTGGTTGTTGCGTAAGGTGAGCCAGTAGGAAGAGCTGGGAGTAGAACCCAACGATCCTAACACAGAAGTTTAGAAACTCCCAGCTCTTTGCGATTTTGGTCTGAGCCCTCTCTGACTTTTGAGTATGAGCAGCTTACATGGTATTTATTTTCCTCACGTAGTATGTGTGAGATGGACACACTGAGTGTCGAAAGCTTATGAGCGTAGACATACAGAATCATTTACTTTGGTGAGAGAGATTTCTTGTAACATTTGTATTGACCTGGCGGCCCCATTCTCCTAGCTGCAGCACAAACACCTAGTGAGAGACACCCCGTATCACACAGAATTTGTATTTTAAACACAAAACATAAGGGAGGGGAAACTGAGGCACAGAGTGATGCGACTTGGGCCAGGTCACACAGCAGGTCAGTGGCAGGGCCAGGAATAGATGCCAGGTCTCCTGAGTACCAGGCCTGTGCCCCTACCAATTGGACTCATTCTTTTATACCCTACTGCCTCTCTGTGATTGTGATCACTTGAGTTTCCGGGAACTTTCAGGAAAGCACACTACAGTAACTTTTCCTGTACTCCTGTGCTGTGCAGGGCTCTAGAGAGCGAGTGCCTGAAAGCCCTTAGGGGAACAGACATGGATAAATATCCTTCCAGCAATTAGCCACACACAGCTCGTCTACAGAGAGCAACAGGTCTCAGTATATTTCCAGCAGGCCAGGCTCAATGTGAGCAGAGAATGGTTTCTCTTAATACAGTGACAGGAGCATTTAGATTGATAGATAAACAGACAAGAGGAGGCTGGGGTTGGAGGAGAGAAGAGCTGGGAGGATTCCACACACACCGGCAAGGTAAGTTTGCTGTTGCAATGAAATACATGTGGGGTTTTCAGAGGTCCCCTTTAAGAGGAAAAAACGTAAATGGACACTGTATTTTTTTCAGACTTTGAGTTTGGCCATGGAAGAACGAAGCAGCCCAGATCAGGGGTTACTTTAGGGAAGTGATGATAGAATGTTTGTGCCTCAGTTTCCTCCCATGGAAAGTGGGGGAATTAATCAAAGTTACTCAGATATTTTTTTTAAGTGGATCAAGAAGCCTAAGTGAACATTGTCTGTAAGCATTACACACGGGTGTCTTGGGTTTGATAGTTCATGGGAAATGTTACGGGGTCCATTTAGCAGTGACTGAGCAAAGAGGGAGGGAAAGAGGGAACAATTCCAATACATGACAAACAGGCAGAGATAAAAAAATAGATCTCTCTCTCTCTCTCTCTCTCTCTCTCTCACTGACTGTCCCTCATGTACAAATGAAAAACAAGTGCAGAATCCATCTATCCATGTATTCATCTAATTATTTGTTGTTACTTCTTTCTCTTGCTTTACCTTTATGTTTGTTAATTTTTCCGTTAATTTGTTGTTACTTCTAGCTAACTTGCTATCTATTTGCTGTTACTTCTCCTCCTTTCTATTAGTTTGACATTTTATTATGTTCATTTTCTTGGCATAAATTGTCCCTGAGAGTCAAAGGCGTTGAATTCTCCCTGTCATTGTACAACACTGAACAGTCAAACATGCTTCCGGATTTTGGGTACAGAGACTGCAGGCTTTTTGGTCCCATGGCACATACCCTGGAAAATCCATGCCAAAGATTGGAAATGTATTGACTAGGATGCACAAGGAAAGGAATCAAAGCAAGACATAAAGCATATTGAAATTGAAACAGAGTGGTTCTGTAAAACAACCGTAATTAAAACTCAGTCAAGTTCCCTTTTCAGAGAGATGGTGTTAGAGCTTGTCTACATGGTGCAGAAGTCCACGGCAGAGGGGTGTATACTCTACTGTGCACTAGCTTGTCACACTCCCAAAGGACTCTAGTGCACACTGATGTAGTTCTGTTGGACAACTGTTGCTCTGGATACTGGCTCACGCCCCTGGTCTGGGATGTTACATGGTGGGTCTGGTCAGGTCTCTATTCTTTGCTGATCCTTGTCAGCCTGGTCCCAGCTGGATGGGACATCTCAGCTCACTGTGCTCATGCTGTATGGTGCAGTTGGTCTCAGGATCAGGTGAAAAGCTGACAGAGAGGATGATAATGGGGGAGGGAAATGGAGGGGAAACGAGAGGAGGATCTCAAATCTATCAGTCTGTGATCCTCACTGGTCCAGTGCTGATGGCCAGGTGTATCCACTGGTGACCCGTGGTCTGGTTGTACAATGAGTCAATGATCCTCAAGGCTCATGAGCAAAGGACAGAGTCTCTGGAGTTGAAGGAAAGGCCTGTCAGTGGATCCCCTGGGAATTTCCCAAGAGTCTGTTCCCCAATTGATGCCCCCATGTTTTGAAGGACCACAAAACGGGATTATGGTCCGACTACCCCATTGGCTCATTATAGTGTCCATCAGCTAGGTCTAGTTTCCAACAAACATATTTTGGTTTCTCTTCAATGAAATTATAATGCAGCCTTTAATTAAATGACCACATATTACATTGTCCACTGGACCCCTGCTTTGTTCAGTGCACGGGATGGACAGGACTCACTGAGTAAGCTGCTTTTCAGTATTTTGTTTTCTCCTCATTCTTCAGTGTGTGGCCCCAGGCCTTATTCACAGAACATTCCTCTAACCTGGATCCAAAGATTTTCAAAATTGTAATAAAAAAATCAAATTTCAAAATTTCACTTGAAATTATTTTTTTTTAAAGTGGGTGTCAGAATGGGTAATCATTAGTCCTTCTGAAAGCTCATTTATCTTCTTCCTTGTTGATGCAACTTGTAATTGATTGGGTGGGAGGGAGAAAGGAAAGGAGGGTGCTCAATCTTGCAGTTCATAAACAAGACGGACGATCATTGATATCAATGGAAGTAAACTACAGCACAATTCAAGACAGCCCAGATCAGCGGCACTTGATCTTGACTGGATCTTGATCCTGCGGCATTCTACTACTATTTTAGGTGACAAATCTGAGGAACTGTCTCAGATTGAGATGTCATCAGAGGTTTTAGAAAAAAAATGATAAACTAAACATAAATAAATCACCAGGAACAGATGGGATTCACCCAAGAGTTGTGAAGGAACTCAAATGTGAAATTGCAGAACTACTAACTGTAGTCTGTAACCTTTCATTTAAGTCAGCCTCTGTACTAAATGACTGGACGATAGCTAATGTGACGCCAATTTTTTAAAAAGGCTCCAGACATGATCTTGGCAATTACAGGCCGGTAAGCCTCATTTCAGTACTTGGCAGATTGGTTGAAACTACAGAAAAGAACAGAACGTTTAGACACATAGATGAACATGATTGATTGGGGAAGAGTCAATGTGATTTTTTCAAAGGGAGATCGTGCTTCACTAATCTATTAGAATTCTTTGAGGGGGGTCAACAAGTATGTGGACAAGGGAGATCCAGTGGATATAGAGTACTTAGATTTTCAGTGAACCTTTGACAAGGTCCCTCACCAAAGGCTCTTAAGCAAAGTAAACTGTCATGGGATAAGAGGGAAAGCCCTCTCATGGATCAGTAAGGGGTTAAAAGAAGGGAAACAAAGGGTAGGAATAAATGGTCAGTTTTCAGAATGGAGAGAGTTAAATAGTGGTGTCCCTCAGGGCTCTGTACTGGGACCAGTCCTATTCAACATATTCATAAATGATCTGGAAAAAGGGGTAAACAGTGAGGTGGCAAGATAGTTAAATCCAAAGCAGACTGCAAAGAGTTACAAAGAACCTTTGGAAAACTGGGTGATTGGGCAACAAAATGGCAGATGAAATTCAATGTTGAAAAATGCAAAGTAATGCACATTGGAAAACATAATCCCAACTATACATGTAAAATGATGGGGTTTAAATTAGCTGTTACCACTCAAAAAAGATCTTGGCGTCATTGGGGATAGTTCTCTGAAAACATGCACTCAATGTGCAGTTGCTATCACAAAGCAAACAGAATGTTGCGAATCACTAGGAAAAGGATAGATAATATAATAAGAGAAAAAATATCATATCGCCTCTATATAAATCCATGGCACACCCACATCTTGAATACTTCATGCAGATGTGGACTCCCCATCTCAAAAAAGATATATTGGAACTGGAAAAGTTTCAGAAAAGGGAAACATAAATGATTAGGGATATGGAACAGCTTCCATATGAGGAGAGATTAATAAAACTTGGATTTTTCAGCTTGGAAGAGACGACTAAGGAGGGATATGACAGAGGTCTATAAAATCATGACTGGTGTGGAGAAAGTAAAGGAGGAAGTTTTATTTACTCCTTGTCTCATAACACAAAAACTAGGGCACATCAAATGATATCAATAAGCAGCAGGTTTAAAGCAAACAAAAAGAAGTATTTTTTCACACAATGCACAGTCAACTTGTGGAACTCTTTTGTCAGAGGATGTTGTGAAGGCCAAGACTATAACAGGGTTCAAAAGGGAACTAGGTATATTCCTGGAGGATAGGTCCATCAATGGCTATTAGCCAGGATGGGGAGGGATAGTGTCCCTAGCCTGTATTTGCCAGAAGCTGGGAATGGGCAACAGAGGATGGGTCACTTGTTGATCACCTGTTCTGTCATTTCTCTGGGGCACCTGGCATTGGTCAATGTGGAAAGACGGGACACTGGGCTAGATGGATCTTTGGTCTGACCCAGTATGGCCGTTCTTCTGTTCTGATGTACTACTGCTCTTACTGCTAATAAGAGCACTGTGCAGTATTGCTAGGTTTTTTAACAGTGGAACAGTATGGTGCAGTGATTAGGGTGGGTGGCTTGGAGTCAGGGCTCCTTGGCTCTGTTCCCAGCTCTGGGCTCAGAGTGTAATCTAATGGTTATGGGAGGGGCTCTATGAAATGAAGATGAGATTTGCCTCACTTTATACTTCTTTGAGTGGAAAGGTATACAGACCCCTACAAAGCAATTGGTGCTTACTCTGCTTTACTTCAGCTTGGTGCAAATCAGCAGCGATCTCATTCGGTCAATGGGCCTGACTCTCCTCTCACTGCTCAGTGTAAATCCAGGCTAACTCCACTGGAGTCAATGGTTCCTGAACTCCCCTTCCCATATTACACCCATCTGCACAAGCCAAGGTGAATTAAGGTGGTTTTCACAAAAGGAGAGTTCTTTTACTGATGTAATCCTGACCATTGCCCTTCTCCTTCCCTCCAGAGACAGCGCATGATGTGCTGAGGAAGAAAATGTCCAACCAAACGTCCTTGACCCAGTTCCTTCTCCTGGGATTCTCTGAGGTTCGGGAGCTGCAGATTTTGCACTTTGTGGTGTTCCTGGTGATTTACCTGGCAGCCCTGCTGGGGAACCTTCTCATCATCACAGCCGTAGCCATCGACCACCATCTTCACACCCCCATGTACTTCTTCCTGGTGAATCTGTCCATTATAGACCTCGGCTCCATCTCTGTTACCATCCCCAAATCCATGGTCAATTCCCTAATCAACTCCAGCTCCATTTCCTATGCTGGATGTGTCACCCAAGTCTTTTTCCTCATCTTCTTGATGGGAGCAGATTTTTCCCTTCTCACCATCATGGCATACGACCGATATGTCGTCATCTGCCAACCACTGCACTATGAGCGAGTGATGAACAGGAGAGCTTGTGCCCAAATGGCAGCAAGTGCCTGGATTGGTGGAATTCTTTACTCTGCACTGCACACCGGGAACACATTTGCAGTCACTTTCTGTGCAGGCAACATAGTGGATCAATTCTTCTGTGAAATCCCCCAGCTCCTAAAGCTGGCCTGCTCTGACTTTAACTTCAGTGAAATTGGGGCTCTCATCTTTAGTGCATGCATAGTCTTAAGCTGTTTTGTTTTTATAATTGTGTCGTATGTTGAGATTTTCAACACAGTGCTGAGAATCCCCTCTGAGCAGGGCCGGCATAAAGCCTTCTCCACCTGCCTCCCTCACCTCACTGTGGTCTCCTTGTTTGTTTGCACCGGCATCTTTGCCTACCTGAAACCCACCTCCAGCTCAGCATCAGCTATGGACCTTGTGGTGGCTGTTCTCTATTCCGTGGTGCCTCCAATGATGAATCCGGTCATCTACAGCATGAGGAACAAGGAGATCAAATCTTCATTAAGGAGACTGACTGTGGGGAGGTTACTCACCAAGAATTAATTGTCTCTCTTTCTCCAGTAAATATTCTTTCAGTTTGTGTCTCCCAGGCCATGTCAGTTATTTCCATGACAACACAGTTTATGCAGAAGTGGGCCAGATTCTGCTCTCTGTTGCCCCCAGCTGATGTCAGTGCAGTTGGGCTGATTTACATCAGCAGAAGATGTGAGCCAATCCTGGAGTTAAGCTGGTGAGCATTTCATGGGAGGGAAGAATCAGCCTTTCATTCTGGGCCCAAGCAATGCCCATTAAACTGTGTTGCCACTTACACCTGTTCCATAGACACTCGAAAGCAAGGATGGTAACTTCTTTCCCTTGGGGGTATAAATCAGGACCCAGAGACTTTAAGGTCAGAAGGGACCATAGTGATCATCTAGTCTGACCTCCTGCATATTGCAGGTCGCAGAACCTCACCCACCCACTCCTGTAATAGTCCCTGAGCCTGTGGCTGAATTACTGACATCCTCAAATCATGGTGTAAACACTTCTAATTACAGAGAATTCACCATTTACACTAGTTTAAACCTGCAAGTGACCCATGCACCGCACTGCAGAGGAAGGTGAAAATCCCCCAGCGTCTCTGGCAATCTGACTCCAAATATGGTGATCAGTAAGACCGTGAGCATGTGGGCAAGACCCACAAAGCAGATACCTGGGAAAGAATTATTTGTAGTAATTCAGACTCTTCCCCATCTAGTGTCCCATCTCCAGGAGTTGGGGATTTTTGCTACTGGCAGTTGCCGATGGGCCACATACCATTGTAGGCAGTCTCATCATGCCATCCGCTACATAAGCTTATCACGCTCAGTCTTGAAGCCAGTTAGGTTTTTTGTCCCCACTTCTTGCCTTGGAAGGCTGTTCCACGTGGCATCAAAGAAGTCAGACTGGCTTGGTGCAAATCAGCAGCGATCTCATTCGGTCAATGGGCCTGACTCTCCTCTCACTCTGCCCTGTGTAAATCTGGACTATGGGGATCTGGCTTCCTGATTTCAATGGAGCTACATCCATTTACACCAGCCAGGGACTGGGCCCATTGACGCCCATGCTGTGATGCCAATTTAAACAAGCTGTGGATCTGACATGTACGTTTTAATACCAAGGAGCTCAGTCTTTTCAGCTTAACAAAGAGAAGGTAAAGGGCTGACTTAAGCACAGTCTACAAGTACCTACACGGGAACAAATCCTTCATAATGGGCTCTCCGGTCTAGCACCCAAAGGTAGAACATGATCCAAAGACTGAACATTGAAGTTAAACAAATTCAGACTAGAAATAAGGTGTAAATTCTTAACCACCACAACCATTTACCGAGTTTTGTGGTCAAGAAGACAGACTGGCTAATCACAATGGTCCCTTCTGGCCTGGGAATCTATAAATATTGTTGGTTGATGACCACATTGCTGTGAGTTATGGCTTGCTTCTAACTTTGCAGATAAACCTTTAGAGCTACATGTGGATTCTAATTGTGCAAATCTAGACTCTACACTATTGTGGTTTTGCATGTGTAAATGACCTGAACACGATTGTGAGTTTGCATGCAGAGTGGACACTACTGTGTGTTTGTGTATATATGGGCAGTGCAGTAGTGTGTGTGTGAGGGCTGTATGTTGTTGTGTGGTACTAGATGTCAATGTGCCTTCATAGAAACTACATAGGTCTTGAACACAGGCCCTGTAGATTTTTATGCAGGATCCCATAATGCCTTTGCTACAAGCACTAAGTGAATTAGTACAGAGGCAATAGCAGACTCCTAAGCTGCTGTACAAGCTCTGACCACTAGAGGGGGACAAGGAGCCACACTTTGTTAGCCTGGGTTACGTGCACATTTCTGGAGTGTGAGAATCTGAGTGACCGTGTGTACCTGAGAATAAACAATGACATGGGATTAGTGGGAATGTCGGTGCGGCTCTGGCCTCGAGGATGAGCGAGGTGATTTCAGTTCAGATAAAGCAGCCGCACAGAATCACTCTTACGTATGCCGCTCACTGATCTTTGTGTGTTACAAATTCCCTCTGCGCCCAATCCCCAGAGCCCATGAGTCTGTCACATCCCTGCCAGGGAGTCTGGCTCTTTAGGTCAACGTACAACCTTATCTCTGGTGATACTTGGTGCAACCACAAGGTACCAGCCAAGATGGTGACCACAATATACATGCAATAGGGGCCCTATTTCTATATTTATCCTCGAATCATAGAATCGTAGGACTAGTCCAGTCCCTTGCACACATGGCAGGACTAAGTATTTTCTAGACCTTCCCTGACAGGAGTTTGTCTAACCTGCTCTTAAAAATCTCCAGTGATGGAGATTCCACAACCTCCCTTGGCAATTTATTCCAATGCTTAACTATCCTGAGAGTTAAGAGGTTTTCCCTAATGTTCAACCTAAACTTCCCTTTCTACAATGTAAGCCCATTGTTTATTGTCCTCAAAGGTTATCTTATCTTATCTTATCTTATCTTATCTTATCTTATCTTATCTTATCTTATCTTATCTTATCTTATCTTATCTTATCTTATCTTATCTTATCTTATCTTATCTTATTATCAAAGGTTAAGGAGAACAATTTTTCTCCCTCCTCCTTGTAACAACCTTTCATGTACTTGGAAACTGCTATCATGTCCCTGTGACACTCTGTCCTCCAAAGCACTACCCTAGCACCCCCATATTTTCCATGGTGATATGACTATGTACAAATTATTCCTTGTGAGGTATCATTTAAAAACCTTAGTATCAAAAACATTAATATATTTTTGCATTGTATGTGCTATCACTGTATGGGAAGTTAAGAAGTTTACTATGTGTGTGTTACTGAAATATATTCTAAGATTGGAAACACCCATAACCAGCCTTTCAGGTACAACAGTGGAGAAGCCAGCCAGCGCTGATGGCCCATTAAGGGGAATCCACCATGCCAAGGAATATCACAGGACAATGATATTACAGTATACAATGAAGGCTTCTCAGAGGGAGCATGTAAAGAATGGAGACTGCTTTACTTACATCATAGGAAAGGATATTTTCAGCAAACCGGAGGAAGCTATAAAGGGGGGAAGTGACATCATTACTGGTCTCACTCCCCCAACAACTCAACACCCATAAAGACATCTTTTGGACAAAGGCTTTGAATGGAGGAGGTGGTCCCAGACTGAAAAAAGGAATATCAGCTTGTGTCTGAGGGAACTATACCATCAGGGTGAGACATTGTTTGAGTCAAATCCTGTCTAGTTTATCAAACTCAGATTGTAATTTTGCTTTTATTTATTTGGTAACCAACTTTGATCTGTACATTTATTACTTATAATCACTTAACATCCATCTTTCTATAGCAAACAAATCTGTTTTATGTTGTACAAAAATAGTGTGTTTTGCTTGAAGTGCTTGGGGAATTTGCTCAGTGTACAGAAGCTGGTGCACATCGACTTTCCTTTGTACAAGTTGCAGATTGAGTAATAAACTTTCACCAGTGAGGCTTCTGACCAGATGTGATGGGGTGTACCTACCCTGAACCAGCCATAGAGCATTGCTGAGGGAGAAAGGGTAGGAAGCAGCTCAGGGGACTTAAACTTTTCTCCAGTGAGTGAACTGCGGAACCAGTCAGTGATTTTTGGGAGGATGCAGGGTATGGGCGCTGGTCCAGCATGCACTGGGGGCAGGTTCCCTGCCTGCCTTCCCTGCTGCAGCGCTGCTCCAGGAAGAGGCCGGAACCTGGGGGAGGAGGAGCACAGGGGTCTGTGTCACTGTAGCGTCTAGGCACTGCCCCAGGAGCTCCCATTGGCCGTGGTTTCCCATTCCTGGCCAATGGGAGCTGCTGGAGGAGGTGCCTGGATGCAACAGTGACACAGACCCCTGAGCCCCTCCTCCCCCAGGTTCCAGGAGCTTGCCGGAGCGGCGCAGGGGCAGGGTGGCCAGGCAGGAGCCTGCCCTGCCCCCAGTGAGCGCTGGGTCGGAGCCGCTGTACGTAAACGGTGGGGGGTGGGGAGTGGGGAGCTCGCAGGCCCCGTGTTTGAGACCCCTGCTCAAGGCTCATCCGGCCCTTTCACTATTACTACTACTACAGCCATGTGGGAAGTAATGGTATCGGCGAGGTGTGAGCCTGAGCAGATCAGCTGTGACTACTGGGCTCTGGAAGTGAGCATGAAGGAGCTGGG
Organism: Chelydra serpentina; assembly: GCA_037349315.1. Taxonomy (NCBI): domain Eukaryota; kingdom Metazoa; phylum Chordata; order Testudines; family Chelydridae; genus Chelydra; species Chelydra serpentina. The sequence goes on from JBAIAC010000084.1 coordinate 2,034,043, forward strand.
GTCAGGTGGTGTTATTTTTGATCCTCCCGGTAGGGGCCAAGGCAGAGACCGACACATCCCGGAGGTGAATGCCTGGCTGTGCAGATGGTGTCGCCAGGAGGGCTTCAGCTTCCTCGGCCATGGGATGCTGTTCTGAGAAGAAGGCGTCCTGAGCAGAGATGGGGTCCATCTATGTAAGAAAGGGAAAAGTATCTGTGGCTACAGACTGGCTAACCTATGAGTCTGGCTTTAAACTAAGTTTGAAGGGGGCAGGAAACAAAATCCCACAGGTAGTCCAGAACATGGAGACCTGGGTGAAGGATTGGAATCTGGGGGAAACGTGGGACATCGCAGCATGAACAAAGGAGAGACAAGAGGGAACATAGAGGGGAAATCTAACAGACATCTTAGATGTATATCTTCTAATGAGAGAGATATGGGAATAAAAAGGAAGAACTAGAAATACAAGTAAAAGGATTAGTGTTGTGCGTCAACTCCTTGGACATGTCATGAGTGCACTCACCAGACATCCCAACCATCCAAACTGGAATCAGTCGACCCCAGGAGACCAGCCTCAGCAGAGACCAAGGACCAGTCCTGATCTGAAGGGACCACCTCAGAAGTGGGAGAGGGTAGTTCAATCTCACAGTCGCAGTCACTTCATCCTCTCTCCATGGAGACTGTGATATCCATCAAAATGGACAATTGTTGCCAATCAAATGTTGCGGTGGGTTATGTAGGGATGAGTTCAAATCTGGGGCATACAATACATCAGTGTGCTGTGTGACAGCTACAAGTCATTTTAGGGATCCGTCAATGTTTGTATTTGATGTCTTCTTGTTATTAAGACAATATATAAAATAATTATTTGGAGTCATATTTGCAATTGTAACTTTTGTTCTGCACCCCCAAATTACATCATATTTGCACATGCAAATTGTATATTTAGTTTGGAATTTCAAAGGAGGGTCAGGTAGTTAATGCACTAGAAAGGAATTCAGAAGAACTTGATTCAGGCCCTGGTTCTCAAAGGCTTTTAGGCCCATACCTCCCATGGGCCTTGACTTCTTGTTTTGCCACTGGCATACTCAGTGACATTGGGCAATAGCCAATACTTAGGGGTTGTCTTATTAAAATAGGCCCAGCTGAAAATCATGTTCATACCACCAACCCTCCCTCTCACCCCGCCTCCCACGCAAAACACATACATTTAGCTGTAAGCCTTCAATGGGACTTCTCTCATATTTAAAGTTAAGCACTGGCTTATAATTTTTTTAAGATTAGCATCATAGTTCAGAATAGTCAAAGGACCTGGGTTTTAAATTCAGATGTAGTATACACAACCATTCAAAAACATGGTTTAAAAAATAATAATAATAACAATAATAAAGAAGCCAACTTCAATGATCTAGACACAATTGGATCCTTGTGTGGATGAGAGACCATTGGAGAAATCCCAATCTATCCTTAGAAGCAAATGGATAACCTCTCTGTTTTGCTCTGATCTTTGAGTACACACCCCCGTGTCTCCGTCTTGCGCCTGTCCCTCTCTTAGTGTTGAACCACGTGATTCTCCCTCTCAAACTTGGTCCCAGGTTATAGCAATTTGTGCACCCACCGTGATTTCTCCCACCGTGCTTGATATATGCAGTTCTTCCCACAGAAGCTGTGACCAGTAGTAAGTGGAGTGACTAGCCTGGCCTTCACCGTACAAAGTACAATTATGTTATGATTAGGAAAAAAGCCTAACATAAGAAAAAATATCATCCAATTCCAGATCGATCATTACAGTAGTGTGAAGGAAAATCTGGAGGGGGGGTGGTCAAAACTTTGGTCAAGCTGTGTGGGCCTTAAAACTTTGGATAAGCTTGTGTTCAGGCTGTGCTGAACTTTGGTTCAGCTTGTGTCTGTGTATAGGAGGAAGGAGGGGGAGGCAGAAGTGGAAAATTCCTCAAACAGAACAATTTGAAATAGCAGAAGTCTAAGAAATAGATAACCGCAGTTAGGAAAAAGGGTAGACAGTGAATAACAGGAAAAGCCTAAATATGGAAAATGCTCATTTTGCTGGCTTTGCTTTTGACCTGCATTGAATTTGCAATGTATTCCAAATAAGGTAATTAATACGGAAATATGTGTAATTTGTCTGCGGTTTTAACCTTTATAAGCTGGTTAAAGTTTAAGAAGGGCAGAGCAGCTTGCCACCTTGCATGGGGCTATGCTGACTCTCCTTGCATATATGCTCATATAAAATAAAGGAGCCTCAGGCGATTCTGATCCAAACACAATGTGTGGCTTATTTTCCACAGCAGTAGTTTGGTAGGATAAAAATTTGGGTTTATTACCCAGACTCGGTTTGTCTTTAGGAAACATTGCAATAGCTTTCTCTTCCAAAATGTCTTTCCACCATAGCAAGAAGAATACAGTATTTATTTATTTAAATAAAAAAAATAATACACCTAATTATATAAGGGTGTAGGTTCCCTAACACATCATAAATAAGAAAATAAAATCCCATCACCATGAAAACAAACATTTAAACAGCAACTCAGTTACTTACACACTTACAGAAACTATTTTTAATTCTTCATCATTGGGGAAAGGAAAACTCTAAGTCTCCCAGAAAACCCTTTCAAAGATTTTATGACATTGACACATTGAATAGATGACAAAATAAATGGATACCCCCACTTAATCAAACATATTCCACCCTGCAAATTCCTATCTCCCAAAAGTCACTTGGAACAAAGTAACAAGTCAACCAATGAATCAATAAAATGAAACTCCATGAAAAAGAGACAATGAAGCAAACAAACAAGCCAAGCCTCTCATACCCCAATCACAATTTTTATCAGAAAAAAGGAGAAGCACCGGAAAGTTCATAAAGTCCATTAGTGATTTAGCTATGCCTATTGATATTCTGTGCAACATGTTCAGATAGCAAGGTGATGTTACCAGTATAAGACAGATAGATAGGTGTGTATGTACATTTATGGATAGATATTTAGATTTTCATGGTATAAACACTGGTGTAAATAGAAATTAACTCAATTTACTTCAGTGGAGTTAGACCGGATTTTATGAATCCATAAACACATTGCACCCTATGTTCCAAGCAGACAGTTTGTCATCGGTTGATTATATTCATAAAGAAGCTCAGAATGAAATATGAATCAAATATCAATGATGGACATATTAATTCTTGGTGAATAACCTCCACACAATCAGTTTCTTTAATGCAGCTTTGATCTCCTTGTTCCTCATGCTGTAGATGATCGGATTCATCACTGGAGGCACCAGGGAATAGAGAACACCCATCATGAGATCCAGACCTGATGCTGAGCTGGAAGTGGGTTTCAGGTAGGCAAAGAAGCCAGTGGAAAGAAACAAAGAGACCACAGTGAGGTGAGGGAGGCAGGTGGAGAAGGCTTTACGCTGGCCCTGCTCAGAGGGGATTCTCAGCACGGCTTTAAAGATCTGAACATAAGACACAATTATAAAAACAAAGCAGTTAAAACTTACAAACACACTAAAGGCAAGAAGCCCAACTTCACTGAGGTACGAGTCAGAGCAAGTGAGCTTGAGTAGCTGGGGGATTTCACAGAAGAACTGGTTGATGACATTGGACTGGCAGAAGGGTAACCTGAAGGTGTTCCCGGTGTGCAGGGCAGAGTAGACAATACCAGTAATCCAGGCACTGGCTGCCATTTGGACACAAGCTCTCCTGTTCATTACGCTCTCGTAGTGCAGAGGTTGGCAGATGGCGACATGTCGGTCGTACGCCATGATGGTGAGTAAGGCAAGATCAGCTGCAGTGAAGAGGAAAAAAAGAAAAAGTTGGGCGACACATCCTGGATAAGAAATCACCCTGGTGTTCATGAGGGAATTGGCCATGGATTTGGGGATGGTGACAGAGATGGAGCCCAGGTCTAGGATGGACAGATTCATCAGGAAGAAGTACATGGGGGTGTGAAGATGGTGGTCGAGGGCTATGGCTGAGATAATGAGAAGATTCCCCATCAGTCCTGCCAGGTAAATCACCAGAAACACCACAACATGCAAAATCTGCAGCTCCCGAACATCAGAGAATCCCAGGAGAAGGAACTCGGTCATCTTGGTTTGGTTGGACATTTTCTTTCTCAGTTCATTGTGTGATGGCTGTGGAGGGAAGGACAAAGACGGTGGGGGGATTTCAGTGACAGAGGGAATGACCCCGATTCCCCGCAGCAATATCTCATGATGTGAGTGTCAACAATGCACAGCGCTCGTCACTGCTGTGAACTAGGATTGGTGAGTTATCACACAATAGAAAATTGGCTCTGCTCTCTTAATGTCAAAGGAGCTGCAGCAGTTTGCGCCATGAAACTAAAATTCTAAAATGCCAACACTGCCTGATATCCATTTCCGGGGAAATATGACATAGACTCACTCAGTATCCTGCGTGAGAGCTCGTCTGTAGTGATTCCACTGGAGCATCACAGCGATGGCCTGTTGCCTGCTTATGTATTGATTTGTGACACAAGATTCCATTTCCAGCTCGTAACATCACTCAGCTACCTGTCCGCTGTGTCAGTTACCTCTGTCACTTTATGCCTGTGCGGGTCAGTGGCTGTCAGGAGACTTGGAGTCTGTTCTTGGCCCTACCACTGACCTGCTGTGTGTCGTTGGCACAGTCACTTCCCCTCCCTGTGCCTCTGTTTCCCCTCCCTCCATCCCATTCTCTGCCTTGTCTGTAAGGACTGTGAGCTCTGCGGGGGATGGGCTGTGTCTTGTTATGTGTATGTTCGGTGCCCCCATTTACAGCATTTCTGTTTAGCCAGCAGCAGTGTGAGACAGAGGATACGGCGCTAGAGCAGGAGATCCAGGTTCTAATCCCATTCACCTCCTCTATGTGCTGGGGCAGGGTTAAGAGAGACAGGCTTTGGCTGGGAGCTTCAATTGACTGTTCCCCATCTAAGGCACTAGTATGCTTCATAAATATGCTGTGGGCTACCAACTTTGCTGCTTACTCAGTTTTGCCATTCAACAAGTGTCCCTTTGGAGCAGAAATATACACCAGTGCAATAGAGTGACTGGGTTCAAATTGTACTAATATTGCACAATGTTAATATTCCCAACCCGGTTGGAATCAAACTTTCCAATCTGGAATATTCAGACATTTTCTGTTTAAATTATTTCAAAGGAAAACTGGGGTTGTGAAGATGGTGGTCAAGGGCCATGGCTGAGATGATGAGAAGAGGGAAGGACAAAGACAATGGTCGGGATTACAGAGACAGAGGAAATGGCCCTGATTTCCCTCAGTAATATCTCAGGGTAGTAGTGTGAAAGATGCACAGCACTCGTCACTGCCATTAACTAGGAGAGGCGAATTCACACACGAGTGTACATTGGCACAACTCCCTTAATATCCATGGGGCTGCATCAGTTTACACAGTCCTGGCTCAGGATGTGGCTTGATAAAATACAGTATGAAGGATGGAGCAAAGCACATCCAACCCCACTGATCTAGCCAAGATATTTCCCTTATTGGCGAAATATGCAAACTTGGACATGGAGGTAACATACTAAAAAGCTAATGCTGCCTGATTTCCAGTTTCTGAGGAAATATGACCTGGACTCAGAAAACATCCCCAGTGACAGCTCACTTGTAAGGATTCAGTGCAGCACCACACAGACGCCTGCTGCCTGTTTCCATAACTGATCTGTGGCACCAGATCCCAGCTGCATTTCCATCGCTGTGTGACGAGGGGCTAATAGCATCGCTCAGCTACATCTGTGTTGTGTAATTTCCCTCTGTGACTGTATATCTGGCCTTTGCCATTCAGTGGCCGTCAGGAGACATGGTTTCTATTCTTGGTTCTGCCACAGACCTGCTGTGTGACCTTGGACTAGTCACTTCCCCTCCCCGTACCTCTATTTTCCCTCCCTCCCTTTCTCTGTCCTGTCCAATTGAGTTATAAACTCTCTGGGACATAGGCTGTGTCTTACTATGTTCCTGTGCTCTTCACCTGTTAAGAGTTTTTCTGTTTAGCAGGCAGCAGTGTAGGACAGAGGATATGGGGCTAGAGGAGGACATCTGGGATCTAGCCACATTGCCAATTTCTATGTAATTGAGCAGAGACGGGCTTTGGCTGGGGGCCCCAACTCTCTGTTCCTCAGTTTAAAGGTGCCTGCATGTATAAAACATAGTCCATGGGTATCAACTTTGCTGCCTACTCAGTTTTACCATCCTGCAAGTATCTCTTTGAAACAGCAATAAACGTGGTTGGAATAGAGGGTGTTCTTGGACAATATCAATGCTGACCCGCTGGCTTAGTTATAAGATTCCAAACTGGGGAATTCAAATATTTTCTATTTAGGTTATTACCAATGAAAACTGGGTTTTAAATTGAAAACATTTTGATGATAGGTCTGTGCTATCTTTAAAATGAATGTATGTATTGGAAAAATCTTTTTTCCCCCCAAAACACTCAGGAAATTTTTTTCAGTTTTCAGCATTTTTTGCCAGCAATTTTTCGATCTCGATTCACAAAACCAAAACATGGTTTGGTTTCTACAACGTCAAAGAAAATTGAAATTTTTTATACTGGAAAAAATGAGCAGCTCTAGATGTTTGATTAAATGATAGTAAAGGTTTCAGAGAGTTCCAATTGTAACTTATAGTTCTAGTATTACATTTCTCCAGTATATTAGCAACCAAACATATTTAACTTACAGTATTGGTGTTTGTGGAATGTTTCCCAGCCTGTGAAGCACTGAAGAGACCACTGCCAGGATACTTTAGTCCTTCTCTATCTGTGCACCTGTCAATAATGTCTCAACACTGTGTTATCCAGCTGCTGTCTTCCAGCCCTTCGCGATATCCCTTCAGTTGCTGGGTCTCTCTGCAGCTCCTACCAGACAGGGACCCACTCCACAGATAGGTGCTCCCCTCTTTGGGCAGGCTTGGCTGAAAGGTGAAGGACTAAATGTGATTGGGGACTGAAAGCCCCTCCGAGCTCTGAAACTGATCCTGGCTTGTGCAGGATTCAGACACAGTCATAGCCCAGGATGTACCTGGCCTGGAGCTAAATAGGTGAATCTGGTCTCCAGGGCTGTGAGCCAGGCTCTGATCTCACCACAGGAACAATCCAACTTGACATCCTATAGGGCTAGCTGACCTTGCCCTACAGAGGGGGAAGAGCACCCGGCCTGGATCTCACACGATGGCAGCATCCCTGCAAGGACCCTCGGTTAAAAACAAGGCAGGGCTGAGTCCCATGTGGCATCCCAAGGAGATTGCAGAATAGAATGTACATTGGTAGTACAGACACGTGACCTACAATAGCGCAGATCCCCAGACGGCCTGGAATAGCCTGTTTTTTGTTAACACCACGTCAACACCTCCCGGGGCGTTAGAGATTTTTTTTCTTGTGGATTTCGTCAGCAGCTCTTGGGATGCAGCCACCAGAGGCACCCACAGCTCAGGCTGCTCTGGCTGTTTGATGTTGGTCGGTAAGAGGCACCCAGAGCCAAACACGAAAGCTCAGTGCAATGTCCTAAACTGGTGTAAATTGATACAGTTCCATTGAGTTCCGAATAGTTAGAGCTCTTTGCACCAAGTGGAGATGTGGCCCTTTGATTTCAATGGATCAGGCCCAGTATGATCAGAGTTACTGTTTAGTTGGGAGCCCTACACCTAGGTAGACTTGTCTTCTGTTGCCTGATATATTGATTAGGTATTGATCATCCTAATTATTTCGAGTTCCCAATTAACACTCCAGAATATGGTATGTTCCTGTCCAAGATCAGGTCGAGAATTATCAGAATTGCTCTTTAATTGGGGACCCCCATTGTGCACGTCAGTGACAACAACATCCACACGCTGGGAAGACTTTTTGGGATTGCAACATTTTTATTATCTCTATGATTTGCCTTGAAAGTAAAACAATTCACGCACGTAAGGAAAAATAATACAGCCCTGTAATAATGTCTGACACCATTACCTAGGATATATTCACTGTACACTTCAAGAGCTCTTGAAGGGTTGAGACAGATCCTAGTTTGACTCTAGAATTCCAATGAGCTTTCCCATGCCAAGAATGTATAAGCCTTGCTGTTCATAATCCATATGCATGAATACCTGCTTCCTCTTTTACCATATCTTAACCGCCTCACCCTCATAGTATTGGGGTATTTTCATCCTACGGGTTAGGAGATTGTTAGGAGTGTCAGTGATGATAATGTCGTACTCAGGCCTGTATATTTGACTGAGATAGAAGTTTGGGTCTTGTTTGCCCATTTGATATTTTTATATCCTTACTAACATGTGTGAACGAAGAACAAAGACACTGCCCACAAACAGAAGGGGTGAAAAGAGTTAAGTGTCGTTGGGCAGCATTGGAGTTTAATATATGAGTGTACACTTAAAGGACAGTCCTCCCTCAACTCCTCTCCCGAGATAAGGTCAAGCAACCAGTCGGAAGGAGTAATGGGGGGATAGTGGTGGGGAAGGTATAAGAAACACTAAAATCCAAATAAACGCCTGTCCCTGACCGAAGCACAACCTCACACCTTACCCCTTCCATGGGAGACAAAGGAGGTGGTACTGAAGCCCCCAGACTCACAACCCTCCAAAATGGAACATGACCATAAATTGTAAGGGGTGTGACCAAGTGTGTGCACTGCAGGTGTAATTATGCCTGCTAAGTACGGTGAGGGGGACGCAGGGAAGGCTCTGCGCCGTGTAGCGCTATGGATATGTTTGCTTGATTAACCTGAATAAACATCACATTGTCTGCACTTCGGACTTCTGATCTTCTGCTCTCTGTCTGTGTGACAAAGAACCAGGCAGGGCGAAGGGAAACCCCCTTAACATCTTGGTGCCATGACTTGGATGCATAATGCTGGACAGGTGAGTAGCAGCCAGGTAAGTCCCTCTCACCAATTCCGTGCAGCTACTTGGCAGGGGTATGGCGGGCACTCATGATGGTAGTTGCGGGTTCAGGCAAGCCAGGGTAACAGACTTTTAAAATAACTGCATATAGAAGAATCAGGGCCCATACCAGATATGGGGGTCAACCTGGGATGAGATTGACAAGGAGATTGGGGAAATGTTGGGGGACCCAAGGGAAAGTAATACCAGTAAAAAGGAATGGTGTTAAAGTTCTGTGCGCTGGTGTGGTGTAGTTGGTAAAACTGGAAAGCTGATCTCCTCCAACGTATTGAAGCTTTGGAGGGGATAGTGGACCAACAAAGGATTTTAATGGAAAAATCCGTACTAGTGGTGGAGGTCGTAGATTTAAAGACACGTGATGCTGCAAGTGCAGAGGAGTCCTGTGAAGCAATTCCGTGTGAGAGGGATGAACTGGTGGGGAGGGCGGCAGATTTAGAAGATGAGCTGTATCGGTGTAAGAAGGGGTGGAACTGAACCATCACCACGACCGATGGCAGAAAAGGAGGTACCCCCACCCCCTGAGTATATTGTACCCACGACTGCTAGTGGATGTTATAAATTGGCGATCCATAGTCAGAATCCCTGCGAGAGAGGGTACTCTACATCAGCCCCTGATGGTGTTTCGGGGGAGGAACATGCTCTGCAAATAGTAGTCCAGGCAGAGATTCATGCCTTGTCCCTAAAGGACCGGGATGCATTGCTGAGTCGGCTGGGGAAGATGCCCCGGGATGAATGGGATCAGTTTGTGCTGTGGCTTGTGGATGTTAGAGAGATGCAGGGTTAGGGTTAGGGCTTAGATTATTGGTGAGATCAGATTGTTGATATTCTGTGCAACATGCTCAGAGAGCACAGTGGTGGTATTTGTATGAATCCATGAGATAGAGACAGAGAGAGAGAGATGAGTATGTAATTTATGGTTAGATATTTAGATTCCAATCTTGTACACACTGGTGTAATTTTTCAGAAATGTATTTGGCTTCAGTGCAGTTAGTGCGATTTTATAACTTCATAAATATATTACACGCTATGTTCTCAAGAAGGCAATTTTCTCTTCAGCTGATTATATCTATAAACAAACTCAGAGTGATATCATAGTGCAGGTGCAATGATGGACATTTTAATTCTTGGTGAATAACCTTCACACAATCGGTTTCTTCAGTGCAGCTTTTATCTCCTTGTTCCTCATGCTGTAGATGATCGGATTCATCACTAGAGGCACCACAGAATAGAGAACACCCACCATGAGATCCAAATTTGATATTGAGCTGGAGGTGGGTTTCAGGTACTCAAAGATACCAGTGCAAAGAACCAAAGAGACCACAGTGAGGTGAGGCAGGCAGGTGGAGAAGGCTTCACGCTAGCCCTACCCAGAGGGGATTCTCAGCACGTTTTTGAAGATCTGAACATAAGACCCAATATAAAAACAAAGCAGTTTAAACTGAAAAAACTCGCAAAAGGCAAGAAGCCCGACTTCACTGAGATTCGAGTCAGAGCAGGTGAGCTTGAGTGGCTGGGGGATTTCACAGAAGAACTGGTTGATGACATTGGACTGGCAGAAGGGTAACCTGAAGGTGTTCCCGGTGTGTAGGGCAGCGTAGACACTACCAGTAATGCAGGCACTGGCTGTCATTTGGACACAAGGTCTACTGTTCATCACTCTCTTAAGGCAGTGGTTAGCAGATGGCAATGTATCAGTTGTGTGCCATGACCGTGAGTAAGGCAAGATCAGTCACAGAAAAAACTAAAAAGAGAAAGACCTTGGTGACACATTGAGTGATTGGCTTATGCAAGACTTAGGCAGCCATGGGTCTATTGATTACAGTTGGCTTTTGTCTTGGGGAACATTTTTAAGCTTTCCTTCTCCACCACGAGGACTAGAAAATGGCTATAGTTTAGGAAATGGATGCTGAGTTTCTCTTTTAATATCAGCATAAGCTTTCGTGGGTTAGTACCCACTTTATCAGATGCATCCGATGAAGTGGGTACTAACCCACGAAAGCTTATGCTGAAATAAATGTGTTAGTCTCTACGGTGCTACAAGTTTTTCTTTCTTATTTTTGTTTTGCTGACACAGACTAACACGGCTACTACACTGAAACCTATCTTTTAATATCGTGACTCCTCGAGCTGAGGCCCTGGAAACTGGTTTATAGTCCTTAAACTTTAAACCAGCCCTAAATGCTTTCCTAATATCACATTTCCGTACGCAGAGTTGCTTATGTTGGGATATTGTGTGAACTTGAACTGGCAAGGGATATAGTCTCTATAATCATGTCTGGGAGGAGAGGCAGTTGCTGAGATGACGAAGGAGAGGGGACGTGAGCACAAGCCATTCTCTTTAATAACATTTAAAAAGGAACTCAGCTCGCTACAGACCTACAGAAACTTTTTTTCAATAATTTGAAACCTCCAGTGTCTCCAAAAACACTTCAAAGAGATTATGACATTAACACCTTGAATAAATGACAAAATAATCTGATCTCCACATTTAATCAAACATAATCCACCCTGCAAATTCCTACCGCAAAGAGTCATCTAGACCAAAAAAAAAAGGTCAACCAATGAATCAATAAAATGAAACAAGAAAAAGAAACAATCAAGCAAATAAACAAGCCAAACCTCTCAAACCCCAGCCACAATTTTTACCCCAAAAAAGGAGAAGAGAAAGAGTCTTCATGTTCACTAGTGACTTAGCTATGGCTGTTGATATTCTGTGCAACATGCTGAGATAGCATGGCCATGTTAGCAGTATAAAGCCCAGACAAAGATAGGTGTGTATGTACATTTATGGATAGATATTTAGATTCTGATCTTATTTACACTGATGTAATTCGAAAATAACTCATTTAACTTCAAAGGAGTTAGTCCATACTTTATGAATTCATAAACAGATTGCACCCTAAGTTCTCAAGGAGACAATTATGTCATCAGTGGATTATATCCAAGAAGAAGCTCAGAATGAAATCTCAATCAAATATCAATGATGGACATTTTAATTCTGGGTGAATAACCTCCACACAATCAGTTTCTTTAATGCAGCTTTGATCTCCTTGTTCCTCATGCTGTAGATGATCGGATTCATCACTGGAGGCAGCAGGGAATAGAGAACACCCATCATGAGATCCATATTTGAGGCTGAGCTGGAATTGGGTTTCAGGTATTCAAACATGCCAGTGCAAAGAAGCAAAGAGACCACAGTGAGGTGAGGGAGGCAGGTGGAGAAGGCTTTACGCCGGCCCTGCTCAGAGGGGATTCTCAGCACTGCTTTGAAAATCTGAACATAAGACACAATTATAAAAACAAAGCAGTTTAAACTTATAAACACACCAAAGGCAAGAAGCCCAAGTTCACTGAGGTACAAGTCAGAGCAGGTGAGCTTGAGTAGCTGGGGGATTTCACAGAAGAACTGGTTGATGACATTGGAATGGCAGAAGGGTAACCTGAAGGTGTTCCCGGTGTGCAGGGCAGAGTAGACAATACCAGTAATCCAGGCACTGGCTGCCATTTGGACACACGCTCTCCTGTTCATCACTCTCTCGTAGTGCAGTGGTCGGCAGATTGCGACCTGTCGGTCATATGCCATGATGGTAAGTAAGGCAAGATCAGCTGCAGTGAAGACTAAAAAGAGAAAGACCTGGATAACGCATCCAGGATAATAAATCACTGTGGTGTTCATGAGGGAATTGGCCATGGATTTGGGGATGGTGACAGAGATGGAGCCCAGGTCTAGGATGGACAGATTCACCAGGAAGAAATACATGGGCATGTGAAGATGGTGGTCGAGGACTATGGCTGAGATAATGAGAAGATTCCCTATCAGGCCTGTCAGGTAAATCACTAGAAACATGACAAAGTGCAAAATCTGCAGCTCCCGAACATCAGAGAATCCCAGGAGAAGGAACTCGGTCACCATGGTTCGGTTGGACATTTTCTTTCTCAGTTCATTGTGTGATGGCTGTGGAGGGAAGAACAAAACAGTGGTGGGGATTACAGTGACAGAGGGAGTAGCCCTAATTTAATGCAGCAATATCTTATGATGTGAATGTCAACAATGCACAGCGCTCATCACTGTAATTAACTGGGAGTGAATGTAAATTGGCACCGCTCCCTTAAAGTCAATGGAGCTGTATCAGTTTGCACCATGTAAAGATCTGCCCCAGGATGTGACTTGATAAAATGTCGTGTAGAGGATGGAGCAAAGTACAACTCAATGCAATGATTCTAGCCAAGCTGGATCCTCTCTTCCAACGAACAGCAGGCTCTGGACTTGGGCATGAAACTAAAATGCCAACACTGCTTGATATCCACATTGTGGGGAAATATGACATAGACTCACTTAGTATCCTGCAAGAGAGGTCGTCTGTAGTGATTCCACTGCAGCACCACAGCGATGGTCTCCTGCCTGCTTATGTATTGATTTGTGACACAAGATCCCACTTCCATCTCTGTGTAATGATGGGCTCGTACCATCGCTCAGCTACCTTTCCGCTGCATCGTTTACCTCTGTCACTTTATGTCTGTGGCTGTCAGGAGACTTGGGTTCTATTCTTGGCTCTACCACTGACCTGCTGTGTGACCTTGTCCCAGTTACTTTTCCTTCCTGTGCCACTGTTTCCCTTCCCTTCATCCCATTCTCTGCATCGTCTGCTAGGACTGTGAGCTCTGTGCGGGATGGGCTGTGTCTTGTTATGTGTATGTTCAGTGCCCCCATTAGAGTTTAGCCAGCAGCAGTGTGAGACAGAGGATACGGCGCTAGAGCAGGAGATCCAGGTTCTAATCCCATTCACCTCCTCTATGTGCTGGGGCAGGGTTAAGAGAGACAGGCTTTGGCTGGGAGCTTTAATTGCCTGTTCCCCATCTAAGGCACTAGTATGCTTCATAAATATGCTGTGGGCTACCAACTTTGCTGCTTACTCAGTTTTGCCATTCAACAAGTGTCCCTTTGGAGCAGAAATATACACCGGTGCAATAGAGTGACTGGGTTCAAATTGTACTAATATTGGACAATGTTAATATTCCCAACCCGGTAGAAATCAAACTTTCCAATCTGGAATATTCAGACATTTTCTGTTTAAATTATTTCAAAGGAAAACTGGGGATCTGAAGATGGTGGTCAAGGGCTCTGGCTGAGATGATGAGAAGAGGGAAGGAGAAAAACAATGGTCGGGATTACAGAGACAGAGGAAATGGCCCTGATTTCCCTCAGTAATATCTCAGGGTAGGAGTGTGAAAGGTGCACAGAACTCGTCACTGCCAGTAACTAGGAGAGGCGAATTCACACACGAGTTTACATTGGCATGGCTCCCTTAATATCCAATGGGCTGCATCGGTTTACACAGTCCTGGCTCAGGATGTGGCTTGATAAAATACAGTATGAAGGATGGAGCAAAGCACATCCAACCCCAGGGATCTAGCCAAGATATTTCCCTCATTGTGGAAATATGCAAAATTGGACATGGAGGTAACATACTAAAAAGCTAATTCTGCCTGATTTCCTGTTTCTGAGGAAATATGGACTCAGAAAGCGTCCCCAATGACAGCTCAGGTGTAAGGATTCGGTGCAACACCACACAGACACCTGCTGCCTGTTTCCATAACTGATCTGTGGCACAATCCCAGCTGCATTTCCATCGCTGTGTGGCGAGGGGCTAATAGCATCGCTCAGCTACATCTGTGTTGTGTAATTTCCCTCTGTGACTGTATATCTGAATAACTTAGGTCATTCAGTGGCCGTCAGGAGACTTGGTTTCTATTCTTGGTTCTTCCACGGACCTGCTGTGTGACCTTGGGCCAGTCACTTCCAGTTTCTGTGCCTCTGTTTCCCCTCCCTCCCTTTCTCTGTCCTGTCCACTTCAGTTGTAAATTCTCTCGGACATAGGCTGTGTCTTATTTATTTGTTTGCTGGCCACCTGTTAAGAGTTTTTCTGTTTAGCAGGCAGCAGTGTGGGACAGAGGATATGGTGCTAGAACAGGAGATCTGGGGTCTAGCCACATTACCCTCTTCTATGTAGTTGAGCAGAGACAGGCTTTGGCTGGGGGCTTCATCTCTCTGTGCCTCAGTTTAAAGGTGGCTTCAGGTAGAAAACATAGTCTGTGCATATGAACTATGCTGCCTACTATATTTTACCATCCTGCAAGTATCTCTTTGAAACAGCAATAAACGTGGTTGGAATAGAGGGTGTTATTGGACAATATCAATGCTGGCCCACTGGTTTTGTTATAAGTTTCCAATCTGGGGAATTCAAATATCTTCTGTTTAAATTATTACCAAGGGAAACTGGTTTTTAAACTGAAAACATTTTGATGATTGCTCTGTGCTATCTTTAAAATGAATGTATGTATTGGAAAAATCTTTTTTTTCCCCAAAACACTCAGGACATTTTTTTCAGTTTTCAGCATTTTTTGACAGCAATTTTTCGTTCTCGAATCACAAAACCAAAACATGGTTTGGTTTCTACAACGTCAATGAAAATTGACATTTTTTATGCTGGAAAAAATGAGCAGCTCTAGATGTTTGATTAAATCATAGTAAAGGTTTCAGAGAGTTCCAATTGTAACTCATAGTTCTAGTATTACATTTCTCCAGTATATTAGCAATCAAACAGATTTAACTTACAGTATTGGTGTTTGCGGTATGTTTCCCAGCCTGTGAAGCACTGAAGAGACCACTGCCAGGATACTTTAGTCCTTTGTGCTATCCTTCAAATGAACATATTTATTGGAAAATATTTTTTTCCAAAACACTCAGTGAATATTTTTCAGTTTTCAGCATTTTTTACCAGCAATTGTTTGGTTCTAAATTCACAAAACCAAAAAATTGTTTGGTTTCTACAATGTCAATGAAAATTTAAATTTTTTATGCTGGAAAAAATGAGCAGCTTTTTATCTTTGTTTAAATGATAGTAAAGGTCTCAAAGAGCTCCAGTTGTAACTGATAGTTATAGTGTTACATTGATCCAGTAGATTAGCAACCAAACATATTTAACCAAATTAGCAAACTTACAGTGATGGTCTTTGTGGAATGTTTCTCAGCCTGTGAAGCACTGGAGAGTCCACTGCCAGGATCCTTCAGTCATTGTCTGTCTGTGCACCTGTCAATAACGCCTCATCGCTGTGTTATCCAGCTGCTGTCTCCCAGTCCCTTCACAATATCCCCTGAGTTGCTGGGTCTCTCTGCATTCCTAGCAGACAGGGACACTCTCCACAGATAGGTGCTCCTCTCTTTGGGCAGGCTTGGCTGAAAGGTGAAGGACTAAATGGGATTGGTGACTGAAAGCCACTCCGAGCTCTGAACCTAATCCTGGCTTGTGCAATATTAAGACACAGTCATAGCCCATGATATACGTTGCCTGGAGCTGAATCTGGTCTCCAGGGCTGTGAACCCAGCTCTGATTTCACCTCAGGAACAATCCAATGTTCACAATCTGCTCTAGCTGACCCTAACCCCACAGAGGGGAAGAGAACCCAGCCTGGATCTCACACGATGGCAGCTTCCCTGCAACGACCGTTGGTTAAAAACAGGGCTGAGTCCCATGTGGCATCCCAAGGAGATTGCAGAATAGAATGTACATTGGTAGTACAGACGTGACCTACCCAGCGGCACCAGAGCCCCAGCCGGCCTGGAATAGCTTGTTCCTTCATTAATGCCACTTAAACAGCTCTGGGGAGTAGAGATTTTTTTTTTCTTCTGCAATTCGTTAGCAGCTCTTGGGATGCAGCCACCAGAGGAACCCACAGCTCAGGCTGCTCTGGCTGTTTGATGTTGGTCACTAAGAAGCAGCCAAAGGCAAACACTAAAAGCTCAGTGCAATGTCCTAAACTGGTGCAAATTGATACACTTCCACTGAAGTCCCGGCTGCCGGCCCCCTTCAGCCCGCTGCCGGTCTGGGGTCCCGGCTCTACCCACATAGGCTGGTCCACACTGGGGATTGATCTAAGATGCGCAACTTCAGCTACGTGAATAACGTAGCTGAAGTGGAATATCTTAGATCGATTTCAAAAGGTACTTACCCCGGTCCACACTGCAGCAGGCAGGCTCCACCATCAATAGTGCTTCCTCCGCTCACGGAGCTGGAGTTCCGGTGTTGACGGGGAGCGTCTCTGGGATCGATTTATAGCGTCTAGACAAGACGCGATAAATCGATCCCAGAACATCGATAGCTACCCGCCGAATAGGGCAGGTAGTGTAGACGTAGCCATAGAGTGGGTACCTACCTTCTTCATGGTTCACCCATTCTCTTCATCTCTCTCTGCACTGAAAGCGGAAAGAAAAATTTCAAGTGTCTTGTGAATGTGTACCCCATAAGGCTTTATGGGGAGATACTTATAAAGGTATATATGATATAACTGGAATATATTTCATGCTACATGTGCCATATAACATATCTCTGTAAAAGTTATGATCTTCTGAATCTATTCCTCCTGTTTGTATGAATGTATCATTATTGTAGTTGAAGTTATGAATATTGGTTGTATATTTGCTTGTTGTCTACATGGCTAAAGAGAGAGCCTCTTCACCCCCCCAAGGATATACCTGAAAGAAACTGGAACAAAGGACAATAACTGTAGGGGGTGTGAGTGATTGCTGGACCCAGGCTAGGAGGACCATAGACTGTAAAAGGAAGTTTACTGGAAATGATGAGGTTTTTATCTGTATTCAGAGTGATTAGACATAGACTTGGGTGTTTTATTTTATTTTACTTGGTAATTCACTATGTTCTGTCTGTTACTACTTGGAACCACTTAAATCCTACTTTCTGTACTTATTAAAATAACTTTTTACTTATTAAGTAACCTGGAGTACGTGTTAGACCCGGAGGGGGGCAAACAGCTGTGCATATCTCTCTATCTGTGATATAGAGGGCGAACAATGAATGAGTTTACCCAGTATAAGCTTTCTACAGGGTAAAACTTATTAATTCCAGGTTTGAATCCCATTGGGAGTTGGGCACCTGGGTGTCAAAGGGAAGAACACTTCCTAAGCTGCTTCCAGGCAAGCCTTCAGGTGTTAGGGGACATGGTTCAGACCTGGGTCTGGGTTTGCAGCAGGCTAGCGGGTCTGGCTCAAACCAGACAGGATTCTGGAGTCGCAAGCTGGAAAAGGCAGAAAATCAGGGGCAGAAGTAGTCTTGGCACATCAGGTGGCAGCCCCAAGAGGGTTTCTGTGATTCCAACCCATCACAGAGCTGTCCCTTTATTTTTAACAAAAAATAATTATAATAATCCAATGTATCGAAAAAGGTAAAAGAGACAAAGCTCGTTAAAATATATCCAGTTAAAATGGCTCAAAGATCACAAACAATACATGACAGGTAGTTCTTGTAAAAGAACAATGGAGTAAGAAATATTCTCAGAAATAACCACAAATAATAAATAGTCTCATGAAAATTATGATCTGGACAGCAACAGTCATAGACTGAAAAAGAGGCACAATAAATTGACATTGATTACTCATGATCTAGCTAGCTAGCCAGCTTTCCACATGCTCTTGTTTTATCTATTGCATATGTCATCTACACAGCCATGCACAAACATGGTTTAAAAATAAATAAATAATAGTAATAGTAATAATGAAGCCAACTTCTGCGATCTAGATACAATTGGATCCTTGTGTGGATGAGAGACCACTGGCCAAGTCCCAATCTACCCTTTGAAGTGAATGCCCAAATCCCAATTGTTAAGGTTAAATGATTAGCTGAAGCTCTGCTCTCTGCTCTGTTCACACCCTGAGGTCTCAGCTTTATGTCTGTCCCTCTCTTAGGGTGGAATTGTGATTCATCCCCTCTGAAACTGGGTTCCAGGCTACAGCACTTTGTGTACCAACTATGATTTTTCCAACCAGGTTAGGTACCTGGAATTTTTCCCATAGGAGTTGCATTCAGTAGTAAGTTCAGTGATTATCGGGCTTCTCCATACAAAGTATAATTTATTTACCATAGTAGGAACAAAGTATAACATAAAAGAAAATATGAGGAATTTGAGATCCATCATTGCAGAAATTTGGTAGGATAAAAAATTGGTTTTATTACTCAGACTTAGTTTGTCTTTAGAAAACATTGCAATAGATTTCTCTTCCAAATACCTTTCCACCACAGCAAGAAGAATGCAGTATTTATTTATTGAAATAAAAAAAGATAATGTACATAATTATATAATGATCTTTCTGCCCTAACACATAAAAAAATGACAAAAAAATCCTACCAGCATTAAAATAATAATTTGAACAGCAACTCAGCTGTCCAGACATATACAGAAACTTTGTTTCAATACTTTATTATTGGGGAAAGGAAAATTCAAGTCACTTAGAAAACCCCTTTAAAGATATTATGATGTTGACACCTTCAATAGATGTCAAAATAAACAGACACCCCCATTTAATCAAACATATTGCATCCTGCAAATTCCCATCCCTCAAAAGTCACCTGGAACAAAGGAATAAGTCAACCAATGAATCAATAAAATGAAACAACATGAAAAAGAAATAATCACGGAAATAAACAAACCAATTGTCTAATACCCCAACCACAATTTCTATCCCAAAAAAGCAGAAGGGCAAGAAAGTTCAGGAAATCCACTTCTGATCAAGCTATGGTTGTTGGGATTCTGTGCAGCACGCGCAGATAACATGGCGATGTTAGCATTATATATTCCCAAGACAGCTAGATAGGTGTGTATGTACATTTATGGAGAGATATTTAGATTCTGGTTTAATTTATACAGGTGTAATTCTAAACTAAATCATTTGACTTCAGTGGAGTTAGTCTGGATTGTATGATTTCCTAGACAGATTGCACCATATGTTCTCAAGGAGACAATTTTGTCATTAGTTCACTCTATACATAAAGAAGCTCAGAATGAAATCACAATCAAGGTGCAATGATGAACACTTTAAGTCTTGGTGAATAACCTCCACACAATCAGTTTCTTCAATGCAGCTTTGATCTCCTTGTTCCTCATGCTGTAGATGATCGGATTCATCATTGGAGGCACGACAGCATAGAGAACACCCACCAAGAGATCTAGACTAGAAGCTGAGCTGGAGGTGAATTTCAGGTAGTCAAACATGACAGTGAAAACTAACAAGGAGATCACAGTGATGTGAGGCAGGCAGGTGGAGAAGGCTTTATGCCGGCCCTGCTCAGAGGGGATTCTCAGCACGGTTTTGAAGATCTGAACATAAGACACAATTATAAAAACAAAGCAGTTAAAACATAAAAACACACTAAAGACAAGAATCCCAACTTCACTGAGGTACGAGTCAGAGCAGGCGAGCTTGAGTAGCTGGGGGATTTCACAGAAGAACTGGTTGATGACATTGGACTGGCAGAAGGGTAACTGGAAGGTGTTCCCGGTGTGCAGCGCAGAGTAGACAATACCAGTAATCCAGGCACTGGCAGCCATTTGGACACAAGCTCTCCTGTTCATTACGCTCTCGTAGTGAAGAGGTTGGCAGATGGCGACGTGTCGGTCATTCGCCATGATGGTGAGTAAAGCAAGATCAACTGCAATGAAGACTACGAATAGAAAGACATGCAGGATAAGAAATCACCCTTGTGTTCATGATGGAATTGACCATGGATTTGGGGATGGTGACAGAGATGGAGCCGAGGTCTATAATGGACAGATTCACCAGAAAGAAGTATATGGGGGTGTGAAGTTGGTGGTCGAGGACTATGGCTGAGATAATGAGAAGATTCCCCATTAGGCCTGCCATGTAAAGCACCAGAAACACCACAACATGCAAAATCTGCAGCTCCCAAACATCAGAGAATCCCAGGAGAAGGAACTCGGTCATCTTGGTTCGGTTGGACATTTTCTTTCTCAGTTCATTGTGTGATGGCTGTGGAGGGAAGGACAAAGACAATGGGGGGATTTCAGTGACAGACGGGGTGGCCCTGATTCCCCGCAGCATTACCTCATGATGTGAGTGTCAAGAATGCACAGCGCTCGTCACTGCTGAGAACTAGGAGTGGAAAGTTATCATACGAATGTAAAGTCAATGGAGCTGAGTCAGTTTTCACCATCTAAAGATGGCCTGATAAAATGCCACATGAAGAACGGAGGAAAATACTATCCAAATGCAACAATTCTTGGCAAGCTGGATCCTCTTTTCCTACAAACAGCAGGCTGTGAACTTTGGTGTGAAACTAAAATGCTAAAATGTCAACACTGCCTGATATACACTTTCCAGGAAAATATGACAGACCGTAACTCAGTATCCTGCATGAGAGCTTGTCTGAAGTGATTTCACTTCAGCATCACATTGATGGCCTGCTGCCTGATACGTATCGATTTGTGACACAAGATTCCACTTCCATCTCTGTGTACCAATGGGCTAACAGAATCACTCAGCTACCTCTCTGCTGCGTCATTTACCTCTGTTATTTTATGTCTGTGTGGCCATCAGGATACTTGGGTTATATTCTTGGCTCTGCCACTGACCTGCTGTGTGACCTTGGGCCAGTCACTTCCCCTCCCTGTGCCTCTGTTTCCCCTCCCACTCCTTCTGTGCCCAGACTGAGGGTCTATGGGGGATGGACTTTGTCTTATTATGTGTATATTCAGTGCCCCCATTTCAGCATTTGGATTTAGCCAACAGCAGTGTCGGACAGAGGATACATCACTAGAGCAGAATATCTGAGTTCTAATCCCATTCACCTCCTCTATGTCCTTGGCAAGGATAAGAGAGACAGGCTTTGGCTGCGGGCTTCAATTCTCTGTTCTCCATTTAAGGCGCTAGTATGTTTAATATCTATACTGTGGGCTACCAACTTTGCTGCTTACTCAGTTTTGCCATTCAACAACTGTCCCTTTGAAACAGAAATATACACCGGTGCAACAGAGTGACTGGGTTCAAATTTTACTATTATTGGACAATATCGATGTTCCCACCATGGCTTACATCTAAATTTCCAATCTGGGGTATTCAGACATTTTCTATTTAAATTATTTTGAAGGAAACCAGGGTTTTCAACGGAAAAACTATTCTGGGGAAGTCTGTTATTCCTGAAACACAGCGTATGTACTGGAAAACTCAAACCATTTGTTTCTTAATTTAGGTGAAAATGTTTCAGTTTCCAGCAGTCTACCTGACATTGTCTGGTTCTCAATGAACACGCACAGACACAAAAAATTCTATGAAAAGTTCTATGAAAAGTCAACTGTTTTCTGCCACACAAAAAAACAACCAAATAATCTCTGAGCAGCTCTAAAAGTTTAATTAAATTATTTTCTTCTGCGTTGCATCAGCAGCTCTTGGGATGCAGACACCAGAGGAACCCACAGCTCAGGCTGCCCTGGGTGTTTGATGTTGGTCACTAAGAAGCAGCCAGAGTCAAACACTAGAAGCTCCCAGCTACGTCCTAAACTGGTGTAAATTGATACAGTTCCATTGGGTTCTGGGTCGTTAGGGCTGTTTATTGCAAGCAGAGATCTGGCCATTTGATTCCAATGGAGCTACTTTGATTTCCATTAGCTGGGTTCTGGCCCTAAGACGCCCATGCAGCTCTGTCAGTTTTCACCAGCTGGGCAATCAGGCCTCATTAACTTCACTGGAGCTACTGGTGATTTACACCAGCTGTGGATCTTGCTCATTGACACCAATGGAGCTATGGCGGATACACACCTGCTGGGGATCTCGCCTGTTTAACAGCTTCAAATCCATTTCCTTTGCCTGTGAATCTGAACTGAAGATGAGGCAGGAGGTTTATGCTGAGCTGTTGTGTGATCTTGAATGGGCAGCGGAGGAGGTCTCTATATTTGAGTTTGGGAGAAGAGGAAGTTAATGAGATCACAATGGAGAGGACACCTGTCCACAACGCGTCACAAGGCATCTCTCTCTCTTGATATGGTCAATGAACTGAGAAAAATTTGAGAGCCTCTGGTTGAAAGGCATTCACATGGACATACAAATCTGCCCATGGGAGGGAGTGAGGAAGGGTCATGTTTCCGGGTTGGGGCCTAAGAGGGGCGGAAGAAATTGTCGTCCGTGGGCTGATTATGAACTTGGGTTGGAAATTGTCTCACAATATGCTTTTGTTCATCAGAAAATGCTGATTCATTGAAACCCCGTTCACAGCAAAGGGTTAGTTGATTTTGATGAATCTCCTAATCTGATTTCTATTAGAAGGTTCAAATTTGCTAAAATGTCCAGATTTCACATTTTTCAATTTGAAAAAAAAAAACCATTTGGAAATTTCAGTTAATTCATTCTAAAGAAAAGGTGAAAAAAAAGGGTTAAAATCAAAATGAAACTTTGCCCTGCAGCATGGGGCACAGGTCGCCTGCTAGGATCACCTGGATGTGCCCCAGCTGACCTGTCTTTGCCAGGGCCTAGGGCACAGGTGAGACCTCAGTCTGCCCAGGTCTAGGCCTGTGGCTCACAACAGGGCAGTCTGCTCAGGACTGAAATGCTTTAGTTTAACTGAAGTCATTGGGCTCAACACAGGGGTACCTGGGTGGGATTCAATGGCCTGTGATAAAGAGAAGTTCTGACTAGTTGATTGCATCATCCCTTCTGGCCTAAAATGCTATGGAACTACAAAAATGATGGAAGGCAAATGTTTTGTTTTGACCTAATTTGTTGTTTTTTAATATATTTGTTTTGCTTTGTTTTCAGATGATCTCTGAAAAATAATACAATTTTGACTTTTTGTCCTGACATGGGATGGGAAAATATTTCAAAATCTTGAAAAGTCTCACAAAATAGGAACCCCCTTTCCCAGCTAGTTCTACACTTCAACTTCTCTCCTTTCAATAACTCACTAAAACGTTATTTTCTTAGACTCCAGGAGCTGCAGGTAGATAGCAGCTTTTCACTTTAAACAGGGACTCGGTGTTAAGACATTGTACTCTCACATAGACACACAAACAAAATAAGATTCACTCATAAATACCCAGTTATGCGCACTTTGAAAGACACACACACACATGCACAATCACAAAACACTCACGCAACATTTTGCACCAATAAACACAATATTCTCATTCTGAAGCAAAGAAAAATGAACACAGAGAACAGGTCTGTACTAGAAATGTTTGCCATTAGAGCAGTGTTGGTTTGGAGCTGTGACATTTTTATAGCAGGGTAAAGTAAAAATTTAATAAATTTCATTAGTACAATTAGTAAAGACACAAATGCTCCCAGTCACATTCAAAGACAGCAGTGATATAACATTAAGCTGATATTTTGTATAGGGCTGTCAAGCAATTAAAGACATTAATTGTGATTGGTCGCACAATTTACCGAGCTGTTAAGCAATAATAGAAAACCATTTATATAAATATTTTTTTATGTTTTCTACATTTTCAAATATATTGATTTAAATTAACACAGAATACAAAGTGTACAATGTTCCCTTTATGTTTATTTTTGATTACTGTCAAAACCAAAAGAAATAGTATTTTTATATTCGCCTAATACAAGTACTATCGTGCAATCTCTTTGTTATGAAAGTTGAACTTACAAAAGTAGAATTATGTACAAAAAGTAACTGTACTCAAAAATAAAACAATGTAAAACCTTAGAGCCTAAAGTCCACTCAGTCCTATTTCTTGTTAAGCCAATCGCTGAGTCATAGAATCATAGAATCTCAGGGTTGGAAGGGACCTGGGGAGGTCATCTACTCCAACCCCCTGCTCAAAGCAGGACCAACCCCAACTAAATCATCCCAGCCAGGGCTTTGTCCAGCCTGAACTTAAAAACCTCTAAGGAAGGAGATTCCACCACTTCCCTAGGTAACCCATTCCAGTGCTTCACCACCCTACTAGTGAAAAAGATTTTCCTAATAGCCAACCTAAACCTCCCCCTCTGCAACTTGAGACCATTACTCCTTGTTCTGGCATCATCTATCACTGAGAACAGTCTAGATCCATCCTCTTTGGAACCCCCTTTCAGGTAGTTGAAAGCAGCTATCAAATCCCCCCTCATTCTTCTCTTCTGCAGGCTAAGCAATCCCATTTCCCTCAGCCTCTCCTCATAAGTCATGTGCTCCAGCCCCCTAATCATTTTTGTTGCCCTCCGCTGGACACTTTCCAATTTATCCACATCCTTCTTGTAGTGTGGGGCCCAAAACTGGACACAGTACTCCAAATGAGGCCTTACCAGTGCCGAATAGAGGGGAATGATCACATCTCTCGATCTGCTCGAAATGCCCCTCCTTATACAACCCAAAATGCCATTAGCCTTTTTGGCAACAAGGGCACACTGTTTACTCATATTCAGTCAAACAATTACATTTGAAGGAGATAATGCAGCCCGCTTATTGTTTATGATATTACCTGAAAGTGAGAACAGGCGTTCACATGGCACTTTTGTAGCTGGCATTGCAAGGTATTTACAAGGACTGAATGACTCTAAATTTTTACATTGTTTTCTTAGGGAGTGCAGTTATATAACAAAAAGAAATCTACATCTGTAAGTTGCATTTTCACGATAAAGAGATTGCACTACAGTACTTGTATGAGGTGAACTGAGAAATACTATTTATTTTGTTTATCATTTTTATAGTGTAAATATTTGTAATTGAAAGTAATATAAAGTGAAGACTGTACACTTTGTATTCTGTGTTGTAATTGAAATCAATATATTGGAAAATCTAGTAAAACATCCAAATATTTAATACATTTCAATTGGTATTCTATTGTTCAACAGTGTGATTAAAACTGTGATTAGTCATGATGAATTTTTTTAATCACAATTATTTTCTTTAGTTAATTGCATGAGTTAATTGAGAATAATCAACAACCATAAATTTGTATCATCCCTTACATATAATAACACCTTTTATTTGGAGGGTGGGAGGGATAGCTCAGTGGTTTGAGCCTTGGCCTGCTAAACCCAGGGTTGTGGGTTGAATCCTTGAGGGGGCCATTTAGGGATATGGGGGAAAAAATCTGTCAGGGGACAATACTTGGTCCTGCTAGCGAAGGCAGGGGACTGGACTTAATGATCTTTCAGGGTCCTTCCAGTTCTATGAGAAAGGCATACCTCCATCTAAAAAAATTGTATGTGGAGGGGAGAGACAATCAATCATCTATGCGATCGCTAGCCTGCTCAATGAGTCCGATGATCTAGTATAGGGCCTAATAGATACTATAAATATTCACAGAAATGTTCATCCTTCTCTACTCATGTATAACTTCCTCACCCTAATAATATTGGGTATGCTATCAGTTCATATTTTAATGAATTTTTCTTATTATCCTATAAGACAATTTATTATTATTATTGTCAAGGAAAGTTCATTGTTAGTCATCTACCATCATTTCTATCCTAAAATATCCAAGCCTAGTATCAGTTCAATGTTCCTGTGATTACCTGGTGTCATTTTTTACAAACTCCCACCATAAGCATAATGTTCCCAGTTCTACAAAACATAGGGACACTTATTTATGCTAAGGCTCAGGTCTCAAAGCCTTCTGCCAGATGTTTCAGAGACAATAGGACTGTAGGTTCCTTTTGTTCCTGCTGAATACAAATGGTAAGCTCGCTTTAAGGGCTACATCATGAACTGAGGATGAGTGTGGTCCTGGAGCAAAAGCCTGCACATCAACCTTATGGAATTAACTGTGTGACTGGATCAGGCTCTCTGAAGACTCAGGCAGGTGTCATTGTATCAGTTTGACTCAAAGCAGTCTAATCCTCTCAGAGTGATTGGCTAAGGCTCTCTGCTGACTCAGGCAGATGTTACTCTGTTGGTTACACTTGGCTACTGTCTTAATTGTCAGTTATGTTTTCAGGCTCTCTGGCCCATGAAGACTAGAAACTTTCTTTTATTTATATGAAAGCTGAAATTCTGTGTAATACAATGACTCCATGGGGCCCTGGACGCTGGCCTATGGTGCATAACTCTAAATCCAGCCCCTAACGCTCTTGTAATGGTACATTTCTATATGCACAATTTCTATAGCTTGTGCTGGGATGTTATGTAACATTGAGTGGGCAAGGGGGTAGTCCCATAATTGTGTGTGGCTGGAGAGGCTGTTGGTGAGATCACAAATGAGAGAGGAAAATTCCGCAAGCAAGTCTCTCTATTAACATACATTCCATGAGCTCTAAAAAAAAAGTCTGAGAATTTCAAGGCAGAAAGGCCTGCCCGGGTGGGTCACTCTTCGGGATTGGGACCTAGTAAAAGCCACATTTGAAAATAGGGCTCAAAATAATTATTGCGTATATTGTCTTAATATAAACAAGACGGCAAATACTAACACTGAAGGATCCCTGAATGGCATTGACTAGGCTGTGTTGGGACACTGTCATGTTTCAAGTGTAGACAAGACCTTAGATGCCCAATGACTGAGGGCCAAGTTTTAAAAGATATTTAGGTGCCTCTAGAGAGGTACTGGGGCACTTTTGAAAATGGGAGAAAGGCCTGTTGTTGTTGGGTTTTTTTAAATCTTTTTTTGGGCTGAAAAATCAAAGCCACTTAGAGGATTTTGGATCCTCAGTTCTGAATGGAATTAATGGGAACTGGCATTGCAATTGCCAAGGCAGCTTTGAAAATCTCAGCAGTAGTGATCTAAATAGCACTGATGACATGGGCAGGGCCCGGCCAGCCCCTGTCAATGGTGATCTCTCTCTCTAGTCTGCTTAGCAGGGTGGTGTATAAGGCAACTGACACAGGTCCCAGAACCCCAACTGTTGACAAGGGCCAGAGAGAACATGTGAGCAACTCCCCAATCTACCAAAAGCCTAGTTGTGCTGTAGCACTCAGTGAGTCAAATACAGTCGTGGTATAAAAGGGCACATCACTACCTGGAGTTAATATTGCCAGGCCAGTTTACCTGAGCGATGAATTTGCACTGCTCCACACAAGACCAACAACTGGTCGTTAAATGCAATCGAATCCAGTGACAGCACTATCTGCATTATATAATTAAAGAGATGGATAAGAAAGCACATACCCCACAATGTAGGCGTCTGCACAGCATTGTAAGAAAATTTTGCAAAATTTTGACTCGACTCACTAGCTCCACAGCAGTTCATCCTCCATAACATTCTCCTTCCTTTACCCTAAAAGACATCCCATTCCTCAACTGTGAAATTCACCTCCTTCACCAACCATAGACCTCTGTGTCCTTTGCCACCCCTACATCTCTATGCCCCACATCAACTTAGCCTTCGCTACTGTTGCCTGAGCTAATTGATTACATATTGATCTCCTTAATCATTTATAGTTCCCAGTTAACACTCTGAAATACGGAAGGTTCTTGTCCCAAGATCAGGCCCAGTATTATCAGAATTACTGTTTAGTTGGGAGCCCAGTTGTGCATGTCTGTGATAACACTTACACTCTGGGAAGACTTTTTGTGATTGCGAAATTTTTATTATGACTATGATTTGTCCTATAAGTAAAACAATCCACACACATAAGGTGAAATAATACAACCCTGTAATAATGTTCAGCACCATTGGCTGGGAATACTCAATCTATACTTCCAGAAGACTCGAAGGGTTGAGAAAGTTTTTATTTTGCTCCATCAAGCTGCTGGAAAATTCCAATAGCCTAATCCATGCCAAGAATGTATAGGCCTTGATGTTCATCATGCACATGCATGAATAACTCCTTCCACTTTTACCGTATCTTCACTGCCTCACACTCATAGTAATGGGTGGTCTTATCCTATAGATCATCATAATAATTAGTTTAAACTTATTAGCGTATCTGTCAATTAGTCGCAACAACTACTGTCAAGGCTAATTCCCCACTCTGGCACTTTAAGTGCAGAAGGTGGGGGCCCGCAAGGACTCTAAAAATTAACACTTGCCACTCCAGGGTTGTAT
Organism: Chelydra serpentina; assembly: GCA_037349315.1. Classification (NCBI taxonomy): domain Eukaryota; kingdom Metazoa; phylum Chordata; order Testudines; family Chelydridae; genus Chelydra; species Chelydra serpentina. The sequence continues at coordinate 2,062,737 of JBAIAC010000084.1, forward strand.
TATTTCCAAGCTTACAACTTTTCTTTGACTTTGGGTTGGTAGATGTTACCAGCACTCAAGTGCAGATCCCCTATGAGAGCCCAGGAAGGGGCACTTGGGAATACCTGCCTGTGGGGTATCCTCAAAACCTTTCATCCACCCTCCCTCCCCTGGGGAAGAGCTGAGAAAGAAAAGAAAAAAAGAAATCAGCTGTTGCCACCAGTTAATTAAAAACAAACTAACATGTGCACAAATCTCTGAAAACAGAAAAATCCAATCCTGGTTCTTACAAAGGTAAATTTTATGAAAGAAAGAAAGAAAGAAAGAAAGAAAGAAAGAAAGAAAGAAAGAAAGAAAGAAAGAAAGAAAGAAAGAAAGAAAATGTGTCTGTGAACTCAGGCTATTGCTAAATTTTAAAAGAGCAACTACAAGGATTAAGCACTGGGAATAGCTATCTTGAGGTCCAGTTTAAAGGTTACAAGCAAAACAAAAGCACCTGGGCTTTGCACAGAGGAATCCACAAGCCATAAAGAAATAAAAGGGATAAACTTAATCGCATCTTCCTAGACATTTCCTGATCTACTTACTTCCTGATCTGGGGTTTCAAATGAGTAGTTTCTAGGTATGATTCTGATGATTTTTCATACCTGGCCCAAGCTTCTTATATCATAGCTGCTGCCCTATCCATCTCTCCCCAGGAGAAAAACCATAGACAGACAAAAGGGGAGTCTTTTCTCAGTTTTAAAAAGAATGTAATGTTTAATGGCTACGAAGCAATTCATTCTCATTGGGGACACAACTTTGGAGCAATTCAGTGTTGCAGAGATTTTCTGTATCTGAATTTCAGCTTCTATAGGGACGGAAGTCCCAGCCTTCTTTCTTTCTTAATTTCTTTCTTTCTTTCTTTCTTTCTTAATTTTTCTTTCTTTCTTTCTTTCTTTCTTTCTTTCTTTCTTTCTTTCTTTCTTTCTTTCTTTCTTTCTTTCTTTCTTAATTTCTTTCTTTCTTTCTATATATATATTATAGCAGACAACACACAAATAAAAGGCACATTAGACTGCAGGTTCAATGCTTCTTGACATCTTAAAACTATTTTATTTCACACTGATTGTAGGTATGTCAGAGAGACTGAACAAATAAGAAGGATCCAATCTCCATCTGATGTAAATCATCTGTAGCTCCATTGGAGTCAAAGGAGCCAGATCCATATCTGTTGTACATCAATCACCTCCTCCCCCCGACACACTCACTTTTTGGAAATCTGTCATAGTACTGTTGGAGTCAATGAGGCCAGATGCCCGGATGGTCTAGGCTGAGGTTGATGGTGGGATGGAAATTGTTGAAATCGTGGTGGAATTTGTCAAGGGTTTCTTTTCCGTGGGTCCAGATGATGAAGATGTCATAAATGTAGCGCAAGTAGAGTAGGGGCGTTAGGGGACGAGAGCTAAGGAAGCGTTGTTCTAAGTCAGCCATAAAAAAGTTGGCATACTGTGGGGTTATGCGGGTATCCATGGCAGTGCTGCTGACTTGAAGGTACGTATTGTCCCCAAATGTGAAATAGTTGTGGGTGAGGACAAATTCACAAAGTACAGCCACCAGGTTAGCCGTGGCATTATCGGGGATACTATTCCTGACAGCTTGTAGTGTAGACTTACCAGCAGCGTCGGAGGCATCGGATCGATCCTCTCGGTTTGATTTATCGCGTCTTGTCTAGACGCGATAAATCAAACCAGGAAGTGCTCCCCCGTCGACGCCGGTAATCCTGCTCTGCGAACGGAGCAGGCGGAGTCGACGGGGGAGCCTGCGCGCCACAGTGTGGACCAGGGGTAAGTACTTTTAAGTTCGAAATAATATACTTTGACTTCAGCTACGTTATTCACGTAGCTGAAGTGGCCTATCTTACTTCGAATTTCGGGTCTAGTGTAGACCAGCCCTTTGTGTGGAATGTTGGTGTAGAGGGCTTCTACATCCATAGTGGCCAGGATGGTGTTTTCTATCGGTGATCTTCCAGAAGTGGGAATGTCTGTGCAGCCCTCACCTCCAGGATGTGCGAGGTGATTTCAGTTCAGATAAAGCATCCGCACGGAATCACTCGTACATATGCCACCCACTGGTCTTTGTGTGTTACAAATCCCCTCAGCGCCCAATCCCCAGAGCCCCTGAGTCTGTCACATCTCTACCAGGGAGCCTGGCTCTTTAGATCAAGCTTCAGGGACTCCTGCCCTTATCTCTGGAGTTCCCTGATGTAACCACAAGGTACCAGCCAAGATGGTGACCATCATAGAAGTGTAAGAGCGGCCGTATTTCTATTTTATCCTAGAATCATAGAATTGTAGGACAAGTCCAGTTCCCTGCACACATGGCAGGACTAAGAATTTTGTAGACCATCCCTGACAGGTGTTTGTTGAATACTTAACAAACAAAGGTATTTGGATGTATAATTACAATATGCCCAGCTGAAAATCACATCCAAACTCCGAACCCTCCCCTCTCCTCACCCCCCCAAAAACATAAGTTTAGGGTTGAATCACGTGATTCTCCCTCTCAAACTGGGCCCCAGGCTATAACAATTTGTGCACCCACTATGATTTATCCTACCATTCTTGATACCTGCAGTTCTTCCCACAGAATCTGTGACCAGTAGTAAGTTGAGTGACAAGCCCGGCCTTCACCATACAAAGTACAATTTATTTACCACTGTAGGAAAAAAGCATAACATAAGAAAAAATATGATCCAATTGCAGTAGTTTGGTAGGATACAAATTTGGGTTTATTAGCTAGACACAGTTTGTCTTTAGGAAACATTGCAATAGATTTCTCTTCCAAAGTGCCTTTCAACCATAGCAAGAAGAATAGATAACAAAATAAATGGATACCTCCATTCAATCAAACATATCCTACTCTTTAAATACCTATCCACCAAAAGTCACCTGGAACAAAGTAACATGTCAACCAATGAATCAATAAAATGAAACAACATGAAAAAGAGACAATCATGCAAACAAACAAGTCAGACCTCTCATAACCCAACCACAATTTTTATCCCCAAAAAGAGGCAGCACCAGAAAGTTCTAGTGACTTAGCTATGGCTATTGATATTCTGTGCAACATGCTCAGATAGCATGGTGACGTTAGCAGTATAAGACAGATAGATAGGTGTGTATGTACATTTATGGATAGATATTTTGATTCTGATCTTATTTAATTGGTGTAATTCTAAATTAGCTCATTTTTCTTCAGTGGAATTAGTCCGGATTTTATGAATTCATTAACAGATTGCACCCTATGTTCTCAAGGAGACAGTTTGTCATCAGTTGATTATATCCAGGAAGAAGCTCAGAATGAAATCTCAATCAAGTAACAATGATGGATATTTTAATTCTGGGTGAATAACCTCCACACAATCAATTTCTTTAATGCAGCTTTGATCTCCTTGTTCCTCATGCTGTAGATGATCGGATTCATCACTGGAGGCAGCAGGGAATAGAGAACACCCATCATGAGATCCAGACTTGATGCTGAGCTGGAATTGGGTTTCAGGTACGCAAACATACCACTGCAAAGTAACAAAGAGACCACAGAGAGTTGAGGGAGGCAGGTGGAGAAGGCTTTATTCCGGCCCTGCTCAGAGGGGATTCTCAGCACTGCTTTGAAGATTTGAACATAAGACACAATTATAAAAACAAAGCAGTTTAAAGTTAAAAACACACTAAAGGCAAGAAGCCCAACTTCACTGAGGTACGAGTCAGAGCAGGTGAGTTTGAGTAGCTGGGGGATTTCACAGAAGAACTGGTTGATGACATTGGAATGGCAGAAGGGTAACCTGAAGGTGTTCCCGGTGTGCAGGGCAGAGTAGACAATACCAGTAATCCAGGCACTGGCTGCCATTTGGACACACGCTCTCCTGTTCATCACTCTCTCGTAGTGCAGTGGTTGGCAGATGGCGACGTATCGGTCGTACGCCATAATGGTGAGCAAGGCAAAATCAGCTGCAAGGAAGAGGAAAAAGAGAAAGACTTGCGTGACACATCCAGGATAAGAAATCACCCTGGTGTTCATGAGGGAATTGGCCATGGATTTGGGGATGGTGACAGAGATGGAGCCGAGGTCTAGGATGGACAGATTCATCAGGAAGAAGTACATGGGGGTGTGAAGATGGTGGTCGAGGGCTATGGCTGTGATGATGAGAAGATTCCCTATCAGGCCTGTCAGGTAAATCACCATAAACACCACAAAGTGCAAAATCTGCAGCTCCCGAACATCAGAGAATCCTTGTAGAAGGAACTCGGTCACCGTGGTTCGGTTGGACATTTTCTTTCTCAGTTCATTGTGTGATGGCTGTGGAGAGAAGGACAAAGACAGTGGGGAGATTACAGTGACAGAGGGACTGTCCCTGATTCCCCACAGCAATATCTCATGATGTGAGTGTCAACAATGCACAGCGCTCGTCACTGCTATTAACGAGGAGTGGTGAGTTATCTCATGAATGTAAATTGGCGCAGCTCCCTTAAAGTCAATGGAGCTGCATCAGTTTGCACCATGAATCTAACATTCTAAAATGCCAACACTGCCTGATATCCACTTTCCGGGGGAGTATGACATAGACTCACTCAGTATCCTGCATGAGAGCTTGTCTGTAGTGATTCCACTGCAGCACCATATTAATTGCCTGCTGCCTGCTTATGTATCGATTTGTGATACAAGATTCCATTTCCATCTCTGTGTAGCCAGATAGGTCTCTGCTATTCTTAAAATGAACGTATGTATTGAAAAAAATCTTTTTTTTTCTTCAAAACACTCACTGAACATTTTTCAGATTTCAGCATTTTTTACCCACAATTGTTTGGTTCTCAATTCACAAAGAATGGTTTGGTTTCTATAATGTCAATGAAAATGTAAATATTTTATGCTCTAGATGTTTGATTAAATGATAGTAAAGATTTCAAATAATTCCTATTGTAACTGATAGTTCCGGTATTACATTGCTTCACTATATTAGCAACCAAACATATTTAGCTGAAAAAGCAAACTTACAGTGTTGATCTTTGTGGAATGTTTCCCAGCTTGTGAAGCATTGGAGAGTCCACTGCCAGGATTCTTCAGTCATTGTCTGTCTCTGCACCTGTCAATAACGCCTCATCGCTGTGTTATCCAGCTGCTGTCTCCCAGTCCCTACGCGATATCCCCTGACTTGCTGGGTCTCTTTGTAGTTCCTAGCAGACAGGGATCCACTCCACAGATGGGTGCTCCTCTCTTTGGGCAGGCTTGGCTGAAAAGTGAAGGACTAAACGGGATCTGGGACTGAAAGCCCCTCCCAGCTCTGAAACTGATCCTGGCTTGTGCAGAATTCAGACACAGTCGTAGCCGAGGATGTCCCTTGCCTGGAGCTAAATAGGGGAATCTGGTCTCCAGGGCTGTGAGCCCATCTCTGATCTCACCTCAGGAACAATCCACCTTGACAACCATCCCTAGCCGACCCTAGCCCCACAGAGGGGGAAGAGCACCCAGCCTGGATCTCACACGGTGGCAGCATCCCTGCAAGGAACCTTGGTTAAAGACAAGGCAGGGCTGAGTCCCATGTGTATCCCAAGGAGATTGCAGAATAGAATGTACTTTAGTAGTACAGACACGTGACCTACAATAGCTCAGAGCCCCAGACGGGCTGGAATAGCCTGTTCCTTCATTAACACCACATCAACAGCTCTGGGGCTGTAGAGATTTTTTTTTACTCCTGCATTTCGTCAGCAGCTCTTGGGATGCAGCCACCAGAGGAACCCACAGCTCAGGCTGCTCTGGCTGTTTGATGTTGGTCACTAAGAAGTACCCAGAGGCAAACACTAAAAGCTCAGAGCAATGTACTAAACTGGTGTAAATTGATACGGTTCCATTGAGTTCCCAGAAATTTGGGCTCTTTGCACCAAGTGGAGATGTGGCCCTTTGATTTCAATGGAGCTACTTTCTTTTACATTAGCTGGGGATCTCGCTCTGAGATGGCCATGAAGCTTTGTCAGTTTTCACCAGTTGGGAATCAGGCCTCATTCATTGGAGCTACTGCTGATTTACACCAGCTGGGGATCTGTTCCCTTAAACAATTTCTAATCCATTTTATTTGGTTTCTGTGAATCTGAACTGAATGAAAGACAAAAGTTCTTATTCACTCGGCACTTTCTTAGCTCTTTGCCCCATGGGATTAATTTCCAGAGTGTAACTTTTAATGGCAAAGGAGCAATTCGTTCCCACTGGGAACATAGCTTTGGAGGAATTCAGTGTTGCAGAGATTTTCTGTATCTGAATTTCAACTTCTATAAGGATAGATTGCCCGATCTTTCTTTCTTTCTTTCTTTCTTTCTTTCTTTCTTTCTTTTTCTTTCTTTCTTTCTTTCTTTCTTTCTTTCTTTCTTTCTTTCTTTCTTTCTTTCTTTCTTTCTTTCTTTCTTTCATCAATTCCATATATATTGGAGCAGAAAGTACACAGACAAAAAGCACATTAGACTGCAGGTTCAACGCTTCTTGACATCTTAAAACTGTTTAGTTTATTTCACTCTGATTGAAGGTATGTCAGAGAGACTGAACAAATAAGAAGGATCAGATCCCCGTCTGGTGTAAATCAATTGTATCTCTATTGGAGATTCTCATGGCTGAAAACCTCCATCCCATTTTAATAACACAAAAATAGTCGAAGATGTTGAGATCATGGGTCATAGACAGAACTGTGTGAGGTGGGCACCCAGCTGGGAAATTGGCTGATGAATATAGACACATTAGGTCTGGGGTGGGTAGATAACAAAACAGGGATGGTGAGGGATCAGAGAGTGGGGAAAGGCCCAGTTACAGGCACACACCCAGAGAAAGCACCTACTCCAGCATGAGGCAGGAAAGCTCAGAGGTACCCCCAGAAAGAGTGGGGAGAAGTGGTGGCACATCTGTAAAAAACTGGGTTGTATCTCTCAGAATTGATCCATGTGGTAAAGTTCACTCCTCATCTGGAGTTAACTTTTTGACTGTATCAGGATATCTGAAGACTCAGGCAGGTGGCACTGGGTCAGTTTCACTCAAAGCAGTCTAATCCCTTCAGAGCAATTGGTTCAGGCTCTCTGCAGACTCAGGGAGATGTTACTCTATTGGTTACACTTGACTATTGTCTTAGTCATGGGTGATGTTTTCAAACTTTTCAATCCATGAAGAATAGAAACTTACTTTTGTTTAAAAAAATAATATAAAATGGAGAATCTGCTGTAATTCCATGACTCCTGGAGCTGGGGCCCTGGGCTAGGTCTACAGGGCTTAACCCTTAATCCAGTTACCAATAGTATCCTACTGTCACTTTTCCATATGAACAATTGTGTAGTTTATGCAGGGATGTTATGTGATGTTGAATGGGCTAGGTGGGTAGTCCCCATAATTTTGTCTGGGTGGAGAGGCAGAGGATCACACACGAGAGAGGAACCTTCCACAACACAATCTCTCTATTGGTGTACAGCCCGTGTGCTCCAAAATATAGTCTGAGAACTCCAAGACAGAAACATCTGTCTAGTTGGGTCCCTTTTCAGGATTCAGACCAAAGAAAAGCAACATTTGAAAATAGGGCTCAAAATAATTATTGCAAATATTGTCTTAATATTAACAAGATGACAAATGCTAACGCTGAAGGATTCCTTAAAATACATGGACTAGGCTGCGGCTATACCATTGTAGTGTTGAAAGCGGAAAGAAGAACTTAGACTCCTAAGTTACTAAGGCCAAGTTTTAAAGATTTTTAGGTGCCTCTAGGAAATTATTGGGGCACTTTTGAAAATGGGAGTTCAGCTCCCTAAAGCATTTGAAATTCAGAGTATTAAGTAACACTTTTATTCTAACAACATTCCTTAGCCTCCTTCCCTTTACTGTAACAATTACTCCTTCCCTTTGGCTGTACAATTACTATAACATCACTACAACAACAATGCTCAATGCATCATGAGCCTTCCGAAGACACCCAACATGAAAAACTTTGCATTGGATACCACACGATGATTTTACAGAGATGAACATGTGGTGTGGGGTGTTCCCCTGAGGTGCAGAGCATCACACACATGCAGGATAAGAAATAGATCTGTTGTTCATGATGGAATTGGCCATGGATTTAGGGATGGTGACAGAGATGGAGCCGAGGTCTAAGATGGACAGGCTGACCAGGAAGACGTTCATGGGGCTGTGAAGATGGTGGTTGAGGACTATGGCTGAGATGATGAGAAAATTCCCCATCAGGCCTGCCAGGTAAATCATCAGAAACACCACAAAGTGAAAAATCTTCAGCTCCCGAACGTCAGAGAATCCCAGGATCAGGAACTCAGACACCGTGGCTTGGTTGGACATTTTCTTCCTCAGTTCATTGTGTGATGACTGTGGAGGGAAGGACAAAGACAAGAATCGGGAATACAATGACAGAGGGAATGAACCTGATTTCCGTCAGTAATATGTCACAACACAAGTGTGAAAGCTGCACACAGCACTCGTCATTGCCATTAACTAGGATTTAACACACATATGTAAATTGGCACAGATTCGTTAAAGTCAATGGAGCTGCATCATTTTGAACCATATTAAGATCTGGCTCAGGATGTGTGTTGAAAAAATATAATATAAAGGATGGAGCAAAGCACACCGAAACCCATTTATCTAACCAAGATAATTCCCCAGTTGGTCCAGACAGCAGGCCAGAAATGTGGGTATGAAGTTAGAATACTAAAAAGCTAAAAGAGCTTTTTCCTGATCTCTGGTTCCTCCCTATTCCTGTTATGCTACCTAGCGGCTTTCTATATATTCATCAGCCAATTTCCCAGCTAGGTGCCCATCTCACAGGTTTCTCTCTATGAGCCATGACATCAAGATCATAGAATATTTTATGGTTATTTAAATGGGATGGATGTTCGAAGCACTGAGAATCTCAAATCCTGGAACACATATGAAACTAGACATCAAAAGAACATAGGAAAAGCCATATTGGGTCAGATCCAAGGTCCAGCCAGCCCAGTATCCTATCTTATGACAGTGGCCAATGCCTGGTACCTCAGAGGGAATGAACAGAACAGGAAATCATCAACTGATCGATCCCATATCCCATTCCCAGCTTCTGGCAAACAGAGGATAGGAGGGACACCATCCCTGCCCATCCTGGCTAATAGCCATTGATGTACCAATCCTCCATGCATTTTTCTATTTCTTTATGAACCCTGTTATAATCTTGGCTTACACAACATCCTCTGGCTAAGAGTTCCACATGTTGACTATGCTTTGTGTGAAGAAATATTTCCTTTTGTTTTGTTTTAAACCTGTTTTTATGTTAAGCCATTACACTATTTCTTATGGGCTTCGACCTATAGATCTGTTGTATTTCTGCATTATTATTCTTATCCTAAAATCAGTATCTGGGCTAGTCTACCCTCCACCAAGCATAGGCTTCTTGATCCTCCACCAAACACAGACTTTTCCCCTTCCACGAATCATCAGATAATACTGCATTCCTGAACCATAGCATTCTCTAGCTCTTCCAATGATGCATAGACTTCTCCACCTTCCACCACTCATTGTCTACCCCCACCTCCACCTGTTATAGAGTTACCCTCCATCACCTACCATAATATGATTTCCTAGTCACAAACCAAATCATTTTTATCCCTCAACCAGTGATCGACTTCCACCCTTTCCACTCACCATAAGATCATTCCCCATATGTTCACCATAATAATCTTTCACCTCAACTAATGAAAACTGAATATAATTCTTCCCATCAACCCAGTTGTACTACTTCTTCAATCCATCACTTCAGTAGACGTTTGGGAGCAGCTGTGACCAGTAACATGTTGAGTTGCTACCTGGCTTTCTCCATGCAAAGAACGATTTATTAGTAAAACATAATATTTGAGAAAATATGAGAGAGCACTTGTAGCCCCATCACAGTAATAGTTTGATGGGACAAAGATTTGGTCTTTTTAACCAGACTCAGTTTGACTTTAGGAAACATTGCGGTAACTTTCTCACCCAAATGGACTTTTCATCATAGAAGGAACAATACAGTATTTCTTTATTTAATAAATAATAATAATACATATAATTAGATAAGGGTCTAGGTTCTCTAACACATCATAAATAACAACATAATATCTCATCAGCAATAAAATAATCTTCTGAACTGGAACTCAGTTCTCTAGACACCTAATAAAACCTTTCCCCCCATTCTTCATGAATGCGGAAAGAAAATTTTCAAGTGTCTCAGAAGACTCCATAAAAGAGATTAGGAAATTGATACTTGGAATAGAAGGCAAAATAATTGTAGTAGTATAAGGGCCCTACCGGCAATCAAAAGTTAACCCTGAACCTTCACCCCTTAAGCCCTGCTCACCTGCCACTGTCCCTGGGGGTTTTACTCCCGGGGTCAAGAAGGACACATGACCGGAAGGAAGATGTGTCTTGTGACCCCCTCTAAGAACTTCTCACACTGCCCTCTACCAATCAGGATGGGTTTTGACCCCTGTAGGACTGCCCCGAGAGGAGGTTTGACCAATCGAGGCGAGTTTTGCGGATAGGTGACCTGTCCGGAAGTGGGTTGTGTGACCCCTCTAACAATTCCTCCCACCACGCTCTACCAATCAGGAGGGGTTTTAGCTGCTGGGGACCTCCCCCTGAGAGGATATTTGACCAATCCGGGGGAGTACTGGGCGGGAGGGACCCATCCGGAAATGGGTCATGTGATGCTTCTTAGAACTCCTCCCACTATTCACTACCAATCAGGAGGGATTTTAGCAGCTGGGGACCTCTCCCAAGAGGAAATTTGACCAATCGAGCAGATTTCCGGGATGGGGTGACCCTTCCAAAAGTGGTTCGTGTGTCCCCTCTAAGACAACCTCCCACCGCCCTCTGCCAATCAGAGCACAGCACTACCACCTCATATGTCCCAGCACCGGGCAGAAGAGGCCATCTCTTACCAAGAACACGTGTTTTAGAAATTGTGGGAACACTGAGAAGAAACAGAGACTCCTTCACCACCCCTGTGAGAACTTCAGACTTTGTTTTAGCCCCGAGGCCCTTTCACCATCCCCAGAGAAAGCGCTACATCAGTGACAGTTCCAAGGAGGAGGAGGGAGCAGTCAATTAGAACCCTCTGGCCCAGCCATTGATGCATATGCCGGAACCCGATACCGAAACTCAACCTCTAGTGAGGAAGACTGACGAGCATGATGGCCTCTCGTCGTCCACCCCCCGTGAGGAGGAAGGAGAACACAGGTCGGGGGAGTCACCGGCAGACAAGGTGAATGGAAAAGACGTTGCTCAGGTAAATGAATGATTTAGAAGTAATGTTAGAGGATTTGTGTCTGTGTGTGTGTAATGGGGTTAGAAACCAGGGCTGTGGAAATCTAAAAACAAGCAGTGGGAACTCACACTAGTTTCTTTTCTGAAAATCTCTCAACAGCTTGATGATGGCTGTCTAGATGACCTGGAGGCCCTGGACAGAGTTGCATCAAAAAGCGAAGATGAACCAGGCTCCCGTGGTTTTTGCTCAACACCGGTACAAATTGATGAAGAGAACTCCGAGGATAATGGCTATGATGAGTTTAGGAAGAGGCTTGGCATAGAACTAACTGAGCCAGTGGCACGTCGAGAGCATCAAAAAAGTCATGCAGACTATTGTACGAGTCGCTGTTTATGCTGTCCTTAATCACTGTCTTAGGGAAAAGCTTTTCGAAGATTGTGAGGGCTGTGTCATAGATGCACCAGGCCAACGGGACCATGACGGTGTGACTTGGACTTCAATGGATATAAACTGCAAGCTCCGGGGCCTGTGTGCTGAGCTGTGTTTGGAAAGCTCCTTAAACACTGTTATTGCCATAGGTTATGCTATGCAATGTCTGTGCTTAACTCAAGAACATTTAGCGCAAGAGGTGACCTTGATAAATGCTATGCAATTCAGGGGAGACCTTGACTGTGTATTAAAGACAATGACCAAACCAGAAGAAGCCTGCTTACAGCGTTATATTGACCATCTGGTCCACACAAAAAGTTACAGAACCCTGCTTAAGAAAAAGACTATTTGTAAGAAATCTAAAAGGATTAAGTTAGAGAATGGTGAGGGGATAAACATCTGATATAAAACTTGGTAGCTGTAAATAAAAAAAAATATTGAAAAGGGCTTTGTGACTATCTGCGTTTGCGTTAGAAGGTCTCTGTGACCCTTAAGTGAGCTAAAAGGTTTAATGGAGCATCTCGGTTTGTTTTCAAGGGTGGGATTTCCTGCATTGCTCAGGATCTTTTGAAAATCTTTTGAATATCTTTCATTATCAAGGAGCTCAATCTATTTAGCTTACCAAAGAGAAGGTTAAGAGGAGACTTGGTCACAATCTAGAAGTACCTACACAGGTGGCAAATATTTCATATTTCAGCCTCTTCAGTAGAACAGAAAAAGGTATAAAATGATCCTAATTCAGACTACAAATTTAGCTAGACAAATTCAGACTACAAAAAAGGTGTAAATTCTTCACAGCGCGGGTAATGAACCACTGAACCCATTGACCAAGGGTTGTGATGGATTCTGTATCACTGGCTATTTTGAAATCAAGGTTAGGTGCTTTATTTTTGAGCTATGGTCTGGTGCCAAAGGAATGATTTTGGGGAGTTCTTTGATTAGTGTGTTACAGGAGGTCAGACTAGATGATCACAATGGTCCCTTCTGTCCTTGAAATCTATAAGAACTGTTGGTTGGTGACCACATTTGCCTCCCTCTTTGCAGATAAGCCTTTAAAACTTTATTCTGATTATACCAGTGTAAATCTAGACTGTACATTATTGTGGTTTTGCATGTGTACATGGGTTGAACACGATTGTGTGTTTGCGTGCAGACTGGACACTACTGTGTGTTTGTCTATATGTGGGCTGTGCAGTAGTGTGTGTTTGTCCATTGTTGTGTGACACTAGCTGTCAATGTCCCTTGATAGAAGGTTTGTAGGGGTTGAACACAGGGCCCCTAGTTTTTCAAACAGGATCCTGAACTGGCTGTGCTACAAGCACTAAATAAACTAGGACAGAGGCAATAGCAGACTCATAAGCTGCTGTTCAAGCTCTGACCAGTAGAGGGGGACAAGGAGCCACATTGGGTTACGTGCACATTCTGGAGTGTGAGAATCTGAGTCGCCGTGTGTACCTGAGAATAAAATGCAATATCAATGACATCTGATTAGCAGAAACTTTTCTGTGGCCCTGTCTCATACCCCAGCCACAATGTCTATCCCAAAAATGCAGAAGGGCCAGAAAGGTCATGAAAACAAGTAGTGACCAAGCTATGGTTGTTCATATTCTGTGCAGCACGCACAGATAGCATGGTGATGGTAGCAGTATAAATATACAAGACAGATAGATCGGTGTGTACGTACATTTATGGACAGATATTTAGATTCTGGTTTTATTTATACTGGTGTAATTCTAAACTAACCCATTTGACTTCAGTGGAGTTCGTCTGGATTTTATGACTTCCTAAACAGATTGCACCCAATGTTCTCAAGGAGACAATTTCGTCATCAGTTTATTCTAGCCATAAAGAAGCTCAGAATGAAATCACAGTCAAGGTGCAATGACGGACACTTTAAGTTTTGGTGAATAACCTCCACACAATCAGTTTCTTCAATGCAGCTTTGATCTCCTTGTTCCTCATGCTGTAGATGATCGGATTCATCATTGAAGGCACATGGGCATAGAGAACACCGACCAAGAGATCTAGACTGGATGCTGAGCTGGAGGTGAATTTCAGATAGTCAAACAAGGCGGTGAAAAGGAACAAGGAGACCACAGTGAGGTGAGGGACGCAGGTGGAGAAGGCTTTATGCCAGCCCTGCTCAGACGGGATTCTAAACACTGCTTTGAAGATTTGAACATAAGACACAACTATAAAAACAAAGCAGTTTAAATATAAAAACGCACTGAAGGCAATAGCCCCAAGTTCACTGAGGTACGAGTCAGAACAGGTGAGCTTGAGTAGCTGGGGGATTTCACAGAAGAACTGGTTGATGACATTGGACTGGCAGAAGGGTAACCTGAAGGTGTTCCCGGTGTGCAGGGCAGAGTTGACAATACCACTAATCCAGGCACTGGCAGCCATTCGTACACACGCTCTCCTGTTCATCACTGTCTCGTAGTGCAGTGGTTGGCAGATGGCGACATATCGGTCGTACGCCATGATGGTGAGAATGGAAAAATCTGCTCCCATCAAGAAGATGAGGAGAAAGACTTGGGCCACACATCCAGCATAGGAAATGGAGCTGGTGTTCATGATGGAATTGGCTATGGATTTGGGGATGGTGACAGAGATGGACCCAAGGTCTATAATGGACAGATTCACCAGGAAGAAGTACATGGGGGTGTGAAGATGGTGGTCGAGGGCTATGGCTGAGATAATGAGAAGATTCCCCATCAGGCCTGCCAGGTAAATCACCAGAAACACCACAAAGTGCAAAATCTGCAGCTCCCGAATGTCGGAGAATCCCAGGAGAAGGAACTCGTTCACCGTGGTTCGGTTGGACATTTTCATTCTCAGTTCATTGTGTGATGACTGTGGAGGGAAGGACAAAGACAGTGGTGGTATTACACTGACAGCGGGAGTGGCCCTGATTCCCCACAGCAATATCTCATGATGTGAGTGTCAACAATGCACAGCGCTCATCACTGCTATTAACTAGGAGTGGTGAGATATCACATGAATGTAAAGTCAATGAAGCTGCATCAGTTTGCACCATCTAAAAATTTAGCTCAGGATGTGTCTTGATAAATGCTGTGTGAAGGATGGAGCAATGTACTATCCCAGTGCAACAATTCTAGCCAACCTGGGTCCCCTCTTGCTATGAACAGGAGACTCTAGACTTGGGTAAGAAACTAAAATGCTCAAATGTCAACACTGCCTGATATTCACTTTCCTGGAAAATATGACATACAGCAACTCAGAATCCTGCATCAGAGCTTGTCTGTAGTGATTCCACTTCAGCATCACGTCGATGGCCTTCTGCCTGCTTATGTATCGATTTGTGACACAAGATCCTATTTCCATCTCTGTGTACTGATGGGCTAACAGAATTGCTCAGCTACCTCTCTCCTGTATTGTTTACCTCTGTCATTTTATCTCTGTGCAGGTCAGTGGCCTTCAGGAGACTTGGGGTCTATTCTTGGCTCTGCCACTGACCTGCTGTGTGATTTGGGCCAGTCACTTCCCTGTGCCTCTGTTTCCCCTCCCACCGTTTCTCTGCCTTGTCTTCTGGAACTGTGAGCTCTGTGGCGGATGGACTGTGTCTTATTATGTGTATGTTCCGTGCTCCCATTTACATCATTGGGTTTAGCCTGCAGCAGTGTGGGACAGAGGATAAGGCACTAGAGAAGAATATCTAGGGTCTAATCCCATTTAAATCCTCTATGTCCTTGGCAGGGATAAGAGAGACAGGCTTTTGCTGAGGGCTTCAATTCTCTGTTCTCCATTTAAGGCACTAGTATGTTTAATACCAATGCTGTTGGCTGCCAACTTTGCTGATTAGTCAATTTTGTGAATCACCAAGTGTCCCTTTGAAACAGAAATAAACACCATTGCAATAGAGTGACTGGGTTCAAATTTTACTATTATTGAACAGTATCAATGTTCCCACTCTCGCTTACATCTAAGTTTCCATTCTGGGGTATTCATATATTTTCTGTTTAAAAGATTTCCAAGGAAAACTGAGTTTTCAACTAAAGAAATATTCTGGGGAAGTCTGTGTTATTCTTGAACACAACTCAGGAACTGGAAAACTCAAAATAATATTTCTTTATTTAAGTGAAAATGTTTCAGTTTCCAGCAGTTTACCTGAAATTGTCTGGTTGGTTCTCAATGAATAAAAACAAAACAAAAAGAATTGGTTTTCATAATATGTATGAAAAGTCAACGGTTTGCTGCTGGGGAAAAATAAAAAAAAATTCTCAGCAATTCTAAATGTTTGATTAAATTATATAAAAATTCTTGGCGAGTTCAAATTGGAACTCCTAGTTCTGTTATGAAATTTCACCATCATATAAATACCTAAACATCTGTGATAGATATAAGAAACTTACTGTGCCGGTCTTTGTGGAATGTTTCCCCACCTGTGATGCATGGGACTCTTCACAGTCAGGATCCTTCAGTCATTGCCCATCTGTATAAATAATGCCCCAATCAATGTGTTATCCAGCAGCTGTTTCCCTCTCGCTTCACCATGTTTCCCAAGCTGCTGGGTCTTGTGCAGTTCCTAGCAGGCAGGGACCCACTCCACAGACCGGTGCTCCCTGCTCCCCATCTCGGGCAGGCTTGGCGGAGAGGTGAAGGACTAAATAGGATGGGGGCAGAGAGCCCCTCCCAGCACTGAAACTGATCCCGGCTTGTTCAGGCTGCTTGTTCACAACCCAGGACGTCCTTGTTCTGGGGCTAAATAGTTGGATCCAGTCTGCAGGGCTGTGATCTGAGCTCTGATCTCATCTCAGGAGCAAACAACCCTGACAAGCTGCCCTAGCTGAACCTAACCCCCAGAGGGGAACAGCACCTGCCCTGGATCTCACATGATGGCCGGACCATGAAAGAAC
Source organism: Chelydra serpentina (assembly GCA_037349315.1). Lineage (NCBI taxonomy): Eukaryota > Metazoa > Chordata > Testudines > Chelydridae > Chelydra > Chelydra serpentina. Next base: position 2,079,315 of record JBAIAC010000084.1, read on the forward strand.
CCCTGGCTACACATAGGGTGGGGCCCAAAGGGTGTCCAAAGGACATTACACAACAAACTATATCTATAACACAGACATGTGACCTACAATGGCTCAGACCCTAGTGGCACCAGAGCCCCAGCTGGCCTGGAATAGCCTGTTCCTTCATTAACACCATATAATTACCTCTGACAGAGCAGAGATTTTTTTTTCCTCCTGCGTTGCATCAGCAGCTCGTGGGATGCAGCCACCAGAGGAAGTTACAGCTCAGGATGCCCTGGGTTTTTTATTCTTAGATTCAAGGACTGGAAGGGACCTTGAGAGGTCACCAAGTCCAGCCCCCTGCCCTCATGGCAGGACCAAATACTGTCTAGACCATCCCTGATAGACATTTATCTAACCTACTCTTAAATATCTCCAGAGATGGGGATGGGGGCAACCTCCCTGGGCAGTTTATTCCAGTGTTTAACCACCCTGACAGTTAGGAACTTTTTCCTAATGTCCAACCTAAACATCCCTTGCTGCAGTTTAAGCCCATTGCTTCTTGTTCTATCCTTAGAGGCTAAGATGAACAAGTTTTCTCCCACCTCCTTATGACACCCTTTTAGATACCTGAAGACCGCTATCATGTCCCCTCTCAGTCTTCTCTTTTCCAAACTAAACAAACCCAATTCCTTCAGCGTTCCTTCATAGGTCATGTTCTCTAGACCCTTAATCATTCTTGTTACTCTTCTCTGGACCCTCTCCAATTTCTCCACATCTTTCTTGAAATGCGGTGCCCAGAACTGGGCACAATACTCCAGTTGAGGCCTAACCAGCGCAGAGTAGAGCGGAAGAATGACTTCTCGTGTCTTGCTCACAACACACCTGTTAATGCAGCCCAGTATCATGTTTGCTTTTTTTGCAACAGCATCACACTGTTGACTCATATTTAGCTTGCGGTCCACTATAACCCTTAGATCCCTTTCTGCCATACTCCTTCCTAGACAGTCTCCTCCCATTCTGTATGTGTGAAACTGATTGTTCCTACCTAAGTGGAGCACTTTGCATTTGTCCTTATTAAACTTCATCCTGTTTACCTCTGACCATTTCTCCAATTTGTCCAGATCATTTTGAATTATGACCCTATCCTCCAAAGCAGTTGGCATCTCTCCCAATTTGGTATCATCTGCAAACTTAATAAGCGTACTTTCTATACCAATATCCAAGTCGTTGATGAAGATATTGAACAGAGCCAGTCCCAAAACACACCCTTGCGGAACCCCACTCGTTATACCTTTCCAGCAGGATTGGGAACCATTAATAACTACTCTCTGAGTACGGTTATCCAGCCAGTTGTGCACCCACCTTATAGTAGCCCCATCTAAGTTGTATTTCCCTAGTTTATTGATAAGAATATTATGCGAGACCGTATCAAATACCTTACTAAAGTCTAGGCATACCACATCCACCGCTTCTCCCTTATCCACAAGACTTGTTATCCTATCAAAGAAAGCTATCAGATTGGTTTGACACGATTTGATCTTTACAAATCCATGCTGGCTATTCCCTATCACCTTACCACCTTCCAAGTATTTGCAGATGATTTCCTTAATTACTTGCTCCATTATTTTCTGGTCTGTTGTTTCCTGGGTTGTTTTTATTTCCCTTTTTATAGATGGGCACTATATTTGCCCTTTCCCAGTCTTCTGGAATCTCTCCTGTCTCCCATGATTTACCAAAGATAATAGCTAGAGGCTCAGATACCTCCTCTATTAGCTCCTTGAGTATTCTAGGATGCATTTCATCAGATCCTGGTGACTTGCAGGCATCTAACTTATCTAAGTGATTTTTAACTTTTTCTTTTTTTATTTTATTTTCTAAACCTTCCCCCTTCCAATTAGCATTCACTATGTTAGGCATTCCTTCAGACTTCTCGGTGAAGACCGAAACAAAGAAGTCATTAAGCATCTCTGCCATTTCCAAGATTCCTGTTACTGTTTCTCCTTCTTCACTGAGTAGTGGGCCTAACCTGTCTTTGGTCTTCCTCTTGCTTCTAATGTATTGATAAAAAGTTTTCTTATTTTCCTTTATTCCTGTAGCTAGTTTGAGCTCATTTTGTGCCTTTGCCTTTCTAATCTTGCCCCTGCATTCCCGTGTTGTTTGCCTATATTCATCCTTTGTAATTTGTCCTAGTTTCCATTTTTTGTATGACTCCTTTTTACTTTTTAGATCTTGCAAGATCTCGTGGTTAAGCCAAGGTGGTCTTTTGCCACATTTTCTATATTTCCTCATTAACTCCACTGGAGCTACTGCTGATTTACACCAGCTGTGGTTCTTGCTCATTGACACCAATGGAGCTATGGCGGATACACACCTGCTGGGGATCTCGCCTCGTTAAAGAGCTTCAACGAAGTTGATGAGATCACAATGGAGAGGGGACGGGTCCACAAGGCATCTCTCCATTGATATGGTCAGTGATCTGAGAAAAGTTTGAGAGCCCCCAGTCGAACGGCATTCACATGGACATAGAAGTCTGCCGGTGGGAGGAAGGGAGGGAGGGACATATTTCAGGGTTGGGGACTAAGAGGGGAGGAAGAAATTGTCGTCAGTGGGCTGATTATGAACTCGGGTTGGAAATTTTCTCACAATATGGTTTTGTTCATCAGAAAATGCTGATTCATTGAAACCCTGTTTGCAGCAGAAGGTTAGTTGGTTTTCATGAATCTCCTAATCAGATTTCTATTAGAAGGTTCGAATTTGGTAAAATGTCCCTTTTGACATTTTTCAATTTGAGAAAAAAAACATTTGAAAATTTCACTTAATTCACTCTAAAGAAAAGGTGAACAATAAAGCGTCAAAATCAAAATGAAACTTTGCCCTGCAGCATGGGGCGCAGGTCACCTGCTAGGATGGCCTGGATGTGCCCCAGCTGACCGGTCTTTGCCAGGGCCTAGGGCACAGGTAAGACCTCAGTCTGCCCAGGTCTAGGCCTGTGGCTCACAACAGGGCAGTCTGCTCAGGACTGAAATGCTTTAGTTTAACTTGTCCCCTCATTGGTCAGATGCCAGCCAGGTCAGGTGTCAGTCTGGCTACCTGCATTTCTTAACCCTTTACTGGTAAGAGGATTTTATAGCACTGCATCAGACCCTCTCCCCCTTCCCTTTATATTTATGACAAAAGCGCTACATCAGCAACAGTTCCGAGGAGGAGGAGGGAAAGGCCAAGGGGAGCCCTTTAGCCCAACCATTGATGGATATGCCGGAACAAAACCCCAAAACCCAGTCGCTCGTGAGGAAGACCAATGAGCGTGACGGCCTCTCATGATCCACCACATTGGAGGAGGAAGGAGAACGCAGGTCGGGGGAGTCACCAGCAGACAAGGTGAATGGAAAAGACGTCGCTCAGGTAAATGTATGATTTAGAACAGGGGTCTGAAACACGCGGCCCGCCGGGCTCCACCCCCCCCCCAAGTTACGTTCTGAAGTTCCGCCGCCAGAACAGCTGTCTGGCGGCTTTGCGGCTTCTGGGAGGGAGGAGCGGGAAGCGTGCACACAGGGGAAGAGGGGGGGAGAACAGGTGGTCTGCCGGGCTCCCGCTGCCCCTCCTCCCAGTTAGGTCCTATGGCCGCAAACGCCCCTCACCCCCGCCCCCCCCCAGTTACGTTCTGTGGCCGCCAACTCCCCTCACCCCCACCCCCACTCCCAGTTATGTTTTGTGGCCACCAACTCCTCTCACCCCTGCCCCCAGTTACGTTCTTTGGCTGCTAAGATCGCTAAGGTCCCCGTTCCCTCCGCGCTGCTCCAAGGTTCTATTTTTACCCCCAGGCAGTTCCCGCCACCAAAACAGCTGTCTGGCAGCTTTGCAGTTTCTGGGAGGGAGGGGGGAGGAACTGGGAGCTACGTGCTCAGGGGAGGAGGCAGAGAAGGGGCGGAGAAGGGGTGGGGCCTAATGGAAGGGGTGGAGTGGGGCAGGGCTGGAACAGCGAGGGGGTGGGGTCAGTGATGCGGCCCTCGGGCCAATGCACTAGTCCTCATGCGGCCCTCGTGGTAATTTCAGTTTGAGAAGTAACGTTGGAGGATTTCTGTGTGTGTGTGTGTATTTGTAATGGGGTTAGGATAGGTCCATCAATAGCTATTAGCCAGGATGGGCAGGCAGGGTGTCCCTAGCCTGTGTTTGCCAGAAGCTGGGAATGGGTGACAGGGGATGGATCACTTGATTACCTGTTCTGTTAATTCCCTCCGGTGCACCTGGCATTGGTTAGTGTCAGAAGACAGGACCCTGGCCTAGATGGACCTTTGGTCTGACCCAGTATGGCTGCTCTTATGTTCTTATGCACTACTGCTCTTACTGCTAATAAGAGCACTGTGCAGTGTTGCTAATTTTTTTTAACAGTGGTACAGTATGGTGCAGTAATTATGGTGTGTGGCTCGGAGTCAGGACTCTTTGGTTCTATTCCCAGCTCTGGTCTGAGTGTAATCTAGTGATTATGGGAGGGGCTGGGCAGTATCAGGACTCTTGGGTTCAAATCCCCCCTCTGGGAGAGCAGTGGGACCACGGGGTGCTATAAGTTAAAGAAGTGAGAAAGCAGCCTGGGCTCCTTTTTCTGTTTTGGGCAGATAGTGATGGGTCATGCGTAGAACAGCTGACTGGGATTCAGGATTCCTCCTGGGTCATGTTCCTGATTCTACAGGTCAGCCACTGTATAGCCATGTGAGAGCTCTTTCACCTGCGTGGTAGATGCTACTCCCATTTGCAGCAGCGTAAACGCAAAGTAATTCCACTGCTTTCAGTGACGTTACCCCAGATTTACACTGGTGTATCTGACAGCAGATTCTAGCTCTCTGGTCTGCATTTTCTGTTCTATGAAATGAAGATAAGATTCACTTTGATTTGCACTTCTTTGATTGGAAAGGTATACGGACCCCTACAAAGCCATTGGTGTTTACTCTGCTTTCCTTCAGCTTGGTGTAAATCAGCAGCGATCTCCTTCGGTGAATGGGCCTGACTCTCCTCTCACTGCCCAGTGTAAAATGGACTAGCTCCACGGGAGTCAATGGCTTCTGAACTTCCATTCCCATATTACACCAGTCTGCACAAGCCAAGCACCTGAGTCAAGTGAACTAAGGCGGCTTTCACAAAAGGAGATTTATTTTACTGATGTAATCCTGACTATTGTCCTTCTTCCCTCCAGCGGCAGTGCATGATTTTCTGAGGAAGAAAATGTCCAACCAAACCAAATTGACCCAGTTATTTCTCCTGGGATTCTCTGAGGTTTGGGAGCTGCAGATATAGCACTTTGTGGTGCTCCTGGTGATTTACCTGGCAGCCCTGATGGAGAATTTTCTCATTATCACAGCCATAGCGCTCAACCACCATCTTCGCACCCCCATATACTTCTTCCTCATGAACCTGTTCATTATAGACCTCGGTTCCATCTCTGTCACCATCCCCAAATCCATGGCCAATTCTCTCATGAACACCAGGGTGATTTCTTACCAAGTGTTTCTCTTCATAGTATTCATTGCAGCTGATCTTGCCTTACTCACTTCCATGGCGTATGACCGATACGTCGCCATCTGCCAACCACTGCACTACGAGCGAGTGATGAACAGGAGAGCTTGTGTGCAAATGGCAGCCGGTGCTTGGATCGGTGGAATTCTTTACTCTTCACTGCACACTGGGAGCGCAACTGCAGTCACTTACTGTGGAGGTAACATGGTGGATCAGTTCTTCTGTGAAATCCCCCAACTCCTCAGGCTCACCTGCTCTGTCTTGTACCTCAGTGAAATTCGGGCTCTTATCTTCAGAGTGTGCACAGTTTTAAGCTTTTATGTTTTTATAATTGTGTTGTATGTTGAGATCTTCAGCACAGTGCTGAGAATCCCCTCTGAGCAGGGACGACATAAAGCCTTCTCCACCTGCCTCCCTCACCTCACTGTGGTCTCCTTGTGTGTTTGCACCGGCGTCTTTGCCTACCTGAAACCCACCTCCAGCTCAGCATCAGCTATGGACCTTGTGGTGGCTGTTCTCCATTCCGTGGTGCCTCCAATGATGAATCCGGTCATCTACAGCATGAGGAACAAGGAGATCAAATCTTCATTAAGGAGACTAACTGGGGGGAGGTTATTCACCAATAATTAATTGTCTCTCTTTCTCCAGTAAGTACTCTTTCAGTTTGTGTCTCCCAGTCAGGAGCGTCTCTCACAATTTTGCCGCCCCAAGCAGTGGCCGCGGCCCTGCCCCCTACGCAGGCAGATGTAGTGGGGCCCCGCCCCTGATGCAAGCAGTCTGAGTCTGTGGCGGCAAGTGAAGAGCGGCGGACTTTCCACCGAATTGCCGCTGTGGTGGGTGAGAATGGGGCGGCAGTCCAAGTCCCGCAGTGGAAATTTGGCAGCGGGAAGTGCGGACATGCCACCGAATTGCCTCCGCAGGACTCGGACTGCCGCCCCATTCTCGATGCCGCCCCAAGCAACAGCTTGGAAACTGGTGTCTAGAGCCGGCCCTGCTCCCAGTCCATGTTAGTTATTTCCATGACAACACAGTTCATGCAGAAGTGGGCCAGATTCTGCTCTCTGTTGCCCCCAGCTGATGTCAGTGCAGTTGGCTTGGTTTACATCAGCAGAAGATGTGAGCCAATCCTGGAGTTAAGCTGGTGTGGGAGGGAAGAATCAGCCTTTGGTACTGTGCCCAAACAATGCCTATTAAACTGTGTTGCCACTTACACCTGTTCCATGGACACTCGAACGCAAGGATGGGAACTTCTTTCCCTTGGGTGTATAAATCAGGACCCAGAGACTTTAAGGTCAGAAGGGGCCATCGTGATCATCTAATCTGACCTCCTGCACATTGCAGGTCGCAGAAGCTCACCCACCCACTCCTGTAATAGACCCTGAGCCTGTGGCTGAATTACTGACATCCTCAAATCATGGTGTAAACACTTCTAATTACAGAGAATTCACCATTTACACTAGTTTAAACCTGCAAGTGACCCATGCACCGTGCTGCAGAGGAAGGTGAAAATCCCCCAGCGTCTCTGGCAATCTGACTGCAAATATGGCGATCAGTTAGACTTGAGCATGTGGGCAAGACCCACCAAGCAGATACCTGGGAAAGAATATACTGTGAGTTTGTGTATATGTGGACTGTGCAGTAGTGTGTTTGTGTGTCGGCACTTTCTTAGCTCTTTGCCCCATGGGATTAATTGCCAGAGTGTAACTTTTAATGGCAAAGGAGCAATTCATTCCCAGTGGGGACAGAACTTTAAAGGAATTCAGTGTTGCAGAGATTTTCTATATGTGAATTTCAACTACTATAGGGATGGATGGAACTACTTTCTTTCTTTCTTTCTTTCTTTCTTTCTTTCTTTCTTCAATTCTATATATATTAGAGCAGACAACAAATATAAAAGGCACATTAGACTGCAGGTGCAATGCTGCATGACATCTTAAAACTGTTTATTTTATTTCACACTGATTGTAGGTATGTCAGAGAGACTGAACAAATAAGAAGGATCAGATCCCCAGCTGGTGTAAATCTATTGTAGCTCCATTGGAGTCAAAGGGGACAGATCCATATCTGCTATACACTGATCCACCCCAACACACACGTTTTGGAAATCTGTCATAGTACCGTTGGAGTCAATGAGGCCAGATGCCCAGATGGTATAAATTTGCCTAGTGCTATGGAGCTATTCCAGTTGATGTGACCTGAGTATCTGTACTATGATGCCTAGTTTTATGTTTGTTCCTGTGTTTGAGGTTCTCATGGCTTAGAACCTCCATCCCATTTTAATAACCCTGATATAGTCAAAGGCCTGTATATTTGACTGAGATAGAAGTTTGGGTCTTGTTTGCCCATTTGATATTTTTATATCCTTACTAACATGTGTGAACGAAGAACAAAGACACTGCCCACAAACAGATGGGGTGAAAAGAGTTAAGTGTCGTTGGACAGCATTGGAGTTGAATATATGAGTATACACTTAAAGGACAGTCCTCCCTCAACTCCTCTCCCGAGATAAGGTCAAGCAACCAGTCGGAAGGAGTAATGGGGGGATAGTGGTGGGGAAGGTATAAGAAACACTAAAATCCAAATAAACGCCTGTCCCTGACCGAAGCACAACCTCACACCTTACCCCTTCCATGGGAGACAAAGGAGGTGGTACTGAAGCCCCCAGACTCACAACCCTCCAAAAGGGAACATGACCATAAATTGTAAGGGGTGTGACCAAGTGTGTGCACTGCAGGTGTAATTATGCCTGCTAAGTACGGTGAGGGGGACGCAGGGAAGGCTCTGCGGCCTGTAGCGCTCTGGATATGTTTGCTTGATTAACCTGAATAAACATCACATTGCCTGCACTTCGGACTTCTGATCTTCTGCTCTCTGTCTGTGTGACAAAGAACCAGGCAGGGCGAAGGGAAACCCCGCTAACATCTTGGTGCCATGACTCGGATGCATAATGCTGGACAGGTGAGTAGCAGCCAGGTAAGTCCCTTTCACCAATTCCGTGCAGCTACTTGGCAGGGGTATGGCGGGCGCTCATGATGGTAGTTGCGGGTTCAGGCAAGCCAGGGTAACAGACTTTTAAAATAACTGCATATGGAAGAATCAGGGCCCATACCAGATATGGGGGTCAACCTGGGATGAGATTGACAAGGAGATTGGGGAAATGTTGGGGGACCCAAGGGAAAGGAATACCAGTAAAAAGGAATGGTGTTAAAGGTCTGTGCGCTGGTGTGGTGTAGTTGGTAAAACTGGAAAGCTGATCTCCTCCAACGTATTGAAGCTTTGGAGGGGATAGTGGACCAACAAAGGATTTTAATGGAAAAATCCGTACTAGTGATGGAGGTCGTAGATCTAAAGACACGTGATGCTGCAAGTGCAGAGGAGTCCTGTGAAGCAATTCCGTGTGAGAGGGATGAACTGGTGGGGAGGGCGGCAGATTTAGAAGATGAGCTGTATCGGTGTAAGAAGGGGTGGAACTGAACCATCTCCACGACCGATGGGAGAAAAGGAGGTACCCCCACCCCCTTAGTATATTGTACCCACGACTGCTAGTGGATGTTATAAATTGGCGATCCATAGTCAGAATCCCTGCGAGAGAGGCTACTCCACATCAGCCCCTGATGGTGTTTCAGGGCAGGAACAGGCTCTGCAAATAGTAGTCCAGGCAGAGATTCATGCCTTGTCCCTAAAGGACCGGGATGCATTGCTGAGTCGGCTGGGGAAGATGCCCTGGGATGAATGGGATCAGTTTGTGCTGTGGCTTGTGGATGTTAGCGAGATGTAGGGTTAGGGTTAGGGCTTAGATTATTGGTGAGATCAGATCGTTGATATTCTGTGCAACATGCTCAGAGAGCACAGTGGCGGTATTTGTATGAATCCATGAGAACTGGCAAGGGATATAATCTCTATAATCCTGTCTGGGAGGAGAGGCAATTGCTGAGATGATGAAGGAGAGGCGACGTGAGCACAAGCCATTCTCTTTAATAACATTTAAAAAAGGAACTCAGCTCGCTACACACCTACAGAAACTTTTTTTCAACAATTTGAAACCTCCAGTCTCTCCAATAACCCCTTCAAAGAGATTATGACATTGACACCTTGAATAAATGACAAAATAATCTCATTCCCACATTTAATCAAACATAATCCACCCTGGAAATTCCTACCGCAAAAAGTCATCTGGACCAAAAAAAAAAAGTCAGCCAATGAATCAATAAAATGAAACATGAAAAAGAAAGAATCAAGCAAATAAACAAGCCAAACCTCTCAAACCCAACCACAATTTTTACCCCAAAAAAGGAGAAGAGAAAGAGTCTTCATGTTCACTAGTGGATAAACTATGGCTGTTGATATTCTGTGCAACATGCTCAGATAGCATGGCGATGTTAGCAGTATAAAACCCAAAGAAACATAGGTGTGTACATACATTTATGGATAGATATTTAGATTCTGATCTTATTTACACTGATGTAATTCGAAATTAACTCATTTAACTTCAAAGGAGTTAGTCCAGACTTTATCAATTCATAAACAGATTGCACCCTATGTTCTCAAGGAGACAATTCTGTAATCAGTTGATTATATCCAAGTAGAAGCTCAGAATGAAATCTCAATCAAGTACCAATGATGGACATTTTAATTATTGGTGAATAATCCCCAGATAGGCTGACCATATTTCCTTGAGACAAAAACGGGACATTGGGATGGCAAAAACGGGACGGGGAGACAAGGGGCAGCCGCAACAAGCCACCCCTTGTCTCCCTGCTCAGCAGCTCGGCAGGGAGACGAGGGGCAGCCACAACAAGCTGCCCCTTGTCTCCCCGCTCAGCAGCTCGGCAGGGAGACGAGGGGCAGCCGCAACAAGCCAGCGTTCAGTTTTTTACAAAAAAATAAAAACTATATATAGTTTATTAAAAACGGGACAAAATTGACATTTATATGAAAACGACGGGACGGTCGGGAAATATGAAAAAAACGGTACTGTTCCGTTTAAAATGGTATGTATGGTCAGCCTATCCCCGGACAATCAGTTTCATTAATGCAGCTTTGATCTCCTTGTTCCTCATGCTGTAGATGATTGGATTCATCACTGGAGGCACCACAGAATAGAGAACACCCACCATGAGATCCATATTTGAGGCTGAGCTGGAGGTGGGTTTCAGGTATTCAAACATGCCAGTCCAAAGAAACAAAGAGACCACAGTGAGGTGAGGGAGGCAGGTGGAGAAGGCTTTATGCCTGCCCTGCTCAGAGGGGATTCTCAGCACTGCTTTAAAAATCTGAACATAAGACACAATTATAAAAACAAAGCAGTTTAAACTTATAAACACACCAAAGGCAAGAAGCCCAAGTTCACTGAGGAACGAGTCAGAGCAGGTGAGCTTGAGTAGCTGGGGGATTTCACAGAAGAACTGGTTGATGACATTGGACTGGCAGAAGGGTAACCTGAAGGTGTTCCCGGTGTGCAGGGCAGAGTAGACAATACCAGTAATCCAGGCACTGGCTGCCATTTGGACACAAGCTCTCCTGTTCATTATGCTCTCGTAGTGCAGTGGTTGGCAGATCGCGACATGTCGGTCATACGCCATGATGGTGAGTAAGGCAAAATCAGTTGAAGCGAAGACTACAAATAGAAAGACTTGGGTGACACATGCAGGATAAGAAATCACCCTGGTGTTCATGAGGGAATTGGCCATGGATTTGGGGATGGTGACAGAGATGGAGCCGAGGTCTAGGATGGACAGATTCACGAGGAAGAAGTACATGGGGGTGCGAAGATGATGGTCGAGGACTACGGCTGAGATAATGAGAAAATTCCCTATCAGGCCTGCCAGGTAAATCACCAGAAACACCACAAAGTGAAAAATCTGCAGCTCCCGAACATCAGAGAATCCCAGGAGAAGGAACTCGGTCACTATGGTTTGGTTGGACATTTTCTTTCTCAGTTCATTGTGTGATGGCTGTGGAGGGAAGGACAAATACAGTGGGGTGATAACAGTGAGAGAGGGAATGGCCCTGATTCCCCACAGCAATACCTCATGATGTGAGTGTCAACAATGCACAGCGCTCGTCACTGCTGTGAACTAGGAGTGGCGAGTTATCACATGAATGTAACGTCAATGGAGCTGCATCAGTTTGCACCATCTAAAGATCTAGCTCAGCATGTGAGTTGATAAAATGCCGTGTGGAGGATGGAGCAAAGTACTATCCCAATGCAACAATTCTAGCCAAGCTGGGTTCCCTCTTGCTATAAACAGCAGGCTGTGAACTTGCGCTTTAAACTAAAATTCTAAAATGCCAACACTGCCTGATATCCATTTCCGGGGAAATATGGCATAGGCTCACTCAGTATCCTGCATGAGAGCTTGTCTGTAGTGATTCCACTGCAGCACCACAATTTATTTTTTTTTATAAATGGAGATATGCCAATCTCCTAGAAGTGGAAGGACCTTGAAAGGTCATTGAGTCCAGTCCCCTGCCTTCACTAGCAGCAGCAAGTACTGTCCCCTGACAGATTTGTACCCTAGATCCCTAAATGGCCCCCTCAAGGATTTAACTCACAACCCTGGGTTTAGCAGACCAATGCTCAAACCACTGAGCTATCCCTCCCCCCAGCCTGCTTGTGTAGTGATTTATGACACATTAGCCCTAAGGAGTAATCTGCTTGCTTGCATAAGATATATCTTTTCTTATAAGTTTAAGTATTTGATGTTTTGTAATAGATCTATATTAGAATTAGTTTGACTGTAACACAAGAAGGCCTACTGATCAAAAATCTGTATGTTAATGCTATTTGCAAGATATATCTAAGGCCTTTCACCCAGTAAGTTAACCTTCATCTTGTTACCCAAATAGATAGAAACACCCACGCCTCTGTCTATGACCTTTACCTAGACCAATAGACATAAAGATTGGCATAGGGGATTTTTCCAAAGCCGGACCCACAAATGTAACACGTACACCACAAATGCTTATACAGGGGTCATCCCTACGCACAGACATATCAGCCAATGAGCCAAGTGAACCCCAATATTTCTGTGGGGGAGTAATTAAATTTGGGCAGAAGAGGAAGGATTTCCAGTAGCTATTTATTTATTTCATAGTTCGATGTTAGCATAAGTTAAAGTAGCTTTTTAGTTTTCGCAGTTTCCTCTGCAAGAGGTGAGAAACCGGAACCACCAGAGGTGAGGTCCTCTGTCTTGCAGCACCAAGTTATCAAAACAGGGTGTGAGTATATTAACCAAAGTCTTGCCGAACACATTATTCTTTCTATTTTGAATAACAGTAATACCATTGTAACTTTGTAACTTTTACTTACCATTTACTTACTATTTCACTGATTTTAATAAAAGGACTGTGAGGTCTGTGGCGGATGGACTGTGTCTTATTATTTGTATGTTTGGTGCCCCCGTTTATATCACTGGGTTTAGCCAGCAGCAGTGTGGGAGAGAGGATACGGCGCTAGAGCAGAATACCTAGGTTCTAATCCCATTGACATCCTCTATGTCCTTGGCAGGGATAAGAGAGACAGGCTTTGGCTGGGGGCTTCGATTCTCTGTTCTCCATTTAAGGCATGTTTAATACCGATGCTGTTGGCTGCCAACTTTGCTGCTTAATCAGTTTTAGGTATCACCAGGTATCCCTTTTAAAAAGAAATAAACCCATTGCAATAGAGTGACTGGGTTTAAATTGTACTACTATTGAACAGTATCAACGTTCCTACTCTCGCTTACATGTAAGTTTCCAATCTGGGGTATTCATACATTTTCTGTTTAAATTATTTCAAAGGAAAACTGAGTTTTCAACTAAAGATGTTTTCTGGGGAAGCCTGTGTTGTTCTTGAAACACAGCTCAGGTATTGGAAAAGTCAAAATAATGTTTCTTTATTTACGTGAATATCTTTCTATTTCCAGCAATTTACCTCAAACTGTCTGCTTGGTTCACAATGAAAAAAACAAAACAAAAAAAGTGGTTTTCATAATATCCATGAAAAGTCAATGGTTTGCTGCTGGGGAAAAAGAAAAAACAACCTCTGAGCAACTGTAAATGTTTGATTAAATTATATAAAAGGCCTTGACAAGTTCCAGTTGTAACTCCTAGTTCTGTTATGAAATTTGACCATCATATAAATACCTAAACATCTGTGACTGAAATAAGAAACTTACGCGCCGGTCTTTGTGGAATGTTTCCCAGCCCATTATGCATGGGACTCTTCACAGCCAGGATCCTTCAGTCATTACCTGTCTGTATGAATAATGCCCCAATCGCTGTGTTATCCAGCAGCTGTTTCCCTCTCGCTTCACCATGTTTCCCAAGCTGCTGGGTCTTGTGCAGTTCCTAGCAGGCAGGGACCCACTCCGTAGGTGGGTGCTCCCTGCTCCCCATCTCGGGCAGGCTTGGCTGAGAGGTGAAGGACTAAATAGGATGGGGGCCGAGAGCCCCTCCCAGCACTGAAACTGATCCCGGCTTGTTCAGGCTGCTAGTTCACAACCCAGGATGTCCCTGTTCTGGAGCTAAATAGTTGGATCCAGACTGCAGGGCTTTGATCTGAGCTCTGATCTCATCTCAGGAGCAAACCACCATGACAAGCTGCCCTAGCTGACTCTAATCCTCAGATAGGAACAGCACCTGCCCTGGATCTCATATGATGGCAGCACCCTAAAAGGACTCCTGGCTACACACAAGGCAGGGCTAAGGCCCAAAGGGTTCCCAAAGGAGATTACACAACAAACTATATATTTGTAACACAGACATGTGACCTACAATAGCTCAGAGCCCCGTGTTACCAGAGCCTCAGCTGGCCTGGAATAGACGGTACCTTCATTAACTCCACATAATTTTTTTTCCCTTCTGTGTTGTATCAGCGGCTCTTGGGATGCAGCCACTAGAGGAAGCCACAGCTCAGGCTGCCCTGGGTGTTTGATGTTGGTCACTAAGAAGCAGCCAGAGGAAAACACTAAAAACTCCCAGCTACGTCCTAAACCGGTGTAAATTGATACAATTCCATTGAGTTCTGGGTAGTTAGGGCTGTTTATGCCAAGCAGAGATCTGGCCATTTGATTCCAATGGAGCTACTTTGATTTCCATTAGCTGGGTTTTGGCCCTAAGAAGGCCATGTAGCTCTGTTGGTTTTCACCAGCTGGGGAATCAGGCCTCATTAACTCTACTGGAGCTACTGGTGATTTACACCAGCTGTGGATCTTGCTTATTGTCACTGGTGGAGCTATGGCGGATACACACCTGCTGGGGATCTCACCTAGTTAAATAGCTTCATATCCATTTCCTTTGCCTGTGAATCTGAACTGAAGATGAGGCACTCGGTTTATACTGAGCTGTTGTGTGAACTTGAATGGGCAAAGGAGGTGGTCTCTATATTTGTGTCTTGGAGAAGAGGAAGTTGATGAGATCACAATGGAGAGGGGATGGGGTCCACAAGGTATCTTTCCCTTGATATGGTCAGTGATCTGAGAAAAGTTTGAGAGCCCCCAGTCGAACGGCATTCACATGGACATAGAAGTCTGCCGGTGGGAGGAAGGGAGGGAGGTAGGGACATATTTCAGGGTTGGAGCCTAAGAGGGGAGGAAGAAATTGTCGTCAGTGGGCTGATTATGAACTCGGGTTGGACATTTTCTCACAATACAGTTTTGTTCATCAGAAAATGCTGATTCCTGGTAACCCAGTTCACAGCAAAGGGTTAGTTGGTTTTGATGAATCTCCTAATTTGACTTCTATTAGGAGGTTCAATTTGCTAAAATGTCCACTTTTGACATTTTTCAATTTGAAAAAAAAAATCATTTGGAAATTTCAGTTAATTCATTCTAAAGAAAAGGTGGAAAAAAATTAAGGGTCAAAATCAAAATGAAACTTTGCCCTGCAGCATGGGGCGCAGGTCGCCTGCTAGGATGGCCTGGATGTGCCCCAGCTGACCGGTCTTTGCCAGGGCCTAGGGCACAGGTGAGACCTCAGTCTGCCCAGGTCTAGGCCTGTGGCTCACAACAGGGCAGTCTGCTCAGGACTGAAATGCTTTAGTTTAACTAAAGTCATTGGGCTCAACACAGGGGTACCTGGGGGGGATTCAATGGCCTGTGATAGAGAGAAGTTCTGACTAGTTGCTTGTATCATTCCTTCCGACCTAAAATTCCATGAAGCTATAACAAGGATGGAAGCCACATGTTTTGTTTTGACCTAATCTGTTTTTAAAAATATATTTGTTTTGCTTTGTTTTTAAATGATCTCTTCAAAAAATAATGCAATTTTGACTTTTTGTTCGGACATGGGATGGGAAAATTATTCAAAATCTTGAAAAGTCTCACAAATTAAAAAATCCCTTTCCCAGCTAGTTCTACTCTTCATCTTCTCTCCTTTCAATGACTCACTAAAACGTTATTTTCTTAGACTCTAGGATCTGCAGGTAGAAAGCAGCTTTTCACTTTAAACAGGGACTCAGTGTTAAGTCAATGTACTCTCACATACACACACACAAAATAAGATTCACTCGTAAATCCCCAGTTATGTGCACTTTGAAAGACACACACACTAATGCACAATCACAAAACACACACACTCACGCAACATTTTGCACTGATAAACAGAGTATTCCCTTTCAGAAGCAAACAAAAATAAACACAGAGAAAAGGTCTATACTAGAAACGTTTGCCATCAGAGCAGTGTTGGTTTGGAGCTTTGATATTTGGGGTGACATTTTTATACCAGGGGAAAGTAAAAATTTAAGCAATGTTATTAGTACAATTAGGAAAGACACAAATGCTCCCGGTCAAATTCAAAGACAGCAATGATATAACATTAGGCTGATATTTTCTATAGGTCTGTCAAGCAATTAACGAAATTAATTGAGATTAATTGTGCAATTTATCACTCTGTTAAATAATAATAGAATATCATTTATTCAAATATTTGTGGATGTTTTCTTCATTTTCAAATATATTGATTTAAATTACAACACAGAATACAAAGTGTCAATGTTCACTTTATATTTATTTTTGATTAGTGTCAAAACCAAAAGAAATAGTATTTTTCAATTTACCTAATACAAGTACTATCGTGCAATCTCTTTGTCATGAAAGTTGAACTTACAAATGTAGAATTATGTACAAAAAATAACTGCACTCAAAAATAAAACAGTGTAAAATCTTAGAGCCTAAAGTCCACTCAGTCCTATTTCTTGTTCAGCTAATAGCTCAGACAAACAAGTTTTTTTTTACATTTGCAGGAGATAATGCTGCCCGCTTCTTGTTTACCATGTCACCTGAAAGTGAGAACAGGCGTTCACATGTCACTTTTGTAACTGACATTGCAAGGTATTTCCAAGGACTGAGTGGCTCTAAAGTTTTACATTAATTTGTTATGGAGTGCAGTTATGTAACAAAAAGAAATCTACGGTTATAAGTTGCACTTTCACGATAAAGAGATTGCACTACTGTAGTTGAATGAGGTGAACTGAGAAATACTATTTCTTTTGTTTATCATTTTTATACTGCAAATATTTGTAATTGAATGTAATATAAAGCAAACACTATACACTTTGTATTCTGTGTTGTAATTGAAATCAATATATTGGAATATCTAATAAAACATCCAAATATTTAATAAATTTCAATTGGTATTTTATTATTTATCGATGTGATTAAACCTGTGATTAATCGACAGCCATAATATTTTATCATTCCTTACATATCATAATACCATTTCTTTGCAGGGGGGGAGGGATAGCTCAGTGGTTTGAGCATTGGCCTGCTAAACCCAGGATTGTGAGTTGAATCCTTGAAGGGGCCATTTAGGGATCTGGGGTAAAAAATCTGTAAGGGGAGAGTACTTGGTCCTATCTAGTGAAGGCAAGGGACTGGACTCAATTACTTTCAAGATCCTTCCAGATCTATGAGATAGTCATATCTCCATATAAAAAAAATTGTATGTGGAGGTGAGAGACAATCAGTCATCTATGCAATCGCTGGCCTGCCCAATGAGTTCGATGATCTAGTATAGGGCCTAATAGTTACTATAAATATTCATAGAAATGTCCATCCTTCTCTACTCATGTGTAACTTCCTCACCCTAATACTATTCGGTATGCTATCAGTTCATATTTTAATGAATTTTGCATATTATTCTGTGGACAGTTCTATGTTCCTGTGATTACCCGGTGTGATTTTTTACAAACTCCCACCATAAGCATAAAGTTCCCAGTTCTCCAAAACTCAGGGACACTGTTGGGACACTTACTTACACTAAGGCTCAGGTCTCAAAGCCTTCTGCCAGCTGCTTCACAGGCTATAGGACTGTAGGTTCCTTTTGATTCTGCTGAATACAAATGCTAAGCTCGCTTTATGGGCTACATCATGAACTGAGGATGAGTGTGGTCCTGGAGCAAAAGCCTGCACCTCAACCTTATGGAGTTAACTGTATGACTGGATCAGGCTCTCTGAAGACTCAGGCAGATGTTACTCTGTTGGTTACACTTGGTTATTGTCTTAGTTGTGGGTTATGTTTTGAGGCTTTCTAACCCATGAAGACTAGAAACTTACTTTTATTTAAAAAAATGAAAGCTGAGATTCTGTGTAATGTATCGAAAAAGGCAAAAGAAACAGAGCATGTTAATCATATATCCAGTTAAAATGGCTCAAAGCTCACAGACAATGTATGTCATGAAGTTCTTGTAAAAGAGGAATGGAGTAAGAAATATTCACAGAAATAACAATAAATAGTAATTACTCTCAGGAAAATCATGATCTGGACAGCAGCAGTCATAGACTGAAAAAGAGGCACAATAAATTGGCATTGATTACTCATGATCTAGCTAGCTAACCTGCTTTCCACATGCTCTTCTTTTATCTATTGCATATGTAGTGTACACAGCCATGCACAAACATGGTTTAATAAATAATAAATACTACTACTAATAATAATGAAGCCAACTTCTCTGATCTAGACACAATTGGATCCTTGTGTGGATGAGAGACCACTGTCCAAATCCCAATCTTCCCTTTGAAGTGAATGCCTAATTCCCAGTTGTTACGGTTACATGATTAGCTGAACCTCTGCTCCCTGGTCTGGTGTCTGAGTTCACACCATGAGGTCACAGCTTTGTGCGTCTTCCTCTCTTAGGGTGGAATTGTGTGATTCATCCCCTCTCAAACTGCATCCCAGTCTATTGCAATTTGTGTACCAACTATGATTTTTCCAACCAGGTTTGGTACGTGGAATTCTTCCCACAGGAGCTGCAACCAATAGTAAGTTGGGAGACTAGCCGAACTTCTCCATACAAAGTATGCTTTATTTAGGAACAAAGCATAACATAAGAGAAAATATGAGCAATTCCAGATCCATCACTGCAATAATTTGGTAGGATTAAAATTTGGTTTTACTACCCAGACTTAGTTTGTCTTTAGGAAACATTGCAAATATTTTCCCTTCGAAATACATTTCCACCATAGCAAGAAGAATACAGTATTTATTTATTAAAATAAAAAAGATAATACACATAACTATACAATGATCTTTCTGCCCTAACACATAATAAATAAAACAATAAAATCCCACCAGCATTAAAATAATCATTTGAACATCAACTCAGCCATCCAGACATATACAGAAACTATGTTTCAATTCTTTATCACTGGGGAAAGGAAAATCCAAGTCACTCAGAAACCCTCTTCAAAGATATTTTGATGTTGACACCTTCAATAGATGACAAAATAAACAGACACCGCCATTTAATCAAACATATCCCACCCTGCAAATTCCTATCCCCCAAAAGTCACCTGGAACAAAGTATCAAGTCAGCCAATGGATCAATAAAATGAGACAACATGAAAAAGAAACAATTAAGGAAACAAACAAGCTAATTGTCTTATACCCCAGCCACAATGTCTATCCCAAAAATGCAGAAAGGGAAGAAAGTTCACAAAGTCCAGTAGTGATCGAGCTATGGTTGTTCATATTCTGGGCAGCACTTGCAGATAGCATGGCGGTGGTATCAGTATAAATACCCAAGACAGATAGATCTGTGTGTATGTACATTCATGGACAGATATTTAGATTCAGATCGTATTTCCACTGATGTAATTCGAAAATAACTTATTAAACTTCAGTGGAGTTAGTCCGGATTTTATGAATTCGTAAACAGATTACACCCTATGTTCTCAAGGAGACAATTTTGCCATCAGTTGATTATATCCAAGAAGAAGCTCAGAATGAAATCTCAATCAAGTACCAATGACGGACATTTTAATTCTTGGGAAATAACCTCCACAGAATCAGTTTCTTTAATACAGCTTTGGTCTCCTTGTTCCTCATGCTGTAGATGATCGGATTCATCACTGGAGGCACCAGGGAATAGAGAACACCCACCATGAGATCCAGACCTGATGCTGAGCTGGAGGTGGGTTTCAAGTAGGCAAAGAATGAAGTGCAAACTAACAAAGAGACTACAGTGAGGTGAGGGAGGCAGGTGGAGAAGGCTTTATGCCGGCCGTGTTCAGAGGGGATTCTCAGCGCTGCTTTGAAGATCTGAACATAAGACACAATTATAAAAACAAAGCAGATTAAACTTATAAACACACCAAAGGCAAAAAGCCCAACTTCACTGAGGTAGGAGTCAGAGCAGGTGAGCTTGAGTAGCTGGGGGATTTCACAGAAGAACTGGTTGATGACATTGGACTGGCAGAAGGGTAACCTGAAGGTGTTCCCGGTGTGCAGGGCAGAGTAGACAATACCAGTAATCCAGGCACTGGCTGCCATTTGGACACACACTCTCCTATTCATCACTCTCTCATAGTGGAGTGGTTGGCAGATGGCGATGTATCGGTCATACGCCATGATGGTGAGCAAGGCAAAATCAGTTGAAGCGAAGACTAGAAATAGAAAGACTTGGGTGACACATCCAGGATAAGAAATCACCCTGGTGTTCATGAGGGAATTGGCCATGGATTTGGGGATGGTGACAGAGATGGAGCCCAGGTCTAGGATGGACAGATTCGCCAGGAAGAAGTACATAGGGGAGTGAAGATGGTGGTCGAGGGCTACGGCTGTGATGATGAGAAGATTCCCCATCAGGCCTGTCAGGTAAATCACTAGAAACATGGCAATGTGCAAAATCTGCAGCTCCCGAACGTCAGAGAATCCCAGGAGAAGGAACTCGGTCACAGTGGTTTGGTTGGACATTTTCTTTCTCAGTTCTTTGTGTGATGGCTGTGGAGGGAAGGACAAAGACAGTGGGGTGATTACAGTGACACAGGGAGTGGCCCTGATTCCCAGCAGCAATATCCCATAATTTGAGTGTCAACAATGCACAGCGCTCGTCACTGCTGTAAACTAGGAGTGGTGAGTTATCACATGAATGTAAAGTCAATGGAGCTGCATCAGTTTGCACCATCTAAAGATCTGCCCCAGGATGTGTCTTGCTAAAATGCCATGTGAAGGATGGAGCAAAGTTCTATCCCAATGCAACAATACTAGCCAAGCTGGATCCTCTCTAGCTACAAACGGTAGCCTGAGGACGTGGGCTTGAAACTAAAATGCTAAAATGCCAACACTTCCTGATATTCACTTTCTGGGGAAATATTACTTCGACTCACTCAGTACCCTTCATAAGAGCTCTTCTGTATTTATTCCACTGCAGCACCACATCGATGGCCTCCTGCCTGCTTATGTATTGATTTGTGACACAAGATCCCAATTCCATCTCTGTGTACTGACGGGCTAGCAGAATCGTTCAGCTACCTCTCTGCTGCATCGTTTACCTCTGCCACTTTATGTCTGTGCAGGTCAGTGGCCATCAGGAGACTTGGGTTTTATTCTTGGCTCTGACACTGACCTGCTGTGTGACCTTGGGCCAGTCACTTCCCGGTGCCTCTGTTTCCCCTCCCGCCCTTTCTCTGCCTTGTCTGCTACGACTGTGAGCTCTGTGGTGGATGGACTATGTCTTATTAAGTGTATGTTCCATGCTCCCATTTACATCATTGGGTTTAGCCAGCAGCAGTGTGTGACAGAGGATATGGCGCTAGAGCAGAATATCTAGATTCTAATTCCATTGACATCCTCTATGTCCTTGGCAGGAATAAGAGAGACAGGCTTTGGCTGGGGGCTTCAATTCTCTGTTCTCCATTTAAGGCACTAGAATGTTTAATACCGATGGTGTTGGCTGCCACCTTTTCTACTTACTCAATTGTATGTATCACTAGGTATCCCTTTTAACCAGAAATAAACACCATTGCAATAGAGTGATGGGGTTCAAATTTTACTCCTATTGGACAGTATAAATGTTCCCACTGTCGCTTACATCTAAGTTTCCAATCTGAAGTATTCATACATTTTCTATGTTAATTATTTCAAAGTAAAACTGGGTTTTCAACTAAAGAAATGTTCTGGGGAAGTCAAAATAATGGGAAGAGTCAACATAATGTTTCTTTATTTAAGTGAAAATGTTTCAGTTTCCAGCAATTTACCTGAAATTGTCTGGTTGGTTCTCAATGAATAAAAACAAAACAAAATAAATGTGGTTTTCATAATATCTATGAAAAGTCAACGGTTTGCTGCTGGGGAAAAAACCAACAACCTTTGAGCAGCTCTAAATGTTTGATTAAATAAAAAAAAACACCTGGAATAGTTCCAATTGTAACTCCTATTTCTGTTATGAAATTTGACCAGCATATAAATACCGAAACATCTGTGATTGAAATAAGAAACTTACTGCGTCGGTCTTTGTGGAATGTTTCCCAACCTGTGATGCATGGGACTCTTCACAGCCAGGATCCTTCAGTCATTGCCTGTCTGTGTAAATAATGCCCCAATCGCTGTGTTTATCCAACTGCTGTTTCCCTCTCGCTTCACCATGTTCCCCAAGCTGCTGGGTCTTGTTCAGTTCCTAGCAGGCAGGGACCCACTCCACAGATGGGTGATCCCTGGTCCCCATGTCGGGCAGGTTTGGCTGAGAGGTGAAGGACTACATAGGATGGGGTCAGAGAGACCCTCCCAGCCTTCAAACTGATCCCGGCTTGTTCAGGCTGCTTGTTCACACCTCTCCTGGATCTCACATGAAGGCAGCACCCTGAAAGGACACCAGGCTACACACAAGGCCGGGCTGAGGCCCAAAGTGTGTCCAAAGGAGATTACACAACAAACTATATATTTGTAACTCAGACATGTGACCTTCAATAGGATAGAGCTCAGTGGCACCAGAGCCCCAGCTGGCCTGGAATAGCCTGTTCCTTCATTAACTCCATAGAATTACCTCTGACAGAGCAGAGATTTTCTCCCCCTCCTGCTCTGCATCAGCAGCTCTTGGGATGCAGCCACCAGAGGAAGCTACAGCTCAGGCTGTGCTGGCTGTTTGATGTTGGTCACTAAGAAGCAGCCAGAGGCAAACACTAACAGCTCCCAGCTACGTCCTTAACTGGTGTAAATTGATACAATTCCATTGAGTTCCGGGTATTTAGGGCTGTTTATGCCAAGCAGAGATCTGGCCATTTGATTCCAAAGGAGCTACTTTGATTTCCATTAGTTGGGCTCTGGCCCTAAGGCGCCCATGCAGCTATGTCAGTTTTCACCAGCTGGGGAATCAGGCCTCATTAACTCCACTGGAGCTACTGGTGATTTACACCAGCTGTGGATCTTGCTCATTGACACCAATGGAGCTATGGCGGATACACACCTGCTGGGGATCTCGCCTCGTTTAACAGCTTCAAATCCATTTCCTTTGCCTGTGAATCTGAACTGAAGATGAGGCAGGAGGTTTATGCTGAGCTGTTGTGTGAACTTGAATGGGCAAAGGAGGTGGTCTCTATATTTGTGTTGGGAGAAGAGGAAGTTGATGAGATCACTGGATCTCAACACAGGAAGTTGATGAGATCAATGGAGAGGGGACCGGTCCACAATGTATCTCTCTCTCTTGATATGGTCAGTGAACTGAGAAAAGGTTCAGAAAAGGTTCAGAAAAGGTCAAACGGCATTCACATGGTCATAGAAGTGTGCCGGCAGGGCCGGCTCCAGGCACCAGCCGACTAAGCACATGCCTGGGGCGACACCTGTGGGGGAAGGGGAAGCCGCCCAATCGGGGAGTGGGGCGGCTGGCGGCTTTTCTGCCTGGGGCAACAAAAAAGCCAGAGCCGGCCCTGTCTGCGGTATGAGGTTGGGAGGGAAGGACATATTTCAAGGTCGGGGCCTAAGAGGGGAGGAAGAAATTGAAGTCAGTGGGCTGATTATGAACTAAGGTTGGAATTTTTTTCTCAGGTCTTGGCCTGTGGCTCACAACAGGGCAGTCTGCTCAGGACTGAAATGCTTTAGTTTAACTGAAGTCATTGGGCTCAACACAGGGGTACTTGGGTGGGATTCAATTGCCTGTGATAGAGAGAAGTTCTGACTAGTTGCTTGTATCATCCCTTCCGGCCTAAAATTCTATGAAACTACAAAAATGATGGAAGCCAAATGTTTTGTTTTGACCTAATTTGTTGTTTTTAATATATTTCTTTTGTTTTGTTTTCAGATGATCTCTTTGAAAAAAAATGCAATTTTGACTTTTTGTCCTGACATGGGATGGGAAAATATTTCAAAATCTTGAAAAGCCTCACAAAATAAGAACCCCCATTCTCAGCTAGTTCTACACTTCATCTTCTCGCCTTTCAATAACTCACTAAAACGTTATTTTCTTAGGGCTGGTCTACACTACCCCCCAAGTTCGAAGTAAGATACGCAACTTCAGCTATGTGAATAACGTAGCTGAAGTCGAAGTATCTAATTTAGAGTTTAAAAGTACTTACCCCTGGTCCACATGGTGGCGCACTGGCTCCCCCGTCGACTCCGCCTGCTCCATTCGCAGAGCAGGATTACCGGCGTCTTCGGGGGAGCACTTCCTTGTTCGATTCATCGCGTCTAGACGATAAATCGAACCCAGAAGATCGATCCGATGCCTACGACGCAGCGGGTAAGTGTAGACTAGCCCTTAGACTCTAGGAGCTGCAGGTACATAGCAGATTTTCACATTAAGCAGGGATTCAGTGTTAAGTCAATGTACAGATTAAACGACAGCAGTGATATAACATTAAGCTGATATTTTGTATAGGGCTGTCCAGCAATTAAATAAATTAATTCTGATTAGTCGCGCAATTTATCACTCTGTTAAGCAATAATAGAATACCATTTATTTAAATATTTTTGGATGTTTCCTACATTTTCAAATATATTGATTTAAATTACAACACAAAATACAAAGTGTACAATGTTCACTTTATATTTATTTTTGATTACGGTCAAAACAAAAACAAAAAAGTATTTTTCAATTCACCTAATACAAGTACTATCGTGCAATTTCTTTGTCATAAAAGTTGAACTTACAAATGTAGAATTATGTACAAAAAATAACTGCACTCAACAATAAAACAATGTAAAACCTTAGAGCCTAAAGTCCACTCAGTCCTATTTCTTCTTCAGCCAATCACTCAAATAAGTTCTTTTTTACATTTGAAGGAGATAATGCTGCCCACTTCTTCTTTACGATGTCACCTGCAAGTGAGAACAGATGTTCACCTGGCACTTTTGTAACTGGCATTGCAAGGTATTTACAAGGACTGAGTGGCTCTAAAGTTTTACATTGTTTTGTTATGGAGTGCAGTTATGTAACAAAAATAAATCTATATCTGTAAGTTGCACTTTCATGATACATGATTGCACTATAGTACTTGAATGAGGTGAACTGAGAAATACTATTTCTTTTGTTTATCATTTTTATAGTGCAAATATTTGTAAATGAAAGTAATATAAAGTGAACACTGTACACTATTTATTCTGTATTGTAATTGAAATCAATATATTCAAAAATGCAGTCCAACATCCAAATATGTAATACATTTCAATTGGTATTCTATTGTTTAACAGTGTGAGTAAAACTGTGATTAAT
Organism: Chelydra serpentina; assembly: GCA_037349315.1. Taxonomy (NCBI): domain Eukaryota; kingdom Metazoa; phylum Chordata; order Testudines; family Chelydridae; genus Chelydra; species Chelydra serpentina. The sequence continues at coordinate 2,104,690 of JBAIAC010000084.1, forward strand.
CATGATGAATTATTTTAATTGCAATTATTTTTTTTGAGTTAATTGCATGAGTTAACTGCGATCAATCGACAGCCATAATTTTGTATCATCCCTTCATATAATAACAACCTTTTCTTCGTATGTGGAGGGGAGAGACAATCGGTCATCTGTGCAATCCCTGGCCTGTTCAATGAGTCCGATGATCTAGTATAGGACCTAATAGTTACTATAAATATTCACAGAAATGTTCATCCTTCTCTACTCATGTATAACTTCCTCACCCTAATAATTTTGAGTATGCTATCAGTTCATATTTTAATGAATTTTACTTAATATCCTATAGGACAATTTATTATTATTATTGTCAAGGAAAGTTAATTGTTAATCATCTACCATCGTTTCTATCCTAAAATATCCAAGCTTAGTATCAGTTCCATGTTGCTGCGATTACCTGGTGTCATTTGTTACAAACTCCCGCCATAAGCATAATGTTCCCAGTTCTCCAAAACTCAGAGACACTGTTGGGACACTTACTTACACTAAGACTCAGGTCTTAAATCCTTCTGCCATCTGCTTCACAGGCTATAGGACTGTAGGTTCCTTTTGTTCCTTCTGAATACAAATGCTAATCTCACTTTATGGGCTACATCATGAACTGAGGATGAGTGTGGTCCTGGAGCAAAAGCCTGCACCTCAACCTTATGGAGCAGGCTCTCTGAAGACTCAGGCAGGTGTCATTGTGTCAGTTTGACTCAAAGCAATCTAATCCTCTCAGAGTGATTGGCTCAGGCTCTCTGAAGACTCAGGCAGATGTTACTCTGTTGGTTACACTTGGCTATTGTCTTAGTTGTGGGTTATGTTTTGAGGCTTTCTAGCCAATGAAGACTAGAAACTTACTTTTATTTAAAGAAATGAAAGCTGAGATTCTGTGTAATGTATCGAAAAAGGCAAAAGAAACAGAGCATGTTAATTATATCTGCTGTAATACCATGACTCTATGGGACCCAGGACGCTCGCCTATGATGCATAACTCTTAATCCAGCCCCTAATGCTCTTGTAATGTAGGACATTTCCACTGCATACATCTGAAGAAGTGGGTATTCACCCACGAAAGCTTATGCTCCGATACGTTTGTTAGTCTATAAGGTGCCACAGGCTACCCCTCTGGCTCTTGTAATGTTACATTTCCATATGCACAGTTTCTGTAGCATGTGCTGGATGTTATGTGACATTGAATGGTCAAGGGGATAGTCCCATAATTGTGTGTGGCTGGATAGGCTGTTGGTGAGATCACAAATGAAAGAGGAATCTTTCACAAGATAGTCTCTCTACTGATATACAATTAATGAGCTCTTAAAAAAAGTCTGAGAATTTAAAGACAGAAAGGCCTGCCGTCAATCAAATGTTAACCCGACCCTTAACCCTTGACCCTTTAAGCCCTGCCCACCTGTCACCGGAAGTCCCGCCAAAATAGGGCAGATTCTGGGGCTCAATGAACCGCTCAAAGAGTGCCATGTGACCCTTCTTTGAACCCCTCCCACCACCCTCTGCCAGTCAGACCACAGCACCATCACCCCATAAGTCCCAGTGTCGGGCAGTAGAGGCCATCTCTTACCAAGAACACGTGTTTTAGAAATCGTGGAAATGCTGAGAAGAAACATGGACTCGTTCACCACCCCTTTGAAAACTTACAAACTTTGTTTTAGTCCCGAGGGTCTTCAACCATCTGCAGAGAAAACACTATATCAGCAACAATTCCAAGGAGGAGGAGGGAGAGGCCGAGAGGAGCCCTTTGGGCCAGCCATTGATGGATATGCCAGAACCCAACCCCAAAACCCAGTCGCTCATGAGGAAGACCGATGAGCATGACAGCCTCTCGTAATCCACCCCCCTGGAGGAGGAAGGAGAATGCAGGTCGGGGCAGTCACTGGCAGAAAAGGTGAACGGAAAAGACGTCACTCAGGTAAATGAATGATTTAGAAGCAACGTTGAGGATATCTGTGTGTGTGTGTGTATTTGTAATGGGGTTAGGATAGGTCCATCAATGGCTATTAGCCAGGATGGGCAGGCAGGGTGTCCCTAGCCTGTGTTTGCCAGTGGGTGGGAATGGGCGACCGGATGGATCACTTGGTGATTACCTATTCTGTTCATTCCCTTTGGGGCACCTGGCATTGTCCAGTGTCAGAAGAGAGGCCCCTGGGCTAGATGGACCTTTGGTCTGACCCAGTATGGCCGCTCTTATGTTCTTATGTACTAATGCTCTTACTGCTAATAAGAGCACTGTGCTACATTTTTTAACAGTGGTACAGTATGGTGCAGTAATTATGGTGGGTGGCTTGGAGTCAGGACTCTTTGGTTCTATTCCCAGCTCTGCTCTGAGTGTAATCTAATGATTATGGGAGGGGCTGGGCAGTATCAGCATTCTTGGGTTCAAATCCCCCCTCTCGGAGACCATGGGGTGCTATAGGTTAAAGAAGTGGGAAAGCAGCCTGGGCTCCTTTTTCTGTTTTGGGCAGATAGTGTTGGGTGATGGCTAGAACAGCTGCCTGGGATTCAGGATTCCTCCTGGGTTCTCTTCCTGATTCTACAGCTCAGTCATTGTATAGCCATGAGTGAGCTCTTTCACCTCAGTGGTAGATACTACTCCCATTTGTAGCAGCGTAAACGCAAAGTCATTCCACTGCTTTCAGTGACGTTACCCCAGATTTACACTGGTGTATCTGACAGGATATTCTAGCTCTCTGGTCTGCATTTTCTGTTCTATGAAATGAAGATAAGATTCACTTCACTTTATACTACTTTGAGTGGAAAAGTATACAGACCCCTATAAAGCCATTGATGCTTACTCTGCTTTCCTTCAGCTTGGTGTAAATCAGCAGCGACCTCATTCGGTCAATGGGCCTGATTCTCCTCTCACTCCCCAGTGTTAATCCAGACTAACTGCACTGGAGTCAATAGTTCGTGAACTCCCCTTCCCATATTACACCAGTCTGCACAAGCCGAGCACCTGACTCAAGTGAACTGAGACGTCTTTCACATAAGGAGATTTATTTTACTGATGTAATCCTGACCATTGCCCTTCTCCTTTCCTCCAGAGGCAGCGGATGATGTTCTGAGGAAGAAAATGTCCAACAAAACCACCTTGACCCAGTTATTTCTCCTGGGATTCTCTGAGGTTCGGGAGCTGCAGATTTTGCATTTTGTGGTGTTCCTGGTGATTTATCTGGCAGCCCTCATGGAGAATCTTCTCATCATCTCAGCCATAGCGCTCGACCACCATCTTCACACCCCCATGTACTTCTTCCTGGTGAATCTGTCCATCTTAGAGCTCGGCTCCATATCTCTCACCATCCCCAGATCCATGGCCTATTCCTTCATTAACACCAGGGTAATTTCTTCCCAAGTCTTTCTCTTCATAGTATTTATTGCAGCTGATCTTGCCTTACCGTCGCCATCTGCCAATCACTGCACTACGAGAGAATGATGAAGAGAAGAGCTTGTGTGCAAATGGCAGCCAGTGCCTGGATCGGTGGAATTCTTTACTCTGTACTGCACACTGGGAGCGCAACTGCAGTCACTTACTGTGGAGGTAACATGGTCGATCAGTTCTTCTGTGAAATCCCCCAACTCCTCAAGCTCACCTGCTCTGACTTGTACCTCAGTGAAATTGGGGCTCTTATCTTCAGTGTGTGCACAGTTTTAAGCTTTTATGTTTTTATAATTGTGTCGTATGTTGAGATCTTCAGCACAGTGGTGAGAATCCCCTCTGAGCAGGAACGACAAAAAGCCTTCTCCACCTGCCTTCCTCACCTCACTGTAAGCTCCTTTTTTTTTTGCACTGACATCTTTTCCTACCTGAAACTCACCTGCAGCTCAGCAATGGACCTTGTGGTGGCTCTTCTTTATTCTGTGGTGCCTCCGATGATGAATCCGGTCATCTATAGCATGAGGAACAAGGAGATCAAATCTTCAATAAGGAAACTGACTGTGGGAAGGTTACTCACCAAGAATTAATTGTCTCTCTTTCTCCAGTAAATACCCTTTCAGCTTGTGTCTCCCAGGCCATGTCAGCTATTTCCATGACAACACAGTTTATGCAGAATTGGGCCAGATTCTGCTCTCTGTTGCCCCCAGCTGATGTCAGTGCAGTTGGGCTGATTTACATGAGAAGAAGATGTGAGCCAATCCTAGAGTAAAGCTGGTGTGCATTTCATGGGAGGGAAGAATCAGCCTTTCATTCTGTGCCCAAGCAATGCCTATTAAACTGTGTTGCCACTTACACCTGTTCCATGGACACTCGAAAGCAAGGATGGGAGCTTCTTTCCCTTGGGTGTATAAATCAGGACCCAGAGACTTTAAGGTCAGAAGGGACCATTGTGATCATCTAGTCTGACCTCCTGCACATTGCAGGTCGCAGAACCTCACCCACCCACTCCTGTGAAAAGGCCCATAGCCTGTGACTGAGTTACTGACATCCTCAAATCATGGTGTAAACAGTTATAATTCACCATTTACAGTAGTTTAAAACTGCAAGTGACCCATGCGCCGTGCTGCAGAGGAAGGTGAAAATCCTCCAGGATCTCTGCCAATCTGACTCCAAATATGGCGATCAGTTAGACTTGAGCATGAGGGCAAGACCCACCAGGCAGATACCTGGAAAATAATTCTTTGTAGTAACTCAGACTCTTCCCCATCTAGTGTCCCATCTCCAGTAGTTGGGGATTTTTGCTGCTGGCAACTGCTGATGGGCCATATACCATTGTGGCATCAAAGGAGTCAGACTGGCATAAAACTGGCATATGTGAGCAAATAATCAGACCTTAACATTTGGGGCTAGAGGCTTATCAAACCAATGTAGTTCTATTCACTTTGATAGCGCTTAACACATTTACACCCTATGGGGATCTGGCTTCCTGATTTCAATGGAGCTACATCCATTTACACCATCCAGTAGGCTGACCATATTTCCTTGAGACAAAAACGGGACATTGGGATGGCAAAAACGGGACGGGGAGACAAAGGGCAGCCGCAACAAACCGCCCCTTGTCTCCCCGCTCAGCAGCTCGGCGGGGAGACGAGGGGCAGCCGCAACAAGCCGCCCCTTGTCTCCCCGCTCAGCAGCTCGGCGGGGAGATGAGGGGCAGCCGCGGCAAGCCGCTGCCCCTCGTCTCCCCGCTCATCTGCTCGGCGGGGAGACGAGGGGCAGCCGCAACAAGCCAGCGTTCAGTTTTTTACAAAAAAATAAAAACTATATATAGTTTATTAAAAACGGGACAAAATTGATATTTATATGAAAACGACGGGACGGTCGGGAAATATGAAAAAAACGGTACTGTCCCGTTTAAAACGGTACGTATGGTCAGCCTACCATCCAGGGACTGGGCCCATTGACGCCCATGCTGTGATGCCTATTTACACAAGCTGTGGATCAAACATGTACGTTTTAATACCAAGGAGCTCAATCTAGTCAGCTTAAGAAAGAGAACGTAAAGGGCTGACTTAAGCACAGTCTACAAGTACCTACACAGGAACAAATACTTCATAGTGGGCTCTCCAGTCTGGGAACCAAAGGTGTAACATGATCCAAAGGCTGAAAATTGAAGTTAGACAAATTCAGACTATAAATGAAGTGTAAATTCTTAACCACCGGAACCATTTACCAAGTTTATTGGTCAAGAAGACAGACTGAATGATCACAGTGATCCCTTCTGGCCTGGGAATCTATGAATACTGTTGGTTGACGACCATATTGCTGTGAGTTATGGCCTACATCACACTTTGCAGATAAACCTTTAGAGCTGCATGCGGATTATAGCTGTATAAATCTAGACTCTACACTATTTTGGTTTTGCATGTGTAAATGACCTGAACACGATTGTGTGTTTGCATGCAGACTGGACACTACAGTGCGTTTGTGTATATGTGGACTGTGCAGTAGTGTGTGTGGGGGGGCTGTCTGCTATTGTGTGGCACTAGATGTCAATGTGCCATAATAGAAGCTACATATGGGTTGAACACAGGGCCTGCAGATTTTCATGCAGGATCCCATACTGCCTATGCTACAATCACTAAGTGAACTAGTACAGAGGCAATAGCAGACTCCTAAGCAGCTGTACAAGCTCTGATCACTAGAGGGGGATAAGTAGCCATGCTGTGTTAGCCTGGGTTACGTGCACATTTCTGGAGTGTGAGAATCTGAGTGACCGTGTGTACCTGAGAATAAACTGCAATAACAACGACATGGGATTAGTGGGAATGTCTGTGAGGTCCTGGCCTCCAGGACGAGCGAGGTGATTTCAGTTCAGATAAAGCAGCCGCACAGAATTACTCGTACATATGCCACCCAGTGGTCTTTGTGTGTTACAAATCCCCTCTGAGCCCAATCCCCAGAGCCCATGAGTCTGTCACATCCATGCCAGGTGCAACCTTATCTCTGGTGGTCCCTGGTGCAACCACAAGGTACCAGGCAAGATCATGACCATCATAAAAGTGCAACAGGGGTCCTATTTCCAGAATCATTGAATCGTAGGACTAGTCCAGTTCCCTGCACACATGGCAGGACTAAGTATTTTCTAGACCATCCCTGACAGATGTTTGTCTAAACTGCTCTTAAAAATCTCCAAAGATGGAGATTCCACAACCTCCCTAGCCAATTTATTCCTATGCTTAACCATCCTGAGAGTTAAGAGGTTTTCCCTAATGTTCAACCTAAACTGCGCTTTCTACAATGTAAGCCCATTGTTTCTTGTACTCAAAGGTTATCTTCTTATCTTATCTTATCTTATCTTAATCAAAGGTTAAGGAGAATTTTCTCCCTCCTCCTTGTAACACCCTTTTATGTACTTGGAAACTGCTATCATGTCCCTGTGACACTCTGTGCTCCAAAGCACTACCATAGCACCCCCATATGTTCCATGGAGATATGACCATGTACAAATTATGCCTTGTGAGGTATCATTTCAAAAATCTCAATATAAAAAACCATTAATATCCTGTTGCATTGTATGTGCTATCACTGTATGGGAAGTTAATATGTTTGCTATGTGTGTGTTACTGAAATAACCAGCCTTTCAGGTACAAGAATGGAGCAGCCAACCAGCACTGATGGCCCATTAAGGGGAATCCACACTACCAAGAACTATCACAGGACCTGTATACAATGAAGGCTTCTCAGAGGGAGCATGTAGAGAATAGAGACTGCTTTACTTACATCATAGCAAAGGATCTTTCCAGCAAACTGGAGGAAGCTGTAAAGGGGGGAAGTGACATCATTAATTGGTCTCACTGCCCCCACAACTCAACACCTGTAAAGACATCTTGTGGACAAAGGCTTTGAATGGTGGAGGTGGTCCCACGCTGAAAAGAGGAATACCAGCCTGTGTCTGAGGGAACTATACCGTCAGGGTGAGACATTGTTTGAGTCAAATCCTGTCTAGTTTATAGAACTCAGATTGTAATTTTGCTTTTATTTATTGGGTAACCAACTTTGATCTGTACTTTTATTACTTATAATCACTTAAAATCTATCTTTCTGTAGTTAATAACTCTGTTTTATGTTTTACCTAAAATAGTGTGTTTTGCTTGAAGTGCTTGGGGAATCTGCTCAGTATACAGAATCTGGTGCACGTTGACTTTCCTTTGTATGAGTGGCAGATTGGGTAATAAACTTTTACCAGTGAGGTTTCTGACCAGATGTAACGGGGTGTACCTACCCTGAACCAGCACCTAAAGGGTTAACTGTGCTTTGCAGGCTGAGGAAGCCCCGGCTCTCTGACTCTGATTTGCATGTTCAGCCTGGAGGCAGAGTATAAAAGGAAGCAGTCCAACTCAGTGTGGGCAGGCTGCTGAAGGGGGAGGATGCAGACTGCAGGCTCTCTACAGGATGCTTCTCCAGGCCCCAAATGCAGATCCACAGCGCACAGAGCTCCAGAAGGACCCCAGACTTCCTAAGGAGCCTGGAGAAGAGTCTGCGCCTGCAGGAGCTATGCCACTTGAGGACCCCAGAGACCCAGGGGAGCCCTAGAGCATCGCTGAGGGAGAACGGGTAGGAAGCAGCCCAGGGGACTTAGACTTTTCTCTGGTGAATGAACTGGGGAACCAGTCGGCATTTTTCTGGAGGATACTCGCTGACTCAGTGGTGAGTACACCCACTACCACCGGGGCCCTGGGCTGGGACTCGGAGAAGGGCCTGATTCCCCTTACCCTGGGCACCACACACCCCTGAGTGGTGCCTCACTTCCCCAACAGACCAATAGGCCACATAATTCCACAGAATGGGGCAAATTTATTGACTCTGGATATTAGGTCATGTTGCCCTGATTGGAAGGGCCGTTTTTTTGACTCTGGCCATCTTCCTGCCTGATCTGGCTTCCCAGGAGGTGTACTGCCTGCCAAAGGCCCATATCTGAGACATTATGGAAGGATTCTCTAGGCCAGGGATCTCAAACTCAAATGACCACGAGGGCCACATGAGGATTAATACATTGGCCCAAAGGCCACATTACTGACACCTACCCCCCGCCGCCCTCGGCCACGCCCCCACTCCACCCCTTCCATGAGGCCCCACCCCTTCCCCCAAATCCCCACTCCAATTCTGCCCCCTCCCTGTCCCCAAGGGGTGCAGGAGGGATGTGGGGTGTGGTGGGGGATCAGGGTGCAGGAGGGGTGCAGGGTGTGGTAGGGGGTTCTGGGAAGGGGTCGGGTGCAGGAGGGGTGTGGCAGGGGGGTCAGGGCAGGGGGTCGGGGTGCAGGAGGGGTGCGGGGTGCGGCAGAGGGGTCAGCATGCAGGAGGGGTGTGGGGTGCAGAAGGGGGCTCAGGGTGAAGGAGGGGTGCAGGGTGTGGCAAGGGGCTCTGGGAAGGGGGTGGGGGTGCAGGAGGGGTGCGGCAGGGGGCTCAGGGCAGGGGGTTGGGGTGCAAGAGGGGTGCGGGGTATGGGCACTGGTCCAGCATGCACTGGGGGCAGGTTCCCTGCCTGCCTGCCCTGCTCCCGCGCTGCTCCGGGAAGAGGCCGGAACCTGGGGGAGGAGGGGCACAGAGGTCTGTGTCACTGTTGCGTCCAGGCACCGCCCCCAGCAGCTCCCATTGGCCGCGGTTCCCCGTTCCCGGCCAATGGGAGCTGCTGGGGGTGGTGCCTGGATGCAGCAGTGACACAGACCCCTGAGCCCCTCCTCCCCCAGGTTCCAGGAGCTTGCCGGAGCGGCGCAGGACCAGGGTGGCCAGGCAGGAGCCTGCCCTGCCCCCAGTGCGCGCTGGGTCGGAGCCGCTGTACGTAAACGCTGGGAGGAGGGGGCTGCGGGGAGCTCGCGGGCTGCAGAAAATAACCCCGTGTTTGAGACCCCTGTTCAAGGCTCATCCGGCCCTTTCACTATTACTACTACTACATCCATGTGGGAAGTAATGCCATCTGCGAGGTCTGAGCCTGAGCAGATCAGCTGTGACTACTGGGCTCTGGAAGTGAGGGTGAAGGAGATGGGGTCAGGTGGTGTTATTTTGATCCTCCCGGATGAGCGTAGGGGCCAAGGCAGAGACTGACCCATCCTGGAGGTGAATGCCTGGCTGCACGGATGGTGTCGTCAGGAGGGCTTCAGCTTCCTCAGCCATTGGATGCTGTTCCGAGAAGAAGGGCTGCTGAGCAGTGTTGGGGTCCATCTATTGAAGAACGGGAAAAGTATCTGTGGCTACAGACTGGCTAACCTATGAGGCTGGCTTTAAACTAAGTTTGAAGGGGGCAGGAAACAAAATCCCACAGGTAGTCCATAACATGGAGACCTGGATGAAGGGTTGGAATCTGGGGGAAACGTGGGACATCGCAGCATGAACAAAGGAGAGACAAGAGGGAACACAGAGGGGAAATCTAACAGACATCTTAGATGTATGTCTTCTAATGCGAGAGATATGGGAATAAAAAGGAAGATATAGAAATACAAGTAAAAGGATTCGTGTTGTGCGTCAACTCTTTGGACATGTCATGAGCGCACTCACCAGACATCCCAACCATCCAAACTGGAACCAGTCGACCCCAGGTGAGCAGCCTCATCAGAGACCAAGGACCAGCCCTGATTTGAAGGGACCACCGCAGAAGTGGGAGAGGGTAGTTCAATCTCCCAGTCGCAGTCACTTCATCTTTTCTCCATGGAGACTGTGATATCCATCAAAATGGACAATTGTTGCCAATCAAATGTTGCGGTGGGTTATGTAGGGATGAGTTCAAATCTGGGGCATACAATACATCAGTGTGTTGTGTGACAGCTACAAGTCATTTTAGGGATCCGTCAATGTTTGTATTTGATGTCTTCTTGTTATTAAGACAATATATAAAATAATTATTTGGAGTCATATTTGCAATTGTAACTTTTGTTCTGCACCCCCAAATTACATCATATTTGCACATGCAAATTGTATATTTAGTTTGGAATTTCAAAGGAGGGTCAGGTAGTTAATGCACTAGAAAGGAATTCAGAAGAACTTGATTCAGGCCCTGGTTCTCAAAGGCTTTTAGGCCCATAACTCCCATGGGCCTTGACTTCTTGTTTTGCCACTGGCATACTCAGTGACATTGGGCAATAGCCAATACTTAAGACTTGTCTTATTAAAATAGGCCCAGCTGAAAATCATGTTCATACCACCAACCCTCCCTCTCAACCAACCCCCCACCTCCCCTCCCCCCCACAAAACACATACATTTAGCTGTAAGCCTTCAATGGGACTTCTCTCATATTTAAAGTTAAGCACTGGCTTATAAATTTTTAAAGATTAGCATCATAGCTCAGAATAGTCAAAGGACGTGAATTTTAAATTCAGATGTAGTATACACAACCATGCAAAAACATGGTTTAAAAAATAATAATAATAACAATAATAAAGAAGCCAACTTCAATGATCTAGACACAATTGGATCCTTGTGTGGATGAGAGACCATTGGAGAAATCCCAATCTATCCTTAGAAGCAAATGGATAACCTCTCTGTTTTGCTCTGGTCTTTGAGTACACACCCCCATGTCTCCGTCTTGCGCCTGTCCCTCTCTTAGTGTTGAACCACGTGATTCTCCCTCTCAAACTTGGTCCCAGGTTATAGCAATTTGTGCACCCACCGTGATTTCTCCCACCGTGCTTGATATCTGCAGTTCTTCCCACAGAAGCTGTGACCAGTAGTAAGTGGAGTGACTAGCCCGGCCTTCACCGTACAAAGTACAATTATGTTATGATTAGGAAAAAAGCCTAACATAAGAAAAAATATCATCCAATTCCAGATCGATCATTACAGTAGTGTGAAGGAAAATCTGGAGGGGGGGTGGTCAAAACTTTGGTCAAGCTGTGTGGGCCTTAAAACTTTGGATAAGCTTGTGTTCAGGCTGTGCTGAACTTTGGTTCAGCTTGTGTCTGTGCATAGGAGGAAGGAGGGGGAGGCAGAAGTGGAAAATTCCTCAAACAGAACAATTTGAAATAGCAGAAGTCTAAGAAATAGATAACCGCAGTTAGGAAAAAGGGTAGACAGTGAATAACAGGAAAAGCCTAAATATGGAAAATGCTTGTTTTGCTGGCTTTGCTTTTGACCTGCATTGAATTTGCAATGTATTCCAAATAAGGTAATTAATACGGAAGTATGTGTAATTTGTCTACGGTTTTAACTTTATAAGCTGGTTAAAGTTTAAGGAGGGCAGAGCAGCTTGTCACCTTGCATGGGGCTGTGCTGTCTCTCCTTGCATATATGCTCATATAAAATAAAGGAGCCTCAGGCGATTCTGATCCAAACACAATGTGTGGCTTATTTTCCACAACAGTAGTTTGGTGGGATAAAAATGTTGGGTTTATTACCCAGACTCAGTTTGTCTTTAGGAAACATTGCAATAGCTTTCTCTTCCAAAATGTCTTTCCACCATAGCAAGAAGAATACAGTATTGATTGATTTAAATAAAAAAGATAATACACGTAATTATATAAGGAGGTAGGTTCCCTAACACATCATAAATAAGACAATAAAATCCCATCACCATGAAAACAAACATTTAAACAAGAACTCAGTTACTCACACACCTACAGAACTATTTTTAATTCTTCATCATTGAAGAAAGGAAAATTCTAAGTCTCCCAGAAATCCCTTTCAAAGATTTTATGACATTGACACCTTGAATAGATGACAAAATAAATGGATACCCCCATTTAATCAAACGTATTCCACCCTGCAAATTCCTATCTCCAAAATGTCACTTGGAACCAAGTAACAAGTCAACCAATGAATCAATAAAAGAAAACAAAATGAAAAAGAGATAATGAAGCAAACAAACAAGCCAAACCTCTCATACCCCAATCACAATTTTTATCAAAAAAAGGAGAAGCACCGGAAAGTTCATAAAGTCCACTAGTGATTTAGCTATGCCTATTGATATTCTGTGCAACATGTTCAGATAGCAAAGTGATGTTAGCAGTATAAGACAGATAGATAGGTGTGTATGTACATTTATAGATAGATATTTAGATTTTGATGTTATTTACACTGGTGTAAATAGAAATTAACTCATTTTGCTTCACTGTAGTTAGTTCAAATTTTAAGAATTCATAAACAGATTGCACCCTATGGTCTCAAGGACACAATTTTGTCATCAGTTGATTATATTTATAAAGAAGCTCAGAATGAAATCTCAATGATCAACATTTTAATTCTTGATGAATATCCTGCACATCATCAATTTCTTTAATGCAGCTTTGGTCTCCTTGTTCCTCATGCTGTAGATGATTGGATTCATAACTGGAGGCACCAGGGAATAGAGAACACCCATCATGAGATCCAGACCTGATGCTGAGCTGGAAGTGGGTTTCAGGTAGGCAAAGAAGCCAGTGGAAAGAAACAAAGAGACCACAGTGAGGTGAGGGAGGCAGGTGGAGAAGGCTTTATGTCGGCCCTGCTCAGAGGGGATTCTCAGCACTGCTTTGAAGATCTGAACATAAGACACAATTATAAAAACAAAGCAGTTAAAACATAAAAACACACTAAAGGCAAGAAGCCCAACTTCACTGAGGAACGAGTCAGAGCAGGTGAGCTTGAGTAGCTGGGGGATTTCACAGAAGAACTGGTTGATGACATTGGACTGGCAGAAGGGTAAACTGAAGGTGTTCCCGGTGTGCAGGGCAGAGTAGACAATACCAGTAATCCAGGCACTGGCTGCCATTTGGACACATGCTCTCCTGTTCATCACTCTCTCATAGTCCAATGGTTTGCAGATGGCGACATGTCTGTCATACGCCATGATGGTGAGTAAGGCAAGATCAGCTGCAGTGAAGAGGAAAAAGAGAAAGACCTGGGTAACGCATCCAGGATAAGAAATCACCCTGGTGTTCATGAGGGAATTGGCCATGGATTTGGGGATGGTGACAGAGATGGAGCCGAGGTCTAGGATGGACAGATTCATCAGGAAGAAGTACATGGGGGTGTGAAGATGGTGGTCGAGGGCTACGGCTGAGATGATGAGAAGATTCCCTATCAGGCCTGCCAGATAAATCATCAGGAACACCACAAAGTGCAAAATCTGCAGCTCCCGAACGTCAGAGAATCCCAGGAGAAGGAACTCGGTCACTGTGGTTCGGTTGGACATTTTCTTTCTCAGTTCGTTGTGTGATGGCTGTGGAGGGAAGGACAAAGACAGTGGTGGGATTACACTGACAGCAGTGTATCTCATGATGTTACTGTCAAAAATGCGCAGCGCTCATCACTGTTATTAACTAGAAGTGGTGAGTTATCACACGAATGTAAATTGGCGCAGCTCCCTTAAAGTCAATGGAGCTGCATCAGTTTGCACCATGAATCTAACATTCTAAAATGCCAACACGGCCTGATATCCATTTCCGGGGAAGTATGACATAGACTCACTCACTATCCTGCGTGAGAGCTCGTCTGTAGTGATTCCACTGCAGCACCACATCGATGGCCTGCTGCCTGCTTATGTATAGGTTTGTGACACAAGATCCCACTTCCATCTCTGTGTACCGGTGGGCTAGCAGAATTGCTCAGTTACCTCTCTGCTGCATTGTTTACCTCTGTCACTTTATGTCTGTGCGGGTCAGAGGCCGTCAGGAGACTTGGGTTCTGTTCTTGGCTCTGCTACTGACCTGCTGTGTGTCCTTGGCCCAGTCACTTCCATTCCCTGTGCCTCTGTTTTCCCTCCCTCCATCTCATTCTCTGCCTTGACTGCTAGTTCTGTGAGTTCTGCGGGGGATGGGCTGTGTCTTGTTATGTGTATGTTCGGTGCCCCCATTTACAGCATTTGTGTTTAGCCAGCAGCAGTGTGGGACAGAGGATACGGCGCTAGAGCAGGAGATCTAGGTTCTAATCCCATTCACCTCCTCTGTGTCCTGGGGCAGGGTTAAGAGAGACAGGCTTTGGCTGGGAGCTTCAATTGACTGTTCCCCATCTAAGGCACTAGTATGCTTAATAAATATGCTGGGGGCTACCAACTTCGCTGCTTACTCAGTTTTGCCATTCAACAAGTGTCCCTTTGGAACAGAAATATACACCGGTGCAATAGAGTGACTGGGTTCAAATTGTACTAATATTGAACAATGTTAATATTCCCAACCTGGTTGAAATCAAAGTTTCCAAACTGGAATATTCAGACATTTTATGTTTAAATTATCTCAAAGGAAAACTGGGAGTGTGAAGATGGTGGTCAAGGGCTCTGGCTGAGATGATGAGAAGAGGGAAGGAAAAAGACAACAGATTTGTCTTTCCCTCAGTAATATCTCAGGGTAGGAGTGTGAAGGAGAGGCGAATTAACACTCAAGTGTACATTCGCACGGCTCCCTTAATATCCATGGAGCTGCATCACTTTACACAGTCATGGCTCAGGATAGGGCTTTATAAAATACAGTATGAAGGATGGAGCAAAGCACATCCAACCCCAATGATCTAGCCAAGATATTTCCCTTATTGGGGAAATATGCAAACTTGGACGTGGGGGTAACACACTAAAAAGCTAATGCTGCCTGATTTCCAGTTTCTGAGGAAATATGACCTGGACTCAGAAAGCATCCCCAACAACAGCTCACTTGTAAGTATTCACTGCAACACCACACAGACGTCCTGCTGCCTGTTTCCATAACTGATCAGGAGACTTGGTTTCTATTCTTGATTCTGCCACAGACCTGCTGTGTGACCTTGGACCAGTCACTTCCCTTCCCCGTACCTCTATTTCCCCTCCCTACCTTTCTCTGTCTTGTCCACTTCAGTTGTAAACTTTCTGGGACATAGGCTGTGTCTTACAATGTTTGTGTGCTCTCCACCTATTAAGAGTATTTCTATTTAACAGGCACCAGTGTGGGACAGAGGATATGGTGCTAGAGCAGGAGATCTGGGGTCTAGCCACATTGTCCTCTTCTATGTAATTGATCAGAGACAGGCTTTAGCTGGAGGCTTCAACTTTCTGTGCCTCAGTTTAAAGGTGGCTGTATGTAGAAAACATGGTCTGTGGGTATCAATTCTGCTGCCTTCTCAGTGGTACCATCCTGCAAGAATCTCTTTGAAACAGCAATAAATGTGGTTGGAATAGAGGGTATTATTGGACAATATCAATGCTGACCCGCTGGCTTAATTATACATTTCCAATCTGGGGAATTCAAATATTTTCTGTTTAAATTATTTCCAATGAAAACTGGGTTTTAAATTGAAAACATTTTGATGATAGGTCTGTGCTATCCTTAAAAGGAATGTATGTATTGGAAAAAATTTTTTTTTTAAAAACACTCAGTGAAATTTTTTCAGTTTTCAGCATTTTTTGCAAACAATTTTTCGTTCTCGATTCACAAAACCAAAAAATGGTTTGGTTTCTACAATGTGAATGAAAATTGAAATTTTTTATGCTGGAAAAAATGAGCAGCTCTAGATATTTAATTAAATGATAGTAAAGGTTTCAAAGAGTTCCAATTGTAACTCATAGTTCTAGTATTACATTGCTCCAGTATATTAGCAATCAAACACATTTAGCTTACAGTGTTGGTCTTTGTGGAATGTTTCCCAGCCTGTGAAGCACTGAAGAGACCACTGCTAGGATTCTTTTGTCCTTCTCTATCTGTGCACCTCTCAATAACGCCTCACTGCTGTGTTATCCAGCTGCTGTCTCCCAGTCCCTTTGCGATATCCCCTCAGTTGCTGGGTCTCTTTGCAGTTCCTAGCAGACAGGGACACTCTCCACAGATGGGTGATCCCCTCTTTGGGCAGGCTGGGCTGAAAGGTGCAGGACTAAATGTGATTGGGGACTGAAAGCCCCTCCGAGCTCTGAAACTGATCCTGGCTTGTGCAGGATTCAGACACATTCATAGCTCAGGATGTACCTAGCCTGGAGCTAAATAGCTGAATCTGGTCTCCAGGGCTGTGAGCCCAGCTCTGACCTCACCTCAGGAAAAATCCACTTTGACAACCATCCCTAGCCGACCCCAACCCCACAGAGGGGGAAGAGCACCCAGCCTGGATCTCACACGATGGCAGCATCCCTGCAAGGAACCTCAGTTAAAAACAAGGCAGGGCTGAGTCCCATGTGGCATCCCAAGGAGATTGCAGAATAGACTATACATTGGTAGTACAGACACGTGACCTACAATAGCTCAGAGCCCAGTGGCTCCAGAGCCCCAGACGCGCTGGAATAGCCTGTTCCTTCATTAACACCACATCAACAGCGCTAGGGGAGTAGAGATTTTATTTTCTTCTGCATTTCGTCAGCCGCTCTTGGGATGCAGCCACCAGAGGAACCCAGAGCTCAGGCTGCTCTGGCTGTTTGATGTTGGTCACTAAGAGGTACCCAGAGGCAAACATTAAAGCTCAGTGCAATGTCCTAACCTGGTGTAAATTGATACAGTTCCATCGAAGTTCCGAATAGTTAGGGCTCTTTGCACCAAGTGGAGATGTGGCCCTTTGATTTCAATGGAGCTACTTTGTTTTACATTAGCTGAAATCTGGCTCTGGGATGGCCATGAAGCTATGTCAGTTTTCACCAGTTGGGAATCAGGCCTCATTCACTGGAGCTACTGCTGATTTACACCAGCTGGGGATCTGTTCCCTTAAACAATTTCTAATCCATTTTATTTGGTTTCTCTGAATCTGAACTGAATAAAAGACAAACGTTCCTATCCAGTCGGCACTTTCTTAGCTCTTTGCCCCATGGGATTAATTGCCAGAATGTAACTTTTAATGGCTAAGGAGCAATTCATTCCCACTGGGGACAGAACTTTAAAGGAATTCAGTGTTGCAGAGATTTTCTATATGTGAATTTCAACTACTATAGGGATGGATGGACCTTCTTTCTTTCTTTCTTTCTTCAATTCTATATATATTAGAGCAGACAACAAATATAAAAGGCACATTAGACTGCAGGTGCAATGCTGCATGACATCTTAAAACTGTTTATTTTATTTCACACTGATTGTAGGTATGTCAGAGAGACTGAACAAATAATATGTCTAAGATCTTGAGATCATGGTTCATAGAAGGAAATCTGTGTGGTGGGCACTCAGCTGGGAAATTGGCTGATGAACATAGACACATTAGGTCTTTGGCCGCTAGATAATGTAACAGGGATGGTGAGGGATCAGAGAGCAGGGAAAGGCCCAGTCACAGGCACCCACACAGAGAAAGCACCTAGTCCAGCATGAGGCAGGAAACTCCTAGAAAGAGTGGAGAGTAGTGGTGGGACATCAGTAAAAACTGGGTTGTATCTCTCAGAATTGATCCACGTAGTTTAAGTAAGTAAAGTTCACTCCCCATCTGGAGTTAATTTGTTGACTGTATCAGGCTATCTGAAGACTCAGGCAGGTGGCACTGGGTCAGTGTCAGTGTAATCCTTTCATAGCAATTGCTTCAGGCTCTCTGCAGACTCAGGCAAATGTTACTCTATTGGTTACACTTGTATATCGTCTTACTCATGGGTGATGTTTTCAATCTTTCCAGGCCATGAATAATATAAAATTACTTGTGTTTATAAAAAAAAATTAACAACTGAGAATCTGTTGTAATTCTGTGACTCCTGGAGCTGGGGCCCTGGGTTAGGTCTACAGGGCTTAACCCTTAATCCAGTTACTAATGGTATCCTACTGTCACATTTCCATATGAACAATTTCTGTAGCTTATGCATGGATATTATGTGATGTTGAATGGGCCAGGTGGGTAGTCCCCATAATTTTGTCTGGGTGGAGAGGCAGAGGATCACAAATGAGAGAGGAACCTTCCATAATACAATCTCTCTACTGTTGTACAGTCCATGTGCTCTAAAAATAAGTCTGAGAACTTCAAGCCAGAAAAGTCTGCTTAGTTGGGTCCTTTTTCAGGATTCAGACCAAAGAAAAGCAACATTTTAAAATAGGAGAAGACCTTTGACTTCCAAGTTACTAAGGCCAAGTTTTAAAGACATTTAGGTGCCTCTAGGAAATTATTGGGGCACTTTTGAAAATGAGTTCATCTCCTTAAAGCATTTGAAACTTAGAGTATTAAGTAACATTTTTATTCTAACAACGTTCCTTAGCCTCTTTCCCTTTAGCTGAAGATAGTTTTTAGAAGGAAAAACAAAGCAAAACAAAACAAAACTTTTCTAACAGTTACTCCTTAACTTTACCTTTGTTAACCTAAATAGATTGAGCTCCTTGAGTCTATCAATAGATGGCATTTTCCAATCCTTTAATCATTCTCATGGCTCTTCTCTGATCCCTCTCCAATTTATGCACATCTTCTTGAACTGTGAATAGGGGAAAAGTATTGCAGCAGCAGTAGCACCACTGCCAAATATAGAAGTAAACCAACTTCTCGACTCCTACTTGAGATTCCCTTATTTTAGCATACAAGGATTGCGTTCACCTCTGCTGTATTGGAAAGTCATGTTCAACTGAGTATCTCCACAACCCCCAGATCATAGGATAGAGTACCCCATCCTGTAAGTATGCTTTGTGCCTAGAAGTTCCTAAACATTTACATTTGTCCATATCAAAATGAATATTGTGTGCATATCCAGTTTTACAAGTGATCCAGATAACTCTGTATCAGTGGCCCATCCTCTTCATTGTTTACCACTCCCCCAATTTTTGTGTTACCTGCAAAGTTTATGAGTCATGATTTATGTTTTCTTCCACATCACTGAGAAAATGTTAAATTGTGTTGAGCCAGGAACCACTCCCTGCAAAATGTCACATGGTACCACCTTAAATGCCTTCCAGACGTCTAAATATATTACATCAACATCCATCTCTTTATCAACCCAACATGTAATCTCATCAGAAAAAGAGATCAGGTTAGTTTGACAGGATCTATTTTCCATAAACCCATGTTCATTTGCATTAATTATATTAACAACATTAAATTCTTTATTAACTGAGTCCCATATCAGCCATGCTTGGCAGGGATCAATGTCAGTCTGAGAAGCCAATAATTACTTGGGTTACCCCATTTACCCCTTTTAAATGCTGGAACAATATTAGATTATTTCCAGTCTTCGGAACTTCCCCTGTGTTCCAAGACTCACTACAAAGAAACATTAATAATCCAGTTAACTCTGCAGATGACTTTTAAAACTCTTGGAAACAAGTTGTCTGGACATCCAGATTTAAATAATGTCTGACTGAGGATTCCTGTCTTTATGCTCCTGTACCTCTCCACAGTAACAGACCACAAGGGGGAATATTATTCTCAGTATTGTGGATGTTGTGATGGGGACACTTGTCCTGTGGGAACTAGTCAAAGCTTTCCCGTGCATTAGAGGCAAGTCACCATGAATCCATCAGATTGTATTCACGGAGCTTTGGTGACTCTGGGAATGTTTCCATGAGTAGCCTAGAGGGGGAACGGTTCTTAGGCACGCAGAGGTGAACGTGAGGCACAACTTTTAGCACTACTATGCTCAGGGATGGCATTTCTGGTAGTTTTCTTTGGCCAAGACAAAGAGAGGGCTCATTTGTAAACTCTGAGGCTGGGTATGTTCCCACTTTACAAGGTGTTCAGTTGGAATTTTCAAAGGGGCCTCATTTTCAAATGTGCCCAGCTACCATTGGCTGTCAGATATCCATGAAACAGAATAACCTTTCCTCCTGTATCAACCTGAGACCACATTCTTGTTGTCATCTTGAAGTGAGATGGTCCTTATCTCACTGAGATAGGAGCAAACCTACGTTTTGGGATCTTCGTTGTTGTGGGGGGTTGCTTGGTCCCGGAGTCGGTCCTTGGCTCATTTTAAAGAGAAGGGTTTTCAAAACTCATATCTGGGTATAGCTGCAGTTTAGAAAGCTCTTGATATCTGGAGGGGCTCAGCAAAAGTGTTTTTACCTTTCTCTAGTCTTTTGGGCTGAAATTGCAGACCCACTTAGAGGATTTTGGATGCTTAATGGGAACTGGCATCCCATTACCAAAGCAGCTTTGAAAATCTCAGCAGTAGTGATCTAAATAGCACTTGTGACCTGGGAAGTGGCCCGGCATCCTCACTCCATGCCAGCCCTTGTCAATGGTGATCTCTGTCTATTATACTCAGCAGGGTGGTGTCTAAAGCCACGGACACACCCAGGTCTCAGAAACCCAATTGTTGACAAAGGCCAGAGAGAACATCTGAGCAACTCCCCCATCTACCAAAACGTAGTGGTGCTGTCGCTCTCAGTGAGCCAAATCCAGTCCTGGTATAAAAGGGTTCATCACCACCTGGAGTTAATGTTGCCAGGCCAGTTTACCTGAGATATGAATTTGTGCTGCTCTGCACAAAACCAACAACTGCACGTCTGGAGTCACCTCTAAAACACGGAGGTGGTGGAATGCCACAAAATCCAGTGACAGCACTATCTGAATTATTTATTTATAGAGACAGATAAGAAAGCTCATACCCCAAAGGATTCTGCATAACATCGTGTGTTGTCTGATCTACTGATTAGGTATTGATCAGCCTAATTATTTAGCTTTCCCATTTAAAACTTGAATTAGTTAGTTTCTTGTCCCAAGATCAGGCCCAGTATGATCAGAGTTACTGTTTAGTTGGGAGCCCTACACCTAGGTAGACTTGTCTTCTGTTGCCTGATATATTGATTAGGTATTGATCATCCTAATTATTTCGAGTTCCCAATTAACACTCCAGAATATGGTATGTTCCTGTCCAAGATCAGGTCGAGAATTATCAGAATTGCTCTTTAATTGGGGACCCCCATTGTGCACGTCAGTGACAACAACATCCACACGCTGGGAAAACTTTTTGGGATTGCAACATATTTATTATCTCTATGATTTGCCTTGAAAGTAAAACAATCCACGCACGTAAGGAAAAATAATAAAGCCCTGTAATAATGTCTGACACCATTACCTAGGATATATTCACTGTACACTTCAAGAGCTCTTGAAGGGTTGAGACAGATCCTAGTTTGACTCTAGAATTCCAATGAGCTTTCCCATGCCAAGAATGTATAAGCCTTGCTGTTCATAATGCATATGCATGAATAACTGCTTCCTCTTTTACCATATCTTAACCGCCTCACCCTCATAGTATTGGGGTATTTTCATCCTACGGGTTAGGAGATTGTTAGGAGTGTCAGTGATGATAATGTCGTACTCAGGCCTGTATATTTGACTGAGATAGAAGTTTGGGTCTTGTATGCCCATTTGATATTTTTATATCCTTACTAACATGTGTGAACGAAGAACAAAGACACTGCCCACAAACAGAAGGGGTGAAAAGAGTTAAGTGTCGTTGGGCAGCATTGGAGTTTAATATATGAGTATACACTTAAAGGACAGTCCTCCCTCAACTCCTCTCCCGAGATAAGGTCAAGCAACCAGTCGGAAGGAGTAATGGGGGGATAGTGGTGGGGAAGGTATAAGAAACACTAAAATCCAAATAAACGCCTGTCCCTGACCGAAGCACAACCTCACACCTTACCCCTTCCATGGGAGACAAAGGAGGTGGTACTGAAGCCCCCAGACTCACAACCCTCCAAAAGGGAACATGACCATAAATTGTAAGGGGTGTGACCAAGTGTGTGCACTGCAGGTGTAATTATGCCTGCTAAGTACGGTGAGGGGGACGCAGGGAAGGCTCTGCGGCGTGTAGCGCTATGGATATGTTTGCTTGATTAACCTGAATAAACATCACATTGTCTGCACTTCGGACTTCTGATCTTCTGCTCTCTGTCTGTGTGACAAAGAACCAGGCAGGGCGAAGGGAAACCCCCCTAACATCTTGGTGCCATGACTTGGATGCATAATGCTGGACAGGTGAGTAGCAGCCAGGTAAGTCCCTCTCACCAATTCCGTGCAGCTACTTGGCAGGGGTATGGCGGGCACTCATGATGGTAGTTGCGGGTTCAGGCAAGCCAGGGTAACAGACTTTTAAAATAACTGCATATGGAAGAATCAGGGCCCATACCAGATATGGGGGTCAACCTGGGATGAGATTGACAAGGAGATTGGGGAAATGTTGGGGGACCCAAGGGAAAGGAATACCAGTAAAAAGGAATGGTGTTAAAGATCTGTGCGCTGGTGTGGTGTAGTTGGTAAAACTGGAAAGCTGATCTCCTCCAACGTATTGAAGCTTTGGAGGGGATAGTGGACCAACAAAGGATTTTAATGGAAAAATCAGTACTAGTGGTGGAGGTCGTAGATCTAAAGACACGTGATGCTGCAAGTGCAGAGGAGTCCTGTGAAGCAATTCCGTGTGAGAGGGATGAACTGGTGGGGAGGGCGGCAGATTTAGAAGATGAGCTGTATCGGTGTAAGAAGGGGTGGAACTGAACCATCTCCATGACCGATGGCAGAAAAGGAGGTACCCCCACCCCCTTAGTATATTGTACCCACGACTGCTAGTGGATGTTATAAATTGGCGATCCATAGTCAGAATCCCTGCGAGAGAGGCTACTCCACATCAGCCCCTGATGGTGTTTCGGGGGAGGAACAGGCTCTGCAAATAGTAGTCCAGGCAGAGATTCATCCCTTGTCCCTAAAGGACCGGGATGCATTGCTGAGTCGGCTGGGGAAGATGCCCCGGGATGAATGGGATCAGTTTGTGCTGTGTCTTGTGGATGTTAGAGAGATGCAGGGTTAGGGTTAGGGCTTAGATTATTGGTGAGATCAGATTGTTGATATTCTGTGCAACATGCTCAGAGAGCACAGTGGCGGTATTTGTATGAATCCATGAGATAGAGACAGAGAGAGAGAGAGATGAGTATGTAATTTAAGGATAGATATTTAGATTCCAATCTTATACACACTGGTGTAATTCTTCAGCAATGTATTTGACTTCCGTGCAGTTAGTCCGATTTTCTGACTTCATAAATATATTACACGCTATGTTCTCAAGAAGGCAATTTTCTCTTCAGCTGATTATATCTATAAACAAACTCAGAGTGATATCATAGTGCAGGTGCAATGATGGACATTTTAATTCTTGGTGAATAACCTCCACACAATCGGTTTCTTCAGTGCAGCTTTTATCTCCTTGTTCCTCATGCTGTAGATGATCGGATTCATCACTAGAGGCACCACAGAATAGAGAACACCCACCATGAGATCCATATTTGATATTGAGCTGGAGGTGGGTTTCAGGTACTCAAAGATACCAGTGCAAAGAAACAAAGAGACCACAGTGAGGTGAGGGAGGCAGGTGGAGAAGGCTTTATGCTGGCCCTGCTCAGAGGGGATTCTCAGCACGTTTTTGAAGATCTGAACATAAGACACAATTATAAAAACAAAGCAGTTTAAACTTAAAAACACACTAAAGGCAAGAAGCCCAACTTCACTGAGGTACGAGTCAGAACAGGTGAGCTTGAGTAGCTGGGGGATTTCACAGAAGAACTGGTTGATGACATTGGACTGGCAGAAGGGTAACCTGAAGGTGTTCCCGGTGTGCAGGGCAGAGTAGACACTGCCAGTAATGCAGGCACTGGTTGTCATTTGGACACAAGGTCTACTGTTCATCACTCTCTTGTAGGGCAGTGGTTGGCAGATGGCAAATTATCAGTCGTGTGCCATGACCGTGAGTAAGGAAGTTCAGTCACAGAAAAAACTAAAAAGAGAAAGACCTGGGTGACACATTGAGTGATTGGCTTTTGCAAGACTTAGGCAGCCATGGGTCTATTGATTGCACTTGGCTTTTGTCTTGGGGAACATTTTCAAGCTTTCCTTCTCCACCACGAGGACTAGAAAATGGCTATGGTTTAGGAAATGGATGCTGACATTCTCTTTTAATATCGGTTTAAGTGTAGTAGCCGTGTTAGTCTGTGTCAGCAAAATGAAAATAAGAAAGAAAAACTTGTAGCACCTTAGAGACTAACAAATGTATTTCAGCATAAGCTTTCGTGGGTTAGTACCCACTTCATCGGATGCGTGGAATGAAATTATTCTTCAGACAGATATATATACAGTCAGAGAAACATGATGGTCCAGGTGTATAGACCAATCTTAAGAGGCTAATTAGTTGAGAGGAAACATGACAGCAGGGGAAGAAAAAGCTTTTGAAGTGATAAACAAGATGGTCACACAGGTGTGAATGAGGATCGTTAACTTAAGGGAAATAGATTCAATTAACATAATGGCCGAGCCATTCCAAATCACGATTTGCCTCCGGATTAAATCGTGATTTGGAATGGCTTGGCCATTATGTTAATTGAATCTATTTCCCTTAAGTTAACGATCCTCATTCACACCTGTGTGACCATCTTGTTTATCACTTCAAAAGCTTTTTCTTCCCCTGCTGTCATGTTTCCTCTCAACTAATTAGCCTCTTAAGATTGGTCTATACACCTGGACCATTATGTTTCTCTGACTGTATATATATCTGTCTGAAGAATAATTTCATTCCACGCATCCGATGAAGTGGGTACTAACCCACGAAAGCTTATGCTGAAATACATTTGTTAGTCTCTAAGGTGCTACAAGTTTTTCTTTCTTATTTTCTTTTAATATCGTGACTCCTGGAGCAGAGGCCCTGGAAACTGGTTTATAGTCCTTAAACTTTAATCCAGCCCTAAATGCTTTCCTAATACCACGTTTCCATATACAGAATTGCTTATGTTGGGAGATTGTGTGAACTTGAACTGGCAAGGGAAATAGTATCTATAATCATGTCTGGGAGGAGAGGCAGTTGCTGAGATGATGAAGGAGAGGGGATATGAGCACAAGGCAATCTCTCTAATAACATTAAAATAATTGTTTAAAAAGGAACTCAGCTCGCCACACACCTACAGAAACTTTTTTTCAATTATTTGAAACCTCCAGTCTCTCCAAAAACCCCTTCAAAGAGATTATGACATTGACACCTTGAATAAATGACAAAATAATCTCATTCCCACATTTAATCAAAAATTAATCCACCCTGCAAATTCCTACCGCAAAAAGTCATCTGGACCAAAAAAAAGAAAATAGTCAGCCAATGAATCAATAAAATGAAACATGAAAAAGAAAGAATCAAGTAAATAAACAAGCCAAACCTCTTAAACCCCAACCACAATTTTTACCCCAAAAAAGGAGAGGAGAAAGAGTCTTCATGTTCACTAGTGGATAAGCTATGTCTGTTGATATTCTGTGCAACATGCTCAGATAGCATGGCGATGTTAGCAGTATAAAACCCAAAGAGAGATAGGTGTGTATGTACATTTATGGATAGATATTTAGATTCTGATCTTATTTACACTGGTGTAATTCTAAACTAACTCATTTAACTTCAAAGGAGTTAGTCCAGATTTTATGAATTCATAAACAGATTGCACCCTATGTTCTCAAGCAGACAATTATATCATCAGTTAATTATATCCAAGAATAAGCTCACAATGAAATCTCAATCAAGTACCAAGGATGAACATTTTAATTCTTGGTGAATAATCTCCAGACAATCAGTTTCTTTAATGCAGCTTTGATCTCCTTGTTCCTCATGCTGTAGATGATCGGATTCATCACTGGAGGAAGCAGGGAATAGAGAACAGCCATCATGAGATCCATATTTGAGGCTGAGCTGGAGGTGGGTTTCAGGTATTCAAACATACCAGTGCAAAGAAACAAAGAGACCACAGTGAGGTGAGGGAGGCAGGTGGAGAAGGCTTTACGCTGACCCTGCTCAGAGGGGATTCTCAGCACTGCTTTAAAAATCTGAACATAAGACACAATTATAAAAACAAAGCAGTTTAAACTTATAAACACACCAAAGGCAAGAAGCCCAACTTCACTGAGGTACGAGTCAGAGCAGGTGAGCTTGAGTAGCTGGGGGATTTCACAGAAGAACTGGTTGATGACATTGGACTGGCAGAAGGGTAACCTGAAGGTGTTCCCGGTGTGCAGTGAAGCGTAGACAATGCCAGTGATCCAGGCACTGGCTGCCATTTGGACACACGCTCTCCTGTTCATCACTCTCTCGTAGTGCAGTGGTTGGCAGATGGCGACATGTCGGTCATACGCCATGATGGTGAGTAAGGCAAAATCAGTTGATGCGAAGACTAGAAATAGAAAGACCTGGGTGACACATGCAGGATAAGAAATCACCCTGGTGTTCATGAGGGAATTGGCCATGGATTTGGGGATGGTGACAGAGATGGAGCCGAGGTCTAGGATGGACAGATTCACGAGGAAGAAGTACATGGGGGTGTGAAGATGGTGGTCGAGGGCTATGGCTGAGATGATGAGAAAATTTCCCATCAGGCCTGTCAGGTAAATCACTAGAAACATGACAATGTGCAAAATCTGCAGCTCCCGAATGTCGGAGAATCCCAGGAGAAGGAACTCGGTCACTGTGGTTCGGTTGCACATTTTCATTCTCAGTTCATTGTGTGATGGCTGTGGAGGGAAGGACAAAGACAGTGGTGGGGATTACAGTGAGAGAGGGAATGGCCCTGATTCCCCGCTGCAATATCTCATGATGTGAGTGTCAACAATGCACAGCGCTCGTCACTGCTGTGAACTAGGAGTGGTGAGTTATCACATGAATGTTACATCAATGGAGCTGCATCACTTTGCACCATCTAAAGATCTAGCTCAGCATGTGACTTGATAAAATGCCATGTGAAGGATGGTGCAAAATACTATCCCAATGCAACAATTCTAGCCAAGCTGGATCTCCTCTTGCTATAAACAGCAGGGTGTGAACTTGGGCTTCAAACTAAAATTCTAAAATGCCAACACTGCCTGATATCCATTTCCGGGGAAATATGGCATAGGCTCACTCAGTATCCTGCATGAGAGCTTGTCTGTAGTGATTCCACTGCAGCAGCGCATCCAGCCTGCTTGTGTAGTGATTTATGACACATTAGCCCTAAGGAGTAATCTGCTTGCTTGCATAAGATATATCTTTTCTTATACGTTTAAGTATTTGATGTTTTGTAATGGATCTATATTAGAATTAGTTTGACTGTAACACAAGGAGGCCTACTGATCAAAAATCTGTATGTTAATGCTATTTGCAAGATATATCTAAGGCCTTTCACCCAGTAAGTTAACCTTCATCTTGTTACACAAATAGATAGAAACACCCACACCTCTGTCTACGACCTTTACCAGACCAATAGACATAAAGATTGGCATAGGGGATTTTTCCAAAGCCGGACCCACAAATGTAACACGTACACCACAAATGCTTATAAAGGGGTCATCCCTACGCACAGACATATCAGCCAATGAGCCAAGTGAACCCCAATATTTCTGTGGGGGAGTAATTAAATTTGGGCAGAAGAGGAAGGATTTCCAGTAGCTATTTATTTATTTCATAGTTCGATGTTAGCATAAGTTAAAGTAGCTTTTTAGCTTTCGCAGTTTCCACTGCAAGAGGTGAGAAACCGGAACCACCAGAGGTGAGGTCCTCTGTCTTGCAGCACCAAGTTATCAAAACAGGGTGTGAGTATATTAGCCAAAGTCTTGCCGAACACATTATTCTTTCTATTTTGAATAACAGTAATACCATTGTAACTTTGTAACTTTTACTTACCATTTACTTACTATTTCACTGATTTTAATAAAAGGTCTTTAAGACTATATCTGTCTCGGTGTGAGTTTCCTGTCATACCCCGAGGGTCCTTTTATAAACTATGTGGAGTCTGATTTGGGACAAGAACTTTATTTTCTGATCAAACAGGTTGGCGAGTCTAAACCCATATTACTAATATTAACAATTAATTAATTATTATTAACATTATTAATTTATTAATATAATTTAAATTTAAATTACATTGACCTGATAAACCAAATCAATATTATTAACACATCCTCGATCAGGCTACACACAGGATCCCACTTCCATCTCTGTGTACCGATGGGCTAGCAGGTCAGTGGCCATAAGGAGACTTGGATTCTATTCTTGGCTCTGCCACTGACCAGCTGTGTGACCTTGAGCCAGTCACTTCCCTGCGCCTCTGTTTCCCCTCCCGCCCTTTCTCTGCCTCGACTGCTAGGACTGTGAGGTCTGTGGCAGATGGACTGTGTCTTATTATTTGTATGTTTGGTGCCCCCGTTTATATCACTGGGTTTAGCCAGCAGCAGTGTGGGAGAGAGGATACGGCGCTAGAGCAGAATACCTAGGTTCTAATCCCATTGACATCCTCTATGTCCTTGGCAGGGATAAGAGAGACAGGCTTTGGCTGAGGGCTTCGATTCTCTGTTCTCCATTTAAGGCATGTTTAATACCGATGCTGTTGGCTGCCAACTTTGCTGCTTAATCAGTTTTAGGTATCACCAGGTATCCCTTTTAAAAAGAAATAAACCCATTGCAATAGAGTGACTGGGTTTAAATTGTACTACTATTGAACAGTATCAACGTTCCTACTCTCGCTTACATGTAAGTTTCCAATCTGGGGTATTCAGACATTTTCTGTTTAAATTATTTCAAAGGAAAACTGGGTTTTCAACTAACGATGTTTTCTGGGGAAGCCTGTGTTGTTCTTGAAACACAGCTCAGGTATTGGAAAAGTCAAAATAATGTTTCTTTATTTAAGTGAAAATGTTTCAGTTTCCAGCAATTTACCTCAAACTGTCTGCTTGGTTCACAATGAAAAAAACAAAACAAAAAAGTGGTTTTCATAATATCCATGAAAAGTCAATGGTTTGCTGCTGGGGAAAAAGAAAAAACAACCTCTGAGCAACTGTAAATGTTTGATTAAATTATATAAAAGGCCTTGACAAGTTCCAGTTGTAACTCCTAGTTCTGTTATGAAATTTGACCATCATATAAATACCTAAACATCTGTGACTGAAATAAGAAACTTACCGCGCCGGTCTTTGTGGAATGTTTCCCAGCCCATTATGCATGGGACTCTTCACAGCCAGGATCCTTCAGTCATTACCTGTCTGTATGAATAATGCCCCAATCGCTGTGTTATCCAGCAGCTGTTTCCCTCTCGCTTCACCATGTTTCCCAAGCTGCTGGGTCTTGTGCAGTTCCTAGCAGGCAGGGACCCACTCCGTAGGTGGGTGCTCCTTGCTCCCCATCTCGGGCAGGCTTGGCTAAGAGGTGAAGTACTAAATAGGATGGGGGCCGAGAGCCCCTCCCAGCATTGAAACAGATCCCGGTTTGTTCAGGCTGCTAGTTCACAACCCAGGATGTCCCTGTTCTAGGGCTAAATAGTTGGATCCAGACTGCAGGGCTTTGATCTGAGCTCTGATCTCATCTCAGGAGCAAACCACCATGACAAGCTGCCCTAGCTGACTCTAATCCTCAGATAGGAACAGCACCTGCCCTGGATCTCAAATGATGGCAGCACCCTAAAAGGACTCCTGGCTACACACAAGGCAGGGCTAAGGCCCAAAGGGTACCCAAAGGAGATTACACAACAAACTATATATTTGTAACACAGACATGTGACCTACAATAGCTCAGAGCCCCGTGTTACCAGAGCCTCAGCTGGCCTGGAATAGACGGTACCTTCATTAACTCCACATAATTTTTTTCCCCTTCTGTGTTGCATCAGCGGCTCTTGGGATGCAGCCACGAGAGGAAGCCACAGCTCAGGCTGCCCTTAGTGTTTGATGTTGGTTACTAAGAAGCAGCCAGAGGAAAACACTAAAAACTCCCAGCTACGTCCTAAACCGGTGTAAATTGATACAATTCCATTGAGTTCTGGGTAGTTAGGGCTGTTTATGCCAAGCAGAGATCTGGCCATTTGATCCAAATGGAGCTACTTTGATTTCCATTAGCTGGGTTTTGGCCCTAAGAAGCCCATGTAGCTATGTCGGTTTTCACCAGCTGGGGAATCAGGCCTCATTAACTCCACTGAAGCTACTGCTGATTTCCACCAGCTGTGGATCTTGCTTATTGTCACCGGTGGAGCTACGGCGGATACACACGTGCTGGGGATCTCACCTAGTTAAATAGCTTCATATCCATTTCCTTTGCCTGTGAATCTGAACTGAAGATGAGGCACTCGGTTTATACTGAGCTGTTGTGTGAACTTGAATGGGCAAAGGAGGTGGTCTCTATATTTGTGTCTGGGAGAAGAGGAAGTTGATGAGATCACAATGGAGAGGGGATGGGGTCCACAAGGTATCTTTCCCTTGATATGGTCAGTGATCTGAGAAAAGTTTGAGAGCCCCCAGTCGAACGGCATTCACATGGACATAGAAGTCTGTCGGTGGGAGGAAGGGAGGGAGGTAGGGACATATTTCAGGGTTGGGGCCTAAGAGGGGAGGAAGAAATTGTCGTCAGTGGGCTGATTATGAACTTGGGTTGGACATTTTCTCACAATACAGTTTTGTTCATCAGAAAATGCTGATTCCTGGTAACCCAGTTCACAGCAAAGGGTTAGTTGGTTTTGATGAATCTCCTAATTTGACTTCTATTAGGAGGTTCAATTTGCTAAAATGTCCACTTTTGACATTTTTCAATTTGAAAAAAAAAATCATTTGGAAATTTCAGTTAATTCATTCTAAAGAAAAGGTGGAAAAAAAATTAAGGTCAAAATCAAAATGAAACTTTGCCCTGCAGCATGGGGCGCAGGTCGCCTGCTGGGATGACCTAGATGTGCCCCAGCTGACCGGTCTTTGCCACGGCCTAGGGCACAGGTGAGCCCTCAGTCTGCCCAGGTCTAGGCCTGTGGCTCACAACAGGGCAGTCTGCTCAGGACTGAAATGCTTTAGTTTAACTAAAGTCATTGGGCTCAACACAGGGGTACCTGGGGGGGATTCAATGGCCTGTGATAGAGAGAAGTTCTGACTAGTTGCTTGTATCATCCCTTCCGACCTAAAATTCCATGAAGCTATAACAAGGATGGAAGCCACATGTTTTGTTTTGACCTAATCTGTTTTTAAAAATATATTTGTTTTGCTTTGTTTTTAAATGATCTCTTCAAAAAATAATGCAATTTTGACTTTTTGTCCGGACATGGGATGGGAAAATTATTCAAAATCTTGAAAAGTCTCACAAATTAAAAAATCCCTTTCCCAGCTAGTTCTACTCTTCATCTTCTCTCCTTTCAATGACTCACTAAAACGTTATTTTCTTAGACTCTAGGATCTGCAGGTAGAAAGCAGCTTTTCACTTTAAACAGGGACTCAGTGTTAAGTCAATGTACTCTCACATATACACACACAAAATAAGATTCACTTGTAAATCCCCAGTTATGTGCACTTTGAAAGACACACACACTAATGCACAATCACAAAACACACAAACTCACGCAACATTTTGCACTGATAAACAGAGTATTCCCTTTCAGAAGCAAACAAAAATAAACACAGAGAAAAAGTCTATACTAGAAACGTTTGCCATCAGAGCAGTGTTGGTTTGGAGCTTTGATATTTGGGGTGACATTTTTATACCAGGGGAAAGTAAAAATTTAAGCAATGTTATTAGTACAATTAGGAAAGACACAAATGCTCCCGGTCAAATTCAAAGACAGCAATGATATAACATTAGGCCGATATTTTCTATAGGTCTGTCAAGCAATTAACGAAATTAATTGAGATTAATTGTGCAATTTATCACTCTGTTAAATAATAATAGAATATCATTTATTCAAATATTTGTGGATGTTTTCTTCATTTTCAAATATATTGATTTAAATTACAACACAGAATACAAAGTGTCAATGTTCACTTTATATTTATTTTTGATTAGTGTCAAAACCAAAAGAAATAGTATTTTTCAATTTACCTAATACAAGTACTATCGTGCAATCTCTTTGTCATGAAAGTTGAACTTACAAATGTAGAATTATGTACAAAAAATAACTGCACTCAAAAATAAAACAGTGTAAAATCTTAGAGCCTAAAGTCCACTCAGTCCTATTTCTTGTTCAGCTAATAGCTCAGACAAACAAGTTTTTTTTTACATTTGCAGGACATAATGCTGCCCGCTTCTTGTTTACCATGTCACCTGAAAGTGAGAACAGGCGTTCACATGTCACTTTTGTAACTGACATTGCAAGGTATTTCCAAGGACTGAGTGGCTCTAAAGTTTTACATTAATTTGTTATGGAGTGCAGTTATGTAACAAAAAGAAATCTACGGTTATAAGTTGCACTTTCACGATAAAGAGATTGCACTACTGTAGTTGAATGAGGTGAACTGAGAAATACTATTTCTTTTGTTTATCATTTTTATACTGCAAATATTTGTAATTGAATGTAATATAAAGCAAACACTATACACTTTGTATTCTGTGTTGTAATTGAAATCAATATATTGGAATATCTAATAAAACATCCAAATATTTAATAAATTTCAATTTTATTTTATTATTTATCGATGTGATTAAACCTGTGATTAATCGACAGCCATAATATTTTATCATTCCTTACATATCATAATACCATTTCTTTGCACGGGGGGGAGGGATAGCTCAGTGGTTTGAGCATTGGCCTGCTAAACCCAGGATTGTGAGTTGAATCCTTGAAGGGGCCATTTAGGGATCTGGGGTAAAAAATCTGTAAGGGGAGAGTACTTGGTCCTATCTAGTGAAGGCAAGGGACTGGACTCAATTACTTTCAAGATCCTTCCAGATCTATGAGATAGTCATATCTCCATATAAAAAAAATTGTATGTGGAGGTGAGAGACAATCAGTCATCTATGCAATCGCTGGCCTGCCCAATGAGTTCGATGATCTAGTATAGGGCCTAATAGTTACTATAAATATTCATAGAAATGTCCATCCTTCTCTACTCATGTGTAACTTCCTCACCCTAATACTATTCGGTATGCTATCAGTTCATATTTTAATGAATTTTGCATATTATTCTGTGGACAGTTCTATGTTCCTGTGATTACCCGGTGTGATTTTTTACAAACTCCCACCATAAGCATAAAGTTCCCAGTTCTCCAAAACTCAGGGACACTGTTGGGACACTTACTTACACTAAGGCTCAGGTCTCAAAGCCTTCTGCCAGCTGCTTCACAGGCTATAGGACTGTAGGTTCCTTTTGATTCTGCTGAATACAAATGCTAAGCTCGCTTTATGGGCTACATCATGAACTGAGGATGAGTGTGGTCCTGGAGCAAAAGCCTGCACCTCAACCTTATGGAGTTAACTGTATGACTGGATCAGGCTCTCTGCAGACTCACGCTTATGTTACTCTGTTGGTTACACTTGGTTATTGTCTTAGTTGTGGGTTATGTTTTGAGGCTTTCTAACCCATGAAGACTAGAAACTTACTTTTATTTAAAAAAATGAAAGCTGAGATTCTGTGTAATGTATCGAAAAAGGCAAAAGAAACAGAGCATGTTAATCATATATCCAATTAAAATGGCTCAAAGCTCACAGACAATGTATGTCATGAAGTTCTTGTAAAAGAGGAATGGAGTAAGAAATATTCACAGAAATAACAATAAATAGTAATTACTCTCAGGAAAATCATGATCTGGACAGCAGCAGTCATAGACTGAAAAAGAGGCACAATAAATTGGCATTGATTACTCATGATCTAGCTAGCTAACCTGCTTTCCACATGCTCTTCTTTTATCTATTGCATATGTAGTGTACACAGCCATGCACAAACATGGTTTAATAAATAATAAATACTACTACTAATAATAATGAAGCCAACTTCTCTGATCTAGACACAATTGGATCCTTGTGTGGATGAGAGACCACTGTCCAAATCCCAATCTTCCCTTTGAAGTGAATGCCTAATTCCCAGTTGTTACGGTTACATGATTAGCTGAACCTCTGCTCCCTGGTCTGGTGTCTGAGTTCACACCATGAGGTCACAGCTTTGTGCATCTTCCTCTCTTAGGGTGGAATTGTGTGATTCATCCCCTCTCAAACTGCATCCCAGTCTATTGCAATTTGTGTACCAACTATGATTTTTCCAACCAGGTTTGGTACGTGGAATTCTTCCCACAGGAGCTGCGACCAATAGTAAGTTGAGAGACTAGCCGAACTTCTCCATACAAAGTATGATTTATTTAGGAACAAAGCATAACATAAGAGAAAATATGAGCAATGCGAGATCCATCACTGCAATAATTTGGTAGGATAAAAATTTGGTTTTACTACCCAGACTTAGTTTGTCTTTAGGAAACAATGCAAATATTTTCCCTTCGAAATACATTTCCACCATAGCAAGAAGAATACAGTATTTATTTATTAAAATAAAAAAGATAATACACATAACTATACAATGATCTTTCTGCCCTAACACATAATAAATAAAACAATAAAATCCCACCAGCATTAAAATAATCATTTGAACATCAACTCAGCCATCCAGACATATACAGAAACTTTGTTTCAATTCTTTATCACTGGGGAAAGGAAAATTCAAGTCACTCAGAAACCCTCTTCAAAGATATTTTGATGTTGACACATTCAATAGATGACAAAATAAACAGACACCCCCATTTAATCAAACATATCCCACCCTGCAAATTCCTATCCCCCAAAAGTCACCTGGAACAAAGTATCAAGTCAGCCAATGGATCAATAAAATGAGACAACATGAAAAAGAAACAATCAAGGAAACAAACAAGCTAATTGTCTTATACCCCAGCCACAATGTCTATCCCAAAAATGCAGAAAGGGAAGAAAGTTCACAAAGTCCAGTAGTGATCGAGCTATGGTTGTTCATATTCTGGGCAGCACTTGCAGATAGCATGGCGGTGGTATCAGTATAAATACCCAAGACAGATAGATTGGTGTGTATGTACATTCATGGACAGATATTTAGATTCAGATCGTATTTGCACTGATGTAATTCGAAAATAACTCATTTAACTTCAGTGGAGTTAGTCCGGATTTTATGAATTCGTAAACAGATTACACCCTATGTTCTCAAGGAGACAATTTTGCCATCAGTTGATTATATCCAAGAAGAAGCTCAGAATGAAATCTCAATCAAATACCAATGATGGACATTTTAATTCTTGGGAAATAACCTCCACAGAATCAGTTTCTTTAATGCAGCTTTGGTCTCCTTGTTCCTCATGCTGTAGATGATCGGATTCATCACTGGAGGCACCAGGGAATAGAGAACACCCACCATGAGATCCAGACCTGATGCTGAACTAGAGGTGGGTTTCAAGTAGGCAAAGAATGAAGTGCAAACTAACAAAGAGACCACAGTGAGGTGAGGGAGGCAGGTGGAGAAGGCTTTACGCTGGCACTGCTCAGAGGGGATTCTCAGCACTGCTTTGAAGATCTGAACATAAGACACAATTATAAAAACAAAGCAGTTTAAACTTATAAACACACCAAAGGCAAGAAGCCCGACTTCACTGAGGTACGAGTCAGAGCAGGTGAGCTTGAGTAGCTGGGGGATTTCACAGAAGAACTGGTTGATGACATTGGACTGGCAGAAGGGTAACCTGAAGGTGTTCCTGGTGTGCAGGGCAGAGTAGACAAT
Source organism: Chelydra serpentina (assembly GCA_037349315.1). Lineage (NCBI taxonomy): Eukaryota > Metazoa > Chordata > Testudines > Chelydridae > Chelydra > Chelydra serpentina. The sequence goes on from JBAIAC010000084.1 coordinate 2,140,410, forward strand.
ACCAGTAATCCAGGCACTGGCTGCCATTTGGACACATGCTCTCCTGTTCATCACTCTCTCGTAGTGCAGTGGTTGGCAGATGGCAATATATCGGTCATACGCCATGATGGTGAGTAAAGCAAAATCAGTTGAAGTGAAGACTAGAAATAGAAAGACTTGGGTGACACATGCAGGATAAGAAATCACGCTGGTGTTCATGATGGAATTGATCATGGATTTGGGAATGGTGACAGAGATGGAGCCCAGGTCTAGGATGGAGAGGTTCACCAGGAAGAAGTACATGGGGGTGTGAAGATGGTGGTCGAGGGCTACGGCTGAGATGATGAGAAGATTCCCCATCAGGCCTGCCAGGTAAAGCACCAGAAACAGCACAAAGTGCATAATCTGCAGCTCCCAAACGTCAGAGAATCCCAGGAGAAGGAACTCGGTCACAGTGGTTTGGTTGGACATTTTCTTTCTCAGTTCATTGTGTGATGGCTGTGGAGGGAAGGACAAAGACAGTGGGGTGATTACAGTGACACAGGGAGTGGCCCTGATTCCCAGCAGCAATATCTCATGATGTGAGTGTCAGCAATGCACAGCGCTCGTCACTGCTGTAAACTAGGAGTGGTGAGTTATTACATGAATGTAAAGTCAATGGAGCTGCAACAGTTTGCACCATCTAAAGGTCTGCCCCAGGATGTGTCTTGCTAAAATGCTGCGTGAAGGATGGAGCAAAGTTCTATCCCAATGCAACAATTCTAGCCAAGCTGGATCCTCTCTAGCTACAAACGGTAGCCTGAGGACGTGGGCTTGAAACTAAAATGCTAAAATGCCAACACTTCCTGATATTCACTTTCTGGGGAAATATTACTTCGACTCACTCAGTACCCTTCATAAGAGCTCTTCTGTATTTATTCCACTGCAGCACCACATCGATGGCCTCCTGCCTGCTTATGTATTGATTTGTGACACAAGATCCCACTTCCATCTCTGTGTACTGACGGGCTAGCAGAATCGTTCAGCTACCTCTCTGCTGCATCGCTTACCTCTGCCACTTTATGTCTGTGCAGGTCAGTGGCCATCAGGAGACTTGGGTTCTATTCTTGGCTCTGACACTGACCTTCTGTGTGACCTTGGGCCAGTCACTTCCCTCTGCCTCCATTTACCCTCCCGCCCTTTCTCTGCCTTGTCTGCTTCGACTGTGAGCTCTGTGGTGGATGGACTATGTCTTATTAAGTGTATGTTCCATGCTCCCATTTACATCATTGGGTTTAGCCAGCAGCAGTGTGGGAGAGAGGATACGGCGCTAGAGTAGAATATCTAGATTCTAATTCCATTGACATCCTCTATGTCTTTGGCAGGAATAAGAGAGACAGGCTTTGGCTGGGGGCTTCGATTCTCTGTTCTCCATTTAAGGCACTAGAATGTTTAATACCGATGGTGTTGGCTGCCACCTTTTCTACTTACTCAATTGTATGTATCACCAGGTATCCCTTTTAACCAGAAATAAACACCATTGCAATAGAGTGATGGGGTTCAAATTTTACTCCTATTGGACAGTATAAATGTTCCCACTGTCGCTTACATCTAAGTTTCCAATCTGGGGTATTCATACATTTTCTATGTTAATTATTTCAAAGTAAAACTGGGTTTTCAACTAAAGAAATGTTCTGGGGAAGTCAAAATAATGGGAAAAGTCAAAATAATGTTTCTTTATTTAAGTGAAAATGTTTCAGTTTCCAGCAATTTACCTGAAATTGTCTGGTTGGTTCTCAATGAATAAAAACAAAACAAAAGAAATGTGGTTTTCATAATATCTATGAAAAGTCAACGGTTTGCTGCTGGGGAAAAAAACAACAACCTTTGAGCAGCTCTAAATGTTTGATTAAATTAAAAAAAAAACCTGGAATAGTTCCAATTGTAACTGCTAGTTCTGTTATGAAATTTGACCAGCATATAAATACCGAAACATCTGTGATTGAAATAAGAAACTTACTGCGTCGGTCTTTGTGGAATGTTTCCCAACCTGTGATGCATGGGACTCTTCACAGCCAGGATCCTTCAGTCATTGCCTGTCTGTATAAATAATGCCCCAATCGCTGTGTTCATCCAACTGCTGTTTCCCTCTCGCTTCACCATGTTCCCCAAGCTGCTGGGTCTTGTTCAGTTCCTAGCAGGCAGGAACCCACTCCACAGATGGGTGCTCCCTGGTCCCCATGTCGGGCAGGTTTGGCTGAGAGGTGAAGGACTACATAGGATGGGGTCAGAGAGACCCTCCCAGCCTTGAAACTGATCCTGGCTTGTTCAGGCTGCTTGTTCACAGCTCTCCTGAATCTCACATGATGGCAGCACCCTGAAAGGACACCAGGCTACACACAAGGCCGGGCTGAGGCCCAAAGTGTGTCCAAAGGAGATTACACAACAAACTATATATTTGTAACTCAGACATGTGACCTACAATAGCATAGAGCTCAGTGGCACCAGAGCCCCAGATGGCCTGGAATAGACTGTTCCTTCATTAACACCATAGAATTGCCTGTGACAGAGCAGAGATTTTCTCCCCCTCCTCCTCTGCATCAGCAGCTCTTGGGATGCAGCCACCAGAGGAAGCCACAGCTCAGTCTGCGCTGGCTGTTTGATGTTGGTCACTAAGAAGCAGCCAGAGGCAAACACTAAAAGCTCCCAGCTACGTCCTGAACTGGTGTAAATTGATACAATTCCATTGAGTTCCGGGTAGTTAGGGCTGTTCATGCGAAGTAGAGATCTGGCCATTTGATTCCAAAGGAGCTACTTTGATTTCCATTTGCTGGGTTCTGGCCCTAAGACGCCCATGCAGCTCTGTCAGTTTTCCCCAGCTGGGGAATCAGGCCTCATTAACTGCACTGGAGCTACTGCTGATTTCCACCAGCTGTGGATCTTGCTCATTGACACCAATGGAGCTATGGCCGATACACACCTGCTGGGGATCTCACCTCGTTTAACAGCTTCAAATCCATTTCATTGGCCTGTGAATCTGAACTGAAGATGAGGCACTCGGTTTATGCTGAGCTGTTGTGTGAACTTGAATGGGCAAAGGAGGTTGTCTCAATATTTGTGTCTGGGAGAAGAGGAAGTTGATGAGATCACAATGGAGAGGGGACCGGTCCACAATGTATCTCTCTCTCTTGATATGGTCAGTGAACTGAGAAAAGGTTCAGAAAAGGTCAAACGGCATTCACATGGTCATAGAAGTGTGCCGGCAGGGCCGGCTCCAGGCACCAGCCGACTAAGCACATACATGGGGCGACACCTGTGGGGGAGGGGGAAGCCGCCCAATCGGGGAGCGGGGCGGCCAGCGGCTTTTTTGCCTGGGGCGACAAAAAAGCCAGAGCTGGCCCTGTCTGCGGTGTGAGGTTGGGAGGGAAGGACATATTTCAAGGTCGGGGCCTACGAGGGGAGGAAGAAATTGTAGTCAGTGGGCTGATTATGAACTAAGGTTGGAAATTTTCTCAGGTCTTGGCCTGTGGCTCACAACAGGGCAGTCTGCTCAGGACTGAAATGCTTTAGTTTAACTGAAGTCATCGGGCTCAACACAGGGGTACTTGGGTGGGATTCAATGGCCTGTGATAGAGAGAAGTTCTGACTAGTTGCTTGCATCATCCCTTCCATCCTAAAATTCTATGAAACTACAAAAATGATGGAAGCCAAATGTTTTGTTTTGACCTAATTTGTTGTTTTTAATATATTTGTTTTGTTTTGTTTTCAGATGATCTCGTTGAAAAAAAATGCAATTTTGACTTTTTGTCCTGACATGGGATGGGAAAATATTTCAAAATCTTGAAAAGCCTCACAAAATAAGAACCCCCATTCTCAGCTAGTCCTACTCTTCATCTTCTCGCCTTTCAATAACTTACTAAAAGCTTATTTTCTTAGGGCTGGTCTACACTACCCCCCAAGTTCGAAGTAAGATACGCAACTTCAGCTATGTGAATAACGTAGCTGAAATCGAAGTATCTAATTTAGAGTTTAAAAGTACTTACCCCTGGTCCACATGGTGGCGCACTGGCTCCCCCGTCGACTCCGCCTGCTCCATTCGCAGAGCAGGATTACCGGCATCTTCGGGGGAGCACTTCCTTGTTCGATTCATCGCATCTAGACGATAAATCGAACCCAGAAGATCGATCCGATGCCTCCGACGCAGCGGGTAAGTGTAGACTAGCCCTTAGACTCTAGGAGCTCATAGACTCATAGACTCATAGACTTTTAGGTCAGAAGGGACCATTATGATCATCTAGTCTGACCTCCTGCACAATGCAGGCCACAGAATCTCACCCACCCACTCCTGGAATAATCCTCTCACCTATGTCTCAGCTATTGAAGTCCTCAAATCATGGTTTAAAGACTTCAAGATGCAGAGAATCCTCCGGTAAGTGACCCGTGCCCCATGCTGCAGAGGAAGGCAAAAAAACCTCCAGGGCCTCTGCCAATCTACCCTGGAGGAAAATTCCTTCCCGACCCCAAATATGGCGATCAGCTGAACCCCGAGCATGTGGGAAAGACTCACCAGCCAGACACCCAGGAAAAAGTTCTCTGTAGTAACTTCTAACATCCCATCATTGACCATTGGTCCTATTTACCACTGATGGCAATTAATTGACCTTTGACTAAGATCATGTTATCCCATCAAACCATCCCCTCCATAAACGTATCTAGCTTAATCTTGAAGCCAGTTAGGTCTTTTGCCCCCACTGCTTCCCTTGGAAGGCTGTTCCAGAACTTCACTCCTCTGATGGTTAGAAACCTTCGTCTAATTTCAAGTCTAAACTTCCTGATGGCCAGTTTATATCCATTTGTTCTTGTGTCCACATTGGTACTGAGCTGAAATAATTCCTCTCCCTCCCTGGTATTTATCCCTCTGATATATTTAAAGAGAGCAATCATATCTCCTCTCAGCCTTCTTTTGGTTAAGGTAAACAAACCAAGCTCCTTGAGTCTCCTTTCATACGACAGGTTTTCCATTCCTCGGATCATCCTAGTGGCCCTTCTTTGTACCTGTTCCAGTTTGAATTCATCCTTCTTAAACATGGGAGACCAGAACTGCACACAGTATTCCAAATGAGGTCTTACCAGTGCCTTGTATAACGGTACTAACACCTCCTTATCTCTACTAGAAATACCTCGCCTAATGCATCCCAAGACCGCATTAGCGTTTTTCACGGCCACATCACATTGGCGACTCATAGTCATCCTGTGATCAACCAGGACTCCGAGGTCCTTCTCCTCTTCCGTTACTTCCAACTGATGCGTCCCCAGCTTATAACTAAAATTCTTGTTATTAATCCCTAAATGCATAACCTTACACTTCTCACTATTAAATTTCATCCTATTACTATTACTCCAGTTTACAAGGTCATCCAGATCTTCCTGTAGGATATCCCGATCCTTTTCTGAATTGGCAATACCCCCCAACTTTGTGTCATCTGCAAACTTTATTAGCACACTCCCACTCTTGGTGCCGAGGTCAGTAATAAACAGATTAAATAAAATCGGTCCCAAAACTGAACCTTGAGGAACTCCACTAGTAACCTCCCTCCAACCTGACAGTTCACCTTTCAGTATGACCCGCTGTAGTCTCCCCTTTAACCAGTTCCTTATCCACCTCTCAATTTTCATATTGATCCCCATCTTTTCCAATTTAACCGATAATTCCTCATGTGGTACTGTATCAAATGCCTTACTGAAATCGAGGTAGATTAGATCCACTGCGTTTCCTTTATCTAAAAAATCTGTTACTTTCTCAAAGAAGGAGATCAAGTTGGTTTGGCACGATCTACCTTTTGTAAAACCATGTTGTAATTTGTCCCAATTGCCATTGACCTCAAGGTCCTTAACTACTTTCTCCTTCAAAATTTTTTCCAAGACCTTGCATACTACAGATGTCAAACTAACAGGCCTGTAGTTACCCGGGTCACTTTTTTTCCCTTTCTTAAAAATAGGAACTATATTAGCTATTCTCCAGTCAAACGGTACAACCCCTGAGTTTAGAGATTCATTAAAAATTTTTGCTAATGGGCTTGCAATTTCGTGTGCCAGTTCCTTTAATATTCTTGGATGAAGATTATCTGGGCCGCCTGATTTACTCTCATTAAGCTGTTCAAGTTTGGCTTCTACCTCGGATATGGTAATATCTACCCCCACATCCTTATTCCCATTTGTCATGCTGCCACTATTCCTAATCTCCTCATTAGCCTCATTAAAGACTGAGGCAAAGTATTTGTTTAGATATTGAGCCATGCCTAGATTATCCTTAACCTCCACTCCATCCTCAGTGTTTAGCGGTCCCACTTCTTCTTTCTTTGTTTTCTTCCTATTTATATGGCTATAAAACTTTTTACTATTGGTTTTAATTCCCTTTGCAAGGTCCAATTCTACATGCCTTTTAGCCTGTCTCACTTTATCCCTACATGCTCTGACCTCAATAAGGTAGGTTTCTTTGCTGATCCCTCCCATCTTCCACTCCTTGTATGCTTTCTGTTTTTTCTTAATCACCTCTCTCAGATGCTTGCTCATCCAGCTTGGTTTAAAACCCCTGCCTATGAATTGTTTCCCCTTTCTTGGGATACAGGCTTCTGATAGCTTCTGCAACTTTAACTTGAAATAATCCCAGGCCTCCTCCGCCTTTAGGTCCATAAATTCTTTAGTCCAATCCACTTCCCTAACTAATTTCCTTAATTTATTAAAGTTAGCCCTTTTGAAATCAAAAACCCTGGTCTCAGATTTATTTTTGTTTATCCTTCCATTTATTTTGAACTGAATTAGCTCATGATCACTCGAGCCAAGGTTGTCCCCTACAACCATTTCTTCAATGAGGTCCTCACTACTCACCAAAACCAAATCTAAAATGGCATCCCCCCTTGTTGGTTCAGCAACTACCTGATGAAGGAATTCATCAGCTATCACATCTAGGAAAATCTGAGCCCTATTATTATTACTAGCACTTGTTCTCCAATCTATATCTGGGAAGTTGAAGTCTCCCATGATCACACAGTTCCCATTAGTATTTACTTCCTTAAAAACATTAAAGAGGTCTCTATCCCTATCCAAATTAGATCCCGGTGGTCTATAGCACACCCCAAGCACTATCCCAGGGGAGGCTCTAGTAGTTTTCTTCCCCAATGTGATTTTTGCCCAGACAGACTCTGTCTTATCCATTCCATCACTTTTTATTTCTTTACAGTCTACCTCATCATTGATATACAATGCTACTCCCCCACCTTTACCTTTATTTCTATCTTTCCTAAACAGCACATACCCTTCAATACCTGTACTCCAGTCATGACTACTATTCCACCATGTTTCGGTTATTCCTATGATATCTGGTTTCACTTCCTGGACCAGTAGCTCTAATTCCTCCATTTTGTTACCTAGGCTCCTCGCATTGGTGTACAAACATCTTAATTTTTGCTGTTTGGCCTCACTCACATTCCTTACCCAATTTGGTATGGACATTGTACTGCCAGTATGACCTATTTGACTAGTATCCACTCTGTCCTTCCTCCTTATCTCCATTCTCCTACCCCCAGCTATATCCTCTCCTACTTGGTTGTCTTCCCTCTCAATGTTAAAATCCAGCGTGGAGATTACCTGGACATCTCCCAACCGTCTCCCCCAAATTCCTAGTTTAAAGCTCTCTTGATCAGTTGTGCCAGCCTCCATCCTAGAAGTCTATTTCCTTCCCTACTCAGGTGAAGTCCATCCCGAGAGAACAGTCCTCTGTCCATGAATGCCTCCCAGTGGCCATACATCCCAAAGCCCTCCTTGTAGCACCAATCCCTGAGCCATCTGTTGATCATCATAATCCTGTCACACCTTTGTTGCCCTTCTCTAGGAACAGGTAGAATCCCACTGAAGATTACCTGAGCCTCGATTTCCTTAAGCGTCTTCCCCAGCCTGGCATAGTCCCCCTTGATTCGTTCCAGTGAGAATCTAGCCGTGTCATTTGTTCCTACGTGAAGGATGATCAATGGATTCTTTCCCGCTCCCTTTAGGATCCTCTTCAACCTCAGGTCCACATCCCGTATCTTAGCACCCGGTAGACAGCACACCCTTCTGTTCTCTGGATCAGCTCTGGTTACAGGTCTGTCTATTCGTCTCAGTAAGGAGTCCCCAATCACGTAGACCTGCCTTTTCCTGGTGACAGTGCGGTTCTCCAGTCTATCCCCTGTTCCCTCTGGCTGCAAGTCCTTTCCATTCCTATTTTCCCTTGTAATCCTCTTCAACCCATCCTGTATCCTCCTGGGGCTCATGTTTGGTGTTGTCCCCATCGACTCTTCCCCTTCTTCTATGGGACTAGCCGCTCTTCTCTTCTTGCTTGCCCTTCCACCTTCAGTGACCACCTGCTGTACCCCTTCTTCATTCTCCAACTCTGCAAACCTGTTCTTGAGCTCTATTTCTCCTTCACTGGCCCGTCTTTTCCTCTGCCTGGTTCTCATAGTCACATGCGTCCACTGTCCATTTTCTTCACCCGGCAGTCCCCCCTCAGAGGCCTTTGATCCCGCTTCCATCTGCATCTCTGAGCTTTCCCCGTCAGCCACCTCGTGCCTTTCCTCCATCAACTGCTCGAACCCCCGTCTAAACTCAACCAGAGTTTCCACCTGCATCTCCAATCCTCGGATCTTTTCTTCCATCAGCTCTATCAGGCGGCACTTCATGCAGACAAAACTCTTATCAGGTACCCCCTCCAGAATCATATACATACCGCAGGTGCCACATCCAGTCATCCTCATTGTGTCCTCCACTGCTTGGCTCATGACCACTGCTGCCTCTATATCTGCCAGCCTTCTCACCTAAATCCTGTTAGCCCGGAAAACACAAAACAAAGCACAGCACCACCACCTACAGCAGAACAAACCCCAAACGAATCCCAAAATACAGACTCCCCTTAGAAACTCCCCTTGCAAACTCCCACTCAAACTCCCCTGTTTACAGCTCTGTTTGCTGGCTCCTGTGCCGCTGCAGCTGTCTGCAGGTACATAGCAGATTTTCACATTAAGCAGGGATTCAGTGTTAAGTCAATGTACTCTCACATAGACACACAAACATAATAATATTCACTCATCAATACCCAGTTATGTGCACTTTGAAAAACACACACACTAATGCACAATCACAAAACACACACACTCACGCAACATTTTGCACTGATAAACACAATATTCTCATTCCAAAGCAAACAAAAATGAACACAGAGAACAGGTCTGTACTAGAAATGTTTGTCATCAGAGCAGTGTTGGTTTGGAGCTTTGATAGTTGGGGTGATATTTTTATACCACGTTAAAGTAAAAACGTAAGCAATTTTATTAGTACAATTAGTAAAGACAGAAATGCTCCCAGTCAGATTAAACGACAGCAGTGATATAACATTAAGCTGATATTTTGTATAGGGCTGTCCAGCAATTAAAGAAATTAATTGTGATTAGTCGCGCAATTTATCGCTCTGTTAAGCAATAATAGAATACCATTTATTTAAATATTATTGGATGTTTCCTACATTTTCAAATATATTGATTTAAATTACAACACAAAATACAAAGTGTACAATGTTCACTTTATATTTATTTTTGATTACGGTCAAAACAAAAACAAAAAAGTATTTTTCAATTCACCTAATACAAGTACTATCGTGCAATCTCTTTGTCATGAAAGTTGAACTTACAAATGTAGAATTACGTACAAAAAATAACTGCACTCAACAATAAAACAATGTAAAACCTTAGAGCCTAAAGTCCACTCAGTCCTATTTCTTCTTCAGCCAATCACTCAAATACGTTTTTTTTTACATTTGAAGGAGATAATGCTGCCCACTTCTTCTTTACGATGTCACCTGCAAGTGAGAACAGATGTTCACCTGGCACGTTTGTAACTGGCATTGCAAGGTATTTACAAGGACTGAGTGGCTCTAAAGTTTTACATTGTTTTGTTATGGAGTGCAGTTATGTAACAAAAATAAATCTATATCTGTAAGTTGCACTTTCATGATACATGATTGCACTATAGTACTTGAATGAGGTGAACTGAGAAATACTATTTCTTTTGTTTATCATTTTTATAGTGCAAATATTTGTAAATGAAAGTAATATAAAGTGAACACTGTACACTATTTATTCTGTGTTGTAATTGAAATCAATATATTCAAAAATGTAGTCCAACATCCAAATATTTAATACATTTCAATTGGTATTCTATTGTTTAACAGTGTGAGTAAAACTGTGATTAATCATGATGAATTATTTTAATTGCAATTATTTTTTTTGAGTTAATTGCATGAGTTAACTGCGATCAATCGACAGCCATCATTTTGTATCATCCCTTACATATAATAACAACCTTTTCTTCGTATGTGGAGGGGAGAGACAATCGGTCATCTGTGCAATCCCTGGCCTGTTTAATGAGTCCGATGATCTAGTATAGGACCTAATAGTTACTATAAATATTCACAGAAATGTTCATCCTTCTCTACTCATGTATAACTTCCTCACCCTAATAATTTTGAGTATGCTATCAGTTCATATTTTAATGAATTTTACTTAATATCCTATAGGACAATTTATTATTATTATTGTCAAGGAAAGTTAATTGTTAATCATCTACCATCGTTTCTATCCTAAAATATCCAAGCTTAGTATCAGTTCCATGTTGCTGCGATTACCTGGTGTCATTTGTTACAAACTCCCGCCATAAGCATAATGTTCCCAGTTCTCCAAAACTCAGAGACACTGTTGGGACACTTACTTACACTAAATCACTACAGGTCTTAAATCCTTCTGCCATCTGCTTCACAGGCTATAGGACTGTAGGTTCCTTTTGTTCCTTCTGAATACAAATGCTAATCTCACTTTATGGGCTACATCATGAACTGAGGATGAGTGTGGTCCTGGAGCAAAAGCCTGCACCTCAACCTTATGGAGCAGGCTCTCTGAAGACTCAGGCAGGTGTCATTGTGTCAGTTTGACTCAAAGCAGTCTAATCCTCTCAGAGTGATTGGCTCAGGCTCTCTGAAGACTCAGGCAGATGTTACTCTGTTGGTTACACTTGGCTATTGTCTTAGTTGTGGGTTATGTTTTGAGGCTTTCTAGCCCATGAAGACTAGAAACTTACTTTTATTTAAAGAAATGAAAGCTGAGATTCTGTGTAATGTATCGAAAAAGGCAAAAGAAACAGAGCATGTTAATTATATCTGCTGTAATACCATGACTCTATGGGGCCCAGGACGCTCGCCTATGATGCATAACTCTTAATCCAGCCCCTAATGCTCTTGTAATGTAGGACATTTCCACTGCATACATCTGAAGAAGTGGGTATTCACCCACGAAAGCTTATGCTCCGATACGTCTGTTAGTCTATAAGGTGCCACAGGCTACCCCTCTGGCTCTTGTAATGTTACATTTCCATATGCACAGTTTCTGTAGCATGTGCTGGATGTTATGTGACATTGAATGGTCAAGGGGATAGTCCCATAATTGTGTGTGGCTGGATAGGCTGTTGGTGAGATCACAAATGAAAGAGGAATCTTTCACAAGACAGTCTCTCTACTGATATACAATTAATGAGCTCTTAAAAAAAGTCTGAGAATTTAAAGACAGAAAGGCCTGCCGTCAATCAAATGTTAACCCGACCCTTAACCCTTGACCCTTTAAGCCCTGCCCATCTGTCACCGGAAGTCCCGCCAAAATAGGGCAGATTCTGGGGCTCAATGAACCGCTCAAAGAGTGCCACGTGACCCTTCTAAGAACCCCTCCCACCACCCTCTGCCAGTCAGACCACAGCACCATCACCCCATAAGTCCCAGTGTCAGGCAGTAGAGGCCATCTCTTACCAAGAACACGTGTTTTAGAAATCGTGGAAATGCTGAGAAGAAACATGGACTCGTTCACCACCCCTTTGAAAACTTACAAACTTTGTTTTCGCCCCGAGGGCCTTCAACCATCCGCAGAGAAAACGCTACATCAGCAACAATTCCAAGGAGGAGGAGGGAGAGGCCGAGAGGAGCCCTTTGGGCCAGCCATTGATGGATATGCCGGAACCCAACCCCAAAACCCAGTCGCTCGTGAGGAAGACCGATGAGCATGACAGCCTCTCGTAATCCACCCCCCTGGAGGAGGAAGGAGAATGCAGGTCGGGGCAGTCACTGGCAGAAAAGGTGAACGGAAAAGACGTCACTCAGGTAAATGAATGATTTAGAAGTAACGTTGAGGATATCTGTGTGTGTGTGTGTATTTGTAATGGGGTTAGGATAGGTCCATCAATGGCTATTAGCCAGGATGGGCAGGCAGGGTGTCCCTAGCCTGTGTTTGCCAGTGGGTGGGAATGGGCGACCGGATCGATCACTTGGTGATTACCTATTCTGTTCATTCCCTTTGGGGCACCTGGCATTGTCCAGTGTCAGAAGAGAGGCCCCTGGGCTAGATGGACCTTTGGTCTGACCCAGTATGGCCGCTCTTATGTTCTTATGTACTAATGCTCTTACTGCTAATCAGAGCACTGTGCTACATTTTTTAACAGTGGTACAGTATGGTGCAGTAATTATGGTGGGTGGCTTGGAGTCAGGACTCTTTGGTTCTATTCCCAGCTCTGGTCTGAGTGTAATCTAATGATTATGGGAGGGTCTGGGCAGTATCAGCATTCTTGGGTTCAAATCCCCCCTCTCGGAGACCATGGGGTGCTATAGGTTAAAGAAGTGGGAAAGCAGCCTGGGCTCCTTTTTCTGTTTTGGGCAGATAGTGTTGGGTCATGCCTAGAACAGCTGACTGGGATTCAGGATTCCTCCTGGGTTCTCTTCCTGATTCTACAGCTCAGTCACTGTATAGCCATGAGTGAGCTCTTTCACCTCAGTGGTAGATACTACTCCCATTTGTAGCAGCGTAAACGCAAAGTCATTCCACTGCTTTCAGTGACGTTACCCCAGATTTACACTGGTGTATCTGACAGGATATTCTAGCTCTCTGGTATGCATTTTCTGTTCTATGAAATGAAGATAAGATTCACTTCACTTTATACTACTTTGAGTGGAAAAGTATACAGACCCCTATAAAGCCATTGGTGCTTACTCTGCTTTCCTTCAGCTTGGTGTAAATCAGCAGCGACCTCATTCGGTCAATGGGCCTGATTCTCCTCTCACTCCCCAGTGTTAATCCAGACTAACTGCACTGGAGTCAATAGTTCGTGAACTCCCCTTCCCATATTACACCAGTCTGCACAAGCCGAGCACCTGACTCAAGTGAACTGAGACGTCTTTCACAAAAGGAGATTTATTTTACTGATGTAATCCTGACCATTGCCCTTCTCCTTTCCTCCAGAGGCAGCGGATGATGTTCTGAGGAAGAAAATGTCCAACAAAACCACCTTGACCCAGTTATTTCTCCTGGGATTCTCTGAGGTTCGGGAGCTGCAGATTTTGCATTTTGTGGTGTTCCTGGTGATTTATCTGGCAGCCCTCATGGAGAATCTTCTCATCATCTCAGCCATAGCGCTCGACCACCATCTTCACACCCCCATGTACTTCTTCCTGGTGAATCTGTCCATCTTAGAGCTCGGCTCCATATCTCTCACCATCCCCAGATCCATGGCCTATTCCTTCATTAACACCAGGGTAATTTCTTCCCAAGTCTTTCTCTTCATAGTATTTATTGCAGCTGATCTTGCCTTACCGTCGCCATCTGTCAATCACTGCACTACGAGAGAATGATGAAGAGAAGAGCTTGTGTGCAAATGGCAGCCAGTGCCTGGATCGGTGGAATTCTTTACTCTGTACTGCACACTGGGAGCGCAACTGCAGTCACTTACTGTGGAGGTAACATGGTCGATCAGTTCTTCTGTGAAATCCCCCAACTCCTCAAGCTCACCTGCTCTGACTTGTACCTCAGTGAAATTGGGGCTCTTATCTTCAGTGTGTGCACAGTTTTAAGCTTTTATGTTTTTATAATTGTGTCGTATGTTGAGATCTTCAGCACAGTGGTGAGAATCCCCTCTGAGCAGGAACGACAAAAAGCCTTCTCCACCTGCCTTCCTCACCTCACTGTAAGCTCCTTGTTTTTTTGCACTGACATCTTTTCCTACCTGAAACTCACCTGCAGCTCAGCAATGGACCTTGTGGTGGCTCTTCTTTATTCTGTGGTGCCTCCGATGATGAATCCGGTCATCTATAGCATGAGGAACAAGGAGATCAAATCTTCAATAAGGAAACTGACTGTGGGAAGCTTACTCACCAAGAATTAATTGTCTCTCTTTCTCCAGTAAATACCCTTTCAGCTTGTGTCTCCCAGGCCATGTCAGCTATTTCCATGACAACACAGTTCATGCAGAATTGGGCCAGATTCTGCTCTCTGTTGCCCCGAGCTGATGTCAGTGCAGTTGGGCTGATTTACATCAGCAGAAGATGTGAGCCAATCCTAGAGTAAAGCTGGTGAGCATTTCATGGGCGGGAAGAATCAGCCTTTCATTCTGTGCCCAAGCAATGCCTATTAAACTGTGTTGCCACTTACACCTATTCCATGGACACTCGAAAGCAAGGGTGGGAGCTTCTTTCCCTTGGGTGTATAAATCAGGACCCAGATACTTTAAGGTCAGAAGGGACCATCGTGATCATCTAGTCTGACCTCCTGCACATTGCAGGTCGCAGAACCTCACCAACCCACTCCTGTGAAAAGGCCCATAGCCTGTGACTGAGTTACTGACATCCTCAAATCATGGTGTAAACAGTTATAATTCACCATTTACAGTAGTTTAAAACTGCAAGTGACCCATGCGCCGTGCTGCAGAGGAAGGTGAAAATCCTCCAGGATCTCTGCCAATCTGACTCCAAATATGGCGATCAGTTAGACTTGAGCATGAGGGCAAGACCCACCAGGCAGATACCTGGAAAATAATTCTTTGTAGTAACTCAGACTCTTCCCCATCTAGTGTCCCATCTCCAGTAGTTGGGGATTTTTGCTGCTGGCAACTGCTGATGGGCCATATACCATTGTGGCATCAAAGGAGTCAGACTGGCATAAAACTGGCATATGTGAGCAAATAATCAGACCTTAACATTTGGGGCTAGAGGCTTATCAAACCAATGTAGTTCTATTCACTTTGATAGCGCTTAACACATTTACACCCTATGGGGATCTGGCTTCCTGATTTCAATGGAGCTACATCCATTTACACCATCCAGTAGGCTGACCATATTTCCTTGAGACAAAAACGGGACATTGGGATGGCAAAAACGGGACGGGGAGACAAGGGGCAGCCGCAACAAACCGCCCCTTGTCTCCCCGCTCAGCAGCTCGGCGGGGAGATGAGGGGCAGCCGCGGCAAGCCGCCGCCCCTTGTCTCCCCGCTCAGCTGCTCGGCGGGGAGACGAGGGGCAGCTGCAACAAGCTGCCCCTCGTCTCCCCGCTCAGCAGCTCGGCGGGGAGATGAGGGGCAGCCGCAACAAGCTGCCCCTCGTCTCCCCGCTCAGCTGCTCGGCGGGGAGACGAGGGGCAGCCGCAACAAGCCAGCGTTCAGTTTTTTACAAAAAAATAAAAACTATATATACTTTATTAAAAATGGGACAAAATTGACATTTCTATGAAAACGACGGGACGGTCGGGAAATATGAAAAAAACGGTACTGTCCGGTTTAAAATGGTACGTATGGTCAGCCTACCATCCAGGGACTGGGCCCATTGACACCCATGCTGTGATGCCTATTTACACAAGCTGTGGATCAAACATGTACGTTTTAATACCAAGGAGCTCAATCTAGTCAGCTTAAGAAAGAGAACGTAAAGGGCTGACTTAAGCACAGTCTACAAGTACCTACACAGGAACAAATACTTCATAGTGGGCTCTCCAGTCTGGGAACCAAAGGTGTAACATGATCCAAAGGCTGAAAATTGAAGTTAGACAAATTCAGACTATAAATGAAGTGTAAATTCTTAACCACCGGAACCATTTACCAAGTTTATTGGTCAAGAAGACAGACTGAATGATCACAGTGATCCCTTCTGGCCTGGGAATCTATGAATACTGTTGGTTGACGACCATATTGCTGTGAGTTATGGCCTGCCTCTCACTTTGCAGATAAACCTTTAGAGCTGCATGCGGATTATAGCTGTATAAATCTAGACTCTACACTATTGTGGTTTTGCATGTGTAAATGACCTGAACACGATTGTGTGTTTGCATGCAGACTGGACACTACAGTGCGTTTGTGTATATGTGGACTGTGCAGTAGTGTGTGTGGGGGGGCTGTCTGCTATTGTGTGGCACTAGATGTCAATGTGCCATAATAGAAGCTACATATGGGTTGAACACAGGGCCTGCAGATTTTTATGCAGGATCCCATAATGCCTATGCTACAATCACTAAGTGAACTAGTACAGAGGCAATAGCAGACTCCTAAGCAGCTGTACAAGCTCTGACCACTAGAGGGGGATAAGTAGCCATGCTGTGTTAGCCTGGGTTACGTGCACATTTCTGGAGTGTGAGAATCTGAGTGACCGTGTGTACCTGAGAATAAACTGCAATAACAATGACATGGGATTAGTGGGAATGTCTGTGAGGTCCTGGCCTCCAGGACGAGCGAGGTGATTTCAGTTCAGATAAAGCAGCCACACAGAATTACTCGTACATATGCCACCCAGTGGTCTTTGTGTGTTACAAATCCCCTCTGAGCCCAATCCCCAGAGCCCATGAGTCTGTCACATCCATGCCAGGGAGCCTGGCTCTTTAGATCAAGATGCAACCTTATCTCTGGTGGTCCCTGGTGCAACCACAAGGTACCAGGCAAGATCATGACCATCATAAAAGTGCAACAGGGGTCCTATTTCCAGAATCATTGAATCATAGGACTAGTCCAGTTCCCTGCACACATGGCAGGACTAAGTATTTTCTAGACCATCCCTGACAGATGTTTGTCTAACCTGCTCTTAAAAATCTCCAAAGATGGAGATTCCACAACCTCCCTAGCCAATTTATTCCTATGCTTAACCATCCTGAGAGTTAAAAGGTTTTCCCTAATGTTCAACCTAAACTGCGCTTTCTACAATGTAAGCCCATTGTTTCTTGTACTCAAAGGTTATCTTCTTATCTTATCTTATCTTATCTTAATCAAAGGTTAAGGAGAATTTTCTCCCTCCTCCTTGTAACAACCTTTTATGTACTTGGAAACTGCTATCACGTCCCTGTGACACTCTGTGCTCCAAAGCACTACCATAGCACCCCCATATGTTCCATGGAGATATGACCATGTACAAATTATGCCTTGTGAGGTATCATTTCCGCAACAAGCTGCCCCTCATCTCCCCGCTCAGCTGCTCGGCGGGGAGACGAGGGGCAGCCGCAACAAGCCGCCCCTCGTCTCCCCGCTCAGCAGCTCGGCGGGGAGACGAGGGGCAGCCGCAACAAGCCAGCGTTCAGTTTTTTACAAAAAAATAAAAACTATATATAGTTTATTAAAAACGGGACAAAATTGACATTTATATGAAAACGACGGGACGGTCGGGAAATATGAAAAAAACGGTACTGTCCCGTTTAAAACGGTACGTATGGTCAGCCTACCATCCAGGGACTGGGCCCATTGACGCCCATGCTGTGATGCCTATTTACACAAGCTGTGGATCAAACATGTACGTTTTAATACCAAGGAGCTCAATCTAGTCAGCTTAAGAAAGAGAACGTAAAGGGCTGACTTAAGCACAGTCTACAAGTACCTACACAGGAACAAATACTTCATAGTGGGCTCTCCAGTCTGGGAACCAAAGGTGTAACATGATCCAAAGGCTGAAAATTGAAGTTAGACAAATTCAGACTATAAATGAAGTGTAAATTCTTAACCACCGGAACCATTTACCAAGTTTATTGGTCAAGAAGACAGACTGAATGATCACAGTGATCCCTTCTGGCCTGGGAATCTATGAATACTGTTGGTTGACGACCATATTGCTGTGAGTTACGGCCTACATCACACTTTGCAGATAAACCTTTAGAGCTGCATGCGGATTATAGCTGTATAAATCTAGACTCTACACTATTGTGGTTTTGCATGTGTAAATGACCTGAACACGATTGTGTGTTTGCATGCAGACTGGACACTACAGTGCGTTTGTGTATATGTGGACTGTGCAGTAGTGTGTGTGGGGGGGCTGTCTGCTATTGTGTGGCACTAGATGTCAATGTGCCATAATAGAAGCTACATATGGGTTGAACACAGGGCCTGCAGATTTTCATGCAGGATCCCATACTGCCTATGCTACAATCACTAAGTGAACTAGTACAGAGGCAATAGCAGACTCCTAAGCAGCTGTACAAGCTCTGACCACTAGAGGGGGATAAGTAGCCATGCTGTGTTAGCCTGGGTTACGTGCACATTTCTGGAGTGTGAGAATCTGAGTGACCGTGTGTACCTGAGAATAAACTGCAATAACAATGACATGGGATTAGTGGGAATGTCTGTGCGGCTCTGTCCTTCAGGACGAGCGAGGTGATTTCAGTTCAGATAAAGCAGCCGCACAGAATTACTCGTACATATGCCACCCAGTGGTCTTTGTGTGTTACAAATCCCCTCTGAGCCCAATCCCCAGAGCCCGTGAGTCTGTCACATCCCTACCAGGGAGCCTGGCTCTTTAGATCAAGGTGCCACCTTATCTCTGGTGGTCCCTGGTGCAACCACAAGGTACCAGGCAAGATCATGACCATCATAAAAGTGCAACAGGGGTCCTATTTCCAGAATCATTGAATCGTAGGACTAGTCCAGTTCCCTGCACACATGGCAGGACTAAGTATTTTCTAGACCATCCCTGACAGATGTTTGTCTAACCTGCTCTTAAAAATCTCCAAAGATGGAGATTCCACAACCTCCCTAGCCAATTTATTCCTATGCTTAACCATCCTGAGAGTTAAGAGGTTTTCCCTAATGTTCAACCTAAACTGCGCTTTCTACAATGTAAGCCCATTGTTTCTTGTACTCAAAGGTTATCTTCTTATCTTATCTTATCTTATCTTATCTTATCTTAATCAAAGGTTAAGGAGAATTTTCTCCCTCCTCCTTGTAACAACCTTTTATGTACTTGGAAACTGCTATCACGTCCCTGTGACACTCTGTGCTCCAAACCACTACCATAGCACCCCCATATGTTCCATGGAGATATGACCATGTACAAATTATGCCTTGTGAGGTATCATTTCAAAAATCTCAATATAAAAAACCATTAATATCCTGTTGCATTGTATGTGCTATCACTGTATGGGAAGTTAATATGTTTGCTATGTGTGTGTTACTGAAATAACCAGCCTTTCAGGTACAAGAATGGAGCAGCCAACCAGCACTGATGGCCCATTAAGGGGAATCCACACTACCAAGAACTATCACAGGACCTGTATACAATGAAGGCTTCTCAGAGGGAGCATGTAGAGAATGGAGACTGCTTTACTTACATCATAGCAAAGGATCTTTCCAGAAAAATGGAGGAAGCTGTAAAGGGGGGAAGTGACATCATCAATTGGTCTCACTGCCCCCACAACTCAACACCTGTAAAGACATCTTGTGGACAAAGGCTTTGAATGGTGGAGGTGGTCCCACGCTGAAAAGAGGAATACCAGCCTGTGTCTGAGGGAACTATACCGTCAGGGTGAGACATTGTTTGAGTCAAATCCTGTCTAGTTTATAGAACTCAGATTGTAATTTTGCTTTTATTTATTGGGTAACCAACTTTGATCTGTACTTTTATTACTTATAATCACTTAAAATCTATCTTTCTGTAGTTAATAACTCTGTTTTATGTTTTACCTAAAATAGTGTGTTTTGCTTGAAGTGCTTGGGGAATCTGCTCAGTATACAAAATCTGGTGCACGTCGACTTTCCTTTGTATGAGTGGCAGATTGGGTAATAAACTTTTACCAGTGAGGTTTCTGACCAGATGTAACGGGGTGTACCTACCCTGAACCAGCACCTAAAGGGTTAACTGTGCTTTGCAGGCTGAGGAAGCCCCGGCTCTCTGACTCTGATTTGCATGTTCAGCCTGGAGGCAGAGTATAAAAGGAAGCAGTCCAACTCAGTGTGGGCAGGCTGCTGAAGGGGGAGGATGCAGACTGCAGGCTCTCTACAGGATGCTTCTCCAGGCCCCAAATACAGATCCACAGCGCACAGAGCTCCAGAAGGACCCCAGACTTCCTAAGGAGCCTGGAGAAGAGTCTGCGCCTGCAGGAGCTACGCCACTTGAGGACCCCAGAGACCCAGGGGAGCCCTAGAGCATCGCTGAGGGAGAAAGGGTAGGAAGCAGCCCAGGGGACTTAGACTTTTCTCTGGTGAATGAACTGGGGAACCAGTCGGCATTTTTCTGGAGGATACTCGCTGACTCAGTGGTGAGTACACCCACTACCACCGGGGCCCTGGGCTGGGACTCGGAGAAGGGCCTGATTCCCCTTACCCTGGGCACCACACACCCCTGAGTGGTGCCTCACTTCCCCAACAGACCAATAGGCCACATAATTCCACAGAATGGGGCAAATTTATTGACTCTGGATATTAGGTCATGTTGCCCTGATTGGAAGGGCCGTTTTTTGACTCTGGCCATCTTCCTGCCTGATCTGGCTTCCCAGGAGGTGTACTGCCTGCCAAAGGCCCATATCTGAGACATTATGGAAGGATTCTCTAGGCCAGGGATCTCAAACTCAAATGACCACGAGGGCCATATGAGGATTAATACATTGGCCCAAAGGCCACATTACTGACACCTACCCCCCGCCGCCCTCGGCCACGCCCCCACTCCACCCCTTCCATGAGGCCCCACCCCTTCCCCCAAATCCCCACTCCAATTCTGCCCCCTCCCTGTCCCCAAGGGGTGCAGGAGGGATGTGGGGTGTGGTGGGGGATCAGGGTGCAGGAGGGGTGCAGGGTGTGGTAGGGGGTTCTGGGAAGGGGTCGGGTGCAGGAGGGGTGTGGCAGGGGGTCGGGGTGCAGGAGGGGTGCAGGGTGCGGCAGGGGGGTCAGCATGCAGGAGGGGTGTGGGGTGCAGAAGGGGGCTCAGGGTGAAGGAGGGGTGCAGGGTGTGGCAAGGGGCTCTGGGAAGGGGGTGGGGGTGCAGGAGGGGTGCGGCAGGGGGCTCAGGGCAGGGGGTTGGGGTGCAAGAGGGGTGCGGGGTATGGGCACTGGTCCAGCATGCACTGGGGGTAGGTTCCCTGCCTGCCTGCCCTGCTCCCGCGCTGCTCCGGGAAGAGGCCGGAACCTGGGGGAGGAGGGGCACAGAGGTCTGTGTCACTGTTGCGTCCAGGCACCGCCCCCAGCAGCTCCCATTGGCCGCGGTTCCCCGTTCCCGGCCAATGGGAGCTGCTGGGGGTGGTGCCTGGATGCAGCAGTGACACAGACCCCTGAGCCCCTCCTCCCCCAGGTTCCAGGAGCTTGCCGGAGCGGCGCAGGACCAGGGTGGCCAGGCAGGAGCCTGCCCTGCCCCCAGTGCGCGCTGGGTCGGAGCCGCTGTACGTAAACGCTGGGAGGAGGGGGCTGCAGGGAGCTCGCGGGCTGCAGAAAATAACCCCGTGTTTGAGACCCCTGTTCAAGGCTCATCCGGCCCTTTCACTACAAAATCCCACAGGTAGTCCATAACATGGAGACCTGGATGAAGGGTTGGAATCTGGGGGAAACGTGGGACATCGCAGCATGAACAAAGGAGAGACAAGAGGGAACACAGAGGGGAAATCTAACAGACATCTTAGATGTATGTCTTCTAATGCGAGAGATATGGGAATAAAAAGGAAGATATAGAAATACAAGTAAAAGGATTCGTGTTGTGCGTCAACTCTTTGGACATGTCATGAGCGCACTCACCAGACATCCCAACCATCCAAACTGGAACCAGTCGACCCCAGGTGAGCAGCCTCATCAGAGACCAAGGACCAGCCCTGATTTGAAGGGACCACCGCAGAAGTGGGAGAGGGTAGTTCAATCTCCCAGTCGCAGTCACTTCATCTTTTCTCCATGGAGACTGTGATATCCATCAAAATGGACAATTGTTGCCAATCAAATGTTGCGGTGGGTTATGTAGGGATGAGTTCAAATCTGGGGCATACAATACATCAGTGTGTTGTGTTACAGCTACAAGTCATTTTAGGGATCCGTCAATGTTTGTATTTGATGTCTTCTTGTTATTAAGACAATATATAAAATAATTATTTGGAGTCATATTTGCAATTGTAACTTTTGTTCTGCACCCCCAAATTACATCATATTTGCACATGCAAATTGTATATTTAGTTTGGAATTTCAAAGGAGGGTCAGGTAGTTAATGCACTAGAAAGGAATTCAGAAGAACTTGATTCAGGCCCTGGTTCTCAAAGGCTTTTAGGCCCATAACTCCCATGGGCCTTGACTTCTTGTTTTGCCACTGGCATACTCAGTGACATTGGGCAATAGCCAATACTTAAGACTTGTCTTATTAAAATAGGCCCAGCTGAAAATCATGTTCATACCACCAACCCTCCCTCTCAACCAACCCCCCACCTCCCCTCCCCCCCACAAAACACATACATTTAGCTGTAAGCCTTCAATGGGACTTCTCTCATATTTAAAGTTAAGCACTTGCTTATAAATTTTTAAAGATTAGCATCATAGTTCAGAATAGTCAAAGGACGTGAATTTTAAATTCAGATGTAGTATACACAACCATGCAAAAACATGGTTTAAAAAATAATAATAATAACAATAATAAAGAAGCCAACTTCAATGATCTAGACACAATTGGATCCTTGTGTGGATGAGAGACCATTGGAGAAATCCCAATCTATCCTTAGAAGCAAATGGATAACCTCTCTGTTTTGCTCTGGTCTTTGAGTACACACCCCCATGTCTCCGTCTTGCGCCTGTCCCTCTCTTAGTGTTGAACCACGTGATTCTCCCTCTCAAACTTGGTCCCAGGTTATAGCAATTTGTGCACCCACCGTGATTTCTCCCACCGTGCTTGATATCTGCAGTTCTTCCCACAGAAGCTGTGACCAGTAGTAAGTGGAGTGACTAGCCCGGCCTTCACCATACAAAGTACAATTATGTTATGATTAGGAAAAAAGCCTAACATAAGAAAAAATATCATCCAATTCCAGATCGATCATTACAGTAGTATGAAGGAAAATCTGGAGGAGGGGTGGTCAAAACTTTGGTCAAGCTGTGTGGGCCTTAAAACTTTGGATAAGCTTGTGTCCAGGCTGTGCTGAACTTTGGTTCAGCTTGTGTCTGTGTATAGGAGGAAGGAGGGGGAGGCAGAAGTGGAAAATTCCTCAAACAGAACAATTTGAAATAGCAGAAGTCTAAGAAATAGATAACCGCAGTTAGGAAAAAGGGTAGACAGTGAATAACAGGAAAAGCCTATATATGGAAAATGCTCGTTTTGCTGGCTTTGCTTTTGACCTGCATTGAATTTGCAATGTATTCCAAATAAGGTAATTAATATGGAAGTATGTGTAATTTGTCTACGGTTTTAACTTTATAAGCTGGTTAAAGTTTAAGGTGGGCAGAGCAGCTTGTCACCTTGCATGGGGCTGTGCTGTCTCTCCTTGCATATATGCTCATATAAAATAAAGGAGCCTCAGGCGATTCTGATCCAAACACAATGTGTGGCTTATTTTCCACAACAGTAGTTTGGTGGGATAAAAATTTGGGTTTATTACCCAGACTCAGTTTGTCTTTAGGAAACATTGCAATAGCTTTCTCCTCCAAAATGTCTTTCTACCATAGCAAGAAGAATATAGTATTGATTGATTTAAATAAAAAAGATAATACACGTAATTATATAAGGAGGTAGGTTCCCTAACACATCATAAATAAGACAATAAAATCCCATCACCATGAAAACAAACATTTAAACAAGAACTCAGTTACTCACACACCTACAGAACTATTTTTAATTCTTCATCATTGAAGAAAGGAAAATTCTAAGTCTCCCAGAAATCCCTTTCAAAGATTTTATGACATTGACACCTTGAATAGATGACAAAATAAATGGATACCCCCATTTAATCAAACGTATTCCACCCTGCAAATTCCTATCTCCAAAATGTCACTTGGAACCAAGTAACAAGTCAACCAATGAACCAATAAAAGAAAACAAAATGAAAAAGAGATAATGAAGCAAACAAACAAGCCAAACCTCTCATACCCCAATCACAATTTTTATCAAAAAAAGGAGAAGCACCGGAAAGTTCATAAAGTCCACTAGTGACTTAGCTATGCCTATTGATATTCTGTGCAACATGTTCAGATAGCAAAGTGATGTTAGCAGTATAAGACAGATAGATAGGTGTGTATGTACATTTATAGATAGATATTTAGATTTTGATGTTATTTACACTGGTGTAAATAGAAATTAACTCATTTTGCTTCACTGTAGTTAGTTCAAATTTTAAGAATTCATAAACAGATTGCACCCTATGGTCTCAAGGACACAATTTTGTCATCAGTTGATTATATTTATAAAGAAGCTCAGAATGAAATCTCAATGATCAACATTTTAATTCTTGATGAATATCCTGCACATCATCAATTTCTTTAATGCAGCTTTGGTCTCCTTGTTCCTCATGCTGTAGATGATTGGATTCATAACTGGAGGCACCAGGGAATAGAGAACACCCATCATGAGATCCAGACCTGATGCTGAGCTGGAAGTGGGTTTCAGGTAGGCAAAGAAGCCAGTGGAAAGAAACAAAGAGACCACAGTGAGGTGAGGGAGGCAGGTGGAGAAGGCTTTATGTCGGCCCTGCTCAGAGGGGATTCTCAGCACTGCTTTGAAGATCTGAACATAAGACACAATTATAAAAACAAAGCAGTTAAAACATAAAAACACACTAAAGGCAAGAAGCCCAACTTCACTGAGGAACGAGTCAGAGCAGGTGAGCTTGAGTAGCTGGGGGATTTCACAGAAGAACTGGTTGATGACATTGGACTGGCAGAAGGGTAACCTGAAGGTGTTCCCGGTGTGCAGGGCAGAGTAGACAATACCAGTAATCCAGGCACTGGCTGCCATTTGGACACATGCTCTCCTGTTCATCACTCTCTCATAGTCCAATGGTTTGCAGATGGCGACATGTCTGTCATACGCCATGATGGTGAGTAAGGCAAGATCAGCTGCAGTGAAGAGGAAAAAGAGAAAGACCTGGGTAACGCATCCAGGATAAGAAATCACCCTGGTGTTCATGAGGGAATTGGCCATGGATTTGGGGATGGTGACAGAGATGGAGCCGAGGTCTAGGATGGACAGATTCATCAGGAAGAAGTACATGGGGGTGTGAAGATGGTGGTCGAGGGCTACGGCTGAGATGATGAGAAGATTCCCTATCAGGCCTGCCAGATAAATCATCAGGAACACCACAAAGTGCAAAATCTGCAGCTCCCGAACGTCAGAGAATCCCAGGAGAAGGAACTCGGTCACTGTGGTTCGGTTGGACATTTTCTTTCTCAGTTCGTTGTGTGATGGCTGTGGAGGGAAGGACAAAGACAGTGGTGGGATTACACTGACAGCAGTGTATCTCATGATGTTACTGTCAAAAATGCGCAGCGCTCATCACTGTTATTAACTAGAAGTGGTGAGTTATCACACGAATGTAAATTGGCGCAGCTCCCTTAAAGTCAATGGAGCTGCATCAGTTTGCACCATGAATCTAACATTCTAAAATGCCAACACGGCCTGATATCCATTTCCGGGGAAGTATGACATAGACTCACTCACTATCCTGCGTGAGAGCTCGTCTGTAGTGATTCCACTGCAGCACCACATCGATGGCCTGCTGCCTGCTTATGTATAGGTTTGTGACACAAGATCCCACTTCCATCTCTGTGTACCGGTGGGCTAGCAGAATTGCTCAGTTACCTCTCTGCTGCATTGTTTACCTCTGTCACTTTATGTCTGTGCGGGTCAGAGGCCGTCAGGAGACTTGGGTTCTGTTCTTGGCTCTGCTACTGACCTGCTGTGTGTCCTTGGCCCAGTCACTTCCATTCCCTGTGCCTCTGTTTTCCCTCCCTCCATCTCATTCTCTGCCTTGACTGCTAGTTCTGTGAGTTCTGCGGGGGATGGGCTGTGTCTTGTTATGTGTATGTTCGGTGCCCCCATTTACAGCATTTGTGTTTAGCCAGCAGCAGTGTGGGACAGAGGATACGGCGCTAGAGCAGGAGATCTAGGTTCTAATCCCATTCACCTCCTCTGTGTCCTGGGGCAGGGTTAAGAGAGACAGGCTTTGGCTGGGAGCTTCAATTGACTGTTCCCCATCTAAGGCACTAGTATGCTTAATAAATATGCTGGGGGCTACCAACTTCGCTGCTTACTCAGTTTTGCCATTCAACAAGTGTCCCTTTGGAACAGAAATATACACCGGTGCAATAGAGTGACTGGGTTCAAATTGTACTAATATTGAACAATGTTAATATTCCCAACCTGGTTGAAATCAAAGTTTCCAAACTGGAATATTCAGACATTTTATGTTTAAATTATCTCAAAGGAAAACTGGGAGTGTGAAGATGGTGGTCAAGGGCTCTGGCTGAGATGATGAGAAGAGGGAAGGAAAAAGACAACAGATTTGTCTTTCCCTCAGTAATATCTCAGGGTAGGAGTGTGAAGGAGAGGCGAATTAACACTCAAGTGTACATTCGCACGGCTCCCTTAATATCCATGGAGCTGCATCACTTTACACAGTCATGGCTCAGGATAGGGCTTTATAAAATACAGTATGAAGGATGGAGCAAAGCACATCCAACCCCAATGATCTAGCCAAGATATTTCCCTTATTGGGGAAATATGCAAACTTGGACGTGGGGGTAACACACTAAAAAGCTAATGCTGCCTGATTTCCAGTTTCTGAGGAAATATGACCTGGACTCAGAAAGCATCCCCAACAACAGCTCACTTGTAAGTATTCACTGCAACACCACACAGACGTCCTGCTGCCTGTTTCCATAACTGATCAGGAGACTTGGTTTCTATTCTTGATTCTGCCACAGACCTGCTGTGTGACCTTGGACCAGTCACTTCCCTTCCCCGTACCTCTATTTCCCCTCCCTACCTTTCTCTGTCTTGTCCACTTCAGTTGTAAACTTTCTGGGACATAGGCTGTGTCTTACAATGTTTGTGTGCTCTCCACCTATTAAGAGTATTTCTATTTAACAGGCACCAGTGTGGGACAGAGGATATGGTGCTAGAGCAGGAGATCTGGGGTCTAGCCACATTGTCCTCTTCTATGTAATTGATCAGAGACAGGCTTTAGCTGGAGGCTTCAACTTTCTGTGCCTCAGTTTAAAGGTGGCTGTATGTAGAAAACATGGTCTGTGGGTATCAATTCTGCTGCCTTCTCAGTGGTACCATCCTGCAAGAATCTCTTTGAAACAGCAATAAATGTGGTTGGAATAGAGGGTATTATTGGACAATATCAATGCTGACCCGCTGGCTTAATTATACATTTCCAATCTGGGGAATTCAAATATTTTCTGTTTAAATTATTTCCAATGAAAACTGGGTTTTAAATTGAAAACATTTTGATGATAGGTCTGTGCTATCCTTAAAAGGAATGTATGTATTGGAAAATTTTTTTTTTTTAAAAACACTCAGTGAAATTTTTTCAGTTTTCAGCATTTTTTGCAAACAATTTTTCGTTCTCGATTCACAAAACCAAAAAATGGTTTGGTTTCTACAATGTGAATGAAAATTGAAATTTTTTATGCTGGAAAAAATGAGCAGCTCTAGATATTTAATTAAATGATAGTAAAGGTTTCAAAGAGTTCCAATTGTAACTCATAGTTCTAGTATTACATTGCTCCAGTATATTAGCAATCAAACACATTTAGCTTACAGTGTTGGTCTTTGTGGAATGTTTCCCAGCCTGTGAAGCACTGAAGAGACCACTGCTAGGATTCTTTTGTCCTTCTCTATCTGTGCACCTCTCAATAACGCCTCACTGCTGTGTTATCCAGCTGCTGTCTCCCAGTCCCTTTGCGATATCCCCTCAGTTGCTGGGTCTCTTTGCAGTTCCTAGCAGACAGGGACACTCTCCACAGATGGGTGATCCCCTCTTTGGGCAGGCTGGGCTGAAAGGTGCAGGACTAAATGTGATTGGGGACTGAAAGCCCCTCCGAGCTCTGAAACTGATCCTGGCTTGTGCAGGATTCAGACACATTCATAGCTCAGGATGTACCTAGCCTGGAGCTAAATAGCTGAATCTGGTCTCCAGGGCTGTGAGCCCAGCTCTGACCTCACCTCAGGAAAAATCCACTTTGACAACCATCCCTAGCCGACCCCAACCCCACAGAGGGGGAAGAGCACCCAGCCTGGATCTCACACGATGGCAGCATCCCTGCAAGGAACCTCAGTTAAAAACAAGGCAGGGCTGAGTCCCATGTGGCATCCCAAGGAGATTGCAGAATAGACTATACATTGGTAGTACAGACACGTGACCTACAATAGCTCAGAGCCCAGTGGCTCCAGAGCCCCAGACGCGCTGGAATAGCCTGTTCCTTCATTAACACCACATCAACAGCGCTAGGGGAGTAGAGATTTTATTTTCTTCTGCATTTCGTCAGCCGCTCTTGGGATGCAGCCACCAGAGGAACCCAGAGCTCAGGCTGCTCTGGCTGTTTGATGTTGGTCACTAAGAGGTACCCAGAGGCAAACATTAAAGCTCAGTGCAATGTCCTAACCTGGTGTAAATTGATACAGTTCCATCGAAGTTCCGAATAGTTAGGGCTCTTTGCACCAAGTGGAGATGTGGCCCTTTGATTTCAATGGAGCTACTTTGTTTTACATTAGCTGAAATCTGGCTCTGGGATGGCCATGAAGCTATGTCAGTTTTCACCAGTTGGGAATCAGGCCTCATTCACTGGAGCTACTGCTGATTTACACCAGCTGGGGATCTGTTCCCTTAAACAATTTCTAATCCATTTTATTTGGTTTCTCTGAATCTGAACTGAATAAAAGACAAACGTTCCTATCCAGTCGGCACTTTCTTAGCTCTTTGCCCCATGGGATTAATTGCCAGAATGTAACTTTTAATGGCTAAGGAGCAATTCATTCCCACTGGGGACAGAACTTTAAAGGAATTCAGTGTTGCAGAGATTTTCTATATGTGAATTTCAACTACTATAGGGATGGATGGACCTTCTTTCTTTCTTTCTTTCTTCAATTCTATATATATTAGAGCAGACAACAAATATAAAAGGCACATTAGACTGCAGGTGCAATGCTGCATGACATCTTAAAACTGTTTATTTTATTTCACACTGATTGTAGGTATGTCAGAGAGACTGAACAAATAATATGTCTAAGATCTTGAGATCATGGTTCATAGAAGGAAATCTGTGTGGTGGGCACTCAGCTGGGAAATTGGCTGATGAACATAGACACATTAGGTCTTTGGCCGCTAGATAATGTAACAGGGATGGTGAGGGATCAGAGAGCAGGGAAAGGCCCAGTCACAGGCACCCACACAGAGAAAGCACCTAGTCCAGCATGAGGCAGGAAACTCCTAGAAAGAGTGGAGAGTAGTGGTGGGACATCAGTAAAAACTGGGTTGTATCTCTCAGAATTGATCCACGTAGTTTAAGTAAGTAAAGTTCACTCCCCATCTGGAGTTAATTTGTTGACTGTATCAGGCTATCTGAAGACTCAGGCAGGTGGCACTGGGTCAGTGTCAGTGTAATCCTTTCATAGCAATTGCTTCAGGCTCTCTGCAGACTCAGGCAAATGTTACTCTATTGGTTACACTTGTATATCGTCTTACTCATGGGTGATGTTTTCAATCTTTCCAGGCCATGAATAATATAAAATTACTTGTGTTTATAAAAAAAAATTAACAACTGAGAATCTGTTGTAATTCTGTGACTCCTGGAGCTGGGGCCCTGGGTTAGGTCTACAGGGCTTAACCCTTAATCCAGTTACTAATGGTATCCTACTGTCACATTTCCATATGAACAATTTCTGTAGCTTATGCATGGATATTATGTGATGTTGAATGGGCCAGGTGGGTAGTCCCCATAATTTTGTCTGGGTGGAGAGGCAGAGGATCACAAATGAGAGAGGAACCTTCCATAATACAATCTCTCTACTGTTGTACAGTCCATGTGCTCTAAAAATAAGTCTGAGAACTTCAAGCCAGAAAAGTCTGCTTAGTTGGGTCCTTTTTCAGGATTCAGACCAAAGAAAAGCAACATTTTAAAATAGGAGAAGACCTTTGACTTCCAAGTTACTAAGGCCAAGTTTTAAAGACATTTAGGTGCCTCTAGGAAATTATTGGGGCACTTTTGAAAATGAGTTCATCTCCTTAAAGCATTTGAAACTTAGAGTATTAAGTAACATTTTTATTCTAACAACGTTCCTTAGCCTCTTTCCCTTTAGCTGAAGATAGTTTTTAGAAGGAAAAACAAAGCAAAACAAAACAAAACTTTTCTAACAGTTACTCCTTAACTTTACCTTTGTTAACCTAAATAGATTGAGCTCCTTGAGTCTATCAATAGATGGCATTTTCCAATCCTTTAATCATTCTCATGGCTCTTCTCTGATCCCTCTCCAATTTATGCACATCTTCTTGAACTGTGAATAGGGGAAAAGTATTGCAGCAGCAGTAGCACCACTGCCAAATATAGAAGTAAACCAACTTCTCGACTCCTACTTGAGATTCCCTTATTTTAGCATACAAGGATTGCGTTCACCTCTGCTGTATTGGAAAGTCATGTTCAACTGAGTATCTCCACAACCCCCAGATCATAGGATAGAGTACCCCATCCTGTAAGTATGCTTTGTGCCTAGAAGTTCCTAAACATTTACATTTGTCCATATCAAAATGAATATTGTGTGCATATCCAGTTTTACAAGTGATCCAGATAACTCTGTATCAGTGGCCCATCCTCTTCATTGTTTACCACTCCCCCAATTTTTGTGTTACCTGCAAAGTTTATGAGTCATGATTTATGTTTTCTTCCACATCACTGAGAAAATGTTAAATTGTGTTGAGCCAGGAACCACTCCCTGCAAAATGTCACATGGTACCACCTTAAATGCCTTCCAGACGTCTAAATATATTACATCAACATCCATCTCTTTATCAACCCAACATGTAATCTCATCAGAAAAAGAGATCAGGTTAGTTTGACAGGATCTATTTTCCATAAACCCATGTTCATTTGCATTAATTATATTAACAACATTAAATTCTTTATTAACTGAGTCCCATATCAGCCATGCTTGGCAGGGATCAATGTCAGTCTGAGAAGCCAATAATTACTTGGGTTACCCCATTTACCCCTTTTAAATGCTGGAACAATATTAGATTATTTCCAGTCTTCGGAACTTCCCCTGTGTTCCAAGACTCACTACAAAGAAACATTAATAATCCAGTTAACTCTGCAGATGACTTTTAAAACTCTTGGAAACAAGTTGTCTGGACATCCAGATTTAAATAATGTCTGACTGAGGATTCCTGTCTTTATGCTCCTGTACCTCTCCACAGTAACAGACCACAAGGGGGAATATTATTCTCAGTATTGTGGATGTTGTGATGGGGACACTTGTCCTGTGGGAACTAGTCAAAGCTTTCCCGTGCATTAGAGGCAAGTCACCATGAATCCATCAGATTGTATTCACGGAGCTTTGGTGACTCTGGGAATGTTTCCATGAGTAGCCTAGAGGGGGAACGGTTCTTAGGCACGCAGAGGTGAACGTGAGGCACAACTTTTAGCACTACTATGCTCAGGGATGGCATTTCTGGTAGTTTTCTTTGGCCAAGACAAAGAGAGGGCTCATTTGTAAACTCTGAGGCTGGGTATGTTCCCACTTTACAAGGTGTTCAGTTGGAATTTTCAAAGGGGCCTCATTTTCAAATGTGCCCAGCTACCATTGGCTGTCAGATATCCATGAAACAGAATAACCTTTCCTCCTGTATCAACCTGAGACCACATTCTTGTTGTCATCTTGAAGTGAGATGGTCCTTATCTCACTGAGATAGGAGCAAACCTACGTTTTGGGATCTTCGTTGTTGTGGGGGGTTGCTTGGTCCCGGAGTCGGTCCTTGGCTCATTTTAAAGAGAAGGGTTTTCAAAACTCATATCTGGGTATAGCTGCAGTTTAGAAAGCTCTTGATATCTGGAGGGGCTCAGCAAAAGTGTTTTTACCTTTCTCTAGTCTTTTGGGCTGAAATTGCAGACCCACTTAGAGGATTTTGGATGCTTAATGGGAACTGGCATCCCATTACCAAAGCAGCTTTGAAAATCTCAGCAGTAGTGATCTAAATAGCACTTGTGACCTGGGAAGTGGCCCGGCATCCTCACTCCATGCCAGCCCTTGTCAATGGTGATCTCTGTCTATTATACTCAGCAGGGTGGTGTCTAAAGCCACGGACACACCCAGGTCTCAGAAACCCAATTGTTGACAAAGGCCAGAGAGAACATCTGAGCAACTCCCCCATCTACCAAAACGTAGTGGTGCTGTCGCTCTCAGTGAGCCAAATCCAGTCCTGGTATAAAAGGGTTCATCACCACCTGGAGTTAATGTTGCCAGGCCAGTTTACCTGAGATATGAATTTGTGCTGCTCTGCACAAAACCAACAACTGCACGTCTGGAGTCACCTCTAAAACACGGAGGTGGTGGAATGCCACAAAATCCAGTGACAGCACTATCTGAATTATTTATTTATAGAGACAGATAAGAAAGCTCATACCCCAAAGGATTCTGCATAACATCGTGTGTTGTCTGATCTACTGATTAGGTATTGATCAGCCTAATTATTTAGCTTTCCCATTTAAAACTTGAATTAGTTAGTTTCTTGTCCCAAGATCAGGCCCAGTATGATCAGAGTTACTGTTTAGTTGGGAGCCCTACACCTAGGTAGACTTGTCTTCTGTTGCCTGATATATTGATTAGGTATTGATCATCCTAATTATTTCGAGTTCCCAATTAACACTCCAGAATATGGTATGTTCCTGTCCAAGATCAGGTCGAGAATTATCAGAATTGCTCTTTAATTGGGGACCCCCATTGTGCACGTCAGTGACAACAACATCCACACGCTGGGAAAACTTTTTGGGATTGCAACATATTTATTATCTCTATGATTTGCCTTGAAAGTAAAACAATCCACGCACGTAAGGAAAAATAATAAAGCCCTGTAATAATGTCTGACACCATTACCTAGGATATATTCACTGTACACTTCAAGAGCTCTTGAAGGGTTGAGACAGATCCTAGTTTGACTCTAGAATTCCAATGAGCTTTCCCATGCCAAGAATGTATAAGCCTTGCTGTTCATAATGCATATGCATGAATAACTGCTTCCTCTTTTACCATATCTTAACCGCCTCACCCTCATAGTATTGGGGTATTTTCATCCTACGGGTTAGGAGATTGTTAGGAGTGTCAGTGATGATAATGTCGTACTCAGGCCTGTATATTTGACTGAGATAGAAGTTTGGGTCTTGTATGCCCATTTGATATTTTTATATCCTTACTAACATGTGTGAACGAAGAACAAAGACACTGCCCACAAACAGAAGGGGTGAAAAGAGTTAAGTGTCGTTGGGCAGCATTGGAGTTTAATATATGAGTATACACTTAAAGGACAGTCCTCCCTCAACTCCTCTCCCGAGATAAGGTCAAGCAACCAGTCGGAAGGAGTAATGGGGGGATAGTGGTGGGGAAGGTATAAGAAACACTAAAATCCAAATAAACGCCTGTCCCTGACCGAAGCACAACCTCACACCTTACCCCTTCCATGGGAGACAAAGGAGGTGGTACTGAAGCCCCCAGACTCACAACCCTCCAAAAGGGAACATGACCATAAATTGTAAGGGGTGTGACCAAGTGTGTGCACTGCAGGTGTAATTATGCCTGCTAAGTACGGTGAGGGGGACGCAGGGAAGGCTCTGCGGCGTGTAGCGCTATGGATATGTTTGCTTGATTAACCTGAATAAACATCACATTGTCTGCACTTCGGACTTCTGATCTTCTGCTCTCTGTCTGTGTGACAAAGAACCAGGCAGGGCGAAGGGAAACCCCCCTAACATCTTGGTGCCATGACTTGGATGCATAATGCTGGACAGGTGAGTAGCAGCCAGGTAAGTCCCTCTCACCAATTCCGTGCAGCTACTTGGCAGGGGTATGGCGGGCACTCATGATGGTAGTTGCGGGTTCAGGCAAGCCAGGGTAACAGACTTTTAAAATAACTGCATATGGAAGAATCAGGGCCCATACCAGATATGGGGGTCAACCTGGGATGAGATTGACAAGGAGATTGGGGAAATGTTGGGGGACCCAAGGGAAAGGAATACCAGTAAAAAGGAATGGTGTTAAAGATCTGTGCGCTGGTGTGGTGTAGTTGGTAAAACTGGAAAGCTGATCTCCTCCAACGTATTGAAGCTTTGGAGGGGATAGTGGACCAACAAAGGATTTTAATGGAAAAATCAGTACTAGTGGTGGAGGTCGTAGATCTAAAGACACGTGATGCTGCAAGTGCAGAGGAGTCCTGTGAAGCAATTCCGTGTGAGAGGGATGAACTGGTGGGGAGGGCGGCAGATTTAGAAGATGAGCTGTATCGGTGTAAGAAGGGGTGGAACTGAACCATCTCCATGACCGATGGCAGAAAAGGAGGTACCCCCACCCCCTTAGTATATTGTACCCACGACTGCTAGTGGATGTTATAAATTGGCGATCCATAGTCAGAATCCCTGCGAGAGAGGCTACTCCACATCAGCCCCTGATGGTGTTTCGGGGGAGGAACAGGCTCTGCAAATAGTAGTCCAGGCAGAGATTCATCCCTTGTCCCTAAAGGACCGGGATGCATTGCTGAGTCGGCTGGGGAAGATGCCCCGGGATGAATGGGATCAGTTTGTGCTGTGTCTTGTGGATGTTAGAGAGATGCAGGGTTAGGGTTAGGGCTTAGATTATTGGTGAGATCAGATTGTTGATATTCTGTGCAACATGCTCAGAGAGCACAGTGGCGGTATTTGTATGAATCCATGAGATAGAGACAGAGAGAGAGAGAGATGAGTATGTAATTTAAGGATAGATATTTAGATTCCAATCTTATACACACTGGTGTAATTCTTCAGCAATGTATTTGACTTCCGTGCAGTTAGTCCGATTTTCTGACTTCATAAATATATTACACGCTATGTTCTCAAGAAGGCAATTTTCTCTTCAGCTGATTATATCTATAAACAAACTCAGAGTGATATCATAGTGCAGGTGCAATGATGGACATTTTAATTCTTGGTGAATAACCTCCACACAATCGGTTTCTTCAGTGCAGCTTTTATCTCCTTGTTCCTCATGCTGTAGATGATCGGATTCATCACTAGAGGCACCACAGAATAGAGAACACCCACCATGAGATCCATATTTGATATTGAGCTGGAGGTGGGTTTCAGGTACTCAAAGATACCAGTGCAAAGAAACAAAGAGACCACAGTGAGGTGAGGGAGGCAGGTGGAGAAGGCTTTATGCTGGCCCTGCTCAGAGGGGATTCTCAGCACGTTTTTGAAGATCTGAACATAAGACACAATTATAAAAACAAAGCAGTTTAAACTTAAAAACACACTAAAGGCAAGAAGCCCAACTTCACTGAGGTACGAGTCAGAACAGGTGAGCTTGAGTAGCTGGGGGATTTCACAGAAGAACTGGTTGATGACATTGGACTGGCAGAAGGGTAACCTGAAGGTGTTCCCGGTGTGCAGGGCAGAGTAGACACTGCCAGTAATGCAGGCACTGGTTGTCATTTGGACACAAGGTCTACTGTTCATCACTCTCTTGTAGGGCAGTGGTTGGCAGATGGCAAATTATCAGTCGTGTGCCATGACCGTGAGTAAGGAAGTTCAGTCACAGAAAAAACTAAAAAGAGAAAGACCTGGGTGACACATTGAGTGATTGGCTTTTGCAAGACTTAGGCAGCCATGGGTCTATTGATTGCACTTGGCTTTTGTCTTGGGGAACATTTTCAAGCTTTCCTTCTCCACCACGAGGACTAGAAAATGGCTATGGTTTAGGAAATGGATGCTGACATTCTCTTTTAATATCGGTTTAAGTGTAGTAGCCGTGTTAGTCTGTGTCAGCAAAATGAAAATAAGAAAGAAAAACTTGTAGCACCTTAGAGACTAACAAATGTATTTCAGCATAAGCTTTCGTGGGTTAGTACCCACTTCATCGGATGCGTGGAATGAAATTATTCTTCAGACAGATATATATACAGTCAGAGAAACATGATGGTCCAGGTGTATAGACCAATCTTAAGAGGCTAATTAGTTGAGAGGAAACATGACAGCAGGGGAAGAAAAAGCTTTTGAAGTGATAAACAAGATGGTCACACAGGTGTGAATGAGGATCGTTAACTTAAGGGAAATAGATTCAATTAACATAATGGCCGAGCCATTCCAAATCACGATTTGCCTCCGGATTAAATCGTGATTTGGAATGGCTTGGCCATTATGTTAATTGAATCTATTTCCCTTAAGTTAACGATCCTCATTCACACCTGTGTGACCATCTTGTTTATCACTTCAAAAGCTTTTTCTTCCCCTGCTGTCATGTTTCCTCTCAACTAATTAGCCTCTTAAGATTGGTCTATACACCTGGACCATTATGTTTCTCTGACTGTATATATATCTGTCTGAAGAATAATTTCATTCCACGCATCCGATGAAGTGGGTACTAACCCACGAAAGCTTATGCTGAAATACATTTGTTAGTCTCTAAGGTGCTACAAGTTTTTCTTTCTTATTTTCTTTTAATATCGTGACTCCTGGAGCAGAGGCCCTGGAAACTGGTTTATAGTCCTTAAACTTTAATCCAGCCCTAAATGCTTTCCTAATACCACGTTTCCATATACAGAATTGCTTATGTTGGGAGATTGTGTGAACTTGAACTGGCAAGGGAAATAGTATCTATAATCATGTCTGGGAGGAGAGGCAGTTGCTGAGATGATGAAGGAGAGGGGATATGAGCACAAGGCAATCTCTCTAATAACATTAAAATAATTGTTTAAAAAGGAACTCAGCTCGCCACACACCTACAGAAACTTTTTTTCAATTATTTGAAACCTCCAGTCTCTCCAAAAACCCCTTCAAAGAGATTATGACATTGACACCTTGAATAAATGACAAAATAATCTCATTCCCACATTTAATCAAAAATTAATCCACCCTGCAAATTCCTACCGCAAAAAGTCATCTGGACCAAAAAAAAGAAAATAGTCAGCCAATGAATCAATAAAATGAAACATGAAAAAGAAAGAATCAAGTAAATAAACAAGCCAAACCTCTTAAACCCCAACCACAATTTTTACCCCAAAAAAGGAGAGGAGAAAGAGTCTTCATGTTCACTAGTGGATAAGCTATGTCTGTTGATATTCTGTGCAACATGCTCAGATAGCATGGCGATGTTAGCAGTATAAAACCCAAAGAGAGATAGGTGTGTATGTACATTTATGGATAGATATTTAGATTCTGATCTTATTTACACTGGTGTAATTCTAAACTAACTCATTTAACTTCAAAGGAGTTAGTCCAGATTTTATGAATTCATAAACAGATTGCACCCTATGTTCTCAAGCAGACAATTATATCATCAGTTAATTATATCCAAGAATAAGCTCACAATGAAATCTCAATCAAGTACCAAGGATGAACATTTTAATTCTTGGTGAATAATCTCCAGACAATCAGTTTCTTTAATGCAGCTTTGATCTCCTTGTTCCTCATGCTGTAGATGATCGGATTCATCACTGGAGGAAGCAGGGAATAGAGAACAGCCATCATGAGATCCATATTTGAGGCTGAGCTGGAGGTGGGTTTCAGGTATTCAAACATACCAGTGCAAAGAAACAAAGAGACCACAGTGAGGTGAGGGAGGCAGGTGGAGAAGGCTTTACGCTGACCCTGCTCAGAGGGGATTCTCAGCACTGCTTTAAAAATCTGAACATAAGACACAATTATAAAAACAAAGCAGTTTAAACTTATAAACACACCAAAGGCAAGAAGCCCAACTTCACTGAGGTACGAGTCAGAGCAGGTGAGCTTGAGTAGCTGGGGGATTTCACAGAAGAACTGGTTGATGACATTGGACTGGCAGAAGGGTAACCTGAAGGTGTTCCCGGTGTGCAGTGAAGCGTAGACAATGCCAGTGATCCAGGCACTGGCTGCCATTTGGACACACGCTCTCCTGTTCATCACTCTCTCGTAGTGCAGTGGTTGGCAGATGGCGACATGTCGGTCATACGCCATGATGGTGAGTAAGGCAAAATCAGTTGATGCGAAGACTAGAAATAGAAAGACCTGGGTGACACATGCAGGATAAGAAATCACCCTGGTGTTCATGAGGGAATTGGCCATGGATTTGGGGATGGTGACAGAGATGGAGCCGAGGTCTAGGATGGACAGATTCACGAGGAAGAAGTACATGGGGGTGTGAAGATGGTGGTCGAGGGCTATGGCTGAGATGATGAGAAAATTTCCCATCAGGCCTGTCAGGTAAATCACTAGAAACATGACAATGTGCAAAATCTGCAGCTCCCGAATGTCGGAGAATCCCAGGAGAAGGAACTCGGTCACTGTGGTTCGGTTGCACATTTTCATTCTCAGTTCATTGTGTGATGGCTGTGGAGGGAAGGACAAAGACAGTGGTGGGGATTACAGTGAGAGAGGGAATGGCCCTGATTCCCCGCTGCAATATCTCATGATGTGAGTGTCAACAATGCACAGCGCTCGTCACTGCTGTGAACTAGGAGTGGTGAGTTATCACATGAATGTTACATCAATGGAGCTGCATCACTTTGCACCATCTAAAGATCTAGCTCAGCATGTGACTTGATAAAATGCCATGTGAAGGATGGTGCAAAATACTATCCCAATGCAACAATTCTAGCCAAGCTGGATCTCCTCTTGCTATAAACAGCAGGGTGTGAACTTGGGCTTCAAACTAAAATTCTAAAATGCCAACACTGCCTGATATCCATTTCCGGGGAAATATGGCATAGGCTCACTCAGTATCCTGCATGAGAGCTTGTCTGTAGTGATTCCACTGCAGCAGCGCATCCAGCCTGCTTGTGTAGTGATTTATGACACATTAGCCCTAAGGAGTAATCTGCTTGCTTGCATAAGATATATCTTTTCTTATACGTTTAAGTATTTGATGTTTTGTAATGGATCTATATTAGAATTAGTTTGACTGTAACACAAGGAGGCCTACTGATCAAAAATCTGTATGTTAATGCTATTTGCAAGATATATCTAAGGCCTTTCACCCAGTAAGTTAACCTTCATCTTGTTACACAAATAGATAGAAACACCCACACCTCTGTCTACGACCTTTACCAGACCAATAGACATAAAGATTGGCATAGGGGATTTTTCCAAAGCCGGACCCACAAATGTAACACGTACACCACAAATGCTTATAAAGGGGTCATCCCTACGCACAGACATATCAGCCAATGAGCCAAGTGAACCCCAATATTTCTGTGGGGGAGTAATTAAATTTGGGCAGAAGAGGAAGGATTTCCAGTAGCTATTTATTTATTTCATAGTTCGATGTTAGCATAAGTTAAAGTAGCTTTTTAGCTTTCGCAGTTTCCACTGCAAGAGGTGAGAAACCGGAACCACCAGAGGTGAGGTCCTCTGTCTTGCAGCACCAAGTTATCAAAACAGGGTGTGAGTATATTAGCCAAAGTCTTGCCGAACACATTATTCTTTCTATTTTGAATAACAGTAATACCATTGTAACTTTGTAACTTTTACTTACCATTTACTTACTATTTCACTGATTTTAATAAAAGGTCTTTAAGACTATATCTGTCTCGGTGTGAGTTTCCTGTCATACCCCGAGGGTCCTTTTATAAACTATGTGGAGTCTGATTTGGGACAAGAACTTTATTTTCTGATCAAACAGGTTGGCGAGTCTAAACCCATATTACTAATATTAACAATTAATTAATTATTATTAACATTATTAATTTATTAATATAATTTAAATTTAAATTACATTGACCTGATAAACCAAATCAATATTATTAACACATCCTCGATCAGGCTACACACAGGATCCCACTTCCATCTCTGTGTACCGATGGGCTAGCAGGTCAGTGGCCATAAGGAGACTTGGATTCTATTCTTGGCTCTGCCACTGACCAGCTGTGTGACCTTGAGCCAGTCACTTCCCTGCGCCTCTGTTTCCCCTCCCGCCCTTTCTCTGCCTCGACTGCTAGGACTGTGAGGTCTGTGGCAGATGGACTGTGTCTTATTATTTGTATGTTTGGTGCCCCCGTTTATATCACTGGGTTTAGCCAGCAGCAGTGTGGGAGAGAGGATACGGCGCTAGAGCAGAATACCTAGGTTCTAATCCCATTGACATCCTCTATGTCCTTGGCAGGGATAAGAGAGACAGGCTTTGGCTGAGGGCTTCGATTCTCTGTTCTCCATTTAAGGCATGTTTAATACCGATGCTGTTGGCTGCCAACTTTGCTGCTTAATCAGTTTTAGGTATCACCAGGTATCCCTTTTAAAAAGAAATAAACCCATTGCAATAGAGTGACTGGGTTTAAATTGTACTACTATTGAACAGTATCAACGTTCCTACTCTCGCTTACATGTAAGTTTCCAATCTGGGGTATTCAGACATTTTCTGTTTAAATTATTTCAAAGGAAAACTGGGTTTTCAACTAACGATGTTTTCTGGGGAAGCCTGTGTTGTTCTTGAAACACAGCTCAGGTATTGGAAAAGTCAAAATAATGTTTCTTTATTTAAGTGAAAATGTTTCAGTTTCCAGCAATTTACCTCAAACTGTCTGCTTGGTTCACAATGAAAAAAACAAAACAAAAAAGTGGTTTTCATAATATCCATGAAAAGTCAATGGTTTGCTGCTGGGGAAAAAGAAAAAACAACCTCTGAGCAACTGTAAATGTTTGATTAAATTATATAAAAGGCCTTGACAAGTTCCAGTTGTAACTCCTAGTTCTGTTATGAAATTTGACCATCATATAAATACCTAAACATCTGTGACTGAAATAAGAAACTTACCGCGCCGGTCTTTGTGGAATGTTTCCCAGCCCATTATGCATGGGACTCTTCACAGCCAGGATCCTTCAGTCATTACCTGTCTGTATGAATAATGCCCCAATCGCTGTGTTATCCAGCAGCTGTTTCCCTCTCGCTTCACCATGTTTCCCAAGCTGCTGGGTCTTGTGCAGTTCCTAACAGGCAGGGACCCACTCCGTAGGTGGGTGCTCCTTGCTCCCCATCTCGGGCAGGCTTGGCTAAGAGGTGAAGTACTAAATAGGATGGGGGCCGAGAGCCCCTCCCAGCATTGAAACAGATCCCGGTTTGTTCAGGCTGCTAGTTCACAACCCAGGATGTCCCTGTTCTAGGGCTAAATAGTTGGATCCAGACTGCAGGGCTTTGATCTGAGCTCTGATCTCATCTCAGGAGCAAACCACCATGACAAGCTGCCCTAGCTGACTCTAATCCTCAGATAGGAACAGCACCTGCCCTGGATCTCAAATGATGGCAGCACCCTAAAAGGACTCCTGGCTACACACAAGGCAGGGCTAAGGCCCAAAGGGTACCCAAAGGAGATTACACAACAAACTATATATTTGTAACACAGACATGTGACCTACAATAGCTCAGAGCCCCGTGTTACCAGAGCCTCAGCTGGCCTGGAATAGACGGTACCTTCATTAACTCCACATAATTTTTTTCCCCTTCTGTGTTGCATCAGCGGCTCTTGGGATGCAGCCACGAGAGGAAGCCACAGCTCAGGCTGCCCTTAGTGTTTGATGTTGGTTACTAAGAAGCAGCCAGAGGAAAACACTAAAAACTCCCAGCTACGTCCTAAACCGGTGTAAATTGATACAATTCCATTGAGTTCTGGGTAGTTAGGGCTGTTTATGCCAAGCAGAGATCTGGCCATTTGATCCAAATGGAGCTACTTTGATTTCCATTAGCTGGGTTTTGGCCCTAAGAAGCCCATGTAGCTATGTCGGTTTTCACCAGCTGGGGAATCAGGCCTCATTAACTCCACTGAAGCTACTGCTGATTTCCACCAGCTGTGGATCTTGCTTATTGTCACCGGTGGAGCTACGGCGGATACACACGTGCTGGGGATCTCACCTAGTTAAATAGCTTCATATCCATTTCCTTTGCCTGTGAATCTGAACTGAAGATGAGGCACTCGGTTTATACTGAGCTGTTGTGTGAACTTGAATGGGCAAAGGAGGTGGTCTCTATATTTGTGTCTGGGAGAAGAGGAAGTTGATGAGATCACAATGGAGAGGGGATGGGGTCCACAAGGTATCTTTCCCTTGATATGGTCAGTGATCTGAGAAAAGTTTGAGAGCCCCCAGTCGAACGGCATTCACATGGACATAGAAGTCTGTCGGTGGGAGGAAGGGAGGGAGGTAGGGACATATTTCAGGGTTGGGGCCTAAGAGGGGAGGAAGAAATTGTCGTCAGTGGGCTGATTATGAACTTGGGTTGGACATTTTCTCACAATACAGTTTTGTTCATCAGAAAATGCTGATTCCTGGTAACCCAGTTCACAGCAAAGGGTTAGTTGGTTTTGATGAATCTCCTAATTTGACTTCTATTAGGAGGTTCAATTTGCTAAAATGTCCACTTTTGACATTTTTCAATTTGAAAAAAAAAATCATTTGGAAATTTCAGTTAATTCATTCTAAAGAAAAGGTGGAAAAAAAATTAAGGTCAAAATCAAAATGAAACTTTGCCCTGCAGCATGGGGCGCAGGTCGCCTGCTGGGATGACCTAGATGTGCCCCAGCTGACCGGTCTTTGCCACGGCCTAGGGCACAGGTGAGCCCTCAGTCTGCCCAGGTCTAGGCCTGTGGCTCACAACAGGGCAGTCTGCTCAGGACTGAAATGCTTTAGTTTAACTAAAGTCATTGGGCTCAACACAGGGGTACCTGGGGGGGATTCAATGGCCTGTGATAGAGAGAAGTTCTGACTAGTTGCTTGTATCATCCCTTCCGACCTAAAATTCCATGAAGCTATAACAAGGATGGAAGCCACATGTTTTGTTTTGACCTAATCTGTTTTTAAAAATATATTTGTTTTGCTTTGTTTTCAGCTGATCTCTTTGAAAAATAATGCAATTTTGACTTTTTGTCCGGACATGGGATGGGAAAATATTTTAAAATCTTGAAAAGTCTCACAAATTAAAAAATCCCTTTCCCAGCTAGTTCTACTCTTCATCTTCTCTCCTTTCAATGACTCACTAAAACGTTATTTTCTTAGACTCTAGGATCTGCAGGTAGAAAGCAGCTTTTCACTTTAAACAGGGACTCAGTGTTAAGTCAATGTACTCTCACATATACACACACAAAATAAGATTCACTCGTAAATTCCCAGTTATGTGCACTTTGAAAGACACACACACTAATACACAATCACAAAACACACACACTCATGCAACATTTTGCACTGATAAACAGAGTATTCTCTTTCAGAAGCAAACAAAAATAAACACAGAGAACAGGTCTATACTAGAAACGTTTGCCATCAGAGCAGTGTTGGTTTGGAGCTTTGATATTTGGGGTGACATTTTTATACCAGGGGAAAGTAAAAACTTAAGCAATTTTATTAGTACAGTTAGGAAAGACACAAATGCTCCTGGTCAAATTCAAAGACAGCAATGACATAACATTAGGCTGATATTTTCTATAGGGCTGTCAAGCAATTAAAGAAATTAATTCAGATTAATTGTGCAATTTATCACGCTGTTAAGAAATAATAGAATACCATTTATTTAAATATTTGTGGATGTTTTCTACATTTTCAAATATATTGATTTAAATTACAACACAGAATACAAAGTGTACAATGTTCACTTTATATTTATTTTTGGTTAGTGTCAAAACCAAAAGAAATAGTAATTTTCAATTTACCTAAAACAAGTACTATTGCGCAATCTCTTTATCATTAAAGTTGAATTTACAAATGTAGAATTATGTACAAAAAATAACTGCACTCAAAAATAAATAAATGTAAAACCTTAGAGCCTAAAGTCCACTCAGTCTTGTTCAGCCAATTGCTCGGTCAAACAATTACATTTGAAGGAGATAATGCTGCCTGCTTCTTGTTTACGATGTCACCTGAAAGTGAGAACAGGCGTTCACATGGCACTTTTGTAACTGGCATTGCAAGGTATTTACAAGGACTGAGTGGCTCTAAAGTTTTACATTAATTTGTTATGGAGAGCTGTTATGTAACAAAAAGAAATCTACATTTATAAGTCGCACTTTCACGATAAAGAGATTGCACTACTGTGGTTGAATGAGGTGAACAGAAAAATACTATTGCTTTGTTGATCATTTTTATAGTTCTAATATTTGTAATTGAAGGTAATATAAAGTGAACACTGTACACTTTGTATTCTATGTTGTAATTGAAATCAATATTAAATCAATTACAATTG
This sequence comes from Chelydra serpentina, assembly GCA_037349315.1. Lineage (NCBI taxonomy): Eukaryota > Metazoa > Chordata > Testudines > Chelydridae > Chelydra > Chelydra serpentina. The sequence continues at coordinate 2,184,820 of JBAIAC010000084.1, forward strand.
GTATTCTATTGTTTAACAGTGTGATTAAAACTGCGATTATTCATGATTAATTTTTTTAATCACAATTATTTTTTGAGTTAATTGCATGAGTTAGCTGTGATTAATCGTCAGCCATAATATTGTAACATCCCTTACATATAATAACACCTTTTCTTTGTATGCACAGGTGAGAGACAATCGGTCATCTATGCAATCCCTGGCCTGCCCAATGAGTCTGATGATCTAGTATAGGACCTAATAGTTACTATAAATATTCGTAGAAGTGTCCATCCTTCTCTACTCATGTATAACTTCCTCACCCTAATAATATTCGGTATGCTATCAGTTCATATTTTAATGAATTTTTCTTATTATCCTATAGGACAATTTCCACAAGTGAGGAAACTCTTCGAAGGAAGGAACTATGGAGGCTGAGCGATCCGCTGTCGTGACCTGCACAGGATGTGCCATGTTTGTCTTTCTTCCACAGGATAGAAGCGACTTTGTCTGTACAAAGTGCAAGCTGATCTCCATATTGGAGGAGAAGATTCAAGGTCTGGAGAAACGAGTATCAACCCTGCGTTCCATAAAAGAAAATGAGGAGTTCCTGGATAGACGTCAGGATAGGCTTCAGCGGGCGCAGTGTTGTGAGGATTCAGAGCAGGCTGCGCAGCGGGGACAGAAGACCAGCGAGGATAATTGGCGGCATGTGACCTCCAGAAGAGGAAAGAGTATGAGACAAGTCCATGTACCAGAAACACATATTCAGATGAGCAACCGTTTTCATGTTCTCTCCACAGGCACTAGTGCAGAGAGTGGAGTGAATGATGCATCTGAGGGAACAGAGCAGAAGGAGACTCCACTGATTGGAAGGCATGAGATGCACAGTCCTAGGGATGGGGGTCCCACGACCACCACTCCCAAGAGGAGGAGGAGGGTGGTGGTGGTCAGGGACTCTCTCCTCAGGGGGACTGAGTCATCTATCTGCCGCCCTGACCGGGAAAACCGAGAGGTGTGCTGCTTGCCAGGGGCTAGGATTCGTGATGTGACGGAGAGACTGCCGAGACTCATCAAGCCCTCAGATCGCTACCCCTTCCTGCTTCTCCACGTGGGCACCAATGATACTGCCAAGAATGACCTTGAGCGTATTAATGCAGACTACGTGGCTCTGGGAAGAAGGATAAAGGCGTTTGAGGCACAAGTGGTGTTCTCGTCCATTCTCCCGTTGGCAGGAAAAGGCCGGGGTAGAGACCGTCGAATCGTGGAAGTCAACGAATGGCTACGCAGATGGTGTCGGAGAGAAGGGTTTGGATTCTTTGACCATGGGATGGTGTTCCAAGAAGAAGGAGTGCTAGGCAGAGACGGGCTCCACCTGACGACGAGAGGGAAGAGCATCTTTGGAAGCAGGCTGGCCAACCTAGTGAGGAGGGCTTTAAACTAGGTTCACCGGGGGAAGGAGACCAAAGCCCCGAGGTAAGTGGGGAAGTGGGATACCGGGAGGAAGCACAAGTAAGTGAGTGCAAGAGGGGAGGGCTCCTGCCCCATACTGGGACAGCAGGACGATAGGGTGAGTTATCTTAAATGCCTATACACAAATGCAAGAAGCCTGGGGAACAAGCAGGGAGAACTGGAAGTCCTGGCACAGTCAAGGAATTATGACGTAATTGGAATAACAGAGACTTGGTGGGATAACTCACACGATTGGAGTACTGTCATGGATGGATATAAACTGTTCAGGAAGGATAGGCCCTGGTTCTCATGGGTGACTTTAATCACCCTGACATCTGCTGGGAGAGCAATACAGCGGTCCACAGACAATCCAGGAAGTTTTTGGAAAGTGTAGGGGACAATTTCCTGGTGCAAGTGCTGGAGGAACCAACTAGGGGAAAAGCTCTTCTTGACCTGCTGCTCACAAACAGGGAAGAAATAGTAGAGGAAGCAATAGTGGATGGGAACCTGGGAGGCAGTGACCATGAGATGGTCGAGTTCAGGATCCTGACACAAGGAAGAAAGGAGAGCAGTAGAATACAGAGCCTGGACTTCAGAAAAGCAGACTTTGACTCCCTCAGGGAACTGATGGGCAAGGTCCCCTGGGAGAATAACATGAGGGGGAAAGGAGTCGAGGAAAGCTGGCTGTATTTTAAAGAAACCTTATTGAGGTTGCAGGAACAAACCATCCCGATGTGTAGAAAGAAAAATAAATATGGCAGGCGACCAGCTTGGCTTAACAGTGAAATCCTTGCTCGTCTTAAACACAAAAAAGCAGCTTACAAGAAGTGGAAGATTGGACAATGACCAGGGAGGAGTATAAAAATATTGCTCAGGCATGCAGGAGTGAAATTAGGAAGGCCAAATCACACTTGGAGTTGTAGCTAGCTGGAGATGTTAGGAGTAACAAGAAGGGTTTCTTCAGGTATGTTAGCAACAAGAAGAAAGTCAAGGAAAGTGTGGGCCCCTTGCTGAATGAGGGAGGGAACCTTGTGACAGAGGATGTGGAGAAAGCTAGTGTACTCAATGCTTTTTTTGCCTCTGTCTTCACAGACGAGGTCAGCTCCCAGGCGGCTGCGCTCCCAGGCGGCTGCACTCCGCAGCACGGTATGGGGAGGAGGTGACCAGCCCTCTGTGGAGAAAGAAGTAGTTCGGGACTATTTAGAAAAGCTGGACGAACACAAGTCCATGGGGCCGGATGCACTGCATCCGAGGGTGCTAAAGGAGTTGGCCGATGTGATTGCAGAGCCATTGGCCATTATCTTTGACAAATCATGGCAATCGGGGGAGGTCCCGGATGACTGGAAAAAAGCTAATGTAGTGCCCATCTTTAAAAAAGGGAAGAAGGAAGATCCGGGGAACTACAGGCCAGTCAGTCTCACCTCAATCCCTGGAAAAATCATGGAACAGGTCCTCAAGGAATCAATTCTGAACCACTTAAAGGAGGGGAAAGTGATCAGGAACAGTCAGCATGGATTCACCAAGGGCAAGTCATGCCTGACTAACCTAATTGCCTTCTATGATGAGATAACTGGCTCTGTGGATGAGGGGAAAGCAGTGGATGTGCTATTTCTTGACTTTAGCAAAGCTTTTGATACAGTCTCCCACAGTGTTCTTGCCAGCAAGTTAAAGAAGTATGGGCTGGATGAATGGACGGTAAGGTGGATAGAAAACTGGCTGGATGGTCGTGCTCAACGGGTAGTGATCAATGGCTCCATGTCTAGTTGGAGTATCAAGTGGAGTGCCCCAAGGGTCGGTGCTGGGGCCGGTTTTGTTCAATATCTTCATCAGCGACCTGGAGGATGGTGTGGACTGCACCCTTAGCAAGTTTGCAGATGACACTAAACTGGGAGGAGTGGTTGATACGCTGGAGGGTAGGGATAGGATACAGAGGGACCTAGACAAATTAGAGGATTGGTCCAAAAGAAATCTGATGAGGTTCAACAAGGACAAGTGCAGAGTCCTGCACTTAGGATGGAAGAATCCCATGCACTGCTACAGACTAGGGACCGAATGGCTGGGCAGCAGTTCTGCAGAAAAGGACCTAGGGGTTACAGTGGACGAAAAGCTGAATATGAGTCAAAAGTGTGCCCTTGTTGCCAAGAAGGCTAACGGCATTTTGGGCTGTATAAGTAGGGGCATTTTATTCCCCTCTATTCGGCACTGGTGAGGCCTCATTTGGAGTACTGTGTCCAGTTTTGGGCCCCACACTACAAAAAGGATGTGGATAAATTGGAAAGAGTCCAACGGAGGGCAACAAAAATGATTAGGGGGCTGGAGCACATGACTTATGAGGAGAGGCTGAGGGAACTGGGATTGTTGAGCCTGCAGAAGAGAAGAGTGAGGGGGGATTTGATAGCTGCTTTCAACTACCTAAAAGGGGGTTCCAAAGAGGATGGATCTAGACTGTTCTCAGTGTTAGAAGATGACAGAACAAGGAATAATGGTCTCAAGTTGCAGAGGGGGAGGTTTAGGTTGGATATTAGGAAAAACTTTTTCACTAGTAGGGTGGTGAAGCACTGGAATGGGTTACCTAGGGAGGTGGTGGAATCTCCTTCCTTAGAGGTTTTTAAGGTCAGGCTTGACAAAGCCCTGGCTGGGATGATCTAGTTGGGGTTGGTCCTGCTTTGAGCAGGGGGTTGGACTAGATGACCTCCTGAGGTCCCTTCCAACCCTGAGATTCTATGATTCTATGATTATTATTATTGTAAAGGAAAGTTCATTGTTAATCATCTACCAATGTTTCTATCCTAAAATTTCCAAGCCTATTATCAGATCAATGTTCCTGCGGTTACCTGGTGTTATTTTTTACAAACTTCCACCATAAGCATAATGTTCCCAGTTCTCCAAAAATCAGGGACACCGTTGGGACACTTACTTACGCTAGGCTCAGGTCTTAAAGCCTTCTGCCAGCTGCTTCACAGGCTATAGGACTGTAGGTTCCTTTTGTTCCTCCTGTACACAATGCTAAGCTGGGCTACATTATCAACTGAGGATGAGTGTGGTCCTGAAGCAAAAGCCTGCACCTCAACGTTATGGAGTTAACTTCATGACTGGATCAGGCTCTCTGAAGACTCAGGCAGGTGTCAGTGTGTCAGTTTGACTCAAAGCAGTCTAATATTAACAGAGTGATTGGCTAAGGCTCTCCGCAAACTCAGGCAGATGTTACTCTGTTGGTTACACTTGTCTATTGTCTTAGTTGTCAGTTATGTTTTGAGTCTTTCTAGCCAATGAAGACTAGAAACTTCCTTTTATTTAAAGGAAAGACGAGATTCTGATGTAATAGCATGACTCCATGGGGCCCTAGACGCTGGCCTATGATGCATAGCTCTTAATCCAGCACCTAACGCTCTTGTAATGTTACATTTCCATATTCATAATTTCTGTAGCTTCTGCTGGGATGTTATGTAACATTGAATGGGCAAGAGGGTAGTCCTATAATTGTATGTGGCTGGATAGGCTGTTGGTGAGATCACAAATGAGAGAGGAAAATTCCACAGGACAGTCTCTCTACTGACATACAATCCATGAGCTCTAAAAAAAAGTCTGAGAATTTCAAGACAGAAATGCCTGCCCAGGTGGGTCACTCTTCAGGATTGGGACCTAGTAAATGCAACATTTGAAAATAGATCTCAAAATAATTATTGCAAATATTATCTTAACATTAACAAGACGGCAAATACTAACACTGAAGGATCCCTAAAATGGAATTGATTAGGCTTTGTTGTGACGCTGTCACGTTTCAAGTGTAGACAAGACCTTAGATGCCCAATGACCGAGGGCCAAGTTTTAAAAGATATTGAGGTGCCTCTAGAGAGGTACTGGGGCACTTATGAAAATGGGAGATAGGCCTGTTGATCTAAATGGCACTGACAACATGGGCAGTGGCCTGGCATCCTCACTCCATGCCAGCCCTTGTCAATGGTGATCTCTCTCTCTAGTCTACTTAGCAGGATGCTGTAGAAGGCAACTGACACACTCAGGTCACAGTAACCCAGTTGTTGACAAAGGCCAGTGATGGTATAAAAGAGCACATCACCACTTGGAGTTAATATTGCCAGGCCAGTTTACCTGAGAGGTGAATTTGCACTGCTCCACACAAGACCAACAACTGGTCGTTAAATGCAATAGAATCCAGTGACAGCACTAACTGCATTATTTAAAAAAAAAATATTTAATTATAGAGACGGATAACAAAGCACATACCCCAAAATGTAGGTCTATGCACAGCATTGTAAGAAAAATTTCCAAAATTTTGACTCGACTCACCAGCTCCACAGCAGTTCATTCTCCATAATATTCTCCTTCCTTTACCCTAAAAGACATCCCATTCCTCAACTGTGAAATTCACCTCCTTCACCAACCATAGACCTCTCTGCCCTTTGCCATCCCGAGATCTCCATGCCATCTATGCCTTCTATGCCCTCTATGCCACCCCTAGACCTCTATCTCTAAAGGTTACAAGCAAAACAAAAGCTCCTGGGGTTAGCACAGAGGAATCAACAAGCCATAAAGAAATAAAAGGGATAAACTTAATCGTGTCTTCCTAGACATTTCCTGATCTTCTTACATATCTAGGGTTGCAAATGAGTAGTTTCTAGGTATGATACTGATGATTTTTCATACCTGGCCCAATCTTCTTACAACATAGCTGCTCCCCTATCTGCCTCTCCCCTGGAGAACAACCATAGACAGACAAAAGGGGAATCTTTTCTCAATTTTGAAAAGGTTCAACCTTCCCATTGGCTCCTTTGGCCAGGTGCCCACTCACTTTCTTTTACCTATGCATAGCAGTGAGACTTTTTAACTCTTTACAGGAAAAATATTAGAGAACAGCTAGTAAGAGAGATTTTATAGCTTTTATCACAACTACCAATGGTTAAACATTTGCTGATTATCTATTGTTGTTAACCCCCCCCCCCCGAATTACCTTAAAACTGCTAACAGCTGCTAACTTGATTAAGCAACTTATTCTTACCAAGGGTGTGTGGAAGTCGGTAGAGGGAATTTGGATGCAGGCCTCTATATGAGCACGAGTCAGGCTAACTCTAGCTGTAATAACGCGAGATTTGTAGAAGCAGGGCTCACGTCAGAAGCGGGTGAAAAGACAGCACAGTAGAGTCAGCGAGACCCAACCTTGAGATAGCTATGTTTTGAGAACAGAAGTGAGAAAATACAGGAATGGGCAAGACATAATATAAACAAACTGCTGATCATTACTGTATGTAACAAAAAGTATAAATGCTTGCCTTAATTGTTTATCTTTTGAGAGACCTGCCTAGAATGGGGAAACCCTGTGTCCTAGTGCACTCTCTCCCTCAATTTCAATTGCTTGAGTTAATAAATGTATCTGCCTTGCTGCACCCAAAGAAAGAGTGAGAACTCTGTTTTTCTCCGACAGGTGTGAGGCCTTGCTTTTATATTAAGCCATTACACTAATTCTTATGGGCTTGGACCTATAGATCTATTGTATTTCTTCATTATTATTCTTATCTCTTTCCTAAAATCAGCATCTGGGCTACTCTACCCTCCACCAAGAAAAGCTTCTTGATCTTCCACCAAACACAGACCTTTTCCCTTCCACTAATCATCAGATAATACTGCATTCATGAACCATAAGTTTCTCTAGCTCTTCCAATGATGCATAGACTTCTCCTCCTTCCACCACTCATTGTCTACCCCCAGCTCCACCTGTTATAGACTTATCCCCCACCATCTCCAATAACATGATTCCCCAGTCACAAACCAAATCATTTTTATCCCTCAACGAGTGATCGATTTCCACCCTCTCCACTCACCATGAGATCATTCCCCATATGTTCACCATAATAATCTTTCACCTCAACTAATGAAAACTGAATATAATTCTTCCCATCAACCCAGTCGTACTACTTCTTCAATCCATCACTTCAGTAGAAGTTATCCTGTGGTGCCTCCAATGATGAATCCGGTCATCTACAGCATGAGGAACAAAGAGATCAAATGTTCATTAAGGAGACTGACTTGGGGGAGGTTATTCACCAATAATTAATTGTCTCTCTTTCTCCAGTAAATACTCTTTCACTTTGTGTCTCCCAGTCCATGTCAATTATTTCCATGACAACACAGTTTATGCAGAAGTGGGCCAGATTCTGCTCTCTGTTGCCCCCAGCTGATGTCAGTGCAGTTGGGCTGATTTACATCAGCAGAAGATGTGAGCCAATCCTGGAGTAAAGCTGGTGAGCATTTCATTGGAGGGAAGAATCAGCCTTTCATTCTGTGCCCAAACAATACCTATTAAACTGTGTTGCCACTTACACCTGTTCCATGGACACTTGAACGCAAGGATGGGAGCTTCTTTCCCTTGGGTGTATAAATCAGAACCTAGAGACTTTAAGGTCAGAAGGGACCATTGTGATCATCTAGTCTGACCTCCTGCACATTGAAGGTCACAGAACCTCACCCACCCACTCCTGTAATAGGCCCTGAGCCTGTGGCTGAATTACTGAAATCCTCAAATCATGGTGTAAACACTTCTAATTACAGAGAATTCACCATTTACAGTAGTTTAAAACTGCAAGTGACCCATGCGCTGTGCTTCAGAGGAAGGTGAAAATCCCCCAGCATCTCGGGCAATCTGACTCCAAATATGGCGATCAGTGAGACCTTGAGCATGTGGGCAAGACCCACCAGGCAGATACCTGGGAAAGAATTCTTTGTAGTAACTCAGATTCTTCCCCATCTAGTGTCCCATCTCCAGGAATTGGGGATGGGTCACATACCATTCTAGGCAGTCTCATCATGCCATCCCCTACATAAGCTTATCAAGCTCAGTCTTGAAGCCAGTTAGGTTTTTTGTCCCCACTGCTCGCCTTGGAAGACTGTTCCACGTGGCATCAAAGGAGTCAGACTGGCATAAAACTGGCATATGTGAGAAAATAATCAGACCTTAACATTTAGGGATAGAGTCCTATCAAACCACTGTAGTTCTGTTCACTTTGATAGCGCTTAACAAATTCTCAACTCGTTTCAGTCCACGGACCACCAGGCCAATCAAAACATTTTCGTGTACCACCTCCTTTTTTTATTTTTTTTGGTTGTTGTTGAGACATGATTAAAAGGAGCAGACACATTTTGGTTAGAAATTTATTTATTTCGTACTAGATATTTGGATTCTCTTCTCACTGAGAAGCTTTTCAATGTTTAGAGTGGTACTTGATAATGCTCCAGGAATATTGCTTTTCCACTGCAAGCCGATTCCTCTGTTTGGACTTAACATGCAACAAACACTAAAATCCCATCTCACACATATAAGTTGATGCAAGTGGCAAAAGAAATCTGACTGTGTGTGCTGACAGATTTGGGTAACTCATGGTCATGCTGGCCCAAAATTTCTTTTATGGTAGACTGCTGGTACACGCCTTGGGTCACAAAATCATTTTTCAGATCCAAAAATTCCTCCTGCAGATCCTCTGGAACACTATTAACATCTGTTGTTAACATCTGACACTCAGAGCCTTAGACAGAAGTTACTGGCAACACAATGCAGTCGCATCCTAGATGATGCTATGGATGACACACTGTGTGCTCGTAAAATAGCCTAACGGCAGCGCCTGCTCACACTATCTGACTTTGGACAATATTCATGTGGACCACCGAAAAGGTCACCATGGACCACCAGTGGTCCATGGACCATCACTTGGGAACCACTGCTGGGGATCTGGCTTCCTGATTTCAATGGAGCTACATCCATTTACACCAGCCAGTGACTGGGCCCATTGACGCCAATTTACACAAGCTGTGGATCTGACATGTACGTTTTAATACCAAGGAGCTCAATCTATTCAGCTTAACAAAGAGAAGGTAAAGGGCTGACTTAAGCACAGTCTACAAGTACCTACATGGGAACAAATCCTTCATGGTGGGCTCTCCCGTCTAGCAACCAAAGGTATAACATGATCCATAACAAGACTGAACATTAAAGTTAGACAAATTCAGACTAGAAATAAGGAGTAAATTCTTAATGACCAGAACCATTTACCAAGTTTTGTGGTCAAGAAGACAGACTGGATGATCACAATGATCCCTTCTAGCCTGGAAATCTATGAATACTGCTCGTTGATGATCATATCGCTGTGAGTTACGGCCTGCATCTCACTTTGCAGATAAACCTTTAGAGCTGCATGAGGATTACAGCTGTGTAAATCTAGACTCTACACTATTGTGGTTTTGCATGTGTACGTCACCTGAACACGATTTTGTGTTTGCATGTAGACTGGACACTACAGTGTGTTTGTGTATATATGGACTGTGCAGCATATGAGGGCTGTATGTTGTTGTGTGGCACTAGATGTCAAAGTCCCTTGATAGAAGCTACTGAGGGCTTGAACACAGGGCCTGTAGATTTTCAAGCAGGATCCCATACTGCCTTTGCTACAAGCACTAAGTGAACTAGTACAGAGGCAACTGCAGACTCATAAACGGCTGTGCAAGCTCTGACCACTAGAGGGGGACAAGGAGCCACGCTGTCTTAGCCTGGGTTACGTGCACATTACTGGAGTGTGAGACTGTGAGTGACCGTGTGTACCCGAGAATAAAGTGCAACAACAATGACATGGGATTAGTGGGAATATCCCTCCAGGACGAGCGAGGTGATTTCAGTTCAGATAAAGCAGCCACACAGAGTCACTCATACATATGCCACCCACTGGTCATTGTGTGTTAAAAAATCCCCTCGGCGCCCAATCCCTGGAGCCGGTGAGTCTGTCACATCCCTACGAGGGATCCTGGCACTTTCGATCAAGCTGCAGGAACTCCTCCCCTTATCTCTGGAGGTCCCTGGTGTAACCACAAGGTACCAGCCAAGATGGTGACCATCATAGAAGTGTAACAGCGACCCTATTTCTATATTTATCCTAGAATCATAGAATTGTAGGACTAGTCCAGTCCCCTGCACACATGGCAGGACTAAGTATTTTCTAGACCATCCCTGACAGGTGTTTGTCTAACCTGCTCTTAAAAATCTCCAGTGATGGAGATTCCACAACCTTCCTAGGCAATTTATCCGAATGACTATCTATCCTGAGAATTAAGAGGTTTTCCCTAAGGACCAACCTAAACTGCCCTTTCTGCAATTTAAGCCCTTTGTTTATTGTCCTATCATCCAAGGTTAAGGAGAGCAAATTTTCTCCCTCCTCCTTGTAACAACCTTTTACGGACTTGGAAACTGCTATCATATCCCTGTGATAATCTGTTCTCCAAAGCAGTACACTGGAACCCCAATATTTTCCATGGTGACACGACTATGTACATATTATGCCTTGTGAGGTATCATTTCAAAAATCTTAATATAAAAAAACATTAATATCCTTTTGGATTGTATGTGCTATCACTGTAGGGGAAGTTAAGAAGTTTGCTATGTGTGTGTTACTGAAATATATTCTAAGACTGGAAAAACCCACAACCAGCCTTTCAGGTACAACAATGGAGAAGCCAGCCAGCGCTCATGGCCTATTAAGGGGAATCCACCATGCCAAGGACTATCACAGGACCTGTATAAAATGAAGGCATTCTCAGGGGGAGAATGGAGACTGCTTTACTTACATCATAGCACAGGATCTTTCCAGAGGAAGTGGAAATCTAACCGACATCTTAGACGTATGTCTGCTCATACGTACGTGACTTTGGGCAAGAGCCAATATTTAAGAGTTGGATATGTAATTATAATAGTCCCAGCTGTAAATCACATAGAGGCCCACCTCCCCCCCAAAAACCCCTTATGTTTAGCTGTAGGCCTTCAATGGGACTTGTCTAATATTTAAAGTTAAGCACTGGTTTATGAGTTTTTCGAGATTAGTATTTTAGCTCAGAATATTCAAAGGAGCTGAGTTTTAAATTCATATGCAGTATTCACAAGCATGAACAAACATGGTTTAATAAATAATAATAACAATAATAATGCAGCCAACTTCTGTGATCTAGAGACAATTGGATCCTTGTGTGGATGAGAGAGCACTGGCCAAATCCCAATCTACCCTTAGAAGCTAATGGATAAATCCCATTTGTTATTGGTATAATGTTAGAATAACCTCTGTGTTGTGCTCCGGTCTTTGAGTGCACACCCCCATGTCTCCGTTTAACGCCTGTCCCTCTCTTAGGGTTGAACCACGTGATTCTGCCTCTCAAACTTGGTCCCAGATTATAGCAATTTGTGCACGCACCGTGATTTCTCCCACCGTGCTTGGTATCTGCAGTTCTTCCCACAGGAGCTGTGACCAGTAGTAAGTTGAGTGACTAGCCCAGCCTTCACCATACAAAGTACAATTTATTTATGGCTGAGGGAAAAAGCGTAACATAGGAAAAAATATCATCCAATTCCATATCGATCACTGCAGTAGTTTGGTAGGATAAAAATTTGGGTTTATTACCCAGATTCAGTTTGTCTTTAGGAAAAATTGCAATAGCTTTCTCTTCTAAAATGCCTTTCCACCATAGCAAGAAGTATACACTATTGATTTATTTAAATAAAAATATAATAAACATAATTATATAAAGATATAGATGTCCCAACACATCACAAATAAAACAATAAAATCCCATCCGCATTAAAATAATCATTTAAAGAGGAACTCAGTTATTCACAAACTTGCAGAAACTATTTTAAATTCTTCATCATTGGGGAAAGGAAAACTCTAAGGCTAGGTCTTTACTACCCGCCAGATTGGAGGGTAGAGATAGATCCTTTGGGGTTCTATTTTTCATGTATTTCACACGATAAATCGGTTCTCCCCATCGTCTCCAGTACTCCAGCTTGCGAGAGGTGCAAGCGGAGTCGACGGGGGAGTGGCTAGTAAGGTAAGCGGCAGGTGAGGATGGCCAAGTAAATCGATCTAAGATACGCCGACTTCAGCTACGCTATTCGCGTAGCTAAAGTTGCGTATCTTAGATCAACACCCCCCGCACCCCCGCTAGTGTAGACCAGGGCCCAGTCTCCCAGAAAACCCTTTCAAAGATATTATGACATTGACACCTTGAATAGATGACAAAATAAACGAATACCCCCATTAACCAAACATATTCCACCCTGCAAATTCCTATCTCTCAAAAGTCACCTAGAACAAAGTAACAAGTCAACCAATAAATCAATAAAATGAAACAACATGAAAACGAGACAATCAAGCAAACAAAGCAAGCCAAACCTCTCATAAACCCACCACAATTTTTATCCCAATAAAGGAAATGCACCAGAAAGTTCATGAAGTCGACTAGTGACTTAGCTATGGCTATTGATATTCTGTGCAACATGCTCAGGTAGCATGGTGATGTTAGCAGTATAAGACAGATAGATAGGGGTGTATGTACATTTATGGATAGATATTTAGATTCTGATCTTATTTACACCAGTGTAATTCTAAATTAATTCTTTTTACTTCAGTGGAGTTAGTCCGGATTTTATGAATTCGTAAACTGATTGCACACTATGTTCTCAAGGAGACAAGTTTGTCATCAGTTGATTATATCCAAGAAGAACCTCACAATGAAATCTCAATCAAGTGCCAATGATGGACATTTTAATTCTTGGTGAATAACCTCCAAACAATCAGTTTATTTAATGCAGCTTTGATCTCCTTGTTCCTCATGCTGTAGATGATCGGATTCATCACTGGAGGCACCAGGGCATAGAGAACACCCACCATGAGATCCAGACCTGATGCTGAGCTGGAAGCGGGTTTCAGGTAGGCAAAGAAGCCAGTGGAAAGAAACAAAGAGACCACAGTGAGGTGAGGGAGGCAGGTGGAGAAGGCTTTATGCCGGCCCTGCTCAGAGGGGATTCTCAGCACTGCTTTGAAGATCTGAACATAAGACACAATTATAAAAACAAAGCAGTTTAAACTTACAAACACACCAAAGGCAATAGCCCCAAGTTCACTGAGGTACGAGTCAGAGCAGGCGAGCTTGAGTAGCTGGGGGATTTCACAGAAGAACTGGTTGATGACATTGGACTGGCAGAAGGGTAACGTGAAGGTGTTCCCGGTGTGCAGTGCAGAGTAGACAATACCAGTAATCCAGGCACTGGCTGCCATTTGGACACATGCTCTCGTGTTCATCACTCTCTCATAGTGCAGTGGTTGGCAGATGGCGACATGTCGGTCATACGCCATGATGGTAAGTAAGGCAATATCAGCTGCACTGAAGACTAAAAAGAGAAAGACCTGGGTCACGCATCCAGGATAAGAAATTACCCTCGTGTTCATGAGGGAATTGGCCATGGATTTGGGGATGGTGACAGAGATGGAGCCGAGGTCTAGGATGGACAGATTCATCAGGAAGAAATACATGGGGGTGTGAAGATGGTGGTCGAGGGCTACGGCTGAGATGATGAGAATATTCCCCATCAGGCCTGCCAGGTAAATCATCAGGAACACCACAAAGTGCAAAATCTGCAGCTCCCGAATGTCAGAGAATCCCAGGAGAAGGAACTCGGTCACTGTGGTTCGATTGGACATTTTCATTCTCAGTTCGTTGTGTGATGGCTGTGGAGGGAAGGACAAAGACAGTGGTGAGGATTACACTGACAGTGGGAGTGGCCCTGATTCTCCGCAGCAATATCTCATGATGTGAGTGTTAACAATGCACAGCGCTCGTCACTGCTATTAACAAGGAGTGGTCAGTTATCACTGAATGTAAATTAGCGCGGCTCCCTTATAGTCAATGGAGCTGTATCAGTTTGCACCATATAAAGATCTGCCCCAGGATGTGACTTGATAAAATGCCGTGTGGAGGAAGGAGCAAAGCACAACCCAATGCAACAATTCTAGCCAAGCTCAAACCTCTCTTCCTACGAACAGCAGGCTTAATATCACTTAATATCCTGCATGAGAGGTCGTCTGTAGTGATTCCACTGCAGCACCACATCGATGGCCTGTTGCCTGATTATGTATTGATTTATGATACAAGATCCCAATTCCATCTCTGTGTTCCGATGGGCTAGCAGAATCGCTCAGTTACCTCTCTGCTGCAACGTTTACCTCTGTCACTATATGTCTGTGCAGGTCAGTGGCTGTGAGGAGACTTTGGTTCTATTCTTGTCTCTGCCACTGACCTGCTTTGTGACCTTGGCCCAGTCACTTCCCCTCCCTGTGCCTCTGTTTCCCCTCCCTCCATCCCATTCTCTGCCTGGTCTGCTAGGACTGTGAGCTCTGCGGGGGATGGGCTGTGTCTTGTTATGTGTATGTTCTGTGCCCCCATTTACAGCATTTGTGTTTAGCCAGCAGCAGTGTGAGACAGAGGATACGGCGCTAGAGCAGGAGATCTAGGTTCTAATCCCATTCACCTCCTCTATGTCCTGGGGCAGGGTTAAGAGAGACAGGCTTTGGCTGGGAGCTTCAATTGACTGTTCCCCATCTAAGGCACTAGTATGCTTCATAAATATGCTGTGGGCTACCGACTTTGCTGTTTACTCAGTTTTGCCATTGAAAAAGTGTCCCTTTGGAACAGAAATATACACCAGTGCAATAGAGTGACTGGGTTCAAATTGTACTAATATTGGACAATGTTAATATTCCCAACCCGGTTGAAATCAAACTTTCCTATCTGGAATATTCAGATATTTTCTGTTTAAATTATTTCAAAATAAAACTGGGGGTGTGAAGATGGCGGTCAAGGGCTCTGGCTGAGATGATGAGACGAGGGAAGGAGAAAGACAACGGTCGGGATTACAGAGACAGAGGAAATGTCCCTGATTTCCCTCAGTAATATCTCAGGGTAGGAGTGTGAAAGGTGCACAGAACTCGTCACTGCCAGTAACTAGGAGAGGCGAATTAACTAGTGTAAATTGGCACAACTCCCTTAATATCCATGGGGCTGATTCAGTTTACATGGTCTGAAGATCTTTCTCAGGATGTGGCTTGATAAAATACAGTATGAAGGATGGAGCAAAGCACATCCAACCCCAATGTAGTCAAGATATTTCCCTTATTCGGGAAATATGTAAACTTGGATGTGGGGGTAACATACTAAAAAGCTAATGTTGCCTGATATTTCTGAGGAAATATGACCTGGACTCAGGAAGCATCCCCAATGACAGCTCAGGTGTAAGGATTCAGTCACTGCAACACCACACAGACGCCTGCTGCCTGTTTCCATAACTGATCTGTGGCACCAGATCCCAGCTGCATTTCCATCGCTGTGTGACGAGGGGCTAATAGCATCGCTCAGCTACATCTGTGTTGTGTAATTTCCCTCTGTGACTGTATGTCTGGCCTTTGCCATTCAGTGGCCATCAGGAGACTTGGGTTTTAAATTGAAAACATTTTGATGATAGGTCTGTGCTATCCTTAAAATGAACGTACGTATTGGAAAAATCTTTATATTTTTCCAAAACAGTCAGTGACATTTTTTCAGTTTTCAGTATTTTTAACCAGCAATCGTTTGGTTCTCGATTCACAAAACAAAAAAATGGTTTAGTTTCTACAGCGTCAATGAAAATTGTATTTTTTTTATGCTGGAAAATATGAGCAGCTCTAGATTTTGATTAAATGGTAGTAAAGGTTTCAAAGAATTTCAGTTGTAACGGATAGTTCTGGTGTTACATTGCTCCAGTGTACTAGCACCCAAATATATTAAACCAAAATAGCAGACTTACAGTGTTGGTCTTTGTGGAATCTGCCAGTTTTCTTTAGTCCTTCTCTATTATGCACCTCCCAATAATGCCTCACCACTGTGTTATCCAGCTTCTGTCTCCCAGTCCCTTTGTGACGTCCCCTGAGTTTCTGGGTCTCTCTGCAGTTCCTAGCAGACAGGGATCCACTCCACAGATGGGTGCTCCCCTCTTTGGACAGGCTTGTCTGAAGGTGAAGGACTAAATGGGATTGGAAGCCTCTCCCAGCTCTGAAACTGATCCTGGCTGGTGCAGGATTCAGACATAGTCATAGCCCAGGATGTCCCTTGCCTGGAGCTAAATAGCTGAATCTGGTCTCCAGGGCTGTGAGCCCAGCTCTGATCTCACCACAGGAACAATCCAGCTTGACAACCTTCCCTAGTCGACCCTAACCCCACAGAGGGGGAAGATCACCCAGCCTGGATCTCACACGATGGCAGCATCCCTGCAAGGACCCTCGGTTAAAGACAAGGCAGGGCTGAGTCCCATGTGGCACCCCAAGGAGATTGCAGAATAGAATGTACTTTAGTAGTACAGACACGTGACCTACAATAGCTCAGAGCCCAGTGGCACCAGAGCCCCATACGGCCTAGAACACCCTGTTCCTTCATTAAAGCCACATGAACAGCTCTGGGGGAGTAGAGATTTTTTTCTCTCCTGCATATCGTCATCAGCTCTTGGGATGCAGCCACCAGAGGAACCCACAGCTCAGGCTGCCCTGGCTGTTTGATGTTGGTCACTAAGATGTATCCAGAGGCAAACACTAAAAGCTCAGTGCAATGTCCTTAAATGTTGCAAACTGATACACTTCCACTGATTTCCGAATAGTTAGGGCTCTTCGCACCAAGTGGAGATGTGGCCCTTTGATTTCAATGGAGCTACTTTGTTTTACATTAGCTGGGGATCTGGCCCTGAGATGGCCTTGAAGCTATGTCAGTTTTCACCAGTTGGGAATCAGGCCTCATTCACTGGAGCTACTGCTGATTTACACCAGCTGGGGATCTGTTCCCTTAAACAATTTCAAATCCATTTTAAATGGTTTCTCTGAATCTGAACTGAATAAAAGACAAAGGTTCCTACCCAGTTGGCACTTTCTTAGCCCTTTGCCCCATGGGATTAATTACAGGAGTGTAACTTTTAATTGCAAAGGAGCAATTCATTCCCACTGGGGACAGAACTTTGGAGCAATTCAATGTTGCAGAGATTTTCTGTATCTGAATTTCAACTTCTATAGGGATGGATGGCCCGATCTTCTTTCTTTCTTTCTTTCTTTCCTTCTTTCCTTCTTTCCTTCTTTCTTTTTCTTTCTCAGGAATTATATGTTTTCTTCCTACGGACAACACTAAAATGAAAGGCTCATTGGGCTGCAAATGGAATGGTTCATGACATTCTAAAAATGATTAGTTCCCACTTGTTGTAGGTATGTCAGAGAGATTCAACAAATGTGAAGGGTCAGGTCCCCGGTTGGTTTAAATTACTCGTAGCTTCATTGCAGTCAATAGAGTCAGATCCACCCCCCTACACCTTGTGTAAATCTGCCATTGTTCTGTTGGAGTAAATGAGGCCAGATACCCAGATGGTGTAAATTGGCATATTGCTATTGAGTTGTTCCATTTGATGTGATCTGAGTATCTGTGCTGGTGGGCAGGGAGGTGGCACTATATGTGAAAGAAAGCACAGAGTCAAATGAAGTAAAAATCTTAAATAAACCAAAACATACCATAGAATCTCTATGGATAGTAATTCCATGCTTGAATAATAAAAACATAGCATTGGGGATATACTACCCACCACCTGACCATGATGGTTTAGTGACTGGTAAATACTCAGGGAGATTAGAGAGGTTATAAAAAGAAAAAACTGAATAATAATGGGAGATTTAAATTATCCCATATCGACTGTCACCTCAGGACGGGATGCAAAGATAATGTTTTTCACATCTTAAATGACTGCTTCTTGAAGCAGCTAGTTCTGGAACCCATAAGAGGAGAGGCAACTCTTGATTTAGTCCTAAATGGAGCACAGGTTCTGATCCAAGAGGTACATATAGATGGACCGCTTGTTAACAGTGATCATAACATAATTAAATTTAAAATCCCTGTGGTGGGGAATACACCACTGTCAGCAGCCCACTATGGAAGCATTTAATTTCAGAAAAGGGAACTACGCAAAAATGAGGAAGTTATTTAAATAGAAATTAAAAGGTACAGCACAAAAAATGAAATACGTGCAAGCTGCATGGAACCTTTTCAAAGACACCATAACAGAGGCTCAACTTAAATGTACACCCCAAATAGAGAAACATAGTAAAAGAACCGAGAAAGTTGCACCCTGGATAAAGAACAAGGCAAAAGAAGCAGTAAGAGGCAAAAAGGCATCCTTTAAAAAGTGGAAGTTAAATCCTATTGAGGAAAATAGGAAGGAGCATAAATTGTGGCAAATGCAGTGTCAAAATAAAATTAGGAAGGCCAAAAATGAATTTAAAAAACATTTAGCCAAAGAAACAAAAAGTAAAAGCAGTTTTTTTAAAGTACATCAGAAGCAGGAAGCCTGCTAAACAATCATTGGGGTCACTGAAAGATTGAGACACTAAAGGAGCACTCAAGGACGATAAGGCCATTGCGGAGAAACTAAATGAATACTTTGCATCGATCGTCATGGCTAAGGGTGTGAGTGAGACTCCCAAACCCGAACCATTCTTTTTAAATGACAAATCTGAGGAAATGTCCCAGATTGTGGGGTCATTAGAGGAGGTTTTGTACCAAATCGATAAACTAAACAGTAATAAGTCACAAGAACAAGATGATTTTCACCCAAGAGTTCTGAAGGAACTCAAATCTGAAATTGCAGAACTACTAACTGTGGTATGTATCAGAGGTAGCCGTGTCTGTCTGGATCTGTCTTCGCCCATGAAAGCTTATGCTCCAATATAGCTGTTAGTCTATAAAGTGCTACAAGACTCTTTGTCGCTCTGACTGTGGTATGTAAGCTATCAATTATACCAGTTTCTGTGCCAGATGACTGGAGGATAGCAAATCTGGCACCAATTTTTAAAAAAGGTTCCAGAGGTAATCCTGTCAATTACAGGCTGGTACGCCTGACTCCAGTACTGGGCAAACTGGTTGAAACTATAGCTAAGAACAGAATTATCAGACACATAGATGAACATGATTTGTTGGGGGAAGAGTAAACATGTTTTTTTGTAAAGGGAAATCATGCCTCACCAATCTACTAGAATTGTTGAGGGGTTCAATGGCCATGTGGACAAGGGAGATCCAGTGGATATAGTGTACTTAGATTTTTTGAAAGCCTTTGACAAGGTCCCTCACCAAAAGCTCATAAGCAAAGTAAATTGTCATAGGATTACAAGGAAAGTCCTCTCATGGATCACTAACTGGTTAAAAGATAGGAAACAAAGCGTAGGAATAAATGGTCAGTTTTCAGAATGGAGAAAGAGAAATAGTGGTGTCCCCCAGGGGTCACTACTGGGACCAGTATTCTTGAACATATTTATTAATGATCTGGAAAAAGGGGAAAACAGTGAGACGGCAAAATTTGTTGATGCTACAAAACAATTCAAGAGAGTTAAGTCCAAAGCAGACTGCAAATAGTTACAAAGGGATCTCACAAAACTGGATGACTGGGCAACAAAATCGCTGATGAAATTCAGTGTTGATAAATGCAAAGTAATGCACATTGGAAAATATAATCCCAACTATACATTTTAAATGATGCAGTCTAAATTAGCTGTTACTGCTCTGAAAACATTCACTCAATGTGCAACGGCTGTCAAAAAAAGCAAACAGAATGTTGGGAATCATTAGGAAAGGCATAGATAAGACATAAAATATTATATTGCTCAATATAAATCCATGGCATTCCCATATCTTGAACACTATGTATAGGTGCATTTGCCCTATCACAAAAAAACATATATTGGAATTGGAAAAGGTTCATAAAAGGGCAACAAAAATGATTAGGTGTATAAAATCGCTTCAGTATGGGGAGAGATTAATAAGACTGGGACTTTTCAGAATGGAAAAGAGACGACTAAGAGGAAGATAATACAGGTCTATAAAGTTATGATTGGTGTGGAGAAAGTAAATAAGGAAGCATTATTTACTTCTAATAACAGAAGAACTAGAGGTCACCCAATGACATCAATAGGCAGCAGGTTTAAAACAAACAAAAGGAAATATTTCTTCACACAAAAGCATAGTCAACCTGTGGAACTCTTTGCCAGAGGATGTTGTGAAGGCCAAGACTATAACAGGGTTCAAAAAGAAATAGAAAAATTAATGGAAGATAGGTCCATCAATAGCTATTATCCAGGATGGGCAGGGATGGTTTCCTTATCCTCTGTTTGATAGAAGCTGGGAATGGGCTATGGGATGGATCACTTGATGATTTCCTGTTCTGTTCATTCCCTCTGAGGCACCAGGCATTGGCCACTGTCAGAAGACAGGATACTGGGCTGGATGGACCTTTGGTCTGACCCGATATGTTTTTTTCCTATGTTCTTATGAAGTCTAGTTTCATGTGTGTTCCAGGATTTGAGAGTCTCATTGCTTAGAACCTCCATCCAATTTAAATAACCATGAAATATTCTATGATCCTGATGTCATGGTTCATAGAGAGAAACCAGTGAGATGGGCACCTAGCTGGGAAATGGGCTGTTGAATATATAGAAAGCTGCTAGGTAGCATAACAGGGACAGTGAGGAATCAGAGACCAGGAAAAAGCCCAGTCAGCGACACCCACCTAGAGGAAGGACGTACTCCAGCAGGACACAGGCCTCCTCAGAGGTACCCCAGCAAAGCATGGGGAGAAGTGGTGCCACGTCTGTAAAAAACTGGGTTTATCTCCCAGAATTCCCCATCTGTCCAGAGATGGTGAGAGCAGACCCAGAGCAGCTACCTGTGCCTCAGCCTTATGGAGTTAAGTTTGTGACTGGTTCAGTCTCTCTGCAGACTCAGGAAGATGTAGCTGCATCATTATACCCCGTGCTTTATACATGGCGCATTATACCCCGTACAGAGCAATTGTCTCAGGCTGTCAATAGACTGAGGCAGGTGTTGCATTGGTTAACTGAGGACAGCCCACTCCATCCCTTGAGTGGTTGGCTCAGGCAAGACTCAGGCAGCCATGGCCCTATTGATTACACTTGTTTTTTTTCTTGGGGAATACTTTCAAGCTTTCCTTCTCAAGCATGAGGACTAGAAAATGGCTATAATTTAGGAAATGGAAGCTGAGATTCAGTTGTAATGTCGTGACCCCTGGAGCTGAGGCCCTGGAAACTGGTTTATAGTCCTTAAACTTTAATCCAGCCCTAAATGCTTTCCTAATCCCATGTTTCCGTACGCAGAGTTGCTTATGTTGGGATATTCTGTGAACTTGAACTGGCAAAGGACATAGTCTCTATAATCCTGTCTGGGAGGAGAGGCAGTTGCTGAGATGATGAAGGAGAGGGGACGTGAGCACAAGGCACTCTCTCTAATAATATTAAAATAATTGTTTAAAAAGGAACTAAGCTCACCACACACCTAAAAAAACATTTTTTCAATCCTTTGAAACCTCCAGTCTCTTCAAAACCCCTTCAAAGAGATTATGACATTAACACCTTGAATAAATGACAAAATAATCTGATCTCCACATTATATCAAACATATTCCTACAAATTCCTGCAAATTCCTACCACAAAAAGTCATCTGGAACAAAAAAAAGAGTCAACCAATGTATCAATAAAATGAAATATGAAAAAGAAACAATTAAGCAAACAAACAAGCGAAACCTCTCGAACCCCAACTACAATTTTTACCCCAAAAATGGAGAAGAGCCCTCATGTTCACTAGTGACTTACCTATGTCTACCATATTCTGTGCAACATGCTCAGATAGCATGGCGACGTTAGCAGTATAAATCCCAAAGAGAGATAGGTGTGTACGTACATTTATGGATAGATATTTAGATTCTAATCTTCTTTACATTGGTATAATTGTAAACTAAGTCATTAAACTTCAAAGGAGTTAGTCCGGATTTTATGAATTCATAAACAGATTGCACCCTATGTTCTGAAGGAGACAATTCTGTCATCAGTTCATTATATTCAAGAAGAAGCTCGAAATGAAATCTCAATCAAGTACCAATGATGGACATTTTAATAATTGGTGAATAACCTCCACACAATCAGTTTTTTTAATGCTGCTTTGATCTCCTTGTTCCTCATGCTGTAGATGATCGGATTCATCACTGGAGGCAGCAGGGAATAGAGAGCACTCATCATGAGATCCAGACTTGATGCTGAGCTGGAAATGGGTTTCAGGTAGGTAAAGAAGCCAGTGGAAAGAAACAAAGAGACCACAGTGAGGTGAGGGAGGCAGGTGGAGAAGGCTTTACGCCGGCCCTGCTCAGAGGGGATTCTCAGCACTGCTTTGAAGATCTGAACATAAGTCACAATTATAAAAACAAAGCAGCTTAAACCTAAAAACAGACTAAAGGCAAGAAGCCCAACTTCACTGAGGTACGAGTTAGAGCAGGTGAGCTTGAGTAGCTGGGGGATTTCACAGAAGAACTGGTTGATGACATTGGACTGGCACAAGGGTAACCTGAAGGTGTTCCCGGTGTGCAGGGCAGAGTAGACAATACCAGTAATCCAGGCACTGGCTGCCATTTGGACACACGCTCTCCTGTTCATCACTCTCTCATAATGCAGTGGCTGGCAGATGGCGACATGTCGGTCATACGCCATGATGGTGAGTAACGCAAAACCAGTAGAAGTGAAGACAACAAATAGAAAAACTTGGGTGACACATGCAGGATAAGAAATCACCCTGGTGTTCATGAGGGAATTGGCCATGGATTTGGGGATGGTGACAGAGATGGAGCAAAGGTCAATAATTGACAGATTCACCAGGAAGAAGTACATGGGGGTGTGAAGATATTGGTAGAGGACTACGGCTGTGATGATGAGAAGATTCCCCATCAGGCCTGCCAGGTAAATCATCAGGAAAATCACAAAGTGCAAAATCTGCAGCTCCCGAATGTCAGAGAATCCCAGGAGAAGGAACTCGGTCACCATGGTTTGGTTGGACATTTTCTTTCTCAGTTCATTGTGTGATAGCTGTGGAGGGAAGAACAAAGACAGTGGGGTGATTACAGTGACAGAGGGAGTGGCCCTGATTCCCCGCAGCAATATCTCATGCTGTGAGTGTCAAGAATCCACAGCGCTCATCACTGGTATTAACTAGGAGTGGTGAGTTATCACATGAATGTAAAGTCAATGGAGCTGCATCAGTTTGCACAATCTAAAGATCTAACTCATGATGCGACTTGATAAAATGACGTGTGAAACATGGAGCAAAGTACTATCCCAATGCAACATTTCTAGCCAAGCTGGATCCCCTCTTGCTACGAACAGCAGGCTGTGAACTTGGGCTTGAAATTAAAATGGTAAAATGCCAACACTGCCTGATATCCACTTTCCAGGGAAATATGACCTAGAGTCTATTAGTATACTGCATGAGAGCTCTTCGGTAGTGATTACACTGCAGCACCACATCGATGGCCTGCTGCCTGCTTATGTATATATTTGTGAAGCCAGATCCCACTTCCATTTCTGTGTGCCGATGGGCTAGCAGAATCGCTCAGCTATCTCTCTGTTTACCTCTGTCATTTTATGTCTGTGCAGGTCAGTGGCCATCAGGAGACTTGGGGTTTATTCTTGACTCTGCCACCAACCTGCTGTGTGATCTTGGGCCAGTCACTTCCCTGTGCCTCTGTTTCGCCTCCCGCCCATTCTCTGCCTTGTCTGCTAGAACTGTGAGCCCTTTGTCAGATGGGCTGGGCCTTATTATGTGTATCTTCCATGTCCCATTTACATCATTTGGGTTTAGCCAGCAGCAGTGTGGGACAGAGGATATGATGCTAGAGCAGACTATCCAGGTTCTAATCCCATTGACATCCTCTGTGTCCTTGGCAGGGATAAGAAAGACAGACTTAGGTTGGGGGCTTCAATTCTCTGTTCTCCATTTAAGGCACTAGTATGTTTAATACCAATGCTGTTGGCTGGCAACTTTGATGCTTACTCAGTTTTATGAATCACCAAGTATCCCTTTGGAACAGAAATAAACACCATTGCAATAGAGTGATTGGGTTCAAATTTTACTGCTATTGGACAGTATCAATGTTCCCACTCTCGCTTACATCTAAAATTCTAATCTGGAGTATTCAGACATTTTCTGTTTAAAATACTTCAAAGGAAAAATTGGTTTTCAACTAAAGAAATGTTCTAGGGAAGCCTGTGTTATTCTTGAAACACAACTCAGGCATTGGAAAAGTCAAAATAATGATTCTTTATTTAAGTGAAGATGCTTCAGTTACCGGCAGTTTACCTGAAATTATCAGGTTCGCAATGAATAAAAACAAAGCAAAAAAAAGTTGGTTTTCATAATATCTATGAAAAGTCAATGGTTTGGTGCTGAGGAAAACAAGAAAAAACCTCTGAGCAGCTCTAAATATTTGATTAAATTATATAAAAAGCCTTGAAGAGTTCCAATTGGAACTCCTAGTTCTGTTACAAAATTTGACCATCATATAAATACCTAAATATCTGTGACTGAAATAAGAAACTTACTGCGCTGGTCTTTGTGGAATGTTTTCTGACCTTTGATGCGTGGGACTCTTCACAGCCAGGATCCTTCAGTCATTGCCTGTCTGTATGAATAATGCCCCAATCGCTGTGTTATCCAGCAGCTGTTTCCCTCTCGCTTCACCATGTTTCTCAAGCTGCTGGGTCTTGTGCAGTTCCTAGCAGGCAGGGACCCACTCCACAGACAGGTGCTCCCTGCTCCCCATGTCAGGCAGGCTCGGCTGAGAGGTGAAGGACGAAATAGGATGGGGGCAGAGAGCCCCTCCCAGCACTGAATCTGATCCCGACTTGTTCAGGCTGCTTGTTCACAACCCAGGATGTCCCTGTTCTGGGGCTAAATAGTTGTATCTGGTCTGCGGGGCTGTGATCTGAGCTCTGATCTCATCTCAGGAGCAAACAACCCTGACCAGCTGCCTTAGCTGCTTAACGAGGAAACAGCTCCTGCCTGGATCTCACATGATGGCAGCACCCTGAAAGGACCCCTGGCTACACACAAGGCAAGGATGAGGCCGAAAGGGTGTCCAAAGGAGATGGCACAGCAAACTATATATTTGTAACACAGACATGTGACCTATGATAGCTCAGAGCCCAGTGGCACCAGAGCCCCAGCTGGCCTGGAATAGCCTGTTCCTTCATTAACACCATAGAATTACCTCTGACAGAGCAGAGATTTTTTTTTCCTCCTGCGTTGCATCAGCAGCTCTTGGGATGCAGCCACCAGAGGAAACCACAGCTCAGGCTGCCCTGGGTGTTTGATGTTGGTCACTAAGAAGCAGCCAGAGGCAAACACTAAAAGCTCCCAGCTACGTCCTGAACTGGTGTAAATTGATACAGTTCCATTGAGTTCCAGGTAGTTAGGGCTGTTTACACCAAAGGAAATTTGGCCATTTGATTCCAATGGAGCTACTTTGATTTCCCTTAGCTGGGCTCTGGCCCTAAGACGCCCATGCAGCTCTGTCAGTTTTCCCCAGCTGGGCAATCAGGCCTCATTAACTCCACTGGAGCTACTGGTGATTTACACCAGCTGTGGATCTTGCTCATTGACACCAATGGAGCTATGGCGGATACACACCTGCTGGGGATCTCGCCTCGTTAACCAGCTTCAAATCCATTTCCTTTGCCTGTGAATCTGAACTGAAGATGAGGCAGGAGGTTTATGCTGAGCTGTTGTGTGAACTTGAATGGGCAAAGGAGGTGGTCTCTATATTTATGTCTGGGAGATGAGGAAGTTAATGAGATCACAGTGGAGAGGGGACGGGTCACAACGCATCTCTCTCTCCTGATATGGTCAGTGATCTGAGAAAAGTTTGAGAGCCCCCGGTCGAATGACATTCACATGGACATAGAAGTCTGCCGGTGGGAGGAAGGGAGGGTCATGTTTCAGGGGTGGGCCTAAGAGGAGAGGAAGAAATTGTCATCCGTGGCCTGATTATGAACTCAGGTTGGAAATTTTCTCACAATATGGTTTTGTTCATCAGAAAATGGTAATTCATTGTAACCCTGTTCGCAGGAAAGGGTTAGTTGGTTTTGATGAATCTCCTAATCTGGTTTCTATTAGAAGGTTCAAATTTGCTAAAATTTCCAGTTTTGACATTTTTCAATTTGAAAAAAATATATTTGGAAATGTCAGTTAATTCATTCTAAAGGAAAGGTGAAAAATAAAGGGTGTTATGTAAGATTGAATGGGCAAGGTGGTTGTCCCATAATTGTATTTGGCTAGATAGGCTGTTGGTGAGATCACAAATGAGAGAGGAAAATTCCACAAGACAGTCTCTCTACTGACATACAATCCATAAGCTCTAAAAAAAAATGTTTGAGAATTTCAAGGCAGAAATGCCTGCCCAGGTGGGTCACTCTTCAGGATTGGGACCTAGTAAAAGCAACATTTGAAAATAGGGCTCAAAATAATTATTGCAAATATTGTCTTAATATTAACAAGACAGCAAATACTAACACTGAAGGATCCCTAAAATGGCGTGGACTAGGCTCAGTTGTGATGCTGTCATGTTTCAAGTGGAGACAAGACCTTAGACGCCCAATGACCGAGGGCCAAGTTTTAAAAGATATTGAGGTGCCTCTAGAGAGGTACTGGGGCACTTATGTAAATGGGAGATAGGCCTGTTGATCTAAATGGCACTGGCAACATGGGCCATGGACCGGCATACTCACTCCATGCCAGCCCTTGTCAATGGTGAGCCAATCCTGGAGTTAAGCTGGTGTGCATTTCATAGGAGGGAAGAATCAGCCTTTCATTCTGTGCCCAAGCAATGCCTATAAAACTGTGATGCCACTTACACCTGTTCCATAGACACTCGAAAGGAAGGATGGGAGCTTCTTTCCCTTGGGTGTATAAATCAGGACCCAGAGACTTTAAGTCAGAAGGGACCATCGTGATCATCTAGTCTGACCTCCAGCACATTGCAGGTCACAGAACCTCACCCACCTACTCCTGTAATAGTCCCTGAGGCTGTGGATGAGTTACTGACATCCTCAAATCATGGCATAATCGCTTCTAATTACAGAGAATTCACCATTTACACTAGTTTAAACCTGCAAGTGACCCATGCACCACGCTGTAGAGGAAGGTGAAAATCCCCCAGCATCTCTGGCAATCTGACTCCAAATATGGCGATCAGTTAGACTTGAGCATGTGGGCCAGACTCACCAGGCAGATAGCTGGGAAAGAATTCTTTGTAGTAACTCAGACTCTTCCCCATTTAGTGTCCCATCTCCAGGAGTTGGGGATTTTTGCTACTGGCAGTTGCCGATGGGCCACATACCATTGTAGGCAGTCTCATCATGCAATCCCCTCCATAAGCTTATCAAGCTCAGTCTTGAAGCCAGTTAGGTTTTTTTGTCCCCACTGCTCACCTTGGAAGGCTGTTCCACATAGGCTCAAAGGAGTCAGACTGGCATAAGACTGGCATATGTGAGAAAATAATCAGATCTTAACATTTAGGGCTAGAGTCCTATCAAACCAGTGTAGTTTGACAGCGCTTAACAAATTCTCAACTCGTTTCAGTCCATGGACCACCATGCCAATCAAATGATTTCCGTGTACCACCTCCTTTTTTTTATTTTATTTTTGTTGTTGTTGAGACATGATGAAAAAAAGCAGACACATTTTGGTTTGAATTTTATTTATTTATTTTTACTAGATGTTTGGATTCTCTTTTTACTGACAAGCTTTTCAATGTTTGGAGTGGTACTTGATAATGCATAGGAATATCGCTTTTCCACTGTGAGCCGATTCCTCTGTTTGGACTTAACATGCAACAAACACTAAAATCCCATCTCACACATATATGTTGATGCAAGTGGCAAAAGAAATCTGACTGTGTGTGCTGACAGATTTGGGTAACTCCCGGTCATGCTGGCCCAAAAATTCTCTATGGTAGACTGCTGGTACACACCGTGGGTTGCAAAATATGTGAACATCTGACGCTCTGAGCCTTAGACGGAAGTTACTGGCAACACAATGCAGTCGCATCCTAGATGACGCTATGGATGACACACTGTGTGCTCGTAAAATAGCCTAACGGCAGCACCTGCTCATACTATTTGACTGTGGACAATAAAAACGTGGACCACCGAAAAACTCACCATGGACCACCAGTGGTCCATGGACCATTACTTGGGAACCACTTCTGGGGATGTGGCTTACTGATTTCAGTGGAGCTACATCCATTTACACCATCCAGGGACTGGGCGCATTGACGCCAATGCTGTGATCCCAATTTACACAAGCTGTGGATCTGACATGTACGTTTTAATACCAAGGAGCTCAATCTATTCAGCTTAACAAAGAGAAGGTAAAGGGCTGACTTAAGCACAGTCTACAAGTACCTACATGGGAACAAATCCTTCATAGTGGGCTCTCCGGTCTAGCAACCAAAGGTATCACATGAGCCAAAGACTGAACGTTGAAGTTAGACAAATTTAGACTAGAAATAAGGAGTAAATTCTTAACCACCGGAACCATTTACCAAGTTTTGTGGTCAAGAAGTCAGTCTGGATGATCACAATGATCCCATCTGGCCTGGGAATCTATGAATACTGTTGGTTGATGACCACATTGCTGTGAGTTATGGCTTGCCTCTCACTTTGCAGATAAACCTTTAGAGTTGCATGCAGATTATACCTGTGTAAATCTACACAATTGTGGTTTTGCATGTGTACGTGACCTGTACACGATTGTGTGTTTGCATGCAGACTGGACACTACTGTGTGTTTGTGTACATGTGGGTTGTGCAGTAGTGTGTGTGTGTGGGCTGTATGTTGCTGTGTGGCACAAGATGTCAAAGTCCCTTGATAGAAGCTACATAGGGCTTAAATACAGGGCCTGTAGATTTTCATGCAGAATCCCATACTGTCTATGCTACAAGCACTAAGTGAACTAGTACAGAGGCAATATCAGACTCATAAGCTGCTGTACAAACTCTGACTACTAGAGGGGGACAAGGAGCCACGCTGTGTTAGCCTGAGTTACCTGCAGTTTTCTGGAGTGTGAGAATATGAGTGACCGTGTGTACCTGAGAATAAACTGCAATAA
Organism: Chelydra serpentina; assembly: GCA_037349315.1. Classification (NCBI taxonomy): domain Eukaryota; kingdom Metazoa; phylum Chordata; order Testudines; family Chelydridae; genus Chelydra; species Chelydra serpentina. The sequence continues at coordinate 2,214,124 of JBAIAC010000084.1, forward strand.
CAATGACATGGGATTAGTGGGAATGTCGGTGCGGCCCTGTCCTCGAGGACGTGTGAGGTGATTTCAGTTCAGATAAAGCAGCCGCACAATCACTCGTACATATGCCACCCACTGGTCTTTCTGTGTTACAAATCCCCTCTGTGCTCAATCCTCAGAGCCCGTGAGTCTGTCACATCCCTACCAGGGAGCGTGGCTCTTTCGATCAAGCTGCAGGGACTCCTGCCCTTATTTCTGGAGGTCCCTGGTGTAACCACAAGGTACCAGCCAAGATGGTGACCATCATAGAAGTGCATCCATCCTAGAATCATAGAATTGTAGGACTAGTCCAGTCCCCTGCACACATGGCAGGACTAAGTATTTACTAGACCATCCCTGGCAGGTGTTTGTCTAAACTGCTCTTAAAAATCTCCATCGATGGAGATTCCACAACCTCCCTAAGCAATTTATCCCAATGATTATCTATCCTGAGAGTTAAGAGGTTTTCCCTAAGGACCAACCTAAACTGCCCTTTCTGCAATTTAAGCCCTTTGTTTCTTGTCCTATTATCAAAGGTTAAGGAGAACAATTTTTCTCCCTCCTCCTTGTAACAACCTTTTATGTACTTGGAAATTGCTAGCATGTCCCTGTGACACTGTTCTCCAAAGCAGTACCCAGGAACCCCAATATTTTCCATTGTGACATGACTATGTACATATTATGCCTTGTGAGGTATCATTTCAAAAAACTTAATATAAAAAAAACATTAATATCCTGTTGCATTGTGTGTGCTATCACTGTATGGGAAGTTAAGAAGTTTGCTATGTGTGTGTTACTGAAATATATTCTAATACTGGAAACACCCACAACCAGCCTTTCAGGTATAAAAATGGAGAAGCCAGCCAGTGCTGAAGGCCCATTAAGGGGAATCCACCATGCCAAGGACTATCACAGGACCTGTATACAATGAAGGCTTCTCAGGGGGAGCATGTAGAGAATGGAGACTGCTTTACTTACATCATAGCAAAGGATCTTTTCAGCAAGCTGGAGGAAGAGGAAATCTAAGAGACATCTTAGACTTATGTCTTCTCATGCAAGAGATGTGGGGAATAAGAGGGAAGAACTAGAAATACAAATAAAAGGATTAGTGTTGTGCCCTGGTCCTCAAAGGTTTTTAGTCCCGTAACTCCCATTAGCCTTGGCTCCTTGTTTTGCCACTGGCATACTCAGTAACTTTGGTCAATAGCCAATACTTAAGAGTTGGATGTCTAATTACAATAAGTCCAGCTGTAAATCACATCCAGATGCCCACCCCACCTGAAAAAAAAAACCCTTACGTTTAGCTGTAAGCCTTCAATGGGACTTCTCTAATATTTAAAGTTAAGCACTGTCTTATGAGTTTTTCGAGATTAGTATTTTAGCTCAGAATATTCAAAGGAGCTGAGTTTTAAATTCATATGCAGTATTCACAAGCATGAACAAACATGGTTTAATAAATAATAAATAATAATAACAATAATAATGCAGCCAACTTCTGTGATCTAGACACAATTGGATCCTTGTGTGGATGAGAGACCATTGGCCAAATCCCAATCTACCCTTTGAAGCTAATGGATAAAGCCCAGTTGTTATGGGTATAATGTTAGAATAACCTCTGTGTTGTGCTCTGGTCTTTGAGTGCACCCCCCCATGTCTCTGTTTTACGCCTGTCCCTCTCTTAGGGTTGAACCACGTGATTCTGCCTCTCAAACGTGGTCCCAGGTTATAGCAATTTGTGCACCCACCGTGATTTCTCCCACCGTGCTTGGTATCTGCAGTTCTTCCCACAGGAGCTGTGACCAGTAGTAAGTTGAGTGACTAGCCCAGCCTTCACCATACAAAGTACAATTTATTTATGGCTGAGGGAAAAAGCGTAACATAGGAAAAAATATCATCCAATTCCATATCGAGCACTGCAGTAGTTTGGTAGGATAAAAATTTGGGTTTATTACCAAGATTCAGTTTGTCTTTAGGAAACATTGCAATAGCTTTCTCTTCCAAAATGCCTTTCCACCATAGCAAGAAGAATTTATTTATTTAAATAAAAAAATAATAAATATAATTATATAAAGATATAGGTGCTCTAACACATCATAAATAAGATAATAAAATCCCATCAGCATTAAAACAATCATTTATACAGGAATTCAGCTATTGAAACACATACAGAAACTATTTCTAAATCTTCATCATTGGGGAAAGGAAAACTCTAAGGCTAGGTCTTCACTACCCGCTAGATCGGAGGGTAGAGATCGATCTTTTGGGAATCGATTTTTCACATTTGATCTACACATGATAAATCGATCCCTGAAAGCGCTCCCCAGTGACTCCGGTACTCCAGCTTCAGAGAGGCGCAAGCGGAGTCGACGGGGGAGTGGCTAGTAAGGTAAGCGCCAGGTGAGGATGACCAGGTAAATCGATCTAAGATACGCCGATTTCAGCTACACTATTCGCGTAGCTGAAGTTACATATCTTAGATCGACAACTCCCCCCCCGCCCCCGGCTAGTGTAGACCCGGGCCCAGTCTCCCAGAAAACCCTTTCACAGATATTATGACACTGACACCTTGAATAGATGACAAAATAAACGGATACCCCCATTAACCTAAACATATTCCACCCTGGAAATTCCTATCTCCCAAAAGTCACCTGGAACAAATAAGAAGTCAATCATTGAATCAATAAAATGAAACAACATGAAAAAGAGACAAACAAGCAAACAAAACAAGCCAAACCTCTCATAAACCAACCACAATTTTTATCCCAATAAAGGAAATGCACCAGAAAGTTCATGAAGTCCACTAGTGGCTTAGCTATGGTTATTGATATTCTGTGCAACATGCTCAGATAGCATGGTGATGTTAGCAGTATAAGACAGATAGATAGGGGTGTATGTACATTAACGAATAGATATTTAGATTCTGATCTTATTTACTTCTAAATTAACTCATTTTACTTTAGTGGAGTTAGACCCGATTTTATGCATTTGAAAACTGATTGCACTCTATGTTCTCAAGGAGACAATTTTGTCATCAGTCAATTATTTCGAAGAAGAAGCTCAGAATGAAATCTCAATCAAGTGCCAATGATGGACATTTTAATTCTTCAGGAAAAACCTCCATACAATCAGTTTATTTAATGCAGCTTTGATCTCCTTGTTCCTCATGCTGTAGATGATCGGATTCATCACTGGAGGCAGCAGGGAATAGAGAACACCCACCATGAGATCCAGACCTGATGCTGAGCTGGAAGCGGGTTTCAGATAAGCAAAGAAGCCAGTGGAAAGAAACAAAGAGACCACAGTGAGGTGAGGGAGGCAGGTGGAGAAGGCTTTATGCCGGCCCTGCTCAGAGGGGATTCTCAGCACTGCTTTGAAGATCTGAAAATAAGACACAATTATAAAAACAAAGCAGTGAAAACCTAAAAACGCACTGAAGGCAATAGCTCCAACTTCAATGAGGTACGAGTCAGAGCAGGTGAGCTTTAGTAGCTGGGGGATTTCACAGAAGAACTGGTTGATGACATTCGACTGGCAGAAGGGTAACCTGAAAGTGTTCCCGGTGTGCAGGGCAGAGTAGACAATAGCAGTAATCCAGGCACTGGCTGCCACTTGGACACACGCTCTCCTGTTCATCACTCTCTCATAGTGTAGTGGTTGGCAGATTGCGACCTGTCGGTCATACGCCATGATGGTGAGTAAGGCAAGATCAGCTGCAGTGAAGACTAAAAAGAGAAAGACTTGGGTCACGCATCCGGGATAATAAATCACCCTGGTGTTCATGAGGGAATTGGCCATGGATTTGGGGATGGTGACAGAGATGGAGCCCAGGTCTAGGATGGACAGATTCATCAGGAAGAAATACATGGGGGTGTGAAGATGGTGGTCGAGGGCTACGGCTGTGATGATGAGAAGATTCCCTATCAGCCCTGTCAGGTAAATCACTAGAAACATGACAAAGTGCAAAATCTGCAGCTCCCGAATGTCAGAGAATCCCAGGAGAAGGAACTCCGTCACTGTGGTTCGGTTGGACATTTTCTTTCTCAGTTCATTGTGTGATGGCTGTGGAGGGAAGAACAAAAGATCGGTGGGGATTACAGTATCAGAGGGAGGAGCCCTAATTTAATGCAGCAATATCTTATGATCTGAGTGTCAACAATGCAGAGCGCTCATCACTGCTATTACATAGGAGTGGTAAGTTATCACATTAATGTAAATTGGCGCGGCTCCCTTAAAATCAATGGAGCTGTATCAGTTTGCACCATGTAAAGATCTGCCCCAGGATGTGACTTGATAAAATGCCGTGTGGGGGATGGAGCAAAGTACAAGCCGATGAAACAATTCTAGCCAAGTTGGATCCTCTCTTCCTACCAACAGCAGGCTCTGGACTTCAACATTAAACTAAAATTCTAAAATGCCAACACGGCCTGATATCCATTTGCGAGGACATATGACATAGATTCACTTAGTATCCTGCATGAGAGTTCGTCTGTAGTGATTCCACTGCAGCATCACAGCGATGGCCTGTTGCCTGGTTCTGTATTGATTTATGACACAAGATCCCAATTCCATCTCTCTGGACTGACGGGCTAGCAGAATCGCTCAGCTACCTCTCTGCTCCATGATTTACCTCTGTCACTTTATGTCTGTGCGGGTCAGTGGCCGTCAGGAGACTTGGGTTCTGTTCTTGGCTCTGCTACTGACCTGCTTTGTGACCTTGGGCCAGTCACTTCCCCTGCCTGTGCCTCTGTTTCCCCTCCCTCCATCCCATTTTCTGCCTTGTCTGCGAGGACTGTGAGCTCTGCGGGGGATGGGCTGTGTCTTGTTATGTGTATCTTCAGTGCCTCCATTTACAGCATTTGTGTTTAGCCAGCAGCAGTGTGAGACAGAGGATACGGCGCTAGAGCAGGAGATCTAGGTTCTAATCCCATTCACCTCCTCTATGTCCTGGGGCAGGGTTAAGAGAGACAGGCTTTGGCTGGGAGCTACAATTGACTGTTCCCCATCTAAGGCACTAGTATGCTTCATAAACATGCTGTGGGCTACCAACTTTGCTGCTTACTCAGTTTTGCCATTCAACAAGTGTCCCTTTGGAGCAGAAATATACACCGGTGCAATAGAGTGACTGGGTTCAAATTGTACTAATATTGGACAATGTTAATATTCCCAACCCGGTTGGAATCAAACTTTCCAATCTGGAATATTCAGATATTTTCTGTTTAAATTATTTGAAAGGAAAACTGTGGGTGTGAAGATGGTGGTCAAGGGCTCTGGCTGAGATGATGAGAAGAGAGAAGGACAAAGACAACGGTCGGGATTACAGAGACAGAGGAAATAGCCCTGATTTCCCTCAGTAATATCTCAGGGTAGGAGTGTGAAAGGTGCACAGCACTCATCACTGCCAGTAACTAGGAGAGGCGAATTCACACACGAATGTACATTGGCACGGCTCCCTTAATGTCCATGGGGCTGCATCAGTTTACATGGTCCTAGCTCAGGATGTGGCTTGATAAAATACAGTATGAAAGATGGAGCAAAGCACATCCAACCCCACTGATCTAGCCAAGATATTTCCCTCATTGGGGAAATATGCAAAATTGGATGTGGAGGTAACACACTAAAAAGCTAATTCTGCCTGATTTCCTGTTTCTGAGGAAATATGGACTCAGAAATCATCCCCAGTGACAGCTCAGGTGTAAGGATTCGGTGCAACACCACACAGACGCCTGCTGCCTGTTTCCATAACTGATCTGTGGCACCAGATCCCAGCTGCATTTCCAGCTCTTGTGACGAGGGGCTAATAGCATCGCTCAGCTACATCTGTGTTGTGTAATTTCCCTCTGTGACTGTATATCTGACTTTTGCCATTCAGTGGCCGTCAGGAGACATGGTTTCTATTCTTGGTTCTTCCACGGACCTGCTGTGTGACTTTGGGCCAGTCACTTCCAGTTTCTGTGCCTCTGTTTCCCCTTCCTCCCTTTCTCTGTCCTGTCCACTTTAGTTGTAAATTCTCTCAGACATAGGCTGTGTCTTATTTACTTGTTTGCTGTCCACATGTTAAGAATATTTCTGTTTAGCAGGCAGCAGTGTGGGACAGAGGATATGGTGCTAGAGAAGGAGAGCTGAGGTCTAGCCACATTACCCTCTTCTATGTGGTTGAGCAGAGACAGGCTTTGGCTGGGGGCTTCATTTCTCTGTGCCTCAGTTTAAAGGTGGCTTCAGGTAGAAAACATAGTCTGTGCAAATCAACTTTGCTGCCTACTCTATTTTACCATCCTGCAAGTATCTCTTTGAAACAGCAATAAACGTGGTTGGAATAGAGGGTGTTATTGGACAATATCGATGCTGGCCCGCTGGTTTTGTTATAAGTTTCCAATCTGGGGAATTCAAATATCTTGTTTAAATTATTATCAAGGGAAACCGGGTTTTAAATTGAAAACATTTTTATGATAGGTCTGTGCTATCCTTAAAATGATCACATTTATTGGAAAAATATTTTTTGTCCAAAACACTCAGTGAATATTTTTCAGTTTTCAGCATTTTTTACCAGCAATTGTTTGGTTCTAAATTCACAAAACCAAAAAATTGTTTGGTTTCTACAATGTCAATGAAAATTTAAATTTTTTATGCTGGAAAAAATGAGCAGCTCTAGATGTTTGATTAAATGATAGTAAAGGTTTCAAAGAGCTCCAGTTGTAACTGATAGTTATAGTGTTACATTGATCCAGTAGATTAGCAACCAAACATATTTAACCAAATTAGCAAACTTACAGTGATGGTCTTTGTGGAATGTTTCCCAGCCTGTGAAGCACTGTAGAGTCCACTGCCAGGATCCTTCAGTCATTGTCCGTCTGTGCAACTCTCAATAACGCCTCACCACAGTGTTATCCAGCTGCTGTCTCCCAGTCCCTTCACAATATCCCCTGAGTTGCTGGGTGGTCTCTCTGCAGTTCCTAGCAGACAGGGACCCACTACCCAGATGGGTGCTCCTCTCTTTGGGCAGGCTTGGCTGAAAGGTGAAGGACTAAATGGGATCTGGGACTGAAAGCCCCTCCGAGCTCTGAACCTGATCCTGGCTTGTGCAGGATTCAGACACAGTCATAGCCCATGATATACCTTGCCTGGAGCTGAATCTGGTCTCCAGGGCTGTGAACCCAGCTCTGATTTCACCTCAGGAACAATCCAATGTTCACAATCTGCTCTAGCTGACCCTAACCCCACAGAGGGGAAGAGCACCCAGCCTGGATCTCACACGATGGCAGCTTCCCTGCAACGATCGTTGGTTAAAAACAGGGCTGAGTCCCATGTGGCATCCCAAGGAGATTGCAGAATAGAATGTACATTGGTAGTACAGACGTGACCTACCCAGTGGCACCAGAGCCCCAGCCGGCCTGGAATAGCCTGTTCCTTCATTAATGTCACTTAAACAGCTCTGGGGAGTAGATTTTTTTTTTCTTCTGCAATTCGTTAGCAGCTCTTGGGATGCAGCCACCAGAGGAAGCCACAGCTCAGGCTGCTCTGGCTGTTTGATGTTGGTCACTAAGAAGCAGCCAAAGGCAAACACTAAAAGCTCAGTGCAATGTCCTCAACTGGTGCAAATTGATACACTTCCACTGAAGTCCCGGCTGCCGGCCCCCTTCAGCCCGCTGCCGGTCTGGGGTCCTGGCTCTACCCACATAGGCTGGTCCACACTGTGGATTGATCTAAGATACGCAACTTCAGCTACGTGAATAACGTAGCTGAAGTGGAATATCTTAGATCGATTTCAAAAGGTACTTACCCCGGTCCACACTGCAGCAGAGAGGTTACCCGATTGACAGCGCTTACTCCGCTCGCGGAGCTGGATTTCCGGTGTCGACGGGGAGCGGCTCTGGGATTGATTTATCGCGTCTAGACAAGACACGATAAATCGATCCCAGAACATCGATAGCTACCCGCCGAATAGGGCGGGTAGTGTAGACGTAGCCATAGAGTGGGTACCTACCTTCTTCATGGTTCACCAATTCTCTTCATCTCTCTCTGCACTGAAAGCGGAAAGAAAAATTTCAAGTGTCTTGTGAACGTGTACCCCATAAGGCTTTATGGGGAGATACTTATAAAGGTATATATGATATAACTGGAATATATTTCATGCTACATGTGCCATGTAACATATCTCTGTAAAAGTTATGATCTTCTGAATCTATTCCTCCTGTTTGTATGAATGTATCATTATTGTAGTTGAAGTTATGAATATTGGTTGTATATTTGCTTGTTTTCTACATGGCTAAAGAGAGAGCCTCTCCACCCCCCCAAGGGTATACCTGAAAGAAACTGGAACAAAGGACAATAACTATAGGGGGTGTGAGTGATTGCTGGACCCAGGCTAGGAGGACCATAGCCTGTAAAAGAAAGTTTACTGGAAATGATGAGATTTTTATCTGTATTCAGAGTGATTAGACATAGACTTGGGTGTTTTATTTTATTTTACTTGGTAATTCACTTTGTTCTGTCTGTTACTACTCGGAACCACTTAAATCCTACTTTCTGTACCTATTAAAATAACTTTTTACTTATTAAGTAACCTGGAGTACGTGTTAGACCTGGAGGGGGGCAAACAGCTGTGCATATCTCTCTATCTGTGATATAGAGGGCGAACAATTAATGAGTTTACCCTGTATAAACTTTCTACAGGGTAAAACTGATTAATTCCAGGTTTGAATCCCATTGGGAGTTGGGCACCTGGGTGTCAAAGGGAAGAACACTTCCTAAGCTGCTTCCAGGCAAGCCTTCAGCTGTTAGGGGACATGGTTCAGACCTGGGCCTGGGTTTGCAGCAGGCCAGGATTCTGGAGTCGCAAGCTGGAAAAGGCAGAAAATCAGGGGCAGAAGTAGTCTTGGCACATCAGGTGACAGCCCCAAGAGGTTTTCTGTGATACCAACCCATCACAGAGCTGCCCCTTAATTTTTATAAAAAAATAATTATAATAATCCAATGTATCGAAAAAGGCAAAAGAAACAAAGCTCGTTAAAATATATCCATTAAAATGGCTGAAAGATCACAGACAATACATGACATGTAGTTCTTCTAAAAGAGCAATGGAGTAAGAAATATTCTCAGAAATAACATCAAAAAATAAATAGTCTCATGAAAATCATGATCTGGACAGCAACAGTCAGACTGAAAAAGAGGCACAATAAATTGACATTGATTACTCATGATCTAGCTAGCTAGCCAGCTTTCCACATGCTCTTGTTTTATCTGTTGCATATGTCATCTACACAGCCATGCACAAACATGGTTTAAAAATAAATAAATAATAGTAATAGTAATAATGAAGCCAACTTCTGCGATCTAGATACAATTGGATCCTTGTGTGGATGAGAGACCACTGGCCAAGTCCCAATCTACCCTTTGAAGTGAATGCCCAAATCCCAATTGTTAAGGTTAAATGATTAGCTGAAGCTCTGCTCTCTGCTCTGTTCACACCCTGAGGTCTCAGCTTTGTGCGTGTCCCTCTCTTAGGGTGGAACTGTGTGATTCATCCCCTCTGAAACTGGGTTCCAGGCTACAGCACTTTGTGTACCAACTATGATTTTTCCAACCAGGTTTGGTACCTGGAATTTTTCCCACAGGAGCTGCAATCAGTAGTAAGTTGAGTGATTAGCAGGCTTCTCCATACAAAGTATAATTTATTTACCACAGTAGGAACAAAGTATAACATAAGAGAAAATATGAGCAATTCGAGATCCATCACTGCAATAATTTGGTAGGATAAAAAATTTGGTTTTATTACCCAGACTTAGTTTGTCTTTAGGACACATTGCAATAGATTTCTCGTAGAAATACCTTTCCACCATAGCAAGAAGAATGCATTATTTATTTATTAAAATAAAAAAAGATAATGTACATAATTATATAATGATCTTTCTGCCCTAACACATAAAAAATATGACAAAAAAATCCTACCAGCATTAAAATAATAATTTGAACAGCAACTCAGCTGTCCAGACATATACAGAAACTTTGTTTCAATACTTTATTATTGGGGAAAGGAAAATTCAAGTCTCTTAGAAAACCCCTTCAAAGATATTATGATGTTGACACCTTCAATAGATGACAAAATAAACAGACACCCCCATTTAATCAAACATATTGCACCTTGCAAATTCCTATCCCCCAAAAGTTACCTGGAACAAAGGAATAAGTCAACCAATGAATCAATAAAATGAAACAACATCAAAAAGAAATAATCACGGAAATAAACAAGCCAATTGTCTAATACCCCAATCACAATTTCTATCCCAAAAGAGAAGGGCAAGAAAGTTCATGAAATCCACTTCTGATCAAGCTATGGTTATTGGGATTCTGTTCAGCACGCGCAGATAACATGGCGATGTTAGCATTATAAATACCCAAGACAGCTAGATAGGTGTGTATGTATATTTATGGAGAGATATTTAGATTCTGGTTTAATTTATACAGGTGTAATTCTAAACTAAATCATTTGACTTCAGTGGAGTTAGTCTGGATTGTATGATTTCCTAGACAGATTGCACCATATATTCTCAAGGAGACAATTTTGTCATTAGTTCACTCTATACATAAAGAAGCTCAGAATGAAATCACGGTCAAGGTGCAATGACGAACACTTTAAGTCTTGGTGAATAACCTCCACACAATCAGTTTCTTCAATGCAGCTTTGATCTCCTTGTTCCTCATGCTGTAGATGATCGGATTCATCATTGGAGGCACGACAGCATAGAGAACACCCACCAAGAGATCTAGACTAGAAGCTGAGCTGGAGGTGAATTTCAGGTAGTCAAACATGACAGTGCAAACTAACAAGGAGATCACAATGAGGTGAGGGAGGCAGGTGGAGAAGGTTTTATGCTGGCCCTGCTCAGAGGGGATTCTCAGCACGGTTTTGAATATCTGAACATAAGATACAATTATAAAAACAAAGCAGTTAAAACCTAAAAACAGACTAAAGACAAGAAGCCCAACTTCACTGAGGTACGAGTCAGAGCAGGTGAGCTTGAGTAGCTGGGGGATTTCACAGAAGAACTGGTTGATGACATTGGACTGGCAGAAGGGCAACCTGAAGGTGTTCCCGGTGTGCAGGGCAGAGTAGACAATACTAGTAATCCAGGCACTGGCTGCCATTTGAACACAAGCTCTCCTGTTCATTATGCTCTCGTAGTGCAGTGGTTGGCAGATGGCGACATGTCGGTCGTACGCCATGATGGTGAGTAAAGCAAGATCAGCTGCAGTGAAGACTACAAATAGAAAGACTTGGGTGACACATGCAGGATAAGAAATCACCCTGGTGTTCATGAGGGAATTGACCATGGATTTGGGGATGGTGACAGAGATGGAGCCGAGGTCTATAATGGACAGATTCACCAGAAAGAAGTACATGGGAGTGTGAAGATGGTGGTCAAGGACTATGGCTGAGAGAATGAGAAGATTCCCCATCAGGCCTGCCAGGTAAAGCACCAGAAACATCACAAAGTGCATAATCTGCAGCTCCCGAACGTCAGAGAATCCCAGGAGAAGGAACTCGGTCATCGTGGTTAGGTTGGACATTTTCTTTCTCAGTTCATTGTGTGATGGCTGTGGAGGGAAGAACAAAGACAGTGGGGTGATTACAGTGACAGAGGAAGTAGCCGTGATTCCCTTCAGCAATATCTCATGATGTGAGTGTCAAGAATGCACAGCACTCGTCACTGCTATGGGTACCCGCATGGCCCCACAGTATGCCAACATTTTTATGGCTGACTTAGAACAACGCTTCCTCAGCTCTCGTCCCCTAACACCCCTACTCTACTTGCACTACATTGATGATATCTTCATCATTTGGACCCATGGAAAAGAAGCCCTTGAGTAATTCCACCATGATTAGCATTGGCCTGCTAAACCCAGGGTTGTGAGTTCAATCCTTGAGGGGGCCATTTAGGAGTCTGGGGCAAAAATTGAGGATTGGTCCTGCTTTGAACAGGGGGTTGGACTAGATGACCTCCTAAGGTCCCTTCCAACCCTGATATTCTATGTCTATGTCTATGTCAATTTCCATCCCACCATCAACCTCAGCCTAGAGCAGTCCACACAAGCGGTCCATTTCCTAAACACTACTGTGCTAATAAGCGATGGGCACATAAACACCACCCTATACCGGAAACCTACTGACCGCTATACTTACCTACATGCCTCCAGCTTCCATTCAGGACACACCACACGATCCATTGTTTACAGCCAAGCTCTAAGATACAACCGCATTTGCTCCAATCCCTCAGACAGAGACAAACACCTACAAGATCTCTATCAAGCATTCTTAAAACTACAATACCCACGTGCTGAAGTAAAAAAACAGATTGACAGAGCCAAAAGAGTACCCAGGAGTCACCTACTACTGGACAGGCCCAAAAAAGAAAATAACAGAACGCCACTAGCCGTCACCTTTAGCCTCCAACTAAAACCTCTCCAGCGCATCATCAAAGATCTACAACCTATCCTAAAAGATGATCCCTCATTTTTACAGATCTTGGGAGACAGACCAGTCCTCGTTTACAGACAGCCCCCCAACCTGAAGCAAATACTCACCAGCAACCACACACCATACAACAAAAACACTAACCCAGGAACCTATCCTTACAACAAAGCCCAATGCCAACTCTGTCCACATATCTATTCAAGTGATACCATCATAGGACCTAATCACTTCTGCCACGCCATCAGGGGCTTGTTCACCTGCACATCTACCAATGTGATTTATGCCATCATGTGCCAGCAATGCCCCTCTGCCATGTACATTGGCCAAACCGGACAGTCTCTACGCAAAGGAATAAATGGACACAAATCTGACATCAGGAATCATAACATTCAAAAACCAGTAGGAGAACATTTCAACCTCCCTAATCACTCAGTGACAGACTAAAAGGTCACAATTTTGCAACAGATAAACTTCAAAAATAGGCTACAACGAGAAGCTGTTGAACTTGAATTGATATGCAAACTAGATACCATCAACTCAGGATTAAATAGAGACTTGGGATGGCTTGGCCATTACGTTAATTGAATCTATTTCCCTTAAATTAACGATCCTCATTGACACCTATGTGTCAACTGTCCGCAATGGCCATCTTGTTTATCACTTCAAAGGTTTTTTTCTCCCTGCTGTTATGGTTCCTCTCAATTAATTAGCCTCTTAAGGTTGGTATAGGCACTTCCACCTTATCATGTTTCTCTGACTTTATAAATATCTGTCCACTGTATGTTCCATTCCATGCATCCGATGAAGTGGGTTCTAATCCACGAAAGCTTATGCTAAAATAAATGTGTTAGTCTCTAAGGTGCCACAAGTATTTCTTTCTTTCTTATTTTCTTTTTGCTATTAACTAGGAGTGGTGAGTTATCATATGTAGGTAAATTGGCACGGTTCCGTTAAAGTCAATGGAGCTGAGTCAGTTTTCACCATCTAAAGATCTAGCTCAAGATGTGACCTGATAAAATGCCATGTGAACAACGGAGGAAAATACTATCCAAATGCAACAATTCTAGGCAAGCTGGATCCTCTCTTCCTACAAACAGCAGGCTGTGAACTTGGGTATGAAACTAAAATGCTAAAATGTCAACACTGCCTGATATCCACTTTCCAGGAAAATATGACATAGAGTACCTCTGTATCCAGCATGAGAGCTTGTCTGAAGTGATTTCACTGCAGCATCACATTGATGGCCTGCTGCCTGTTACGTATCGATTTGTGACACAAGATTCCACTTCCATCTCTGGGTACTGATGGGCTAGCAGAATCGCTCAGCTACCTCTCTGCTGCTTCCTTTACCTCTGTTATTTTATGTCTGTGCGGCTGTCAGGATTCTTGGGTTCTATTCTTGGCTCTGCCTCTGACCTGCTGTGTGACCTTATGCCAGTCACTTCCCCTCCCTGTGCCTCTGTTTCCCAACCCACTCTTTCTCTGCCCGGACTGTCGGCTCTATGGGGGATGGACTTTGTCTTATTATGTGTATATTCAGTGCCCCCATTTGCAGAATTTGGGTTTTGCCAACAGCAGTGTGGGACAGAGGATACAGCACTAGAGCAGAATATCTATGTTCTAATCCCATTCACCTCCTCTATGTTCTTGCCAGGGATAAGAGAGACAGACTTTGGCTGAGGGCTTCAATTCTCTGTTCTCCATTTAAGGCACTAGTATGTTTAATATCTATGCTGTGGGCTACCAACTTTGCTGCTTACTCAGTTTTGCCATTCAACAACTGTCCCTTTGAAACAGAAATATACATCGTTGCAACAGAGTGACTGGGTTCAAATTGTACTATTATTAGAGAATATCAATGTTCCCACCATGGCTTACATCTAAATTTGCAATCAGTTGTATTCAGACATTTTCTGTTTAAATTATTTCAAAGGAAACCAGGGTTTTCAACTGAAAAACTATTCTGGGGAAGTCTGTTATTCCTGAAAAACAGCCTATTTACTGGGAAACTCAAACCAATTTTTTCTCAATTTAGGTGAAAATGTTTCAGTTTCCACCAGTTTACCTGACATTATCTGGTTCTCAATGAACACACACACACAAAATTCTACGGAAATTTCTATGAAAAGTCAACTGTTTTCTGCCACAAAAACCCCAAATAATCTCTGAGCAGCTCTAACAATTTGATCAAATTATATTCAAAATCTTGAAGAGTTGTATTTATTGTAACCCATAGATTTAAAAAAAAAATTTACCCAGTATAATAATACCTGAACATGTTTAACTGAAATAAGAAACTTACTGTGCTGGTCTTTGCACAATGCTTCCCAGCCTGTGATGAAGTGGAGACTTCACCGCCAGGATTCTTCAGTTATTGCCTGTCTATGTACCTGCCAATAATGCCCCATCTCTGTATTATCCAGCAGCTGTTTCCCTGCCCCTTCACCATATTTCCTGAGTTACTGGGTCTCTCTGCAGTTCCTAGAAGACAAGTATCTTCTCCACAGATGGACACTCCCTGCTTCCCTCCTTGGACTGGCTTGGATGAGAAGTGAAGGACTAAATAGGATGGGGGCAGGAAGCCCCACCCAGCTGTGAAACTGATCCCGGCTTGTGCAGGCTTCAAACAAAGTCACAACCCAGGATATGCTTGTTCTGGGGCTAAATAGGGGACTCTGGTCTCCAGGGCTGTGAGCCCAGCTCTGATCTCACCTCAGGAGCAAACCCCCATGACAAGCTGCCCTAACCGAATCTAATCCCCCAGAGAGGGAACACAACATGCCCTGGGTCTCAGATGGTGGCAGCATCCTGAAAGGATGCTGGGCTAAAAACTAGGCATGGCTGAGGGCCAAAGGGTGTCTGCAGGAGATTACAGAATAAACTATATATTTATAGCACAGACATGTGACCTACAATAGCTCAGAGCCCAGTGGCACCAGAGCCCCAGCTGGCCTGGAACAGCCTGTTCCTTCATTACCACCATAGAATTACCTCTGACAGAGCAGAGATTTTTTTCCCTCCTGCGTGGCATCAGCAGCTCTTGGGATGCAGCCACCAGAGGAACTCACAGCTCAGGCTGCCCTGGGTGTTTGATGTTGGTCACTAAGAAGCAGCCAGAGACAAACACTAAAAGCTCCCAGCTACGTCCTGAACTGGTGTAAATTGATACAGTTCCATTGAGTTCCAGGTAGTTAGGGCTGTTTATGCCAAGCAGAGATCTGGACATTTGATTCCAATGGAGCAACTTTGATTTCCATTAGCTGGGCTCTGGCCCTAAGACGCCCATGCAGCTATGTCAGTTTTCCCCAGCTGGGGAATCAGGCCTCATTAACTCCACTGGAGCTACTGCTGATTTACACCAGCTGTGGATCTTGCTCATTGACACCAATGGAGCTATGGCGGATACACACCTGCTGGGCATCCCGCCTCGTTAAAGAGCTTAAAATCCATTTCATTGGCCTGTGAATCTGAACTGAAGATGAGGCAGGAGGTTTATGCTGAGCTGCTGTGTGAACTTGAATAGGCAAAGTGGTGGTCTCTACATTTGTGTCTGGGAGGAGAGGAAGTTGATGAGATCACAATGGAGAGGGGATGGGGTCCACAAGGCATCTCTCTCTCTTGATATGGTCAGTGATCTGAGAAACATTTGAGAGCCCCCGGTCGAATGGCATTCACATGGACATAGAAGTCTGCCGGTGGAAGGAAGGGACATATTTCAGGATTGGAGCCTAAGAGGGGAGGAAGAAATTGTCGTCAGTGGGCTGATTATGAACTCGGGTTGGAAATTTTCTCACAATATGGTTTTGTTAATCCCAAAATGGTGATTCCTTGAAACCCTGTTCACAACAAAGGGTTAGTTGGTTTGGATGAATCTCCTAATTTGATTTCTGTTAGAAGGTTCGAATTTGCTAAAAGGTCCAGTTTTCAGATGTTTCAATCTGGAAAAAAAAAACATTTAGAAATTTCAGTTAATTCATTCTAAAGAAAAGGTGAAAAATAAGGGTCAAAATCAAAATGAAACTTTTCCCTGCAGCATGGGGCACAGGTCGCCTGCTAGGATCACCTAGATGTGCCCCAGCTGACCTGTCTTTGCCAGGGCCTAGGGCGCAGGTGAGACTTCAGTCTGCCCAGGTCTAGGCCTGTGGCTCACATCAGTGCAGTCTGCTCAGGACTGAAATGCTTTAGTTTAACTGAAGTAATCGGGCTCAACACAGGGGTACCTGGGTGGGATTCAATGACCTATGATAAAGAGAAGTTCTGACTAGGTGCTCGCATCATCCCTTCCGGCCTAAAATTCTATGACACTATAAAAATGATGGAAACCAAATGTTTTGTTTTGACCTAATCTGTTTTTTTAATATATTTGTTTTGTTTTGTTTTCAGATTTTTTCTTTGAAAAATAACGCAATTTTGGCTTTTGGACTGACATGGGATGGGAAAATATTTCAAAATCTTGAAAAGCCTCACAAAATAACAACCCTCTTTCCTAGCTAGTTCTACTCTTCAATTTCTCTCCTTTCAATAACTCACTAAAACGTTATTTTCTTAGACTCTAGGATCTGCAGGTAGATAGCAGCTTTTCACTTTAAACGGGGACTCGGTGTTAAGACATTGTACTCTCACATAGACACACAAACAAAATAAGATTCACTCGTAAATACCCAGTTATGTGCACTTTGAAAGACACACACACAAATGCACAATCACAAAACACACAAACTCACTCAACATTTTGCACTGATAAACACAATATTCTCATTCCAAAGCAAACAAAAATGAACACAGAGTACAGTTCTGAACTAGAAATGTTTGCTATCAGAGCAGTGTTGGTTTGGAGCTGTGAAATTTGGGGTGACATTTTTAGACCAGGGTAAAGTACAAATTTAAGAAATTTCATTAGTACAATTAGTAAAGACACCAATGCTCCCAGTCACATTCAAAGACAGCAGTGATATAACATTAAGCTTATATTTTGTATAGGGCTGTCAAGCAATTAAAGAAATTAATTGTGATTAGTCGCACAATTTATCGTGCTGTTAAGCAATAATAGAAAACCATTTATTTAAATATTTTGGGATGCTTTCTACGTTTTAAAATATATTGATTTAAATTACAACACAGAATACAAGGTGTACAATGTTCCCTTTACGTTTATTTTCGATTACTGTCAAAACCAAAAGAAATAGTATTTTTCTATTCGCCTAATAAAAGTACTATCGTGCAATCTCTTTGTCATGAAAGTTGAACTTACAAATGTAGAATTATGTACAAAAAGTAACTGCACTCAAAAATAAAACAACGTAAAACCCCTTAGAGTCTAAAGTCCACTCAGTCCTATTTCTTGTTAAGCCAATCGCTCAGTCAAACAATTACATTTGAAGGGGATAATGCAGCCCGCTTCTTGTTTATGATGTTACCTGAAAATGAGAACAGACATTCACATGGCACTTTTGTAGCTGGCATTGCAAGGTATTTACAAGGACTGAGTGGCTCTAAAGTTTTACATTGTTTTTTTATGGAGTGCTGTTATGTAACAAAAATAAATCTACATCTGTAAGTTGCATTTTCACGATAAAGAGCCTACACTATAGTACTTGAGTGCAAATATTTGTAATTGAAAGTACTATCAAGTGAACACTGTACACTTTTTATTCTGTGTTGTAATTGAAATCAATATATTGGAAAATCTAGTAAAACATCCACATAGTTAATACATTTCAACTGGTATTCTATTGATCAACAGTGTGATTAAAACTGTGATTAATCATGATGAATTTTTTTAATCACATATAATTATATGATGATCTTTCTGCCCTAACACATAATAAATAAAACAATAAAATCCCACCTGCATTAAAATAATAATTAGAACAGCAACTCAACTATCCAGACATATACAGAAACTTTATTTCAATTCCTTATCACTGGGGAAAGGAAAATTCAAGTCTCTTAGAAAACTCCTTCAAAGATATTATGATGTTGACACCTTCAATAGATGACAAAATAAACAGACACCCCCATTTAATCATACATATTGCACCCTGCAAATTCCTATCCCCCAAAAGTCACCTCAAACAAAGTTAAAAGTCAACCAATGAATCAATAAAATGAAACAACATGAAAAATAAACAATCAAGGAAACAAACAAGCCAATTGTCTCATACCCCAATCACAATTTCTATTCCAAAAAAGCAGAAGAGCCAGAAAAGTCATGAAGTCCAGTTCTGAACAAGTTATGGTTGTTGATATTCTGTGCATCATGAACAGATAACATGGAGATGGTGGTAGTATAAATACCCAAGACAGATAGATCGGTGTGTATGTACATTTATACATAGATATTTAGATTCTGAGCTTATTTACACTGGTGTAATTCTAAACTAACTCATTTGACTTCAGTGGAGTTCGTCTGGATTTTATGACTTTCTAAACAGATTGCACCCAATGTTCTCAAGAAGACAATTTTGTCATTAGTTCACTCTATACATAAAGAAACTCAGAATGAAATCACGGTCAAGGTGCAATGACGGACACTTTAAGTCTTGGTGAATAACCTCCACACAATCAGTTTCTTCAATGCAGCTTTGATCTCCTTGTTCCTCATGCTGTAGATGATCGGATTCATCATTGGAGGCACGACAACATAGAGAACACCCACCAAGAGATCTAGACTAGATGCTGAGCTGGAGGTGAATTTAAGGTAGTCAAACATGGCACAGAAAACTAACAAAGAGATCACGGTGAGGTGAGGGAGGCAGGTGGAGAAGGCTTTATGCCGGCCCTGCTCAGAGGGGATTCTCAGCACGGTTTTGAAGATCTGAACATAAGACACAATTATAAAAACAAAGCAGCTTAAACCTAAAAACACACTGAAGGCAATAGCCCCAACTTCACTGAGGTACGAGTCAGAGCAGGTGAGTTTGAGTAGCTGGGGGATTTCACAGAAGAACTGGATGATGACATTGGACTGGCAGAAGGGTAACCTGAAGGTGTTCCCGGTGTGCAGTGCAGAGTAGACAATACCAGTAATCCAGGCACTGGCTGCCATTTGGACACAAGCTCTTCTATTCATCACGCTCTCATAGGGCAGTGGTTGGCAGACGGCGACGTGTCGGTCGTATGCCATGATGGTGAGTAAGGTAAGATCAGTTGCAGTGAAGACTAAAAAGAGAAAGACCTGGGTAACGCATCCAGGATAAGAAATTACCCTCGTGTTCATGAGGGAATTGGCCATGGATTTGGGGATGGTGACAGAGATGGAGCCGAGGTCTAGGATGGACAGATTCACCAGAAAGAAGTACATGGGGGTGTGAAGATGGTGGTAGAGAACTATGGCTGAGATAATTAAAAGATTCCACATCAGGCCTGCCAGGTAAATCATCAGGAACACCAGAAAGTGCAAAATCTGAAGCTCCCGAACATCAGAGAATCCCAGGAGAAGGAAATCGGTCACTGTGGTTTGGTTGGACATTTTCTTTCTCAGTTCATTGTGTGATGGCTGTGGAGGGAAGGACAAAGACAGTGGGGGGATTACACTGACAGCGGGAGTGGCCCTCATTCCCCACAACATCTCATGATGTGAGTGTCTATGATGCACAACGCTCGTCACTGGTATTAACTAGGAGCGGTGAGTTGTCATACGAATGTAAAGTGAATGGAGCTGCATCAGTTTACACCATCTAAAGATCTGCCCCAGGATGTGACTTGATAAAATGCCGTGTGAAGGATGGAGCAAAGTACTATCCGAATGTATCATTCTAGCCAAGCTGGATCCTCTCTTTCTCCAAACAGCAGGCTGTGAACTTGGGCTTGAAACTAAAATGCTAAAATGTCAACACTGCCTGATATCCACTCTCCAGTTAAATATGACAGACAGTAACTCAGTATCCTGCATGAGAGCTCGTCTGTAGTGATTCCACTGCAGCACCACATAAATGGCTTGCTGCCTGCTTACGTATCGATTTGTGATGCAAGATCCCAATTCCATCTCTGTGTACCGATGGGCTAACAGAATCACTCAGCTACCTCTCTGCTGCATCGCTTACCTCTGTCATTTTATGTCTGTGTGGATCAGCAGCCATCAGGATACTTGGGTTCTATTCCTGGCTCTGCCACTTACCTTCTGTGTGACATTGGGCCAGTCACTTCCCCTCCCTCTGCCTCTTTCTCCCCTCCTTCCCTTTCTCTGCCTCATCTGCTGGGACTGTCAGCTTGGTTGGGGATGGACTTTGTCTTATTATGTGTATTTTCAGGGCCCACATTTGCAGCATTTGGGTTTAGCCAAGAGCAGTGTGGTATAGAGACTATGGCGCTAGGGCAGAATATATCCGTTCTAATCCCATTCACCTCCTCCATGTCCTTTGCAGGAATAAGAGAGACAGACTTTGGCAATATCAATGTTCCCATTGCTTACATCTAAATGTCCAATCTGGGGTATTCAGACATTTTCTATTTACATTATTTCAAAGGAAATAATGGGTTTTCAACTAAGAGAATGTTCTGGGGAAGTCTGTTATTCCTGAAACACAGCCTATGTAGTGGAAAACTCAAACCATTTGTTTCTTAATTTAGGTGAAAATGTTTCAGTTTCCAGCAGGTTTCCTGACATTGTTTGGTGCTCAATGAACACACACACACACATACAAAATTTCTATGAAAATTTCTATGAAAAGTCAACTATTTTCTGCCACAAAAAAACCCCAACAAATAATCTCTAAGCATCTCTAAAAGTTTGATTAAATTATATTAAGAATCTTGAAGAGTTGTATTTATTGTAACCCATACATCTTTTTTTGAAATTTGCCCAGTATAATAATACCTGAACATGTTTAAGTGAAATAAGAAACTTACTGCGCTGGTCTTTGTGGAATGTCTCCCAGTCTGTGATTAATTAGAGACTTCACTGGAAGGATTCTTCAGTCATTGCCTATCTCTGTACCTGCCAATAACGCCCCATCTCTGTATTATCCAGAAGCTGTTTCTCTGCCCCTCCACCATATTTCATGAGTTGCTGGGTCTCTCTGCAGTTCCTAGAAGACAAGTATCTTCTCCACAGATGGACACTCCCTGCTTCCCTCCTTGGACTGGCTTGGCTGAGAAGGGAAGGACTAAATAGAATGGGGGCAGGAAGCCCCACCCAGCTGTGAAACTGATCCCAGCTTGTGCAGGCTTCAAACATGGTCACAACCCAGGATATGCTTGTTCTGGGGCTAAATAGGTGACTCTGGTCTCCAGGGCTGTGAGCCCAGCTCTGATCTCACCTCAGGAGCAAACCACCATGACAAGCTGCCGGAGCCAAATCTAATCCCCCAGAGAGGGAACACATACGCCGGGTCTCACATGGTAGCAGCATCCTGAAAGGATGCTGGGCTAAAAACAAGGCACGGCTGAGTTTCAAAGGGTGTCTGAAGGAGATTACAGAATAAACTATATATTTATAGCACAGACACGTGACCTACAATAGCTCAGAGCCCAGTGGCACCAGAGCCCCAGCTGGCCTGGAATAGCCTGTTCCTTCATTAACTCCACATAATTATCTCTGACAGAGCAGAGATTTTCCAGCCGCATTGCATCAGCAGCTCTTGGGATGCAGCCACCAGAGGAAGCCGCAGCTCAGGCTGCCCTGGGTGTTTGATGTTGGTCACTAAGAGGCTTCTAGAGGCAAACACTAAAAGCTCCCAGCTACGTCCTAAACTCATGTGAATTGATACAGTTCCATTGAGTTCCGAGTAGTTAGGGCTCTTTACACCAAAGGAAATTTGTCCATTTGATTTCAATGGAGCTACTTTGATTTACATAAACTGGGTTTTGGCCCTGAAATGCCAATGCAGCTATGTTGGTCTTCCCGAACTGGGTGATCAGGCCTCATTAACTCTACTGGAGCTACTGCTGATTTACATCAGCTGTGGTTCTTGCTCATTGACACCAATGGAGCTATGGCGGATACACACCCACTGGGTATGTGGAGGTGAGAGACAACCGGTCATCTATGTGATCCTTGGCTTGCCCAATGAGTCCAATGATCTAGTATAGAGACAAATAGTTACTATAAATATTCACAGAAATGTTCATTTCTAAACTCTACTCATGCATAACTTCCTCACCCTAATAATATTCGGTATGCTATCAGTTCATCTTTTAATGAATTGTACTTATTATCCTATAGGAAAATTTATTATTATTATTGTCAAGGAAAGGTCATTGTTAATCATCTACCTTCGTTTCTATCCTAAAATATCCAAGCCTAGTATCAGTTCAATGTTCATGTGATTACCTGGTGTCATTTTTTACAAATTCCCGCCATAAGCATAATGTTCCCAGTTCTCCAAAACGCAGGGATACTGTTGGGATACTTACTTTCGCTAAGGCTGAGGTCTCAAAGCCTTCTGCAAGCTGCTTCACAGGCTATAGGACTGTAGGTTCCTTTTGCTCCTGCTGAATACAATGCTAAGCTCACTTTATGGGCTACATCATGAACTGAGGATGAGTGTGGTCCTGGAGCAAAAGCCTCCACCTCAACTTTATGGAGTTAACTTTGTGACTTGCTCAGTCTCTCTGAAGACTCAGGCAGGTGTCAGTGTGTCAGTTTCATTCAAAGCAGTCTAATCCTCTCAGAGTGATTGGCTCAGGCTATCTGCAGACTCAGGCAGATGTTACTGTGTTGGTTTGACTTGGCTATTGTCATAGTTGTGGGTAATGTTTTGAGACTTTGTAGCCCATGAATACAAGAAACTTACTTTTATTTAAAAAATGAAAGCTGATATTCTGTGTAATACCATGACTCCATGGGGCCCGGAACCCTGGCTATGATGCATAACTCTTAATCTAGCCCCTAACGCTCTTGTAACATTACATTTCCATATGCACAATTTCTGTAGCTTGTACTGGGATGTTATTGGACATTGAATGGGCAAGGAAGTCCTATAATTGTGTGTGGCTGCATAGGCTGTTAGTGAGATTACAAATGAGAGAGAAAATCTCCACAAGACAGTCTCTCTACTGAGCTGTAAAAAAAAAGTCTGAGACTTTCCAAGACAGAAAGGCTTTCCCAGGTGGGTCACTCTTCAGGATTGGGACCTAGTAAAAGCAACATTTGAAAATACGGCTCAAAATAATTATTGCAAATATTAACATGATGGCAAATACTCACACTGAAGTATCCCTAAAATGTCTTTGACGAGGCTTTGTTGTGATGCTGTCATGTTTCAAGTGTAGACAAGACCTTAGTCACCCAATGACCGAGGGCCAAGTTTTAAAAGATATTTAGTGCCCCAGGTACTGGCGCACTTTTGAAAATAGGAGATAGACCTGCTTTGGGTTTTTTTGATGACCATTACTCAAGTCTTTTGGGCTAAAATAGCAAAGCCTCTTAGAGGATTTTGGATACTCAGTTCTGAATGGAATTAACGGGAACGGGCGTTCCAATTGCCAAGGCAGCTTTGAAAATCTCAGCAGTAGTGTTACAATAGCAGTGATGACATCAGCAGTGGGCCGGCATCCTCACTCCATGCCAGCCCTTGCCAATGGTGATCTCTCTCTCTAGTCTGCTTAGCAGGGTGGTGTAGAAGGCAACTGACACACTCAGGTCCCAGAAACCCAGCTATTGACAAAGACCAGAGAGAACATCTGAGCAACTCCCCAATCTACCAAAAACCTAGTGGTCCTGTAGCACTCAGTGAGTTACATACAGTTGTGGTATAAAAGGGCACATCACTACCTGGAGTTAATATTGCCAGGCCAGTTTACCTGAGGTGAATTTGCACTGCTCCACACAAGACCAACAAATGGTCGTTAAATGGAATAGAATCCAGTGACAGCACTATCTGCATTATTTAATTATAGAGACGGATAACAAAGCACATACCCCACAATGTAGGCCTCTGCACAGTATTGTAAGAAAAAATTGCAAAATTTTGACTCGACTCACCAGCTCCACAGCAGTTCATCCTCCATAACATTCTCCTTCCTTTAGCCCTAAAAGACATCCCATTCCTCAACTGTGAAATTCACCTCCTTCACCAACCATGGACCTCTCTGCCCTTTGCCACCCCTACATCTCTATGCCCCACATCAACGTAGCCTTCACTACTGTTGCCTGAGCTAATTGATTACGTATTGATCTCCTTAATTATTTAGAGTTCCCAATTAACACAATTAACACAAGATTGAGAGTTCCCAATTAACACAAGATCAGGACAAGTATTATCAGAATTACTGTTTAGTTGTGGTCCCCGTTGTGCATGACTCTGATAACAATACTTACACTCCGGGAAGACTCTTTGTGAATGCGAAATTTTTATTATGACTATGATATGTCCTATAAATAAAACAATCCACAAACAAGGTGAAATAACACAACCCCCTAATAACGTTCAGCACCATTGGCTGGGAATACACAATCTATACTTCGAGAAGACTCGAAGTGTTGAGAAAGTGGCTCCATCATGCTGATGGAGAATTCCAATAGCATAATCCAGCCAAGAATGTATAGGCCTTGATGTTCATCATGCACATGCATGAATAACTCCTTCCACTTTCACCATATGTTCATTGCCTCACACTCATAGTAATGGGGTGGTCTTATCCTATAGATTAGCATATTAATAAGTTTAAATGTATTAGCATATCTGTCAATTAGTCACCACGACTACTGGGCTCTGAGCTATTGTAGGTCACATGTCTATGTTACAAATATATAGTTTGTTGTGTAATCTCCTTTGGACACCTTTTGGGCCTCAGCCCTGCCTTGTGTGTAGAGTATAGCCTGGGGTACTTTGAGGGTGCTGCCATCATGTGAGATCCACGGCAGGTGTGAACAAGCAGCCTGAACAAGTATCAATGCTGGGAAGGGCTCTCTGCCCCCATCCTATTTAGTCCTTCACCACTCAGCCAAGCCTGCCCATCATGGGGAGCAGGGAGCACTCAGCTTCCATTTCCTAAACTATAGCCATTTTCTAGTCCTCATTATGGAGAAGGAAAGCATGAAAATGTTCCCCAAGACAAAAACCAAGTGTAATCAATAGAGCAACGGCTGCCTGAGTCTTGCCTGAGCCAATCACGCATGGGATGGAGTGGGCTGTCCTCAGTTAACCAATGCAACACCTGCCTCAGTCTATAGACAGCCTGAGACAATTGCTCTGAGAGGAGTAAACTGCATGGGGTATAATGATGCAGCTACATCTTCCTGAGTCTGCAGAGAGCCTGAACCAGTCACAAAGTTAACTCCACAAGGCTGAGGTGCAGGTGGCTGCTTTGGGACTGCTCTCACCAGATGGGCAATACTGGGAGATACAACCAAGTTTTTTACAGATGTGGCACCACTTCTCCCCACACTTTCCTGGGTACCTCTGAGGAGGCCTTTGTCCTGCTGGAGTACGTCCTTCCTCTGGGTGGGTGTCTCTGACTGGGCTTTTTCCTGCTCTCTGAAGGGAGGTGGAAGAGTGGGAACGTGGCACACTCAGGAGAGGAGGCAGCTCCTGGGTGGGGATTTGGGGAAGGACTTGGAAAATTGTCAGGGAGGGGACGGAGTTGGTGTGGGGGCTTTGGGGAAGGGATTAAAATGGGGTCGGGGAAGGGAAGGGAAATGGTGGGGCAGGGGCGGGGCCCCATGCAAGCGGTGAAGTGGGGGCGGGGCTGGAGAGCGAGGCGGGTCGAACACCCATGGGAAAGAAGGGAAGTCGGCGCCTATGTCACTGTCTTAGGAAATATGACATGGACTAACAAAGCATCGCATACGGCAGCTCATTTGTAACGATTCTGCTGCAACACCACACAGACGGCCTGATGCATGTTTCCTAATTGATTTATGGCACCAAATCCTAGCTGCATTTCCATCTCTGTGTGCTGAGGGACTAATAGCATCACTCAGCTAATTCTATGCATATATTTTCCCTCTGACTCTATGTCTGCGCTGTGCGGTTCAGTGGCTGTCAGGAGCTTTGGTTTCTATTCTTGATTCTGCCTCTGACCTACTGATGACCTTGGGCCAGTCACTTCCCCTTCCTGAGCCTCGGTTTCTCCTCCCTCCCTTTCTCTGCCTTGTCTGCTTTGGTTGTAAACTCTTTGGGGCATCGGCTGGGTCTTACTATGTGTGTGTTCTGTCCACCTGTTGAGAACATTTCTGTTTAGCAGGCATCAGTGAGGGACAGAGGATACAGTGCTGGAGCAGGAGATCTGAGATCTAGCCACATTGCCCTCTTCAATGTAACTGAGCAGAGACAGGCTTTGGCTGGGGGCTTCAACTCTCTGTGCCTCAATTTAAAGGTGCTTGGACATATAAAACAGATTCTGTGAGTGTCAAATTTACCGCTTACTCAGTTTCACAATCCTGCAAGTATCCCTTTGAAACAGCAATAAACGGGATTGCAATAGAGGGAATAGGTTTGAAAGTGTGGTGTTATTGGAAAATATCAACATTGACACCCTGACTTATCAGAGGAGTAACCGTGTTAGTTTGTATCCACAAAAATAACAAGGAGTCCGGTGGCACCTTAAAGACTAACAGATTTATCTGGGCAGAAGCTTTCGTGGGTTCATACCCTCTGTCACTGTATTCCCGACTGTTGTCTTTTTCCTTCCCTCCAAGGGAAGGAGGCTAAGGAATGTTGTTAGAATAAAAGTGTTACTTAATACTCTGAATTTCAAATGCTTTAGGGAGCTGAACTGCCATTTTCAAAAGTGCCCCAAGAATTTCCTAGAGGCACCTAAAAATCTTTAAATCTTGGCCTTAGTAACTTGGGAGTCTAAGGTCTTCTTTCCGCTTTTAACACTACAATGGTATTCCTGCAGCCTAGTCCATGTATATTTAGGAATCTTTCAGTGTTAGCATTTGCCATCTTGTTACTATTAAGACAATATTTGCAATAATTATTTTGAGCCCTATTTTCAAATGTTGCTTTTCTTTGGTCTGAATCCTGAAAAGGGACCCAACTAGACAGACGTTTCTGTCTTGGAGTTCTCAGACTATTTTTTGGAGCACACGGGCTGTACACCAATAGAGAGATTGTGTTGTGGAAGGTTCCTCTCTCGTGTGTGATCCTCTGCCTCTCCACCCAGACAAAATTATGGGGACTACCCACCTTGCACACTCAACATCCCATAACATCCCTGCATAAGCTACAGAAATTGTCCATATGGAAATGTGACAGTAGGATACCATTAGTAACTGGATTGAGGGTTAAACCCTGTAGACCTAGACCAGGGCCCCAGCTACAGGAGTCATGGAATAACAGCGGATTCTCAGTTTTTAATTTTTTTTAAAAACAAAAGTAAGTTTCTATTCTTCATGGACTGAAAAGGTTGAAAACATTACCCATGACTAAGATCATAGTCAAGTGTAACCAATAGAGCATCATCTTCCTGAGTCT
Source organism: Chelydra serpentina (assembly GCA_037349315.1). Lineage (NCBI taxonomy): Eukaryota > Metazoa > Chordata > Testudines > Chelydridae > Chelydra > Chelydra serpentina. Next base: position 2,241,973 of record JBAIAC010000084.1, read on the forward strand.
GCAGAGAGCCTGAACCAATTGCTCTGAAGGGATTAGACTGCTTTGAGTGAAACTGAGACAGTGCCACCTGCCTGAACCTTCAGATAGCCTGACAGTCAAAAAGTTCACTCCAGATGGGGAGTAAACTTTACCACATGGATCAATTCTGAGATACAACCCAGTTTTTTTCAGATGTGCCACCACTTCTCCCCACTCTTTCTGGGAGTACCTCTGAGGTTGCCTGACTCATGCTGGAGTAGGTGATTTCTCCGGGTGGGTGCCTCTGACTAGGCCTTTCTGATCCCTCACCATCCCTGTTCTGTTATCTAGCAGCCCCAGACCTAATGTGTTTATGTTCATCAGCCAATATCCCAGCTGGGTGCCCAACTCACAGATTTCTTTCTATGAACCATGATCTCAACATCTTAGACTATTTTCGGGTTATTAAAATGGGATGGAGGTTCTAAGCCATGAGAATCTCCAATGGAGCTACAATTGATTTACATCAGATGGGGATCTGATCCTTCTTATTTGTTCAGTCCTCTGACATACCTACAATCAGTGTGAAATAAAATAAACAGATTTAAGATGTCATTCAGCATTGCACCTGCAGTCTAAAGTGCCTTTTATTTTGGGGTTGTCTGATCTAATATTTATAGAATTGCTGAAAGCAAGAAAGCAAGCAAGAAAGAAAATTGGGCCATCAATGCCTATAGAAGTTGAAATTCAGATACAGAAATTCTCTGCAACACTGCATTCCTCCAAATCTATGTCCCCAGTGGAATAAATTTCTCCTTTGCCATTAAAAGTTATTTTCTTGCAATTAATCCCATGGGGCAAAGAGCTAAGAAAGTGCTGACTGAATAGAAACATTTGTCTTTTATTCAGTTCAGATTCACAGAAACCAAATAAAATGGATTAAAAATTGTTTAAGTGAAGAGATCTCCAGCTGGTGTAAATCACCAGTAGCTCCAGTTAATGAGGCCTGATTCCCAATTGGGGAAAACTGACAGAGCTTCATGGCCATCTCAGGGCCAGATCCCCAGCTAATGTAAAACAAAGTAGTTTCATTGAAATCAAAGGGCCACATCTCCACTTGGTGCAATGAGCCCGAATTTCTTGGAACTCAATGGAACTGTGTCAATTTACAGAAGTTTAGGACACTGCACTGAGCTTTTAGTGTTTGCCTCTTGGTACCGCTTAGTGACCAATATCAAACAGCCAGAGCAGCCTGAGCTCTGGGTTCCTCTGGTGACTGCATCCCAAGAGCTGTTGACGAAATGCAGGAGAAAAAAAAAAACCTCTACTCCCCTAGCGCTGTTGATGTGGTGTTAATGAAGGAACAGGCTATTCCAGCCCATCTGGGGCTCTGGTGCCACTGGGCTCTGAGTTATTGTAGGTCACGTGTCTGTACTACCAATGTATAGTCTATTCTGCAATCTCCTTGGGATGCCACATGGGACTCAGCCCTGGCTTGTCTTTAACCAAGGGTCCTTGGAGGGATGCTGCCATAGTGTGAGATCCAGGGTGGGTGATCTTTCCCGTCTGTGGGGCTAGGGTCGGCTAGGGAAGGTTGTCAAGGTGGATTGTTCCTGGGGTGAGATAGAGCTGGGCTCACAGCTCTGGAGACCAGATTCAGCTATTTAGCTCCAGGCAAGGGACATCCTGGGCTACGACTGTTTCTGAATCCTGCACACGCCAGGATCAGTTTAAGAGCTGGGAGAGTCTTTTAGTCCCTGATCCCATTTAGTCCTTCACCTTTCAGCCAAGCCTGCCCAAAGAGGGGAGCCCATCTGTGGAGTGGGTCCCTGTGTGCTAGGAACTGCAGAGAGACCTAGCAACTCAGGGAATATCATGAAGGAACTGGGAGACAGCAGCTGGATAACACAGTGATGAGCCATTACTGATAGGTGCACAGACAGACAACGATTGAAGAATCCTGGCAGTGGACTCTCCAATGCTTCACAAGCTGGGAAACATTCCACAAAGATCAACACTGTAAGTTTGCTGTTTCGGTTAAATATGTTTGGTTGCTAATATACTGGAGCAATGTAACACCAGAACTATCAGTTACAATGGGAATTATTAGAAATCTTTACTATCATTTAATCAAACATCCAGAGCATAAAATATTTAAATTTTCATTGACATTATAGAAACCAAACCATTGTTTGGTTTTGTGAATCGAAAACCAAACAATTATGGGTAAAAAATGCTGAACACTAAAAAATTTTCCCTGAGTGTTTTGAAGAAAAAAAATATTTTTCCAATACGTACGTTTGTTTTAAGATTCGCACAGACCTATCATGAAAATGTTTTCAATTTAAAACCCAGTTTCCCTTGGTAATAATTTAAACAGAAAATATTTGAATTCCCCAGATTGGAAATTTTAACTAAGCCAACGGGTGAGCATCGATTTTGTCCAGGAACATCCTCTACTCCAACTACGTTTATTGATGTTTCAAAGAGATTCTTGCAGGATGGTAAAACTGAGAAGGTAGCAAAGTTGATACCCACAGACCATGTTTTCTACATGCAGGCACCTTTAAACTGAGGCACAAAGAGATGAAGCACCCAGCCAAACCCTGTCTCTGCTCAATTACATAGAAATTGGCAATGTGGCTAGACCCCAGATCTCCTCCTCTAGCACCATATTCTCTGTCCTACACTGCTGACTGCTAAACAGAAAAACTCTGAACATGTGGAGAGCACACAAACATAGTAAGACACAGCCTATGTCCCAGACAGAGAAAGGGAGGGAAAGGAAATAGAGGTTACGGAGAGGGTAAGTGACTGGCCCAAGGTCACACAGCAAATCCGAGGCAGAACCAAGAATAGAAACCAAGTCTCCCGATGGCTATCAAATGACAAAGGCCAGATATACAGTCAAAGAGGGAAATTACACAACGCAGATGTAGCTGAGCGATGCTAATAGCCCCTCGTCACACAGCGATGGAAATGCAGCTGGGATCTGGTGCCACAGATCAGTTATGGAAACAGGCAGCAGGCGTCTGTGTGGTGCTGCAGTGACTGAATCCTTGCAAGTGAGCTGTCACTGGAGATGCTTTCGGAGTCCATGTCATATTTCCTCAGAAATTGGAAATCAGGCAGCATTAGCTTTTAATATGTTACCTCCACGTCCAAATGTGCATATTTCGCCAATAAGGGAAATATCTTGGCTAGATCAGTGGGGTTGGATGTGCTTTGCTCCATCCTTCATACTGTATTTTATCAAGCCACATCCTGAGCCAGATCTTCAGACCGTGTGAAGTGATGCAGCCCCATGGATATTAAGAGAGCGGTGCCAATGTACACTCGTGTGTTAATTCGCCTCTCCTAGTTAATGGTAGTGACGAGTGCTGTGCATCTTTCACACTCCTTGTGACGAACTAGGACTGTTGTTAATGTTTTCCCTGAGTACTGTGTGGGTGCCTCGGTTTCCCCTATGCAGTGCTTGAGTTTCTAGGTGGTGGAACAAGGATGCATGAGTGTTACAGAGGGGCCTGGACACAGAGAAGGGCTGACACTCGGTCTAGCAACCGATGGCCCCGGGCTCTCCCCTGCAAAGGTGAGAGCTGAAGGTGTTCGAACAAAGGGATCAGGTGACCTCCTGGCCCGGGAAGCAGACAAAGGGGGAAGAGGGGCTGGATAGTTTCAGTTTGGAGCTGGCCGGAGAAGAGGGGAGAGAGGCAGACAGGGTCTGGCCTCCCTGCCCCGTTTGGAGCTGTGGGGTGAAATGCAGGGAGCCCCCAGGCTGGGGTCTAAGCTCCCTGCCCCCCAGAAGGACCCAACTGAGGGGTCCTGGATGTACTGGCAAGCTCTGGTTGGACTGTGTTCCTGGCATCTCTAATAAACCTTCTGTTCTACTGGCTGGCTGAGACTCCCAGTGAATCCGGGGAAGAGGGGTGCAGGGCCGGACTCCCCTATACTCCGTGACACTCCTACCCTGAGATATTACTGAGGGAAATCAGGGCCATTTCCTCTGCCTCTGTAATCCCGACTGTTGTCTTTGTCCTTCCCTCGTCTCATCATCTCAGCCAGAGCCCTTGACCACCATCTTCACACCCCCAGTTTTCCTTTGAAATAATTTAAAGACAAAATGTCTGAATATTCCAGATTGGAAAGTTTGATTCCAACCGGGTTGGGAATATTAACATTGTCCAATATTAGTACAATTTGAACCCAGTCACTCTATTGCACCGGTGTATATTTCTGCTCCAAAGGGACACTTGTTGAATGGCAAAACTGAGTAAGCAGCAAAGTTGGTAGCCCACAGCATATTTATGAAGCATACTAGTGCCTTAGATGGGGAACAGTCAATTGTAGCTCCCAGCCAAAGCCTGTCTCTCTTAACCCTGCCCCAGGACACAGAGGAGGTGAATGGGATTAGAACCTAGATCTCCTGCTCTAGCGCCCTAGTCTCTGTCTCACACTGCTGCTGGCTAAACACAAATGCTGTCAATGGGGGCACAGAACATACACATAACAAGACACAGCCCATCCCCCACAGAGCTCACAGTTCTAGCAGACAAGGCAGAGAATGGGATGGAGGGAGGGGAAACAGAAGCACAGAAAGGGGAAGTGACTTGGCCAAAGACACACAGCAGATCAATGGTAGAGCCAAAAATGGAACGTGAGCCACACAGACATAAAGTGACAGAGGTAAACGATGCAGCAGAAAGGTAGCTGAGTGATGCTACGAGCCCATTGTTACACAGAGATGGAAGTGGGATCTTGTGTCACAAACCGATACATAATCAGGCAACAGGCCATCGATGTGATGCTGCAGTGGAATCACTACAGACGAACTCTCATGCAGGATACTAAGTGAATCTATGTCATATTTCCCCGCAAAGTGAATATCAGGCCGTGTTGGCATTTTAGCATTTTAGTGTCATACCCAAGGCTAGAGCCTGCTGTTCGTAGCAAGAGGGGATCCAGCTTGGCTAGAATTGTTGCATTGGGATAGTACTTTGCTCCATCCTCCACACGGCATTTTATCAAGTCACATCCTGGGGCAGATCTTTACATGGTGCAAACTGATACAGCTCCATTGATTTTAAGGGAGCCGCGCCAATTTACATTCATGTGATAACTCACCACTCCTAGGTAATAGCAGTGATGAGCGCTGTGCATTGTTGACACTCAGATCATAAGATATTGCTGCATTAAATTAGGGCTACTCTGATACTCTGATACTGTAATCCCCACCGATCTTTTGTTCTTCCCTCCACAGCCATCACACAATGAACTGAGAAAGAAAATGTCCAACCGAACCACAGTGACGGAGTTCCTTCTCCTGGGATTCTCTGACATTCGGGAGCTGCAGATTTTGCACTTTGTCATGTTTCTAGTGATTTACCTGACAGGCCTGATAGGGAATCTTCTCATCATCACAGCCGTAGCCCTCGACCACCATCTTCACACCCCCATGTATTTCTTCCTGGCGAATCTGTCCATCCTAGACCTGGGCTCCATCTCTGTCACCATCCCCAAATCCATGGCCAATTCCCTCATGAACACCAGGGTGATTTCTTATTCTGGATGCGTTGCCCAACTCTTTCTTTTTTTAGTCTTCACTGCAGCTGATCTTGCCTTACTCACCAACATGGCGTACGACCGATACGTCGCCATCTGCCAGCCACTGCATTATGAGAGTGTGATGAACAAGAAAGCATGTGTCCAAATGGCAGCCAGTGCCTGGATTACTAGTATTGTCTACTCTGCCCTGCGCACCGGGAACATCTTCAGGTTACCCTTCTGCCGGTCCAATGTCATCAACCAGTTCTTCTGTGAAATCCCCCAGTTACTCAAGCTCACCTGCTCTGACTCGTACCTCAGTGAAGTTGGGCTTCTTGCCTTTAGTGTGTTTTTAGGCTTAAGCTGCTTTGTTTTTATAATTGTGTCTTATGTTCAGATATTCAAAACCGTGCTGAGAATCCCGTCTGAGCAGGGCCGGCATAAAGCCTTCTCCACCTGCCTCCCTCACCTCACCGTGGTCTCTTTGTTTATTTCAACTGGCTTCTTTGCCTACCTGAAACCCACTTCCATCTCAGCATCAGGTCTGGATCTCATGATGGGTGTTCTATATTCCCTGGTGCCTCCGGTGATTAATCCGATCATCTACAGCATGAGGAACAAGGAGATCAAAGCTGCATTAAAGAAACTGATTGTGTGGAGGTTATTCACCAAGAATTAAAATGTCCATCATTGGTTCTTGATTGAGATTTCATTGTGAGCTTCTTCTTGGATATAATCATTCTATGAGAATATTGTCTCCTTGAGAACATAGGGTCTAATCTGTTCATGAATTCATAAAATCGAGACTAACTCCACTAAAGTAAAATGAGTTAGTTTTGAATTACACCGATGTAAATAATATCAGAATCAAAATATCTATCCAAAAATGAACATTCACTCCTTTCTATCTTTCTTATACTGCTGACATGGCCATGCTATCTGAGCATGTTGCACAGAATATCAATAGGCATAGCTAAGTCACTAGTGCATATCATTATCTTTCATGTGGTTCTTGTTTTTTGGGATAAAAATTGTGGTTGGTTAATGAGAGGTTTGTTTGTTTGTTTGCTTGATTGTTTCTTTTTCATGTTGTTTCATTTTATTGATTCATTGGTTGACTTGTTACTTTGTTCCAGGTGACTTTTGGGAGACAGGAAGTTGCAGGGTGGGATATGTTTGGTTAAATGGGGTTATCCGTTTATTTTGTCATCTATTCAAGCTGTCAATGTCATAATATCTTTGAAATGGTTTTCTGGGAGTCTGCGCCCTGAGCTACACTAGCGGGGGGGTGTCGATCTAAGATGTGCAATTTCAGCTACGCGAATAGCATAGCTGAAGTCGGTATATCTTAGATCGATTTACCTTGCCGTCCTAACGCCGCATAGTCAACCGCTGCCACTCCCCCATCGACTCTGATTCCACCTCTCGCAAGCTGGAGTACCGGAGTCGACGGGGAGCACTTTCTTGGATGGATTTATCCCGTCTAGACGAGATGCAATAAATCGATTCCTGAAAGATTGATCTTTACCCTCCAATCCGGCGAGTATTAAAGACCTAGCCTTAGAGCTTTCCTTTCCCCAATGATGAAGAATTAAAAATAGTTTCTGTAGGTGTATGAATAGCTAAGTTCCTGTTTAAATGATTGTTTTAATGCTGATGGTATTTTTTTGTCTTATTTATGATTTGTTAGGGCACCAATATGTTTATTATCTTTTTATTTAAATAAATCAATACTGTATTCTTCATGCTATGCTGGAAAGGCATTTTGGAAGAGAAAGCTATTGCAATGTTTTCTAAACACAAACTGAGTCTGGGTAATAAACCCAAATTTTTATGCTACCAAATTACTGCAGTGATCGATCTGTAATTGGATATTTTTTCTTATGTTAGGCTTTTTTGCTACAGTGGTAAATAAATTGTACTTTGTATGGTGAAGGCCGGGCTAGTCACTCAACTTACTACTGGTCAAAGCTCCTGTTGGAAGAACTGTAGATACCAAGCACAGTGGTGGAAATCACGGTGGGTGCACAAATTGCTGTGGCCTGGGACCAAGTTTGAGAAGGAGAATCACGTGATTCAACATAGAAAGGGACAAGCCCAAGACGGAGACATGGGGGTGTGCACTGAAAGACCAGAGCACAACACTGAGGTTATTCTAACCTTATACCCAAAACAAATGGGATTTATCCATTTGCTTCAAAGGGTAGACTGGGATTTGACAGTGGTCTCTCATGTACACAAGGATCCTATTGTGTCTAGATCACAGAAGCTGGGTGCATTATTATTGTTATTGTTTTATTATTTATTAAAACCATGTTTGTGCATGATTGTGTATACTGCATAGGAATTTAAAACTCAGCTCCTTTGAGTATTCTCAGTTAAGATACTAATATCGAAAAACTCATAAGCCAGTGTTTAACCTTAAATATGAGAGAAGTCCCATTGAAGGATTACAGCGAAACTTATGGGGTTTTTTTTTGGGTGGCGGGGTGCTATGGATTTGATTTACAGCTGGGCCTATTATAATTAGACATCCAACTCTTAAGTTTTGGCTATTGCCTAAAGTCACTGAGTATGCCAGTGCCAAAAAAAAGGAGCCAAGGCCAATGGGAGTTATGGCCTAAAAACCTTTGAGGACCAGGGTGTGATGGGTTGGGACCACAGAGACCTGCTTGGTGCTGCCACCTGGTGTGCCAAGGCTACTTCTGCCACTGCTTTCCTGCCTTTTCCAGCTTGGGACTCCCGAATCCTGTCTGTTTTGAGCCAGATTCCCCTGATCTGCTGCAAACACAGACCCAGGTCCGAGCCAAGTCCACTAACAACTGTAAGGCTCCTGGAAGCGCTCTTGCCTTTGCCACCCAGGTGTCCAACTTCCAAAGAGGTTCAAACCCTTAATAAATCCGTTTTACCCTGTATAAAGCTTATACAGGGCAAACTCATAAATAGTTCGCCTTCTATTTCAAAGATAGAAAGATATGCACAGCTGTTTGCCTTCCCCAGGTAACAACTCGTACTCCAGGAAACTTAAGTAAAAAGTGATTTTAATAAGTACAGAAAATAGGATTTAAGTGATTTCAAGTAGTGACAGACAGAACAAAGTGAATTACTAAATAAAATAAAATAGAACATGCAGTTCTATGTCTAATCACCCTGTGTACAGATAAAAACCTCACTAGGTCCAGTAAACAGGCTATCTTCCTTCTAGCCTGGGTCCAGTAATCACTCACCCCCCTAATGTCTTTGTCCTTTGTTCAGTCTCTTTCAGGTGTCCTTGGGGGGTGAAGAACTTCTTTCTTTAGCCAGCTGAAGACAAAATGGAGGGGTTTCCTCGGGGTTTAAATAGATTTTCTCCTCTGGGTGGACACCCCTTCCTCTCCCTGTGTGGCATCCAGTTACCAAATGGAGTTGGGGTCACATGGACAAGTCACCTGTCTATGCACAACTCAGTTCCTTCTCAGACCAGCCACATTCCTGGCAAAGTTCAGATGTGGATTGGTGTCTGCAAGTTCTATTGTCTGTTAAGTGCTTCTTGACTGGGCACTTAACCTGCACATTCCTTTCTCAAGAAATACAACCAATATTCATAACTTCAACTACAACAATGATACGTGCATATAAACGGGAGGAATAAATTCAGTAGGTCATAACTTTCACAGAGATATGTTTCTAGTTCTTCCTTTTTATTCCCCACATCTCTTGCATGAGAAGACATAGGTCTAAGATGTCTGTTAGATTTCCACTTCCTCCAGCTTGCTGTAAAGATTCTTTGCTATGATGTAAGTAAAGCAGTCTCCATTCTCTACATGCTCCCCCTGAGAAGCATTCATTGTATACAGGTCCTGTAATAGTCCTTTTCATGGTGCATTCCCCTTAATGGGCCATCAGTGCTCGCTGGCTTCTCCATTGTTGTACCTGAAAGGCTGGTTGTGGGTGTTTCCAATCTGAGAATATATTTCAGTAACACACACATAGGAAACTTCTTAAATTCCCATACAGTGGTAGCACACACAATGCAACAGGATATTAATGTTTTTTTATATTAACATTTTTTAAATGATACTTCACAAGGCATAATTTGTACATAGTCAGATCACCATGGATAATATTGGGGGTTCCAGGCTAGTACTTTGGAGCACAGAGTGTCACAGGGACATAATAGCAGTTTCCAAATCCATAAAAGGTTGTTACAAGGAGGAGGGAGAAAAATTGTTCTCCTTAAACTTTTATGATAGGACAATAAACAAAGGGCTTAAATTGCACAAAAGGGCAGTTTAGGTTGGTCCTTAAGGAAAACCTTTTAACTCTCAGGATAATTAAGCATTGGAATAAATTGTCTAGGGAGGTTGTGGAATCTCCATCACTGGAGATTTTTAAGAGCAGGTTAGACAAACACCTGTCTAGGAAGGTCTAAAAAACATTTAGTCCTGCCATGTGTGCAGGGGACAGGACTAACCCTACGATTCTAGGATAAATATAGAAATAGGGCCGCTGTTGCACTTCTATGATGGTCACCATCTTGGATGGTACCTTGTGGTTACACCAGGGTCCACCAGAGATAAGGGCAGGAGTCCCTGCAGCTTGATCTAAAGAGCCAGGCTCCCTGGTAGGGATGTGACAGACTCACGGGCTCTGGGGACTGGGCACAGAGGGGATTTGTAACACACAAAGACCAGTGGGTGGCATATGTACGAGTGACTCTGTGCAGCTGCTTTATCTGAACTGAAATCACCTCGCTCGTCCTCAAGGCCAGAGCCGCACAGACATTCTCACTAATCCCATGGGATTGTTATTGCAATTAATTCTCAGGTACACACGGTCACTCAGATTCTCACACTCCAGAAATGTGCACGTAACCCAGGCTAACACATCGTGGCTCCTTGTCCCCCTCTAGTGGTCAGAGCTTGAACAGCAGTTTATGAGTCTGCAATTGTCTCTGGACTAGTTCACTTACTGCTTGTAGCAAAGGCAGTATGGGATCCTGCATGAAAACCTACAGGCCCTGTGCTCAACCCCTATGTAGCTTCTATCAAAGGACTTCTTCGTGGACTGGAAAGCTTGAAAACATCACCCACGACTAAGACGATAGCCAAGTGTAACCAATAGAGCAACATCTTCCTGAGTCTGCAGAGAGCCTGAACCAATTGCTCTGAAAGGATTAGACTGCTTTGATTGAAACCTGCACAGTGCCACCTGCCTGAGCCTTCAGATAGCCTCATACCGTCAAAAAGTTAACTTCAGATGGGGAGTTAACTTTACCACATGGATCAATTCTGAGAGATACAACCCAGTTTCTCACAGATGTGCTACCACTTCTCCCCACTCTTTCTGGGATTTGCCTGCCTCATGCTGGAGTAGATGCTTTCTCTGAGGGGTGTCTGTGACTGGGCCCTTCCCCACTCTAATGTGTTTATATTCATCAGCCAATTTCTCAGCTGGGTGCTAACCTCACACGTTTCTGTTTATGAACCATGATCTCAACATCTTAGACTATTTCCGAGTTATTAAAATGGGATGGAGGATCTAAGCCATGAGAATCTCAAATACAGGGACAAACATAAAACTAGGCATCATAGTATAGATAGTTAGGTCACATCAACTGGAATAGCTCCATAGCACATGGCAAATTTACGCCATATGGGCATCTGGCCTCATTGACTCCAACGGTATGACAGATTTCCAAAAAGTGTGTATGTCGGGGGGGAGGAGGTGATTGATGTACAACAGATATGGATCTGGCCCCTTTGACTCCAATGGAGCTACAATTGATTTACATCAGATGGGGATCTGATCCTTCTTATTTGTTCAGTCTCTCTGACATACCTACAATCAGTGTGAAATAAAATAAACACTTTAAAGATGTCATGCAACATTGCACCTGCAGTCTAATGTGCCTTTTATTTGTGTGTTTGCTGCTCTTATATAGAATTGCAGAAAGAAAGAAAGAAAGAAAGAAAGAAAGAAAGAAAGAAAGAAAGAAAGAAAGAAAGAAAGAAAGAAAGAAAGAAAGAAAGAAAGAAGGCTGGGACATCCATCCCTATAGAAGTTGAAATTCAGATACAGAAAATCTCTGCAACACTGAATCACATATGTTAACCTAGAATTATGGGCGGAGACATGATGTAACCTCTTGATCATTGGCTTCTGTGTTATCTTGTCTTGCTGGTTGAGCCTATCCGGGGCTCAGAACTGACCCTGATTTCTTCCCTCCTCCCATGGTAAAATTCAATATAACCTGCTGTAATTAAATGATTGACAGTGTCTTTAAGCATAACAAGCAAAGTGAAACTCCGCCAGCGCTGAGCGTAATAAACCCACGTGCCTGATTCTACACAGTGTCCGTTTTCGTTCCTTCATTGGCTGTCTTAGGGCCAGATCCCCAGCTAATGTAAATCAAAGGGCCACATCTCCACTTGGGGCAAAGAGCCCGAATTTCTCGGAATTCAATGGAAATGTATCAGTTAACAGCATTTTAGGATAGTGCACTGAGCTTTTAGTGTTTGCCTCTGGGTACCTCTAAGGGCTGGTCGACAGGGGGGGGGCGGGGGGGCTGGGATCAATCTAGGATACACAACTGAAGCTACGAGAATAGCGTTTCCTAGATCGAAGGTTACAACTTTTCTCTGACCTTGGGTTGTTAGATGTTGCCAACACTCAAGTGCAGAACCCCTTTGAGAGCCCAGGAAGGGGCACTTGGGAATTCCTTACTGTGGGGTATCCTCAAAACCTTTCATCCGCCCTCCCTCCCCTGGGGAAGACCTGAGAAAAAAAAGAAATCAGCTGTTGCCACCACCTAATTAAAAACAAACTAACATGTGCACAAAACTCTTACCACACAAAAATGCAATCCTGGTCCTTACAAAGGTAAATTTTATGAAAGAAAGAAAGAAAGAAAGAAAGAAAGAAAGAAAGAAAGAAAGAAAGAAAGAAAGAAAGAAAGAAAGAAAGAAAGAAAGAAAATGTATCTGGGAATTCAGGCTATTGCTAGATTTTAAAAGAGCAACTACAAGGATTAAGCACTGAGAATAGCTTTCTTGATGTTCAGTTTAAAGATTACAAGCAAAACAAAAGCACCTGGGCTTTGCACAGAGGAATCCACAAGCCATAAAGAAATAAAAGGGATAAATCTAATCAAGTCTTCCTAGACATTTCCTGATCTACTTACATATCTGGGGTTTCAAATGAGTAGTTTCTCAGTATAATTCTGACGATTTTTCATTCCTGGCCCAAGCTTCTTACAGCGTAGCTGTTCCCCTATCCATCTCTCCCCAGGAGAACAACCATAGACAGACAAAAGGGGAGTCTTTTCTCAATTTTAAAAAGTTCTTGCCTTCGCATTGGCTCTTTTGGCCATGGACCCACTCACTTCTCTTTACCTATGCATAGCAGTGACACTTTTAATCCCTTTACAGGTAAAGCAATTAGAGAACAGCTACTAAGGGTATGTCTATACTTACCCGTCGCGTCGGAGGCGCGGGATCGATGTTCTGGGTTCGATTTATCGCGTCTTGTCAAGACGTGATAAATCGAACCAGGAAGTGCTCCGCCGTCGACGCTGGTAATCCAGCTCGAAGAGTGGAGTAGGCGGAGTCGACGGGGGAGCCTGCGCGCCGCGTCTGGACCACAGGTAAGTTCGAACTAAGGTACTTCGACTTCAGCTACGTTATTAACGTAGCTGAAGTTGCGTATCTTAGTTCGACGGGGGGGTTAGTGTAGACCTGGGCTAAGAGGGATCTTATAGTTACAGATTGGCTGGGTGTGCATAAAAGGGACCTACACCCTTCACTTATCAAAACTACCAACGGTTAAACATTTGCTGATCATCTACTGTTGTTAACCCCCTTCCCAAATCCTTAAAACTGGTAGCAGCTGCTAACTGGATTAAGCAACTTACTTTTACCAAAGCTGTGAGGCCTTGTTTTTATATTAAGTCATTACACTAATTTTTATGGGCTTGGGCCTGTAGATCTGAAATAGCCTGTTCCTTCATTAATGCCACTTAAACAGCTCCGAGTAGTTAGGGCTCTTTGCACCAAGTGGAGATGTGGCCCTTTGATGTCAATGGAGCTACTTTGTTTTACATTAGCTGGGGATCTGGCCCTAAGACGGACATGAAGCTATATCAGTTTTCACGAGTTGGGAATCAGGCCTCATTCACTGGAGCTACTGCTGATTTACACCAGCTGGGGATCTGTTCCCTTAAACAATTTCAAATCCATTTTAAATGGTTTCTCTTAATCTGAACTGAATAAAAGACAAAGGTTCCTATCCAGTCAGCACTTTCTTAGCTCTTTGCCCCATGGGATTAATTACAGGAGTGTAACTTTTAATGGCTACGGAGCAATTCATTGCCACTGGGGACAGAACTTTGGAGCAATTCAGTGATGCAGAGAGTTTCTGTATATGAATTTCAACTTCTATAGGAATGGATTGCCCGATCCCTCTTTCTTTCTTTCTTTCTTTCTTTCTTTCTTTCTTTCTTTCTTTCTTTCTTTCTTTCTTTCTTTCTTTCTTTCTTTCTTTCTTTCTTAGATCAGACAACCCCAAAATAAAAGACACATTATACTGAACACATTAGACACAATGCTGCATGACATCTTAAAACTGTTTATTTTATTTCACATTGATTGAAGGTATGTCAGAGAAACTGAACAAATAAGAAGGATCAGATCCCCATCTGATGTAAATCAATTGTAGCTCCATTGGAGTCAAAGGGGCCAGATCCATATCCCATTTCAATCCCTTCCCCAAAGCCCCCACCCCAACTCTGTCCCCTCCCTGACAATATTCGAAGTCCTTCCCCAAATCCCCACCCAGGAGCTGCCTCCTCTCCTGAGTGCGCCATGTTCCCGCTCTTACACCTCCCTTCAGAGAGCAGGAAAAAGCCCAGTCAGAGACACCCACCCAGAGGAAGGACGTACTCCAGCAGGACACAGGACTCCTGTCAGGGTTTCCTCCCCACTCTGGACTCTAGGGTAAAGACGTGGGGACCCGCATGAAGAGCTTCTAAGCTTGTTTCTAACAGCTTAGGTTAAAACCCCCAAGGTACAAAATTCCCTGCACCCTGAGAAATGCTTCTCTCACTGCCACCATCAAGTGTTTTAAACAGGAATCCAGGAAAGGAACCACTTGAAGTTCTCCTTCCCCCCAAATTACCCTCTCAAGCCCCTACACCCCCTTTCCTGGGAAGCTTGAGAACAATCTCCTAACCAATTGGTTACACAGTGATCTAAAAACCCACCCCCGGGGTTTTAAAACCATAGAAAACAGTCAGCTTCTTAAAAGAAGGATTTTATTAAAACAAAGAAGGTAAAATCATCTCTGTAAAATCAGGATGGTAACTATTTTACAGGGTACTCAATTTCCAAACTCAGAGGGCTTCCCCCTCTGGACAAAACCTTAAAGTTACAGAAAAAAACAGGAATAACCCCTCCCTCTAATACAGGGAAAGCTCACCAAGCAAAACAAACAGAAACCTACTCACTATGCTGACTAAACTTACTCTAGAAAAGTGAGGTTTGGTGAGAAGATGACTGGTCGAGGAGATTGATTTTCTGCAGGTACTTCTTGTTTCCAAGATCACTCTGACTCAGACAAAGAGCCACACACACCTTCCCCGCTCCCAAGATTTGAAAGTATTTTGTCCCCTTATTGGTCAGATGCCAGCCAGGTCAGGTGTCAGTCTGGCTACCTGCATTTCTTAACCCTTTACTGGTAAGAGGATTTTATAGCACTGCATCCGACCCTCTCCCCCTTCCCTTTCTATTTATGACACCTCCTCAGAAGTACCCCAGGAAAGAGTGGGGAGAAGTGGTGCCACATCTGTAAAAAACTGGGTTGTATCTCTCAGAATTGAGCATTTGTCCACTGATGGTGAGAGCAGTTCCAGAGCAGCTGCCTGCTCCTCAGCCTTATGGAGTTAACTTTGTGACTGGTTCAGGCTCTCTGCAGACTCAGGAAGGTGTAGATGCATCATTATACCCCATGCAGTTTATCCCTCTCAGAGCAATTGTCTCAGGCTGTCTATAGATTGAGGCAGGTTTTGCCTTGGTTAACGGAGGACAGCCCACTCCATCCCATGAGTGATTGGCTCATGCAAGACTCAGGCAGCCATTGCTCTATTGATTACACTTGGCTTTTGTCTTCGGGAACATTTTCAAGATTTCCTTCTACACAACGAGGACTAGAAAATGGCTAAAGTTTAGGAAATGGAAGCGGACATTCTGTGTAATGTCGTGACTCCTGGAGCAGAGGCCCGAGAAACTGGTTTATAGTCCTTAAACTTTAATCCAGCCCTAAATGCTTTCCTAATACCACATTTCCTTATGCAGATTTGCTTATCTTGGGAAATTGTGTGAACTTGAACTTGCAAGGGACATAGTCTCTTTAATTGTGTCTCGGAGGAGAGGCAGTTGCTGAGATGATGAAGGAGAGGGGACGTGAGCACAAGGAACTCTCTTTCTTAACATTAAAATAATTGTTTAAAAAGGAACTCAGCTCGCCGCACACCTACAGAAACTTTTTTTCAATTCTCTCAAACATCTCTAAAAAACCCTTGAAGGAGATTATGACATTGACACCTTGAATAAATGACAAAATAATCTCATTCCCACATTTAATAAAATATATTCCACCCTGCAAATTCCTACCGCTAAATGTCATCTGGAACAAAACAAAACAAAAAGTCAACCAATGAATCAATTTAATGAAACATGAAAAAGAAAGAATCAAGCAAACAAACAAGCCAAACCTCTCAAACCCCAACCACAATTTGCACAACATAAAAGGAGAAGAGAAAGAGTCTTCATGTTCACTAGTGTCTTAGCTATGGCTGTTGATATTCTGTGCAACATGCTCAGGTAGCATGGCCATGTTAGCAGTATAAGACAGAGAGATAGGTGTGTATGTATATTTATGCATAAATACTTAGATTCTGATCTTATTTACACTGATGTAATTCAAAATTAACTCATTTAACTTCAGTGGAGTTAGTCCAGATTTTATGAATTCATAAATAGGTTGCACCCTATGTTCTCAAGGAGACAATTTTATCATCGGTTGACTATATCCAAGAAGAAGCTCAGAATGAAATCTCAATCAAGTACCAACGATGGACATTTTAATACTTAGTGAATAACCTGCACTCAATCAGCTTCTTTAATGCAGTTATGATCTTCTTGTTCCTCATGCTGTAGATGATCGGATTCATCACTGGAGGCAGCAGGGAATAGAGAACACCCACCATGAGATCCAGTGCTGATGCTGAGCTGGAGATGGGTTTCAAATAGGCAAAGAATGAAGTGCAAATTAACAAAGAGACCACAGTGAGGTGAGGGAGGCAGGTGGAGAAGGCTTTACGCCGTCCCTGCTCAGAGGGAATTCTCAGCACTGCTTTGAAGATCTGAACATAAGACACAATTATAAAAACAAAGCAGTTTAAACATAAAAACAGACTAAAGGCAAGAAGCCCAACTTCACTGAGGTATGAGTCAGAGCAGGTGAGCTTGAGTAGCTGGGGGATTTCACAGAAGAACTGGTTGATGACATTGGAATGGCAAAAGGGTAACCTGAAGGTGTTCCCGGTGTGCAAGGCAGAGTAGACAATACCAGTAATCCAGGCACTGGCTGCCATTTGGACACACGCTCTCCTGTTCATCACTCTCTCGTAGTGCAGTGGTTGACAGATGGCGACATGTCGGTCATACGCCATGATGGTGAGTAAGGAAAGATCAGTTGACGTAAAGACTACAAATAGAAAGACTTGGGTGACACATCCTGGATAAGAAATCACCCTGGTGTTCATGAGGGAATTGGCCATGGATTTTGGGATGGTGACAGAGATGGATCCGAGGTCTAGGATGGACAGGTTCACCAGGAAGAAGTACATGGGAGTGTGAAGATGGTGGTCGAGGACTACGGCTGAGATAATGAGAAGGTTCCCCATCAGGCCTGTCAGGTAAATCACCAGAAACACCACAAAGTGCAAAATCTGCAGCTCCTGAACATCAGAGAATCCCAGGAGAAGGAACTCTGTCACCGTGGTTCGGTTGGACATTTTCTTTCTCAGTTCATTGTGTGATGGCTGTGGAGGGAAGGACAAAGACAATGGGAGGATTACAGTAAGAGAGGGAATGGCCCTGATTCCCCGCAGCAATATCTCATGATGTGAGTGTCAACAATGCACAGCGCTCGTCACTGTTGTGAACTAGTAGTGGTCAGTTATCACATGAATAATATGGAGCTGCCTCAGTTTGCATCATCTAAAGATCTGCCCCAGGATGTGACTTGATAAAATTCTGTGTGAAGGATGGAGCAAAGTTCTATCCCAATGTAGCAATTCTAGCCAAGGTGGATCCCCTATTGCTACGAACAGCAGGCTGTGAACTTGGGCTTGAAACTAAAATGCTGGGATGCCAACACGGCCTGATATCCACTTTCCGGGGAAATATGACATAGACTCACTCAGTATCCTTCATGAGAGCTCGTCTGTAGTGACTCCACTGCACCATCACATCGATGGCCTGCTGCCTGCTTATGTATTGGTTTGTGACACAAGATCACACTTCCATCTCTGTGTACCGATGGCCTAGCTGAATCGCTCAGCTACCTCTCTGCTGCATCGTTTACCTCTGTCACTTTATGTCTGTGCGGGTCAGTGGCCGTCAGGAGACTTGGTTTCTATTCTTGGCTCTGCCACTGATCTGCTGTCTGACCTTGGGCCAGTCACTTCCCTGCGCCTCCGTTTCCCCTCCTACCCTTTCTCTGCCTGGTCTGCTAGGACTGCGAGCCCTCTGGCGGATTGGCTGTGTCTTATTATGTGTATGTTTGGTGCTCCCGTTTACCTGATTGGGTTTAGTCAGCAGCAGTGTGGGACAGAGGATACGGCACTAGAGCAGAATAATCAGATCTTAATCCCATTGACATTCTCTATGTGCTTGGCAGGGATAAGAGAGACAGGCTTTGGCTGAGGTCTTCAATTCTCTGTTCTCCATTTAAGGCACTAGTATGTTTAATACCGATGCTGTTGGCTGCTAACTTTGCTACTTGCTCAGTTTTATGTATCACCAGGTATCCCTTTGAAACAGAAATAAACACCATTGAAAAAGAGTGACTGTCCTTAAATTTTACTACTATCAGACAGTGTCAACGTTCCCACTCTCGCTTACATCTAAGTTTCCAATATGGGGAATTCATACGTTTTCTGTTTATATTGTTGTTGTTGTTGGCATCCGTTAGTGTCGAGAGACAATGGATATGCGCCCATGGTTGTGCAGCGTCTGCTGCGGCTGTGGAGCCCCACATGAGAGTGGCAGTCTCCATTCCATTTGCTGCATTTATTTATATTATTTCAAAGTAAAACCGGGTTTTCTACTAAAGAACTATTCCGGGGAAGCCTGTGTTATCCTTGAAACACAACTCGGGTATTGGAAAACTCAAAATAACCTTTCTTTATTTAAGTGAAAATGTTTCAGTTTCCACAAATTACCTGAAATTGTCTGGTTAGTTCTCAATGAAAAAAAAAAAGTGGTTTTCATAATATCTACGAAAAGTCAATGGTTTGCTGCTGGGGAGAAAGCCAACAACCTCTGAGCAGCTCGAAATATTTCATTAATAGTGGATTACATTATATAAAAAGCCTTGAAGAGTTCCAATTGGAACTCCTAGTTCTGTGATGAAATTTGACCAGCATATAAATACCAAAACATCTGTGATTGAAATAAGAAACTTACTGCGCCGGCCTTTGAGGAATGTTTACCAACCAGTGATGCATGGGACTCTTCACAGCCAGGATCCTTCAGTCATTGCCCGTCTGTATAAATAATGCCCCAATCGCTGTGTTATCCAGCAGCTATTTCCCTCTCGCTTCACCATGTTTCCCAAGCTGCTGGGTCTTGTGCAGTTCCTAGCAGGCAGGGACCCACTCCGTAGGTGGGTGCTCCCTGCTCCCCATCTCGGGCAGGCTTGGGTGAGAGGTGAAGGACTAAATAGGATGGGGGCAGAGAGCCCCTCCCAGCACTGAAACTGATCCCGGCTTGTTCAGGCTGCTTGTTCATACCTGTCCTGGATCTCACATGAGGCAGCAGTCTCAAAGGACCCCGGGCTACACACAAGGCCAGGCTGAGGCCCAAAGTGTGTCCAAAGGAGATTACACAACAAACTATATATTTGTAACACAGACATGTGACCTACAATAGCTCAGAGCCCAGTGGCACTAGAGCCCCAGCTGGCCTGGAATAGCCTGTTCCTTCATTAACACCATAGTATTACCTCTGACTGAGCAGAGATTTTTTTTCCTCCTGTGTTGCATCACCAGCTCTTCGGATGCACCACGAGAGGAAGCCACAGCTCAGGCTGCCCTGGGTGTTTGATGTTGGTCACGAAGGAGCAGCGAAAGGCAAACACTAAAAGCTCCCAGCTATGTCCTAAAATGGTGTAAATTGATACAGTTCCATTGAGGGCGGCTTCCCTGTGGCCCCGGTCGGGGCGATGCCGCTGCCCTGGCCGGGACGATGCCGCTCCCCACTGCCCCGGCCGGCGGGGAGGGTAGCATTCCTGCTGCCCCGGCCCGGGGGCCGGCGGGGAGGGCGGCTTCCCTGTGGCCCCGGTCGGGGTGATGCCGCTGCCCTGGCCGGGACAATGCCACTCCCCGCTGCCCCAGCTGGCGGGGAGGGCGGCATTCCCGCTGACCCAGCTGGGGCGCCGGCAGGGAGGGCGGCTTCCCCACTGCCCCTGCTGGGGGGCTGGTGGGTTGCACGTCTTCCCCGCAGCCCTGGCACCCTTCCCCAGGGGCCCGCGACCCCGGTCGGGATGATGCCGCTCCCCGCTGCCCCGGCTGGGGCGCCGTAGGAGAGGGCGGCATTCCCGCTGCCCCGCCCCCCTGGCAGGGAGCGGGGCTCTTCCGGGGCTCCGCTGCCCCAGCCGGGGCGGGGAGTGGGGCTCACCCGCATTCCCGCCTGGGAAGCTTGTTGGTTGGCTGGTGCCTGGAGCCAGCCCTGGGTACCTGGGTGGGTTTCAATGGCCTGTGATAAAGAGAATGTCCGACTAGTTACTTGCAGCATCCCTTCTGGCCTAAAATTCTATGAAGCTATTAAAATGATGGACGCCAAATGATTTGTTTTGACCTAATCTTTTTTTGTTTTGTTTTTTGTTTTCAGACTATCTCTGAAAAATAATGCAATTTGACATTTTGTTCTGACATGGGATGGGAAAATAGTTAAAAATCTTGAAAAGCCTCCCAAATTAAAAAATCCCTTTCCCAGCTAGTTCTACTATTCATAGTCTCTCCTTTCAATAACTCACTAAAATGTTATTTGCTTAGACTCTAGGAGCTGCAGGTAGATAGCAACTTTTCACTTTAAACAGGGACTCAGTGTTAAGTCAACATACTCTCACATACTCAGGCAAACACAATAAGATTCACTCGTAAATCCCCAGTTATGTGCACTTTGAAAGACACACACACTAATAACAATCACAAAACACACATACTCACACAATTTTATTAGTACAATCAGTAAAGACACAAATGCTCCCAGTCACATTAAAAGACAGCAATGATATAACATTAAGCTGATATTTTGTATAGGGCTGTCAAGCAATTAAAGAAATTAATTGTGATTAGTCGCACAATTTATTGCGCTGTTAAGCAATAATAGAATACCATTTATTTAAATATTTTGGGATGTTTTCTACATTTTCAAATATATTGTTTTAAATTACAACACAGAATACACAGTGTACAATGTTCACTTTATATTTATTTTTGATTACTGTCAAAACCAAAAGAAATAGTATTTTTCAATTCCCCTAATACAAGTACTATCGTGCAATCTCTTTGTCATGAAAAATGAACTTACAAATGTAGTATTATGTACAAAAAATAACTGCATTCTAAAATAAATCAATGTAAAACCTTAGAGCCTAAAGTCCACTCAGTCCTATTTCTTGTTCAGCCAATTGCTCAGACAAACAACGTTTTTTTACATTTGCAGGAAATAATGCTGCCCGCTTCTTGTTTACGATGTCACCTGAAAGTGAGAACGGGCGTTCTCTGTAGAGAGAATGCCCGTTCTCTACACTTTTGTCACTTTTGTAGCTTGCATTGCAAGGTATTTACAAGGACTGAGTGGCTCTAAGGTTTACATTAATTTGTTATGGAGTGCAGTTATGTAACAAAAAGAAATCTACATCTATAAGTTGCATTTTCACGATAAAGAGTTTGCACTACATTACTTGAATGAGGTGAACTGAGAAATACTATTTCTTTTGTTTATCATTTTTATACTGCAAATATTTTAAATTGAAAGTAATATAAAGTGAACACTATACACTTTGTATTCTGTGTTGTAATTGAAATCAAAAATTTAAAATCTAATAAAACATCCAAATATTTAATAAATTTCAATTGGTATTCTATTATTTAACGGTGTGATTCAAACTGTGATTAATCATGATTCATTTTTTTAATCTCAATTTTTTTTGAGTTAATTGCCTGTGTTAACTGCGATTAATCGAGAGCCATAATATTTTATCAAACCTTACATATCATAATACCATTTCTTTGCAGCGGGGGAGGGATAGCTCAGTGGTTTGAACATTGGCCTGCTAACCCAGGATTGTGAGTTGAATCTTTGAAGGGGCCATTTTGGTATCTGGGGCAAAAAATCTGTAAGGGAACAGTACTTGGTCCTGCTAGTGAAGGCAGCAGACTGGACTCAATTACTTTCAAGGTCGTTCGAGTTCTATGAGATTGGCATATCTCCATATTAAAAAATTGTATGTGGAGATAAGAGACAATCAGTCATCTATGCAATCCCTGGCCAGCCCAATGAGTCCAATGATCCAGTTATAGGGCCTAATAGTTACTATAAATATTCATAGAAATGTCCATCCTTCTCTACTCATGTATAACTTCCTCACCCTAATAATACTGGAGATGCTATCAGTTCATATTTTAATGAATTTTACATATTATCCAATAGGACAATTTATTATTATTATTGTCAAGGAAAGTTCATCGTTAATCATCTACCATTGTTTCTATCCTAAAATATCAAGGCTAGTATCAATTCAATGTTCCTGAGATTACCTGGTGTCATTTTTTACAAACTCCCGCCATAAGCATAATGTTCCCAGTTCTTCAAAACTCAGGGACACTGTTGGGACACTTACTTACACTAAGGCTCAGGTCTCAAAGCCTTCTGCAAGCTGCTTCACAGGCTATAGGACTGTAGGTTCCTTTTGATTCTGCTGAATACAAATGCTAAGTTCGCTTTATGGGCTACATCATGAACTGAGGATGAGTGTGGTCCTGGAGCAAAAGCCTGCACCTCAACCTTATGGAGTTAACTGTATGACTGGATCAGGCTCTCTGCAGACTCACGCTTATGTTACTCTGTTGGTTACACTTGGTTATTGTCTTAGTTGTGGGTTATGTTTTGAGGCTTTCTAACCCATGAAGACTGGAAACTTAGGGTATGTCTACACTACGGTACTAGTTCGATTTCTGTGAAACCGAACTTGTGAACCCGATATTTCCAGGTCGATTGTTCGAATCCACACCAGGGATGTTTATTCGAATGTCCGAGTCCACAGTAGGGGGGCAAGCGTCGACATTGCAAGCGGTGCACTGTGGGTAGCTATCCCACAGTTCCCGCACTCCCGCCTGCCCACTGGAATTCTGGGTGTAGCCCCCAGTGCCTTGTGGGAACGAAATTGTGTCAAGGGTCGGTATACGTACATTTCGTCACTCGACCCACACTTCCGCCTTCCCTACGTGAAAGCGCCGGCGGGGAATGAATTCGCGCCCTTTTCCTGTGGCTGATAGCTCGGACGCCACTGGACAGTGAGCATGGAGCCCTCCGCGATTATCGCAGATGTTCTGTCCGTAGCCAACAACTCGCGCCTTATAGCGCACCTTTTCCAGACTCTGATGCAGAGAAATCGGGAGAGGAGACAACGTAATCTCCGGGAGTACTTAAACTGTGAAAGGGGCATTGATCTCTTGCAAAGTGCTGGACCCCGGACCCTAGACATCATGGTGGCAATGGGTCATGTTGATCCCGTGGAACGGCGATGCTGGGCAAGGGAAACAAGCACTGACTGGTGGGACCGCATAGTGCTGCAGGTATGGGATGAGTCCCAGTGGCTGCGAAACTTTCGGATGCGTAAGTGCACTTTTATGGAATTTTGTGAGTTGCTGTCCCCTGCCCTGAAGCGCCAGGACACCCGGATGCGAGCTGCCCTCACTATCCAGAAGCGAGTGGCCATAGCCCTCTGGAAGCTTGCAACCCCTGACAGCTACCGGTCAGTAGCGAACCAATTTGGAGTGGGCAAGTCTACCGTGGGGGTTGCTGTGATGCAGGTAGCCCGTGCAATCGTTGACCTTCTGCTCCACAAAGTAGTGACCCTGGGAGACGTGCAGGCGATCATAGATGGCTTCGCTGCAATGGGATTCCCAAACTGCGGTGGGGCCATAGATGGGACACACATCCCTATCCTGGGACCGGAGCACCAGGGCGGCCAGTATATTAACCGAAAGGGCTATTTTTCTATGGTTCTGCAAGCACTAGTGGACCACAAAGGACGTTTTACAAACATCAATGTTGGGTGGCCAGGAAAGGTTCATGATGCTCGTGTTTTCAAGAACTCTGGTCTGTTTAGACGCCTGCAACAGGGGGTTTATTTCCCCGACCACAAAATCACTGTTGGGGAGGTGGAGATGCCAACAGTGATCCTGGGGGACCCTGCCTACCCGCTAATGCCATGGCTCATGAAGCCATACACGGGAGCCCTGGACACTGAAAAGGAGCTCTTTAATTACCGCCTGAGCAAGTGCAGAATGGTGGTGGAGTGTGCCTTTGGCCGTCTCAAGGCAAGATGGCGAAGCTTACTTACTCGCTCCGACCTCAGCCCTAAGAATATCCCCATTGTGATTGCGGCGTGCTGTGTGCTCCACAATCTCTGTGAGATCAAGGGGGAGACATTTATGCAGGGCTGGGAGGTTGAGGCAAATCGACTATCAGCAGATTACGCTCAGCCAGACACCAGAGCCATTCGAAGATCACAGTGGGAGGCGGTCCGCATCCGGGAAGCTTTGAAAGCTCGCTTCCAGACAGAGCGGGTTAACCAGTGACTGCTACACTTCCGTAAACAGATACTGGACCTTCCCCTGTCCCTTTACACATGTCCCGTTGCCCATCCTCCCATTACCAACCGCCTTCCCCCTCCTTGGATCAACGCTGTAAAGTCACAATAAAGGAAAGATTTTTTTGTTTGAACCTGTTCCTGTACTTCTTCTTGGGTAATGATTATCACTGTGTAGGCATACGGCGGTTGGGGGGCGGTTTGGTTGGGGGACACTTCCCTTCAAAGGGGAAGCTGTTGATCCTGCCCAAAGCGCAGTGCCAAGAGGTGTTCCGCTTGCTTAAAGGGACCATCAACCTCTCCTAATCCCATGTGTGTGTGGTGGTGTCTATGTGCCTTGTACGTATTGAGTATCGCCAACGGATCACACAGTGCATTGATCTATCCAGCAGGCTACTGTCAGCCGCAAAAGATCAGCGACCACCCTCCCCAAACATACAGTGCACCACCCAACCCCCAACCCTACGTTTAGAATGTAGAAACCAGCACAACGAAGGAAAGGTGTGCTTAATGCATGCAATGTGTACTGTGCTTGTCACTTCAGCAGTTAACCTGTCTGCACCCTCGTTTGTGCTCCCATTCTCTGCACTTAAAAACCATGTTAACCACTACCCAGAGATACAAACGGTCCCATTTAAAACACTCAGGGAAACATCGGTGAACCAAAAAACAAGATTTATTCAACAAAACAGTAACTTAACATGGAACCTGGGAAGGGAGGTGCTCAGGGGTGCTGCTAGATGGAGAGGAGGGAAAAGTCTAAGGTTTTGGGAATGACAGCCTTCTGCTACTGCAGCGGTCTGCAGGGGTGGATTGAGTATTTCCACGCACCCTGGCTCCCCTTGTCTTAGTGACTTTTGGGGAGGAAGCCACTGGACTTGGTGGCGGGGGAGGGCGGCTTGAAAGAACATACAGAGGCGCTCTTTCTTCATGTCTCCTGTCCTGGAGAATATCCACTAGGCGCCGGAGCGTGTCTGTTTGCTCCCTCATTATTCCCAGCATTGTTTGGGTCGCCTGCTGATCCTCCTGCCGCCACCTGTCCTCGCGCGCTTCAGCCCTCTGCTCCCGTTCCCTGGCTGCTCGCTCGTACCGTGCGAAGTCCTCTCTGCGCTGTGCCGCCTCCCTCTGTGACAGCATCACTAATTCCGAGAACATGTCGTCCCTGGTTCTCTTTTTGCGCCGCCTTATCTGGACGAGGCCATGGGTGGGAGAAGCACTGGTAGGGCGGGAGACAGTCACAGCTGTGGGATAAATGAAAGGGAGTGAATTCCTCAGAATGATACTTTTTCAAGAACAATGACCATACTCTTTCACCGTGAATAGGACCAAAGACAGTGCCTATCACATGTACACGTACTACAAGGTCAAATACTATGCCTTAAGGCTGAGTGAGTGTCTGGGGTCCCGGTATACGGATCCCAGAAGCCTTGCCGTACACAGAAAATCACCTCTCTGAAAACCATGGTAAGGTGCTGACTTAGGACTGCTGCGAGATTGCTTCACAGCAGTGCTCTACTCCCATGTCTCCCTCAGTGTTCCTGGCGGCGGGCAGTAACTGCTGCTGGCCAAACCGATAATCTACGGCGGCTGTCCTAAACCCCCCCCCCCCCGTCTGCGTTGCCGCTCCAGGGAACCAAAAATGCCCGCGAACCGCTCTGCGTGAACGGCTCGCCTACCCTTCCCCCCCCTCAGCGTGTCCGCTCCAGGGAACCGAAAATGCCCACGAACCGCTCAGCGTGAACGGCTCGCCTACCCTCCCCCCCCTCCGCGTGGCTGCTCTAGGGAATCAAAAATGCCCGCGAACCGCTCAGCGTGAACGGCTCGCCTACCCTTCCCCCCCCTCCGCGTGGCCGCTCCAGGGAACCAAAAATGCCCGCGAACCGCTCAGCGTGAACGGCTCGCCCACCCTTCCCCCCCGTCAGCGTGGCTGCTCCTGGGAACCAAAAATGCCCGCGAACCGCTCAGCGTGAACGGCTCGCCTACCCTCCCCCCCCCTCCACGTGGCTGCTCTAGGGAATCCAAAATGCCCGCGAACCGCTCAGCGTGAACGGCTCGCCTATCCTATCCCCGGTTTAGCGTTGCCGGTCCCCGGTACTGTCCCTACCCGCGCACCGATATGTACTACTGGTTTTGCTCCCGACCCCCTACCACCACGCGTTAACGTAAACAGCCGGGTGTCTGTCTGTAAGGGGAAAAGGAAGCATGCAGTATACTAATTATACCACTCATTCGAACCAGGACACCATGACTGATATCACTCTGATGAGGATTACGGAGACAGAGAAAATCTGCATGCTGAGTCAATGCAAGCAAACCCCGGGGCCGTATGCTGCCATGCTATGCAAGGCAATGATACCAGAGTACCTGCTGCTCGCATGGCGCGAGAAAGTATCCTACCATGGAGGAGACAATAAGGCAGCTCTCCCAGTGAACGTGCTAAACAAGCTATCGCTGTACCTTCAAGACAGCTTCTCTGAGATCTCTGCTGGTGATTACACCTCTATCCCCATACATATTGACAGACTTTTCGAATAGTTGCACGGGAAAGCGACTACAAGGTGAAGCGCATAAGGCCAATGAAGCCACAGTTACAGAGCGCTAACACACCATAACTATTGTATTGAAAATAAATGTCTAAAACACTGACCTGATGATCCCTCTCCTGATTCCTGGTCAGGAATGCTGCCTTGGGAGTGTTCGAAGGGCAGCGCAGTCAGGGTCAGGAATAGTTCCTGGCTGTCGGGGAAATCTCCAGGGTGACCGCTTTCGATTGCCTCGTCCCCCCTGCCCTCCTTCCTCTTCTTCGCCGTCAGCGAAAACCTCCTCCGATGTGTCCGTAGAATGGACCCCATCATCGGTGTCCACGGACACTGGTGGGGTAGTTGTTGCCGCACCACCGAGCATGGCGTGCAGTGCCTCGTAAAATCGGCAAGTCTGAGGCGCTGAGCCGGAGCGTCCGTTGGACTCTTTGGTCTTTTGGTACGCCTGACGTAGCTCCTTGATTTTGACGCGGCACTGCGTAGCATCCCGGCTGTACCCTCTCTCCGTCATAGCCTGGGAAATCTTCTCGTAAATTTTGGCATTCCGTCTTTTTGAACGGAGCTCGGCTAGAATCGATTCATCGCCCCACACAGCGATGAGATCCAAAACCTCACGATCACTCCATGTTGGAGCTCTCTTTCTATTCAGTGATGGCATCGAAACCACCGCTGTAGAGCTCTGCATCATTGCCAGTGCTGCTGAGCTCGCCACTATGTCCAAAGAGGCAATGGGATTCAAAATGGCCACAGAGGAAAAAGCATTCAAATTTTCACGGGGATTTCTCTGAGTGGCAGGTCAGAGCATCCGAGTACACAATACTGCCCTGAGCGTCCACCGAGTGGTGCACTGTGGGATAGCTCCCGGAGCTATTAGCGTCGAATTCCGTCCACAGTACCTCGCATTCGACATGCCCATTTCGAATTTGGCGCTACTCCCCTCGTCAGGGTGGAGTACCGAAATCGATTCAAGGAGCCCTTAATGTCGAAATAAACTGCTTCCTAATGTGGACGGGTGAGGGATTAAATCGAGTTAACGCTGATAAATTCGACATAAAGTCCTAGTGTAGACCTGGCCTTACTTTTATTTTGAAAAAATGAAAGCTGAGATTCTGTGTAATGTATTGAAAAAGGCAAAAGAAACGGAGCATGTTAAAATGGCTCAAAGCTCACAGACAATGTATGTCATGAAGTTCTTGTAAAAGAGGAATGGAGTAAGAAATATTCACAGAAATAACAATAAATAGTAATTACTCTCAGGAAAATCATGATCTGGACAGCAGCAGTCATAGACTGAAAAAGAGGCACAATAAATTGGCATTGATTACTCATGATCTAGCTAGCTAACCTGCTTTCCAGATGCTCTTCTTTTATCTATTGCATATGTAGTGTACACAGCCATGCACAAACATGGTTTAATAAATAATAAATACTACTACTAATAATAATGAAGCCAACTTCTCTGATCTAGACACAATTGGATCCTTGTGTGAATGAGAGACCACTGACCAAATCCCAATCTTCCCTTTGACGTGAATGCCTAATTCCCAGTTGTTACGGTTACATGATTAGCTGAACCTCTGCTCCCTGGTCTGGTGGCTGAGTTCACACCATGAGGTCACAGCTTTGTGCGTCTTCCTCTCTTAGGGTGGAATTGTGTGATTCATCCCCTCTCAAACTGCATCCCAGGATATAGCAATTTGCGTACCAACTATGATTTTTCCAACCAGGTTTGGTACCTGGAATTCTTCCCACAGGAGCTGCAACCAGTAGTAAGTTGAGAGACTAGCCGAACTTCTCCATACAAAAAATGATTTATATAGCAGTGTAGGAACAAAGCATAACATAAGAGAAAATATGAGCAATTCCAGATCCATCACTGCAGTAATTTGGTAGGATAAACATTTGGTTTTATTACCCAGACTTAGTTTGTCTTTAGGAAACATTGCAATTGTTTTCCCTTCCAAATACATTTCCACCATAGCAAGAAGAATACAGTATTTATTTAATAAAATGAAAAAGATAATACACATAATTATATAATGATCTTTCTGCCCTAACACATAATAAATAAAAAAATAAAATCCCACAAGCATTAAAATAATAATTTGAACACCAACTCATCTATCCCGAAAAATACAGAAACTTTGTATATTCTTTGCATATTCTTTATCACTGGGGAAAGGAAAATTCAAGTCTCTTAGAAAACGCTTTTAAAGATATTATGATGCTGACACCTTCAATAGATGACAAAATAAACAGATACCCCCATTTAATCAAACATATTGCACCCTGCAAATTCCTATCCCCCAAAAGTCACCTAGAACAAAGTAACAAGTCAACCAATGAATCAATAAAATGAAACAACATGAAAAAGAAACAATCAAGGAAACAAACAAGCCAATTGTCTCACATCCGAACCATAATTTCTATCCCCCAAAAAGCAGAAGAGCCAGAAATTTCATGAAGTCCAGTTCTGAACAAGCTATGGTTGTTGATATCCTGTGCAGCATGTGCAGATAGCATGGTGATGGAAGCAGTATAAATACCCAAGACAGATAGATAGGTGTGTATGTACATTTATGGATAGATATTTAGAATTTGGTTTTATTTATACTAGTGCAATTCTGAACTAACTCATTTGGAGTTCATCTGGATTTTATGACTTCCTAAACATATTGCACCATATGTTCTCAAGCAGACAATTTTGTCATCAGTTCACTCTATCCATAAAGAAATTCAGGGTGAACTCACGGTCAAGGTGAATAACCTCCACACAATCAGTTTCTTCAATGCAGCTTTGACCTCCTTGTTCCTCATGCTGTAGATGATCGGATTTATCATTGGAGGCACGACAGCATAGAGAACACCCACCAAGAGATCTAGACTGGATGCTGAGCTGGAGCTGAATTTCAGATAGTCAAACACGGCAGTGAAAAGGAACAAGGAGATAACAGTGAGGTGAGGGAGGCAGGTGGAGAACGCTTTATGCCGGCCCTCCTGAAAGGGGATTCTCAACACTGCTTTGAAGATCTGAACATAAGACACAATTATAAAAACAAAGCAGTTTAAACTTATAAACACACCAAAGACAAGAAGCCCAACTTCACTGAGGTTCGAGTCAGAGCAGGTGAGCTTGAGTAGCTGGGGGATTTCACAGAAGAACTGGTTGATGACATTGGACTGGCACAAGGGTAACCTGAAGGTGTTCCCGGTGTGCAGGGCAGAGTATACAATACTAGTAATCCAGGCACTGGCTGCCATTTGGACACATGCTCTCCTGTTCATCACTCTCTCGTAGTGCAGCGGTTGGCAGATGGCGACGTATCGGTCGTACGCCATAATAGTGAGTAGGGCAAGATCAACTGCAATGAAGACTATGAAGAGAAAGACTTGGGTGACACATGCAGGATAAGAAATTACCCTGGTGTTCATGAGGGAATTGGCCATGGATTTGGGAATGGTGACAGAGATGGAGCCCAGGTCTATAATGGACAGATTCACCAGAAAGAAGTACATGGGGGTATGAAGATGGTGGTTGAGGGCTACAGCTGAGATGATGAGAAGATTCCCTATTAGGCCTGCCAGGTAAATCACCAGAAACACCACAAAGTGCAATATCTGCAGCTCCCGAACATCAGAGAATCCCAGGAGAAGGAACTCGGTCACCGTGGTACGGTTGGACATTTTCTTTCTCAGTTCATTGTGTGATGGCTGTTGAGGGAAGGACAAAGACAGTGGAGGGATTACACTGACAGCGGGAGTGGCCCTCATTCCCCACAGCAATATGTCATGATGTGAGTTTCAACAATGCACAACGCTCATCCCTGCTATTAACTAGCAGTGGTGAGTTATCATACGAAGGTAAATTAGCACGGTTCCGTTAAAGTCAATGGAGCTGCATCAGTTTGCACCATCTAAAGTTCTAGCTCAGGATGTGACTTGATAAAATGTTGTGTGGAGGATGGAGCAAAGTACTATCCCAGTGCAACAAGTCTAAGCAAGCTGGGTCCCCTCTTGCTACAAACAGGAGGTTCTAGACTTCGGCATGAAACTAAAATGCTAAAATGCCGACACTGCCTGATATCACTTTCCAGGAAAATATGACAGACAGTAACTTAGTATGTTGCATGAGAGCTCATCTGAAGTGATTCCTCTTCATTGTCACATCGATGGCTACCTCTCTGCTGCATCGCTTACCTCTGTCATTTTATGTCTGTGTAGGTCAGTGGCCGTCAGGAGACTTGGGTTCTATTCTTGGCTCTGCCACTGACCAGCTCTGTGACCTTGGACCAATCACTTCCCTGTGCCTCTGTTTCCCTTCCCACTGTTTCTCAGCCTTTTCTGCTAGGACTGTGAGCCCTTTCGTGAATGGACTGTGTCTTATTATGTGTATGTTCCGTGCTCCCATTTACATCATTTGGGTTTAGACAGCACCAGTGTGGGACATAGGATATGGCGCTAGAGCAGAATACCTAGGTTCTAATTCAATTGACATCCTCTATGTCATTGACAGAGATAAGTGACACAGGCTTTGGCTGGGAGCTTCAATTCTCTGTTCTCCATTTAAGGCACTAGTATGTTTAATACCGATGCTGTTGGCTGCCAACTTTGTTGCTTACTTAATTTTATGAATCACCAAGTATTCCTTTGAAACAGAAATAAACACTATTGCAATAGAGTGACTGGGTTCAAATTTTACTATTGTTGGACAGTATCAACGTTCCCACTCTCGCTTACATCTAAGTTTCCAATCTGGGGTATTCATACATTTTCTGTTTAAATTATTTCAAAGCAAAACTGGGTTTTCAACTAAAGAAATATTCTGGAGAACCCTGTGTTATTCTTGACACACAACTTAGGTATTAGAAAACTCAAAATAATGTTTCTTTATTTAAGTGAAAATGTTTCAGTTTCCAGCAGTTTACCTGAAATTGTCTGGTTGGTTCTCAATGAATAAAAACAAAAAAAAATTATTTTTCATAATATCGATGAAAGATCAATGGTTTGGTGCTGGGAAGATTAAAGAATAGCCTCTGAGCAGCTCTAAATGTTGGATTACATTATATAAAACGCCTTGAAGAGTTCCAATTGTAACTCCTAGTTCTGTGATGAAATTTGACCAGCACATAAATACCTAAACATCTGTGATAGAAATAAAAAAACTTACTGCGCCGGACTTTGCGGAATGTTTTCTGGCCCGTGATGCATGGGACTCTTCACAGCCAGGATCCTTCAGTCATTGCCTGTCTGTATAAATAATGCCCCAATCGCTGTGTTATCCAGCATCTGTTTCCCTCTTGTTTCACCATGTTTCCCAAGCTTCTGGGTCTTGTGCAGTTCCTAGTAGGCAGGGACCACTCCACAGATGTGTGCTCCCTACTCCCCATGTCGGGCAGGCTTGGCTGAGAGGTGAAGGACTAAATAGGATGGGGGCAGAGAGCCCCTCCCAGCACTGAAACTGATCCCGGCTGTTGAAGCTGCTTGTTCACAACCCAGGATGTCCCTGTTCTGTGGCTAAATAGTTGGATCCGGTCTGGAGAGCTGTGATCTGAGCTCTGATCT
Source organism: Chelydra serpentina (assembly GCA_037349315.1). Classification (NCBI taxonomy): domain Eukaryota; kingdom Metazoa; phylum Chordata; order Testudines; family Chelydridae; genus Chelydra; species Chelydra serpentina. The sequence goes on from JBAIAC010000084.1 coordinate 2,274,717, forward strand.
CATCTCAGGAGCAAACAACCCTGACAAGCTGCCTTAGCTGCCCCTAATCCCCACAGGGAGAACAGCACCTGCCCTGGATCTCAAATGATGGCAGCACCCTGAAAGGACCCCCGGCTACACACAAGGCCGGGCTGTGGCCCAAAGGGTGTCCAAAGGAGATTACACAATAAACTATACATTTGTAACACAGACATGTGACCTACAATAGCGCAGAGCCCAGTGGCACCAGAGCCCCACCTGGCCTGGAATAGCCTGTTCCTTCATTAACTCTGACAGCGCAGAGATTTTTTTCCCTCCTGTGTTGCATGAGCAGCTCTTGGGATGCAACCACCAGAGGAAGCCACAGCTCAGGCTGCCCTGGGTGTTTGATGTTGGTCACTAAGAAGCAGCCAGAGACAAGCACTAAAAGCTCCCAGCTACGTCCTGAACTGGTGTAAATTGATACAGTTCCATTGAGTTCCGGGTAGTTAGGGCTGTTTCTGCCAAGCAGAGATTTGGCCATTTGATTCCAATGGAGCTACTTTGATTTCCATTAGCTGGGTTCTGGCCCTAAGACGCCCATGCAGCTCTGTCAGTTTTCACCAGCTGGGCAATCAGGCCTCATTAACTCCACTGGAGCTACTGCTGATTTACACCAGCTGTGGTTCTTGCTCATTGACACCAATGGAGCTATGGCGGATACACACCTGCTGGGGATCTCCCCTCATTAAACAGCTTCAAATCCATTTCCTTTGCCTGTGAATCTGAACTGAAGATGAGGCAGGAGGTTTGTGTTGGGATGTGGTGTGAACTTGAATGGGCAAAGGAGGTGGTCTCTATATTCGTGTCTGGGAGAAGAGGAAGTGGATGAGATCACAGTGGAGAGGGGATGGGGTCCACAAGGCATCTCTCTCTCTTGATATGGTCTGTGATCTGAGAAAAGGTTGAGAGCCCCCAGTCGAATGGCATTCACATGGACATAGAAGTCTGCCGGTGGGAGGAAGGAAGGGAGGGTCATGTTTCAGGCTTGGGGCCTAAGAGGGGAGGAAGAAATTGTCGTCTGTGGACTGATTATGAACTTGGGTTGGAAATTTTCTCACAATATGGTTTTGTTCATCAGAAAATGCTAATTCATTGAAACTCTGTTCGCAGAAATCGGTTGGTTGGTTTTGATGAATCTCCTAATTTGATTTCTATTAGAAGGTTCAAATTTGCTAAAATGTCCAGTTTTGACATTTTTCAATTTGAAAAAAAAATCATTTGGAAATTTCAGTTAATTCCTTCTAATGAAAAGGTGAAAAATAAATGGTCAAAATGAATATGAACCTTTGCCCTGCAGCATGGGGCGCAGGTCGCCTGCTAGGATCACTTGAAATTGCCGCAGCTGACCTGTATTTGCCAGGGCCTAGGGCACAGGTGAGACCTCAGTCTGTCCAGGTGGCTCACAACAGGGCAGTCTCCTTAGGACTGAAATACTTTAGTTTAACTGAAGTCATCAGGCTCAACACAGGGGTACCTGGGGGAGGTGATTCCATGGCCTGTGAAAAAGAGAAGTTCTGACTAGTTGGTTGCATCATCCCTCCCGGCCTAAAATTCTATGAAACTATAAAAATGATGGAAGCCCAAATGTTTTGTTTTGCCCTAATGCATCTTTTATATCTATCTATCTATCTATCTATCTATCTATCTATCTATCTATCTATCTATCTATCTATCTATCTATCTATCATTTATTTATTTATGTATTCAAATTTTTTGCAATTTATGTATTGCAATATATATATATATGTTTTCAGATTATCTGTTTGCAATACATAAATAAATAAGTAAATAAATAAATGCTGTTTTGACTTTTTGTCCTGAGGTGGGAATGGAAAATATTTCAAAATCTTGAAAAGTCTCCCAAGATGAGAACCCCCTTTCCTAGCTAGTTCTACTCTTTAACTCCTCTCTTTTCAATAACTCACTAAAACGTTATTTTCTTAGGCCAGGTCTACACTAGGACTTTATGTCGAATTTATCAGCGTTAACTCGATTTAATCCCTCACCCGTCCACATTAGGAAGCAGTTTATTTCGACAGTAAGGGCTCCTTGAATCGATTTCGGTACTCCACCCTGACGAGGGGAGTAGCGCCAAATTCGAAATGGGCATGTCGAATGCGAGGTACTGTGGACGGAATTCGACGCTAATAGCTCCGGGAGCTATCCCACAGTGCACCACTCGGTGGACGCTCAGGGCAGTATTGTGTACTCGGATGCTCTGACCTGCCACTCAGAGAAATCCCCGCGAAAATTTGAATGCTTTTTCCTCTGTGGCCATTTTGAATCCCATTGCCTCTTTGGACATCGTGGCGAGCTCAGCAGCACTGGCAATGATGCAGAGCTCTACAGCGGTGGTTTCGATGCCATCACTGAATAGAAAGAGAGCTCCAACATGGAGTGATCGTGAGGTTTTGGATCTCATCGCTGTGTGGGGCGATGAATCAATCCTAGCCGAGCTCCGTTCAAAAAGACGGAATGCCAAAATTTACGAAAAGATTTCCCAGGCTATGACGGAGAGAGGATACAGCTGGGATGCTACGCATCAAAATCAAGGAGCTACGTCAGGCGTACCAAAAGACCAAAGAGTCCAACGGACGCTCCGGCTCAGCGCCTCAGACTTGCCGATTTTACGAGGCACTGCACGCCATGCTCGGTGGTGCGGCAACAACCACCCCGCCAGTATCCGTGGACACCGATGACGGGGTCCATTCTACGGACACATCGGAAGAGGTTTTCGCTGACGGCGAAGAAGAGGAAGGAGGGCAGGGGGACGAAGCAATCGAAAGCGGTCACCCTGGAGATTTCCCCGACAGCCAGGAACTATTCCTCACCCTGACTGCGCTGCCCTTCGAACACTCCCAAGCCAGCATTCCTGACCAGGAATCAGGAGAGGGATCATCAGGTCAGTGTGTTAGACATTTATTTTCAATACAATAGTTATGGTGTAATAGCGCTCTGTAACTGTGGCTTCATTGGCCTTATGCGCTTCAGCTTTGAGTCGCTTTCCCGTGCAACTATTCGAAAAGTCTGTCAATATGTATGGGGATAGAGGTGTAATCACCAGCAGAGATCTCAGAGAAGCTGTCTTGCAGGTACAGCGATAGCTTGTTTAGCACGTTCACTGGGAGAGCTGCCTTATTGTCTCCTCCATGGTAGGATACTTTCCCGCGCCATGCAAGCAGATGGTACTCTGGTATCATTGCCTTGCATAGCATGGCAGCATACGGCCCCGGGGTTTGCTTGCATTGACGCAGCATGCAGATTTTCTCTGTCTCCGTAATCCTCATCAGAGTGATATCAGTCATGGGGTCCTGGTTCGAATGAGTGGTATAATTAGTATACTGCATGCTTCCTTTTCCCCTTACAGACAGACACCCAGCTGTTTACGTTAACGCGTGGTGGTAGTGTGTCGGGATCAATACCAGTACCACATATCGGTGCGCGGGTAGGGACAGTCCCGGGGAGCGGCAACGCTAAACCGGGGATAGGATAGGCGAGCCGTTCATGCTGAGCGGTTCGCGGGCATTTTGGGTTCCCTGGAGCAGCCACGCGGAGGGGGGGGAAGGGTAGGTGAGCCGTTCATGCTGGGCGGTTCGCGGGCATTATTGGTTCCCTGGAGCGGCAACGCGGACTGGGGGGTGGTTTAGGACAGCCGCCGTAGATTACCGGTTTGGCCAGCAGCAGTTACTGCCCGCCGCCAGGAACACTGAGGGAGACATGGGAGTAGAGCACTGCTGTGAAGCAATCTCGCAGCAGTCCTAAGTCAGCACCTTACCATGGTTTTCAGAGAGGTGATTTTCTGTGTACGGCAAGGCTTCTGGGATCCGTATACCGGGACCCCAGACACTCACTCAGCCTTAAGGCATATTATTTGACCTTGTAGTACGTGTACATGTGATAGGCACTGTGTTTGGTCCTATTCACGGTGAAAGAGTATGGTCATTGTTCTTGAAAAAGTATCATTCTGAGGAATTCACTCCCTTTCATTTATCCCACAGCTGTGAGTGTCTCCCGCCCAACCCGTGCTTCTCCCACCCATGGCCTAGTCCAGATAAGGCGGCGCAAAAAGAGAACTAGGGATGACATGTTCTCAGAATTAATGATGCTGTCACAGAGGGAGGCGGCACTGCGCAGAGAGGACTTTGCACGGTACGAGCGAGCAGCCAGGGAACGGGAGCAGAGGGCTGAAGCGCGCGAGGACAGGTGGCGGCAGGAGGATCAGCAGGCGACCCAAACAATGCTGGGCATCATGAGGGAGCAAACAGACACGCTCCGGCGCCTAATGGATGTTCTCCAGGACAGGAGACATGAGGAAAGAGCACCTCTGTATGTTCTTTCAAGCCGCCCTCCCCCGCCACCAAGTCCAGTGGCTTCCTCCCCAAAAGTCACTAGGACAAGGGGAGCCAGGGTGCGTGGAAATACTCAATCCACCCCTGCAGACCGCTGCAGTAGTAGAAGGCTGTCATTCCCAAAACCTTAGACTTTTCCCTCCTCTCCATCCAGCAGCACCCCTGAGCACCTCCCTTCCCAGGTCCCATGTTAAGTTACTGTTCTGTTGAATAAATCTGGTTTTTTGGTTCACCGATGTTTCCCTGAGTGTTTTAAATGGGACCGTTTGTATGTCTGGGTAGTGGTTAACATGTTTTGTAAGTGCAGAGAATGGGAGCACAAACGAGGGTGCACACAGGGTAACTGCTGAAGTGACAAGCACAGTACACATTGCATGCATTAAGCACACCTTTCCTTCGTTGTGCAGGTTTATATGTTCTAAACGTGGGGTTGGGGGTTGGGTGGTGCACTGTATGTTTGGGGAGGGTGGTCGCTGATCTTTTGCGGCTGACAGTAGCCTGCTGGATAGATCAATGCACCGTGGGATCCGTAGGCGATAGTCACAACGTAAAAGGCACATAGACACCACCACACACACATGGGATTAGGAGAGGTTGATGGTCCCTTTAAGCAAGCGGAACACCTCTTGGCACTGCGCTTTGGGCAGGATCAAGAGCTTCCCCTTTGAAGGGAAGTGTCCCCCAACCAAACCGCCCCCCAACCGCCGTATGCCTCCACGGTGATAATCATAGAATCATAGAATCATAGAATCTCAGGGTTGGAAGGGACCTCAGGAGGTCATCTAGTCCAACCCCCTGCTCAAAGCAGGACCAACCCCAACTAGATCATCCCAGCCAGGGCTTTGTCAAGCCTGACCTTAAAAACCTCCAAGGAAGGAGACTCCACCACCTCCCTAGGTAACCCATTCCAGTGCTTCACCACCCTACTAGTGAAAAAGTTTTTCCTAATATCCAACCTAAACCTCCCCCTCTGCAACTTGAGACCATTACTCCTTGTTCTGTCATCTTCTACCACTGAGAACAGTCTAGATCCATCCTCTTTGGAACCCCCTTTTAGGTAGTTGAAAGCAGCTATCAAATCCCCCCTCACTCTTCTCTTCTGCAGGCTAAACAATCTCAGTTCCCTCAGCCTCTCCTCATAAGTCATGTGCTCCAGCCCCCTAATCATTTTTGTCGCCCTCCGTTGGACTCTTTCCAATTTATCCACATCCTTCTTGTAGTGTGGGGCCCAAAACTGGACACAGTACTCCAAATGAGGCCTCACCAGTGCCGAATAGAGGGGAATAATCACGTCCCTCGATCTGCTGGAAATGCCCCTACTTATACAGCCCAAAATGCCGTTAGACTTCTTGGCAACAAGGGCACACTGTTGACTCATATTCAGCTTTTCGTCCACTGTAACCCCTAGGTCCTTTTCTGCAGAACTGCTGCCCAGCCATTCGGTCCCTAGTCTGTAGGAGTGCATGGGATTCTTCCGTCCTAAGTGCAGGACTCTGCACTTGTCCTTGTTGAACCTCATCAGATTTCTTTTGGCCCAATCCTCTAATTTGTCTAGGTCCCTCTGTATCCTATCCCTACCCTCCAGCGTATCAACCACTCCTCCCAGTTTAGTGTCATCTGCAAACTTGCTAAGGGTGCAGTCCACACCATCCTCCAGGTCGTTGATGAAGATATTGAACAAAACCGGCCCCAGCACCGACCCTTGGGGCACTCCACTTGATACCGGCTGCCAACTAGACATGGAGCCATTGATCACTACCCGTTGAGCACGACCATCCAGCCAGTTTTCTATCCACCTTACCGTCCATTCATCCAGCCCATAATTCTTTAACTTGCTGGCAAGAACGCTGTGCGAGACTGTATCAAAAGCTTTGCTAAAGTCAAGAAATAGCACATCCACTGCTTTCCCCTCATCCACAGAGCCAGTTATCTCATCATAGAAGGCAATTAGGTTAGTCAGGCATGACTTGCCTTTGGTGAATCCATGCTGACTGTTTCTGATCACTTTCCCCTCCTTTAAGTGGTTCAAAATTGATTCCTTGAGGACCTGTTCCATGATTTTTCCAGGGATTGAGGTGAGACTGACTGGCCTGTAGTTCCCCGGATCTTCCTTCTTCCCTTTTTTAAAGATGGGCACTACATTCGCTTTTTTCCAGTCATCCGGGACCGCCCCCGATTGCCATGATTTGTCAAAGATAATGGCCAATGGCTCTGCAATCACATCGGCCAACTCCTTTAGCACCCTCGGATGCAGTGCATCCGGCCCCATGGACTTGTGTTCGTCCAGCTTTTCTAAATAGTCCCGAACTACTTCTTTCTCCACAGAGGGCTGGTCACCTCCTCCCCATACCGTGCTGCGGAGTGCAGCCGTCTGGGAGCTGCCCTTGTCTGTGAAGACAGAGGCAAAACAAGCATTGAGTACACTAGCTTTCTCCACATCCTCTGTCACAAGGTTCCCTCCCTCATTCAGCAAGGGGCCCACACGTTCCTTGACTTTCTTCTTGTTGCTAACATACCTGAAGAAACCCTTCTTGTTACTCCTAACATCTCCGGCTAGCTGCAACTCCAAGTGTGATTTGGCCTTCCTAATTTCACTCCTGCATGCCTGAACAATATTTTTATACTCCTCCCTGGTCATTTGTCCAATCTTCCACTTCTTGTAAGCTGCTTTTTTGTGTTTAAGACGAGCAAGGATTTCACTGTTAAGCCAAGCTGGTCGCCTGCCATATTTACTTTTCTTTCTACACATCGGGATGGTTTGTTCCTGCAACCTCAATAAGGTTTCTTTAAAATACAGCCAGCTTTCCTCGACTTCTTTCCCCCTCATGTTATTCTCCCAGGGGACCTTGCCCATCAGTTCCCTGAGGGAGTCAAAGTCTGCTTTTCTGAAGTCCAGGCTCTGTATTCTACTGTTCTCCTTTCTTCCTTGTGTCAGGATCCTGAACTCGACCATCTCATGGTCACTGCCTCCCAGGTTCCCATCCACTATTGCTTCCTCTACTATTTCTTCCCTGTTTGTGAGCAGCAGGTCAAGAAGAGCTTTTCCCCTAGTTGGTTCCTCCAGCACTTGCACCAGGAAATTGTCCCCTACACTTTCCAAAAACTTCCTGGATTGTCTGTGGACCGCTGTATTGCTCTCCCAGCAGATGTCGGGGTGATTAAAGTCACCCATGAGAACCAGGGCCTGTGATCTAGTAACTTCTGTTAGTTGCTGGAAGAAAGCCTCGTCCACCTCATCCCCCTGGTCTGGTGGTCTGTAGCAGACTCCCACCACGACATTACCCTTGTTGCTCACACTTCTCAATTTAATCCAGAGACACTCAGGTTTTTCTGCAGTTTCATACTGGAGCTCTGAGCAGTCATACTGCTCTCTTACATACAACGCAACTCCCCCACCTTTTCTGCCCTGCCTATCCTTCCTGAACAGTTTATATCCATCCATGACAGTACTCCAATCGTGTGAGTTATCCCACCAAGTCTCTGTTATTCCAATTACGTCATAATTCCTTGACTGTGCCAGGACTTCCAGTTCTCCCTGCTTGTTCCCCAGGCTTCTTGCATTTGTGTATAGGCATTTAAGATAACTCACCGATTGTCCTGCTGTCCCAGTATGGGGCAGGAGCCCTCCCCTCTTGCACTCACCTACTTGTGCTTCCTCCCGGTATCCCACTTCCCCACTTACCTCGGGGCTTTGGTCTCCTTCCCCCGGTGAACCTAGTTTAAAGCCCTCCTCACTAGGTCGGCCAGCCTGCTTCCATAATCATTACCCAATAAGAAGTACAGGAAAAGGTTCAAACAAAAAAATCTTTCCTTTACTGTGACTTTACAGCGTTGATCCAAGGAGAGGGAAGGGGGTTGGTAATGGGAGGATGGGCAACGGGACATGTGTAAAGGGACAGGGGAAGGTCCAGTATCTGTTTACGGAAGTGTAGCAGTCAATGGTTAACCCGCTCTGTCTGGAAGCGAGCTTTCAAAGCTTCCCGGATGCGCACCGCCTCCCGCTGTGATCTTCGAATGGCTCTGGTGTCTGGCTGAGCGTAATCTGCTGCTAGTCGATTTGCCTCAACCTCCCAGCCCTGCATAAATGTCTCCCCCTTGATCTCACAGAGATTGTGGAGCACACAGCACGCTGCAATCACAATGGGGATATTTTTAGGACTGAGGTCGCAGCGAGTAAGTAAGCTTCGCCATCTTGCTTTGAGACGGCCAAAGGCACACTCCACCACCATTCTGCACTTGCTCAGGCGGTAATTAAAGAGCTCCTTTTCAGTGTCCAGGGCTCCCGTGTATGGCTTCATGAGCCATGGCATTAGCGGGTAGGCAGGGTCCCCCAGGATCACTGTTGGCATCTCCACATCCCCAACAGTGATTTTGTGGTCGGGGAAATAAACCCCCTGTTGCAGGCGTCTAAACAGACCAGAGTTTTTGAAAACACGAGCATCATGAACCTTTCCTGGCCACCCAACATTGATGTTTGTAAAACGTCCTTTGTGGTCCACAAGTGCTTGCAGAACCATAGAAAAATAGCCCTTTCGGTTAATATACTGGCCGCCCTGGTGCTCCGGTCCCAGGATAGGGATGTGTGTCCCATCTATGGCCCCACCGCAGTTTGGGAATCCCATTGCAGCGAAGCCATCTATGATCGCCTGCACGTCTCCCAGGGTCACTACTTTCTGGAACAGCAGGTCAACGATTGCACGGGCTACCTGCATCACAGCAACCCCCACGGTAGACTTGCCCACTCCAAATTGGTTCGCTACTGACCGGTAGCTGTCAGGGGTTGCAAGCTTCCACAGGGCTATGGCCACTCGCTTCTGGATAGTGAGGGCAGCTCGCATCCGGGTGTCCTGGCGCTTCAGGGCAGGGGACAGCAACTCACAAAGTTCAATGAAAGTGCACTTACCCATCCGAACGTTTCGCAGCCACTGGGACTCATCCCAGACCTGCAGCACTATGCGGTCCCACCAGTCAGTGCTTGTTTCCCTTGCCCAGCATCGCCGTTCCACGGGATCAACATGACCCATTGCCACCATGATGTCTAGGGGCCGGGGTCCAGCGCTTTGCAAGAGATCAATGCCCCTTTCAGAGTTTAAGTACTCCCGGAGATTACGTTGTCTCCTCTCCCGATTTCTCTGCATCAGAGTCTGGAAAAGGTGCGCTATAAGGCGTGAGTTGTTGGCTACGGACAGAACATCTGCGATAATCGCGGAGGGCTCCATGCTCACTGTCCGGTGGCGTCCGAGCTATCAGCCACAGGAAAAGGGCGCGAATTCATTCCCCGCCGGCGCTTTCACGTAGGGAAGGCGGAAGTGTGGGTCGAGTGACGAAATTTACGTATAACGACCCTTGACACAATTTCGGTCCCACAAGGCACTGGGGGCTACACCCAGAATTCCAGTGGGCAGGCGGGACTGCGGGAACTGTGGGATAGCTACCCACAGTGCACCGCTTGCAATGTCGACGCTTGCCCCCGTACTGTGGACTCGGACATTCGAATAAAGATCCCTGGTGTGGATTCGAACAATCGACCTGGAAATATCGGGTTCACAAGTTCGGTTTCACAGAAATCGAACTAGTACCGTAGTGTAGACATACCCTTAGACTCTAGGAGCTGCAGGTAGATAGAGCTTTTCACTATAAACAGGGACTCAGAGTTAAGTCAATGTACTGTCACATACATACAAACAAAATAATATTCACACGTAAATACCCAGTTATATGCACTTTTAAAGACACACACAACTAATTCATTATCACAAAACACACACACTCACACAACAGTTTGCTCTAATAAGCACAGTATTCTCATTCAGAAGCGAAAATACAAGTATGAACACTCAGAAATCCACTCATACACCCTAACAAGTGCTGATAATGCACACACACACACGTTTCACCCATGATGGTTCGCATTAATAAATTCACACAATGATTCACAGTCAGAAACACACATTCACATCACGTAAGTTCTCAAAGAGACCCGCAGCAATGTAAAAACTCAATTGTACGTTGATTTCCTCAGAAGCACACTCAAAATAACATACACTGACCAAACCACCGCCATTCACACAACACTGTTTCTGAATTGCACTCAGATCATAATCTTAAAAATGAACACAGAGAACAGGTCTGTACTAGAAACGCTTTCCATCAGAGCAGTGTTTGTTTGGAGCTGTGATATTTGGGGTGACATTTTTATACCACGGTAAAGTAAAAATTTAAGCAATTTTATTAGCACAATTAGTAAAGACACAAATGCTCCCAGTCACATTAAAAGACAGCAGTGATAAATCATTAATATTTTTTATAAGGCTGTTAAGCAAAATATTTTGATATTTTGTATAAGGCTGTTAAGTAATTATAAAAATTAATCGTGATTAATCTCACAATTTATTGTGCTGTTAAACAATAATAGAATACCATTTATTTAAATATTTTTGGATGTTTTCTACATTTTCAATTATATTGATTTAAATTACAGAACAGAAGACAAAGTGCACAGTGCTCACTTTATATTTTTTGATTACAAACATTTACATTGTAAAAAACCAAAAGAAATAGTATTTTTCAATTCACCTAATACAAGTACTATTATGAAATCTCTTTGTCATGAAAGTTGAACTTACAAATGTAGAATTATGTACAAAAAATAACTGCACTCAAAAATAAAACAATGTAAAACCTTAGCGCCTACAAGTCCACTCAGTCCTATTTCTTGTTCGGCCAATTGCTCAGACAAACAAGGGTTGTTGTTTTTTACATTTGTAGGAGATAATACTGCATGCTTCTTGTTTACAATGTCACCTGAAATTGAGAACAGGCATTTGCATGGCATTGTTGTAGGCGGCGTCGCAAGATATTTACATACCAGATGCGCTAAAGATTCATATGTCCCTTCATGCTTCAGCCACCATTCCAGAGGACATGTGTCCATGCTGATGATGGATTCTGTTCGACAATGATCAGAAGCAGAGCGGAGCAATGCATGTTCATTTTCATCATCTGACTCAGATGCCACCAGCAGAAGGTTGATTTTCTTTTTTGGTGCTTTGGGTTCTGTAGTTTCTCCATCAGAGTGTTGTTCTGTTAAGACTTCTGAAAGCATAGAATCATAGAATCATAGAATCTCAGGGTTGGAAGGGACCTCAGGAGGTCATCTAGTCCAACCCCCTGCTCAAAACAGGACCAACCCCAACTAGATCATCCCAGCCAGGGCTTTGTCAAGCCTGACCTTAAAAACCTCTAAGGAAGAAGATTTCACCACCTCCCTAGGTAACCCATTCCAGTGCGTAACCACCCTACTAGTGAAAAAGTTTTTCCTAATATCCAACCTAAACTTCCCCCTCTGCAACTTGAGATCATTACTCCTTGTTCTGTCATCTTCTACCACTGAGAACAGTCTAGATCCATCCTCTTTGGAACCCCCTTTTAGGTAGTTGAAAGCAGCTATCAAATCCCCCCTCACTCTTCTCTTCTGCAGGCTAAACAATCCCAGTTCCCTCAGCCTCTCCTCATAAGTCATGTGCTCCAGCCCCCTAATCATTTTTGTTGCCCTCCGTTGGACTCTTTCCAATTTATCCACATCCTTCTTGTAGTGTGGGGCCCAAAACTGGACACAGTACTCCAAATGAGGCCTCACCAGTGCCGAATAGAGGGGAATAATCACATCCCTCAATCTGCTGGAAATGCCCCTACTTATACAGCCCAAAATGCTGTTAGCCTTCTTGACAACAAGGGCACACTGTTGACTCATATTCAGCTTTTTGTCCACTGTAACCCCTAGGTCCGTTTCTGCAGAACTGCTGCCCAGCCATTCGGTCCCTAGTCTGTAGCAGTGCATGGGATTCTTCCGTCCTAAGTGCAGGACTCTGCACTTATCCTTGTTGAACTTCATCAGATTTCTTTTGGCCCAATCCTCTAATTTGTCTAGGTCCCTCTGTATCCTGTCCTTACCCTCCAGCGTATCAACCACTCCTCCCAGTTTAGTGTTATCTGCAAACTTGCTAAGGGTGCAGTTCACACCATCCTCCAGATCGTTGATGAAGATATTGAACAAAACCGGCCCCAGCACCGACCCTTGGGGCACTCCACTTGATACCGGCTGCCAACTAGACATGGAGCCATTGATCACTACCTGTTGAGCATGCTCCACACCTTGTCCCGCTCACATTTTGAAAGGCACTTCAGATTCTCAAACCTTGTGTCATGTGCTGTAGCTATCTTTAGAAATCTGATATTGGAATCTTTTTTGTGTTTTGTCAAATCTGAAGTGAAAGTGTTCTTAAATCAAACAACATATGCTGGTTCGTCATCTGAGACTTGTAACACAAAATATATGGCAGTATGTGGGTAAAACAATGGATCAGGACACATATAATTCTCCTCCAAGGAATTCAGTCACAAATTTAATTATACATTTTTTTTCAACAAGCATCATCAGCATGAGGCATGTCCTCTAGAATTGTGGTCGAAGTATGAAGATGCATATGGATGTTTAGCATATCTGGCACATAAATACCTTGCAATGCCTGCTACAAAAGTCCCATGTGAACGCCTGTTCTCTCTGTCAGGTAACATTGTAAATAAAAGTGGGCAGCATTATCTCCCATAAATGTAAACACCCTTGTTTCTCTTGGCGATTGCCTGAACAAGAAGTAGGACTTGTAGGATCTTAAAGTTTTACATTGTTTTGTTATGTAGTGCAGTTATATAACAAAAGAAATCTACATTTGTAAGTTGCACTTGTACGATAAACAGATTGCACTACAGTACTTGTGTGAGGTGAACTGAAAAATACAATTCCTTTTGTTTATCATTTTTATAGTGCAAATATTTGTAATCGAAAGTAATATAAAATGAGCACTGTACAGTTTGTACTCTGTGTTGTAATTGAAATCAATATATTTGAAAATATAGTAAAACATCCAAAATATGTAATAAATTTCAGTTGGTATTCTATTGTTTAACAGTGCGAATAAAACTGTGATTAATCGCAATTCACTTTTTGAGTTAATTGCGTAAGTTAACTGCGATTAATTGACAGACATAATTTTGTATCATCCCTTATATTATATTATATGTCCTATAGACATATAATAACACCTTTTCTTTGTATGCGGATGTGAGAGGCAATCGGTCATCTATGCAATCCCTGGCCTGCCCAATGAGTCCGATGATCTAGTATAGGGCCTAATAGTTGCTATAAATATTCATAGAAAAGTACATCCTTCTTTTCTCATGTATAACTTCCTCACCCTAATAATATTGGGTATGCTATCAGTTCATATTTTAATGAATTTTTCTTATTATCCTATAGGACAATTTATTATTATTATTGTCAAGGAAAGTTCATTGTTTATTATCTACCAACGTTTCTATCCTAAACTATCCAAGCCTACTATTAGTTCCATGTTCCTTCCGTTACCTGGTGTCATTTTTTACAAACTCCCGCCATAAGCATAATGTTCCCAGTTCTCCAAAACTCAGGGACACTATTGGGACACTTACTTACTCACAGAAGGCTCTGGTCTCAGAGCGTTCTGCCAGCCGCTTCGCAGGCTATAGGACTGTAGGTTCCTTTTCTTCCTGCTGAATACAATCCTAAGCTCACTTTATGGGCTACATCATGACCTGAGGATGGGTGTTGTCCTGGAGCAAAAGCCTGCACTTCAGCCTTATGGAGTTAACTTTGTGACTGGATCAGGCTCCCTGAAGACACAGACAGGTGTCATTGTATCAGTTTGACTCAAAGCAGTCTAATCCTCTCAGAGTGATTGGCTAAGGCTCTCTGCAGACTCAGGCAGATGTTACTCTGTTGGTAACACTTGGCTATTGTCTTAGTTGTCAGTTATATTTTGAGGCTTTCTAGCCCATGAAGACTAGAAACTTTCTTTTATTTAAATGGAAGCTGAAATTCTGTGTAATGCAAAGACTCCATGGTTCCCTGGATGCTGGCCTATGGTGCATAACTCTAAATCCAGCCCCTAACACTCCTGTACTGTTACATTTCTATATGCACAATTTCTATAGCTTGTGCTGGGCTGTTATGTAACATTGAATGGGCAAGCGGGTAGTCCCATAATTGTGTGTGGCTGGAGAGGCTGTTGGTGAGATCACAAATGAGAGAGGAAAATTCCACAAGAAAGTCTCTCTACTGACATACAATCCATGAGCTCTAAAAAAAAATCTGAGAATTTCAAGGCAGAAAGGCCAGCCCAGGTGGGTCACTCTTCAGGATTGGGACCCAGTAAAAGCAACATTTGAAAATAGGGCACAAAGTAATTATTGCAAATAATGTCTTAATATAAACAACACGGCAAATACTAACACTGAAGGATCCCTAAATGGCATTGACTGGGCTTTGTTGTGACGCTGTCATGTTTCAAGTGTAGACAAGACCTTAGATGCCCAATGACCGAGGGCCAAGTTTTTAAAGATATTTAGGTGCCTCCACAGAGGTACTGGGGCACTTTTGAAAATGGGAGATAGGCCTGTTGTTGTTTTTAACCTTTCCCTAGTCTTTTGGGCTGAAATATTAAAGCCACTTAGAGGATTTTGGATCCTCAGTTCTGAATGGAATTAATGGGAACTGGCATTCCAATTGCCAAGGCAGCTTTGAAAATCTCAGCAGTAGTTATCTAAATAGCACTGATGACACGGGCAGTGGCCCGGCATCCTCACACCATGCCAGCCCTTGTCAATGGTGATCTCTCTCTCTAGTCTGCTTAGCAGGGTGGTGTATAAGGCAACTGACACACTCAGGTCCCAGAAACCCAACTGTTGACAAGGGCCAGGGAGAACATGTGAGCAACTCCTCCATCTACCGAACGCCTAGTGGTGCTGTGGCACTCAGTGAGTTACATACAATCGTGGTATAAAAGGGCACATCACCACCAGGAGTTAATATTGCCAGGCCAGTTTATCTGAGCGGTGAATTTGCACTGCTCCACACAAGACCAACAACTGGTCGTTAAATGCAATCGAATCCAGTGACAGCACTATCTGCATTATATAATTAAAGAGACGGATAACAAAGCACATACCCCACAATGTAGGCGTCTGCACAGCATTGTAAGAAAAATTTGCCAAATTTTGACTCAAATCACCAGCCCCACAGCAGTTCGTCCTCCATAACATTCTCCTTCCTTTACCCTAAAAGACATCCCATTCATCAACTGTGAAATTCAACTTCTTCACCAACCATGGACCTCTGTGTCCTTTGCCACCCCAGATCTCTATGACTCACATCAATGTAGCCTTCGCTACTGTTGCCTGAGCTAATTGCTTATGTATTGAGCTCCTTAATTATTTAGAGTTCCCAATTAACACAATTAAAACAAGATTTAGAGTTCCCAATTAACACAAGATCAGGCCAAGTATTATCAGAATTACTGTTTAGTCGGGGTCCCCGTTTTGCACATCTGTAATAACACTTACACTCCGGGAAGACTTTTTGTGATTGCGAAATTTTTATTATGACTATGATACGTCCTATAAGTAAAACAATCCACACACATAAGGTGAAATAATACAACCCCCTAATAACGTTCAGCACCATTGGCTGGGAATACTCAATCTATACTTCGAGAGGACTCGAAGGGTAGAGAAAGTTTCTATTTGGCTCCATCATGCTGATGGAGAATTCCAATAGCCTAATCCATGCCAAGAATTTATAGGTCTTGATGTTCATCATACACATGCATGAATAACTCCTTCCACTTTTACCGTATCTTCACTGCCTCACACTCACAGTAAGGGGGTTGTCTTATCCTATAGATTACCATATTAATTAGTTTAACCTTATTATCATGTATGTCAATTAGTCACCATGACTACTGTGAAGGCTAATTCCCCACTCTGGCACTTCAAGTGCAGAAGGTGGGGGCCTGTAAAGACTCTAAAAATTAATACTTGCCACTCCAGGCTTGTATTATTTCCAATGTTACAACTTTTCTGACCTTGGGTTGGTAGATGTTGCCATCACTCAACTGAAGAACCCCTTTGAGAGCCCAGGAAGGGACACTTGGGAATTCCTGACTGTGGGGTACCCTTGAGCCCTTTCATTTGCCCTCCATCCGCCGGGGGAGAGCTAAGAATGAAAACAAAAAGAAATCAGCTGTTGCCACCAGCTAATTAAAAAGAAACTAATATGTGCACAAACCTCTTACCACACAAAAATCCAATCCTGGTCCTTACAAAGGTAAATTTTATGAAAGAAAGAAAGAAAGAAAGAAAGAAAGAAAGAAAGAAAGAAAGAAAGAAAGAAAGAAAGAAAGAAAGAAAGAAAGAAAGAAAGAAAATCTGGGAACTAAGGCTATTGCTAGATTTTAAAAGAGCAACTACAAGGATTAAGCACTGAGAATAGCTTTCTTGATGAGAAAATCTGGGAACTAAGGCTATTGCTAGATTTTAAAAGAGCAACTACAAGGATTAAGCACTGAGAATAGCTTTCTTGATGTCCAGCTTAAAGGTTACAAGCAAAAGAAAAGCACCTGGGCTTTGCACAGAGGAATCCACAAGCCATAAAGAAATAAAGGGGATAAAGTTATTCGCATCTTCGTAGACATTTCCTGATATACTTACATATCTGGGGTTTCAAATGAGTAGTTTCTAGGTATGATTCTGATGATTTTTCATACCTGGCCCTAGCTTCTTACAGCGTAGCTGCTGCCCTATCCGTCTCTCCCCAGGAGAACAACCATAGACAGACAAAAGGGGAGTCTTTTCTCAATTTTAAAAAGTTCTTGCCTTCCCATTGGCTCTTTTGGCTGTGGGCCCACTCACTTCTCTTTACCTATGCATAGCAGTGACACTTTTAATCCCTTTACAGGTAAAGCAATTAGAGAACAGCTACTAAGAGGGATTTTATACTTACTGGCTGGCTGGGCATCCATAAAAGGGAGCTACACCCTTCAATTATCACAACTACCAACGGTTAAACATTTGCTGATCATCTACTGTTGTTAATCCCCTCCCCAACATCTTAAAACTGGTACCGGCTGCGAACTGGATTAAGCAATTTACTTTTACCAAGGCTGTGAGGCCTTGTTTTTATATTAAGTCATTACACTAATTGTTATGGCCTTGGGCCTGTAGATCTGGAATAGCCTGTTCCTTCATTAAAGCCACATAAACAGCTCTGGGGGAGTAGAGTTTTTTTTTTCTTCTGCAATTTGTCAGCAGCTCTCGGGATGCAGCCACCAGAGGCACCCACAGCTCAGGCTGCTCTGGCTGTTTGATGTTGGTCACTAAGGGTATGTCTATACTTATGCGCTGGTTCGGCGGCAAGCAATCGATCTTCTGGGATCGATTTATCGCATCTTGTCTAGACGCGATAAATCGATCCCAGAAGTGCTCGCCATCGACGCCGGTAATCCTGTTCCGCGAGAGGAGTAGGCGAAGTCGACGGGGGAGCCTGCCTGCCGCGTCTGGACCTGCGGTAAGTACCTTAAAGTTCGAACTAAGATACTTCGACTTCAGCTACGTTATTCACATAGCTGAAGTTGTGTATCTTAGTTCGAACTGGGGCTAAGTGTGGGCCAGCCCTAAGAGGTACCCAGAGGCAAACACTAAAGTTCAGTGCAATGTCCTAAACTGGTGTAAATTGATACAGTTCCACTGAGTTCTGAGTAGTTACGGCTCCTTGCACCAAGAGGAGATCTTGCCCTTTGATTTCATAGAATCATAGAATCTCAGGGTTGGAAGGGACCTCAGGAGGTCATCTAGTCCAACCCCCTGCTCAAAGCAGGACCAAACCCAACGAAATCATCCCAGCCAGGGCTTTGTCAAGCCTGACCTTAAAAACCTCTAAGGAAGGAGATTCCACCACTTCCCTAGGTAACCCATTCCAGTGCTTCACCACCCTACTAGTGAAAAAGTTTTTCCTAATGTCCAACCTAAACCTCCCCCTCTGCAACTTGAGACCATTACTCCTTGTTCTGTCATCTTCTACCACTGAGAACAGTCTAGATCCATCCTCTATGGATTTCAATGGAGCTACTTTGTTTTACATTAGCTTGGGATCTGCCTCCGAGATGGCCATGAAGCTATGTCAGTTTTGACCAGTTGGGAATCAGGCTTCATTAACTGGAGCTACTGCTGATTTACACCAGCTGAGGATCTGTTCCTTTAAACAATTTCAACTCAATTTTATTTGCCTGTGAATATGAACTGAATGAAAGACAAAAGTTTCTACCCTGACGGCATTTTCTTAACTCTTTCCCCCATGGGATTAATGGCCAGAGTGTAACTTTTAATGGCTACGAAGCAATTCATTCTCACTCAGGACCCAACTTTGGAGCAATTCACTGTTGCAGAGATTTTCTCTATCTGAATTCCAACTTCTATAGGGATGGATGTCTCAGCCTTCCTCTTTCTTTCTTTCTTTCTTTCTCTTTCTTTCTTTCTATATTATAGCAGACAACACACAAATAAAAGGCACATTAGACTGCAGGTTCATCGCTTCTTGACATCTTAAAACTGTTCATTTTATTTCACACTGACTGTAGGTATGTCAGAGAGACTGAACAAATAAGACGGAGCAGATCTCCATCTGATGTAAATCAGTTGTTGCTCCATTGGATTCAAAGGGGCCAGATCCATATCTGTTATACATCAATCACCTCCTCTCCCCGACACACACACTTTCTCTAAATCTGTCATAGTACCGTTGGAGTCAATGAGGCCAGATGCCCAGATGGTGAAAATTTTCCTAGTGCTATGGAGCTATGCCAGTTGATGTGACCTGAGTATCTGTACCATGATGCCTAGTTTTATGTTTGTTTCTGTATTTGAGCTTCTCATGGCTTAGAACCTCCATCCCATTGTAATAACACTGAAATAGTCTAACATGTTGAGATCATGGCTCATAGACAGAAACGTGTGAGGTTGGCACGAGCTGGGAAATTGGCTGATGAATATAGACAGATTAGGTCTGGGGCGGTTAGATAACAGAAAAGGGATGGTGAGTGATCAGAGAGCGGGGAAGGGCCCAGTCACACGCACCCACCCAGAGAAAGCACCTACTCCAGCATGAGGCAGGCAACCTCAAAGGTACTCCCAGAAAGAGTGGGGAGAAGTGGTGGCACATCTGTAAAAACTGGCTTGTATCTCTCAGAATTGATCCACGTGGTAACGCTAACTCCCCATCTGGAGTTAGCTTTTTGACTGCATCAGTCTATCTGAAGACTCAGGCAGGTGGCACTGGGTCAGTTTCAATCAAAGCAGTCTAATCCTTTCAGAGTAATTGGTTCAGGCTCTCTGCAGACTCAGGCAGATGTTGCTCTATTGGTTACACCTGGCTATCACCTTAATTGTGGGTTACATTTTCAGGTTTTCCAGGCCATGAGGATGTACCTTGATAGGTGGTTGAGCACAGGACCTGTAGATTGTCATGCAGGAACCCATACAGCCTATGCTATAAGCACTAGGTGAACTAGTACAGAGGCAATAGCAGACACATAAACTGCTGTGCAGGCTCTGACCACTAGAGGGGGACAAGGAGCCACGCTGTCTTAGCCTGTGTTACTGAGTGACCGTGTGTACCTGTGAAGAAACTGCAATAACAATGACATGGGATTAGTGGGAATGGAAATGGGAATGGGAATAGGGATTAGTGGGATCAATGGCATTGATGGAATTGGTGTGATTAGTCATGGGATTAGTGAGAACGGGGAGTGTGAATGGGATTAGTGAGAATGTCGGTGCGGCCCTGGACTCCAGGACGAGCGAGGTGATTTCAGTTCAGATAAAGCAGCCGCACAGAATCACTTGTACATATGCCACCCACTGGTGTTTGTGTGTTACAAATCCCCTCTGCGCCCAATCCCCAGAGCCCGTGAGTCTGTCACATCCCTACCAGGGAGCCTGACTCTTTAGATCAAGCTGCAGGGACTCCTGCCCTTATCTCTGGAGGTGCCTGGTGTAACCACAAGGTACCAGCCAAGATGGTGACCATCATAGAAGTGCAACAGCGGCCCTATTTTTATATTTATCCTAGAAACATAGAATGGTAGGACTAGTCCAGTCCCCTGCACACATGGCAGGACTAAGTGTTTTGCAGACCGTCCCTAACAGGTGTTTGTCTAATACTTAAAAGTTGGATGTTTAATTACAATAGACCCAGCTGAAAATCACATCCAAACTCCCAACCCTACCTTCTCCCCAACCCCCAAAAAACATACGTTTAGGGTTGAATCATGTGATTCTCCCTCTCAAACTGGGTCCCAGGCTATAGCAATTTGTGCACCCACCGTGATTTCTCCTACCGTGCTTGGTACCTACAGTTCTTCCCACAGGAACTGTGACCAGTACTAAGTTGAGCGACTGGATTAGTACAATTTATTTACCACTGTAGAAACAAAGCGTAACATAGGAAAAAATATGATCCAATTCCAGATTGATCACTGCAGTAGTTTGATAAGATAAAAAATGGATTTATTAGCCAGACTCAGTTTACCTTTAGGAAACATTGCAATAGCTTTCTCTTCCAAAATGCCTTTCAATCATAGCAAGAAGAATATATGACAAAATAAATGGATACCTCCATTTAATAAAACATATCCCACCCTTCAAATAAATATCCCCCAAAAGTCACCTGGAACATAGTAACAAGATAACCAATGAATCAATAAAATGAAACAACATGAAAAAGAGACAATTAAGCAAACAGACAAGCCAAACCTCTCATACCCCAACCACAATTTTTATCCGAAAAAGGAGAAGCACCAGAAAGTTCATGAAGTCCACTAGTGACTTAGCTCTGGCTATTGATATTCTGTGCAACATGCTCAGATAGCAAGGTGATGTTAGCAGTATAAGACAGATAGATAGGTGTATATGTACATTTATGGATAGATATTTTGATTGTGATCTTATTTACACAGGTGTAATTCGAAATCCATTAATTTTACTTCAGTGGAGTTAGTCCAGATCTTATGAATTCATGAACAGATTGCACACTATGTTCTCAAGGAGACAATTTTGTCATCCGATGGTTATATCTAAGAAGAAGCTCAGAATGAAATCTCAATCAAGTACCAATTATGGACATTTTAATTGTTAGGGAATAACCTCCACACAATCAGTTTCTTTAATGCAGCTTTGATCTCCTTGTTCCTCATGCTGTAGATGATCAGATTCATCATTGGAGGCACCAGGGAATAGAGAACACCCATCATGAGATCCAGACCTGTTGCTGAACTGGAGGTGGGTTTTAAGTAGGCAAAAAATGAAGTGCCAACTAACAAAGAGACCACAGTGAGGTGAGGGAGGCAGGTGGAGAAGGCTTTACGCCGGCCTTGCTCAGAGGGGATTCTCAGCACTGCTTTGAAGATCTGAACATAAGACACAATTATAAAAACAAAGCAGTTTAAACTTAAAAACGCACTGAAGGCAATAGCTCCAACTTCACTGAGGTACGAGTCAGAGCAGGTGAGCTTGAGTAGCTGGGGGATTTCACAGAAGAACTGGTTGATGACATTGGATTGGCAGAAGGGTAACCTGAAGGTGTTCCCGGTGTGAAGGGCAGAGTAGACAATACCAGTAATCCAGGCACTGGCTGCCATTTGGACACACGCTCTCCTGTTCATCATGCTCTCGTAGTGCAGCGGTTGGCAGATGGCGACATGTCGGTCGTACGCCATGATGGTGAGTAAAGCAATATCAGTTGCAGTGAAGACTAAAAAGAGAAATACCTGGGTAACACATCCAGGATAAGAAATCACCCTGGTGTTCATGAGGGAATTGACCATGGATTTGGGAATGGTTACAGAGATGGAGCCGAGATCTAGGATGGCCAGATTCACCAGAAAGAAATACATGGGGGTATGAACATGGTGGTCAAATGCTACGGCTGTGATGATAAGAAGATTCCCAACCAGGCCTGCCAGGTAAATCACTAGAAATATGAAAAAGTGCAAATTCTGCAGCTCCCGAACATCAGAGAATCCCAGGAGAAGGAACTCGGTCACGGTGGTTCGGTTGGACATTTCATTCACAGGTCATTGTGTGATGGCTGTGGAGGGAAGGACAAAGACAGTGGGAGTGATTACAGTGACAGAGGGAATGACCCTGAGTCCCTGCAGTAATATCTCATGATGTGAGTGTCAACAATGCACAGCGCTCGTCACTGCTATTAACTAGGAGTCGTGAGTTATCACACATTTGCAAATTGGCGCAGCTCCCTTAAAGTCAATGGAGCTGCATCAGTTTGCAACATCTAAAGATCTGCCCCTGGATGTGACTTGATAAAATGCCATGTGGAGGATGGAGGAAAGTACAACCAAATGCAACATCCTAGCCAAGCTGGAATCCCTCTTGCTACGAAAAGTAAGCTTAAGCCTTGGCCATGAAACTAAAATTCTAAAATTCCAACACTGCCTGATATCCACTTTCCGGGAAAGTATGACCTAGACCCACTAAGTATCTTACATCAGAGCTCGTCTGCAGTGATTTCACTGAAGTGCCACATTGATGGCCTGTTGCCTGCTTATGTATTGATTTATGACACAAGGATCCATTTCCATCTCTGTGTAACAATGGGCTCATAGCATCACTCTGCTGCCTTTCTGCTATGTCATTTTCTACTGTCATTTTATGTGTGTGGGGGTCAGTGGCTGTCAGGAGACTTGGGTTCCATTCTTGGCTCTACCACTGACCTCCTGTTTGACCGTGTCCCAGTCTCTTCCCCTCCCTGTGCCTCTGTTTCCCCTCCCTCCATCCCATTCTCTGCCTCGTGTGCTAGGACTGTGAGCTCTGTGGGGGATGGGCTGTGTCTTGTTATGTGTATGTTCGGTGCCCCCATTTACAGCATTTCTGTTTAGCCAGCAGCAGTGTGAGACAGAGGATACGGCGCTAGAGCAGAAGATCTAGGTTCTAATCCCATTCACCTCCTCTATGTGCTGGGGCAGGGTTAAGAGAGACAGGCTTTGGCTGGGAGCTTCAATTGACTGTTCTCCATCTAAGGCACTAGTATGCTTAATAAATATGTTGTGGGCTACCAACTTTGCTGCTTACTCAGTTTCACCATTCAACAAGTGTCCCTTTGGAACAGAAATATACACCGGTGCAATAGAGTGACTGGGTTCAAATTGTACTAATATTGGACAATGTTAATATTCCAAACCTGGTTGAAATCAAACTTTCCAATCTGGAATATTCAGACATTTTCTGTTTAAATTATTCAAAGTCAAACTGGGGGTGTGAAGATGTTGCTCAAGGGCCATGGCTGAGATGATGAGAAGAGGGAAGGACAAAGACAATGGTCGGGATTACAGAGAGAGAGGAAATGGTCCTGATTTCCCTCAGTAATATCTCAGGGTGGGAGTGTGAAAGGTGCACAGAACTCATCACTGGCAGTAACTAGGAGAGGTGAATTCACACACAAATGTACATTGGCACGGCTCCCTTAATATCCATGGGGCTGCATCAGTTTACACGGTTTGAAGATTTGGCTCATAACGTGGCTTGATAAAATACAGAATGAAGGATGGAGCAAAGCACATCCAACCCCAATGATCTAGCCAAGATATTTCCCTTATTGGGGAAATATGCAAACTTGGACGTGAGGATAACATATTAAAAAGCTAATGCTGCCTGATTTCCAGTTTCTGAGGAAATATGACATGGACTCAGAAAGCATTCCCAATGACAGCAGACTTCTAAGAATTCACTGGAACATCATAGAATCATAGAATCTCAGGGTTGGAAGGGACCTCAGGAGGTCATCTAGTCCAAACCCCTGCTCAAAGCAGGACCAACCCCAACTAGATCATCCCAGCCAGCGCTTTGTCAAGCCTGATCTTAAAAACCTCTAAGGAAGGAGATTCCACCACTTCCCTAGGTAACCCATTCCAGTTCTTCACCACCCTACTAGTGAAAAAGTTTTTCCTAATACCAACCTAAACCTCCCCCTTGAGACCTGCAACTTGAGACTCCTTGTTCTGTCATCTTCTACCACTGAGAACAGTCTAGATCCATCCTCTTTGGAACCCCCTTTTAGGTAGTTGAAAGCAGCTATCAAATCCCCTCTCACTTTTCTCTTCTGCAGGCTAAACAATCCCAGTTCCCTCAGCCTCTCCTCATAAGTCATGTGCTCCAGCCCCCTAATCATTTTTGTTGCCCTCCATTGGACTCTTTCCAATTTATCCACATCCTTCTTGTAGTGTGGGGCCCAAAACTGGACACAGTACTCCAAATGAGGCCTCACCAGTGCCGAATAGAGGGGAATAATCACGTCCCTTGATCTGCTGTAAATGCCCCTACTTATACAGCCCAAAATGCCATTAGCCTTCTTGGCAACAAGGGCACGGATTCACCAAGGGCAAGTCATGCCTGACTAACGTAACTGCCTTCTATGATGAGATAACTGGCTCTGTGGATGAGGGGAAAGCAGTGGATGTGCTATCACACAGACGCCTGCTGCCTGTTTCCATAACCGATCTGTGGCACCAGATCCCAGCTGCATTTCCATCGCTGTGTGTTGAGTGGCTAATAGCATCGCTCAGCTACATCTGCGTTGTGTAATTTCCCTCTGTGACTGTATATCTGGCCTTTGCCATTCGGTGGCCATCGGGAGACTTGGTTTCTACTCTTGGTTCTGCCATGGACTTGCTTTGTGACCTTGGGCCAGTTACTTACCCTCCCCAAACCTCTGTTTCCTCTCCCTCCCTTTCTCTGTCTGGGACATAGGCTGTGTCTTACTATGTTCCTGTGCTCTCCACCTGTTAAGAGTTTTTCTGTTTAGCAGGCAGCAGTGTGGGACAGAGGATATGGGGCTAGAACAGGAGATCTGGGGTCTAGCCACATTGCCCTCTTCTATGTAATTGAGCAGAGACAGGCTTTAGCTGGGGGCTTCATCTCTCTGTGCCTCAGTTTAAAGGTGGCTGTATGTATAAAACATAGTCTGTGGGTATCAACTTTGCTGCCTACTCAGTTTTACCATCCTGCAAGTATCTCTTTGAAACAGCAATAAACGTGGTTGGAATAGAGGGTGTTATTGGCCAATATCAATGCTGGCCCACTGGCTTTTATTATAAATTTCCAATCTGGGGAATTCAAATATTTTCTGTTTAAATTATTACCAAGGGAAACTGGGGTTTAAATTGAAAACATTTTCATGATAGGTCTGTGCTATGCATAAAATGAACGTACGTATTGGAATTTTTAATTTTTTTTTCAAAACACTCAGTGAAAAGTTTTCAGTGTTCAGCATTTTGTACGAGCAATTGTTTGGTTCTCGATTCACAAAACCATAAAATGGTTTAGTTTCTACAATGTCAATGAAAATTTAATTTTTTTATGCTGGATAACATGGGCAGCTCTAGATGCTTGTTTGAAGGAGTTCCAATTGTAACTGATAGTTCTAGTATTACATTGCTCCAGTAGATTAGCAACCAAACATATTTAACCAAAATAGTAAACTTACAGTCATAGTCTTTGTGGAATGTTTCCAAACCTGTGAAGCATTGGAGAGTCCACTCTCAGGATTCTTTAGTCCTTCTCTATCTGTGTATCTCTCAATAACGCCTCATCACTGTGTTATCCAGCTGCTGTCTTCCAGTCCCTTCGTGATATCCCCTCAATTGCTGGGTCTCTCTGCAGTTACAAGCAGACAGGGACTCACTCTACAGATGGGTGCTCCCCTCTGTTGGCAGGCTTGGCTGAAAGGTGAAGGATTAAATGGGATCTGAGACTGAAAGCCCCTCCCAGCTCTGAAACTGATCCTGGCTTTTGCAGCAGGATTCAGACACAGTCGTAGCCGAGTATGTCCCCTGCCTGGAGTTAAATAGCTGAATCTGGTCTCCAGGGCTGTGAGCCCAGCTCTGATTTCACCTCAGGAACAGTCCAATGTTCACAATCTGTCCTAGCCAACTCTAACCTCACAGAGTGGGAAGAGCACCCAGCCTGTATCTCACATGATCGCAGCTTCACTGCAACGACCATTGGTTAAAAACAGGGCTGAGTCCCATGTGACATCCCAAGGAGCTTGCAAAATAGAATATACATTGGTAGTAAAGACATGTGGCCTACAATAGCTCAGAGCCCAGTGGCACCAGAGCCCCAGATGGCCTGGAATAGCCTGTTCCTTCATTAATGCCACATAAAGAGCTCAAGTATCAGAGGGGTAGCCGTGTTAGTCTGGATCTGCAGAAGCGACAAAGGGTCCTGTGGCACCTTATAAACTAACAGAGGTATTGAAGCATAAGCTTTCGTGGGTCAATACCCACTTCTTCGGATGATAAAGAGCTCAGGGGCAGTAGAGATTTTTTTTTCTTCGGCAATTCATCAGTAGCTCTTGGGATGCAGCCACTAGAGGAACCCACAGCTCAGGCTGCTCTGGCTGTTTGATGTTGGTCACTAAGGCTAGGTCTACACTACCCCCCCCTATCGAACTAAGGTACGCAACTTCAGCTACGTGAATAACGTAGCTGAAGTCGAAGTACCTTAGTTCGAAGGAAAAAGCACTTACCCGGGGTCCAGACGCGGCGCGCAGGCTCCCCCGTCGACTCCGCCTACTCCGTTCGTCGAGCTGGAGTACCAGCGTCGACAACGGAGCACTTCCTGGTTTGATTTATCGCGTCTTGACAAGACGCGATAAATCGAACCCAGAACATCGATCCGACGCGTTCGACGCGACGCGTAAGTATAGACCTACCCTAAGAAGCAGCCAAAGGCAAACACTAAAAGGTCAATGCAATGTCCTAAGCTAGTGTAAATTGATACAATTCCACTGAGTTCCGAGTAGTTAGGGCTCTTTGCACCAAGTGGAGATGTGGCCCTTTGATTTCAATGGAGGTACTTTGATTTACATTAGCTGGGGATCTGGCCCTCAGACGGCCATGAAGCTATGTCAGTTTTCACCAGTTGGGAATCAGGCCTCATTAACTTGAGCTACTGCTGATTTACAACAGCTGGGGATCTGTTCCCTTAAACATTTTCAAATACATTTTATTTGCCTGTGAATCTGAACTGTATGAAAGACAAAGGTTTCTACCCTGATAGCACTTTTTTTAGATCTTTGCCCCAATTCATTCTCACTGAGAACAATGTTGCAGAGATTTTCTGTATCTGAATTTCAACTTCTATAGGGATTGATGGCCCGACGTACGTTCTTTCTTTCTTTCTTTTCTTTCTTTCTTTCTGCAATTCTATATAAGAGCAGAAAACACAAAAATAAAAGGCACGTTAGACTGCAGGTGCAATGCTGCATGACATCTTTAAAGTGTTTATTTTATTTCACACTGATTGTAGGTATGTCAGAGAGACTGAACAAATAAGAAGGATCAGATCCCCATCTGATGTAAATCAGTTGTAGCTCCATTGGAGTGAAATGGGCCAGATACATATCTTTTGTACATCAATCCCCTCCTCTTCCCAACACACACAGAGCTCTTCAAGCTCTGACCACTAGAGGGAGACAAGGAGCCACGCTGTGTTAGCCTGGGTTACTGAGTGACTGTGTGTACCTGAGAATAAACTGGAATAAGAATGACATGGGATTAGTGGGAATGTCATGGGATTAGTGGGAATGGGAGTGGGATAGGTGGGATTAGTCATGGGATTAGTGGGATTAATCATGGGATTAGTGGGAATGGGGAGTGTGAATGGGATTAGTGGGAATGTCATGGGATTAGTGAGAATGTCTGTGCGGCTCTGGCCTCCAGGACGAGCGAGGTGATTTCAGTTCAGATAAAGCAGCTGCACAGAGTCACTTGTACATATGCCGCCCACTGGTCTTTGTGTGTTACAAATCCCCTCTGTGCCCAATCCCCAGAGCCCATGAGTCTGTCACATCCCTACCAGGGAGCCTGGCTCTTTAGATCAAGCTGCAGAGACTCCTGCCCTTATCTCTGGAGGTCCCTGGTGTAACCACAAGGTACCAGCCAAGATGGTGACCATCATAGAAGTGCAACAGCGGCCCTATTTCTATATTTATCCTAGAATCTTAGAATTGTAGGACTAGTCCAGTCCCCTGCACACATGGCAGGACTAAGTATTTTCTCGACCATCCCTGACAGGTGTTTGTCTAATACTTAAAAGTTGGATGTCTAATTACAATAGGCCCAGCTGAAAATCACATCCATACTCCAAACCGTACCCTCCCACCCCCCCAAAAAAACCACCACACGTTTAGGGTTCAACCACATGATTCTCCCTCTCAAACTGGGTCCCAGGCTGTAGTCATTTGTGCACCCACCGTGATTTCTCCTACCGTGCTTGGTACCTACAGCTCTTCCCACAGGAGCTGAGACCAGTAGTAAGTTGAGTGACTAGACCAGGCCTTCACTATACAAAGTACAATTTATTTACCACTGTAGGAAAAAAGCGTAACGTAAGAAAAAATATGATCCAATTCCAGATCGATCACTGCAGTAGTTTGATAAGATAAAAATTTGGGTTTATTAGCGAGACTCCGTTTGCCTTTAGGAAACGTTGCAATAGCTTTCTCTTCCAAAATGCCTTTCAACCATAGCAAAAAGAATAGATGACAAAATAAACGGATACCTGCATTTAATCAAACATATCCCATCCTGCAAATACCTATCCCTCCAAAGTCACCTGGAACATAGTAACAAGTCAACCAATGAAGTGAAAAAACATGAACAAGAGACAATCAAGAAAACCAAGAAGCCAAACCTCTCATACACCAACCACAATTTTTATCCCCAAAAAGGAGAAGCACCAGAAAGTTCATGAAATCCACTAGTGATTTAGCTCTGGCTATTGATATTCTGCGCATTATGCTCAGATAGCATGGTGATGTTAGCAGTATAAGACAGATAGATAGGTGTGAATGTACATTTATGGAGCGATATTTTGATTCTGATCTTATTTACACCAGTGTAATTCAAAATTAACTCATTTTACTTAAGTGGAGTTAGTCCTGATTTTATGAACTCATAAACAGATTGGACGCTATGTTCTCAGGGAGACAATTTTGTCATCAGTTGATTATATCCAAGAAGAAGCTCATAATTGTTGTGTAAAATAAGCCACACATTGTGTTTGGATTAGAATTGTCTGAGACTTCTTTAGTTTATACGAGCATATATGCAAGGAGAGTTAGCATAGCCCCATGCAAGGTGGCAAGCTGCTCTGCCCGTCTTAAACTTTAATTAGCTTATAAAGGTTAAAGCCGCAGACAAATTACACATACTTTTGTATTAATTACCTTATTTGGAATACATTGAAAATTTAATGCAGTTCAAAAGCAAAGTCAGCAAAATGAACATTTTCCATATTTAGGCTGTTTTTGTTATTTACTGTCTACCCTTTTGCCTAATTGCGGTTATTTATTTTTTAAACTTTTGCTATTTTAAATTGTTTTGTTTGGGGACTTTCTTACTTTTGCTTCCCCCTCCTTTTTTTTTTTATACACAGACACAAGCTGAACCAAAGTTCAGCACAGCCTGGACACAAGCTTATCCAAAGGTTTAAGGCACACACAGCTTGGCCAAAGTTTTGGGGCCCCCTAGATTTTTCTTTACAATCCCCCATTTGATGCTCCTTTAGCATCACCTTAGCCTACATGTTTATGTTTATTAATTTATTAAATTTTTTTGGCTTCAGTTTACGTACACACTGAAGCTGTGGGGGTTTTTACGGCCAGAGTGTTTATTGATTTTTTTATTTTTATTTAGGTATTGGGCGTTATTTTAGGAGCACTGACCATAAATTGGTTAGGCCTACCAGGAGGCTTAATTTTTTTAATGTTTTGGTGAATTACCCAATTTTACATGCATTTTTTTTACGGACCCGGCAGGGTTTGGTATGTGGGTGCCCACTTTCCTTCGACCGGCCCGTATGCTTGGAAGGAGCACTGTGAACGTCTGCACTTTTATTTAGAAAATGTTTATGTATGTTTACAGGGCAACAGATTATATGGTGCTTTTGATTTGGCTGTCAGGGCAGTGAGCCAAGCCTGAGGTCACTCCAAATGGCTGCAAGCTGGTTATTTAGGAAATTTTGAACAGGCCAGATTCCACTGCGATGCCTTTTTAGCCTTAGCAATACCAGGCACCATTTCTTTTAGAAGCATTTGGGTTATTGCACCAAGGGCAGAGATAATACATAATTTACCTATTTTTACTTGTTTGGGTTAATTGTGCTTTAGTAATAAGGCCTGTGGATTTTTGTAAGTGTCCCAATTTTTTTAAAAATGTTTTTGACTTTTATGGATATTTTAGATTGCAGCCACGCTATTTGCACCATCCCGTAGGTGTCCACCCAAATCCCCTTTGCTATAACAGCACAGCTTACATAGGATTTTGCTAGCATTTAAACAATAGACTTTTTTGGGGGTACTTTTTTACAAGAAGAGGTAGTTATAACTTATATGGAATATAGAAAAACAAAAAACATATTTTTAATAAA
Organism: Chelydra serpentina; assembly: GCA_037349315.1. Taxonomy (NCBI): domain Eukaryota; kingdom Metazoa; phylum Chordata; order Testudines; family Chelydridae; genus Chelydra; species Chelydra serpentina. The sequence continues at coordinate 2,305,460 of JBAIAC010000084.1, forward strand.
AACACGTATTACGGTTAAACTATAGATTATGGGTAATGATACATACCATTGCGATTAAGGGCTTTTAGCTGAGCTGGCTCGTACCGTGACCTTTACCCATTGAACTTTTTTTTTTGACCCTTGCCTTACATACTATATTTTGCCCAAAAGCTTTTGGGCCTAGGCAGGCTGGGCCGAGGCCAGGCAATTTTTACAATTTCCCCCTTTTGGAGCTTCTGAAGCTCCACTTAACCTACACTTTTAAGTTTATAAGGCTATGAACCTCAAGATTGTTATACTTTTTTTTTTTGCTTACCCCCCAGAAGCAGAACCAAAGTTCAGCACAGCCTGCACACAAGCTTATCCAAAGTTGTAAGGCCCACACAGCTTGGCCAAAGTTTTGGGGCCCCCCAGATTTTCTTTCACAGAATGAAATCTCAATCAAGTACCAATGATGGACATTTTAATTTTTGCGGAATAACCTCCACACAATCAGTTCCTTTAATGCAGCTTTGGTCTCCTTGTTCCTCATGCTGTAGATGATCAGATTCATCACTGGAGGCACCAGGGAATAGAGAACACCCACCATGAGATCCAGACCTGTTGCTGAACTGGAGGTGGGTTTCAAGTAGGCAAAGAATGAAGTACAAACTAGCAAAGAGACAACAGTGAGGTGAGGGAGGCAGGTGGAGAAGGCTTTACGCCGGCCCTGCTCAGAGGGGATTCTCAGCACTGCTTTGAAGATCTGAACATAAGACACAATTATGAAAACAAAGCAGTTAAAACTTAAAAACGCACTGAAGGCAATAGCCCCAACTTCACTGAGGTACGAGTCAGAGCAGGTGAGCTTGAGTAGCTGGGGGATTTCACAGAAGAACTGGTTGATGACATTCGACTGGCAGAAGGGTAACCTGAAGGTGTTCCCGGTGTGCAGGGCAGAGTTGACAATACAAGTAATCCAGGCACTGGCTGCCATTTGGACACAAGCTCTCCTCTTCATCACACTCTCATAGTGCAGTGGTTGGCAGATGGCCATGTATCGGTCGTACGCCATGATGGTGAGTAAGGCAAAATCAGTAGAAGTGAAAAGGAAAAAGAGAGACTTGGGTGACACATGCAGGATAAGAAATAGACCTGGTGTTCATGTGGGAATTGGCCATGGATTTAGGAATGGTGACAGAGAAGGAGCCGAGGTCTAGGATGGACAGGTTCAGCAGGAAGAAGTACATGGGGGTGTGAAGATGGTGGTCGAGGGCTATGGCCGAGATAATGAGAAGATTCCCCATCAGGCCTGCCAAGTAAATCACCAGAAACACCACAAAGTGCAAAATCTGCAGCTCCCGAACGTCAGAGAATCCCAGGAGAAGGAACTCGGTCACTGTGGTTCGGTTGGACATTTTCTTTCTCAGTTCATTGTGGGATGGCTGTGGAGGGAAGGACAAAGACAATGGGGATTTCAGTGACAGAGGGAATGGCCCTGATTCCGTGCGGCAATATCTCACGTGAGTTTCAACAATGCACAGCACTCGTCACTGCTGTGAACTAGGAGTGGTGAGTCATCACATGAATGTAAAGTCAATGGAGCTGCATCAGTTTTCATCGTCTAAAGATCTGCCTGAGGATGTGACTTGATCAAATGCCGTGTGATGGATGGAGCAAAGTACAATCTCAATGCAACAAGATAGCCAAGATAGGCAAGCTGCATCCCCTCTTTCTACAAACATCGGGTGTGAACTTGGGCTTGAGAATAAAATGCTAAAATGTCAAAACTGCCTGATATCCATTTCCGGGGAAATATGACATAGACTCACTCAGTATCCTGCATGAGAGCTTGTCTGTAGTGATTCCACTGCACCATCACATCGATGGCCTTCTGCCTGCTTATGTGTCGATTTGTGACACAAGATCTCTTTTCCATCTCTGTGTACCGATGGGCTAGCAGAATAGCTCAGCTACCTCTCTGCTGCATCGTCTACCTCTGTCACTTTATGTCTGTTCAGGTCAGTGGCCGTCAGGAGACTTTGGGGTCTATTCTTGGCTCTGCCACCAACCTGCTGTGTGACCTTGGGCCAGTCACTTCCCCTCCCTGTGCCTCTGTTTCCCCTCCCGTCTTTTCTCTGCCTCGTCTGCTAGGACTGTCAGCTCGGTTGGGGATGGACTTTATATGTTCAGTGCCTCCATTTGCAGCATTTGTGTTTAGCCAAGAGCAGTGTGGGACAGAGGATATGGTGCCAGAGCAGAATATCTCAGTTCTAATCCCATGCACCTCCTCTATGTTCTTGGCAGGGATAAGAGAGACAGGCTTTGGCTGAGGGCTTCAATTTTCTCTTCTCCATTTAAGGCACTAGTATGTTTAATATCTATGCTGTAGGCTACCACCTTTGCTGCTTACTCAGTTTTCCCATTCAACAACTGTCCCTTTGAAACAGAAATATACACCTGTGCAACAGAGTGACTGGGTGCAAATTGTACTATTATTGGACAATATCTATGTTCCCATGGCTTACATTTAAATTTCCAGTCTGCGGAATTCAGACATTTTCTATTTAAATTATTTCAAAGGAAACCTGGATTTTCAACTAAGAAAATATTCTGGGGAAGTCTGTTATTCCTGAAACACAGCCTATGTACTAGAAAACTCAAACCATTTGTTTCTTAATTTAGGTGAAAATGTTTCAGTTTCTAGCAGTTAACCTGACATTGTTTGGTTCTCAATGAACACACACAAAATTTCTATGAAAATTTCTATGAAAAGTCAAGTATTTTCTGCCATGAAAAAAAAACAAATAATTTCTGAGCAGCTCTAAAAGTTTGATTAAATTATATTAAGAATCTTGAAGAGTTGTATTTATTGTAACCCATACATCTTTTTTTGAAATTTGCCCAATATAATAATACCTGAACATGTTTAACTGAAATAAGAAACTTACTGCGCTGGTCTTTGTGGAATGTTTACCAGCTTGTGATGAATTAGAAACTTCACCGCCAGGATTCTTCAGTCATTGCCTCTCTCTTTACCTGCCAATAATGCCCCATCTCTGTATTATCCAGAAGCTGTTTCTCTGTCCCTCCACCATATTTCATGAGTTGCTGGGTCTCTCTGCAGTTCCTAGAAGACAAGTATCTTCTCCACAGATGGACACTCCCTGCTTCCCTCCTTGGACTGGCTTGGCTGAGAAGTGAAGAACTAAATAGGATGGGGGCAGGAAGCCCCACCCAGCTGTGAAACTGATCCCGGGTTGTGCAGGCTTCAAACATGGTCATAATCCAGGATATGTTTGTTCTGGGGCTAAATAGGTGACTCTGGTCTCCAGGGCTGTGAGCCCAGCTCTGATCTCACCTCTGGAGCAAACCACCATGACAAGCTGCCCTATCTGACCCTAACCCCCAGAGAGGGAACACAACATGCCCTGGGTCTCACATGGTAGCAGTATCCTGAAAGGATGCTGGGCTAAAAACAAGGCACGGCTGAGGGCCAAAGGGTATCTGAAGGAGATTACAGAATAAACTATATATTTATAGCACAGACGTGTGACCTATAATAACTCAGAACCCAGTGGCACCATAGCCCCAGTTGGCCTGGAATAGCCTGTTAATTCATTAACTCCACATAATCAGCTCTGAAAGAGAAGAGATGTTTTTCCCCCCTGCATTGTATCAGCAGCTCTTGGGATGCAGACACCAGAGGAACCCGCAGCTTAGGCTGCTCTGGGTGTTTGATGTTGGTCACTAAGAGGTACCCAGAGGCAAACACTAAAAGCTCCCAGCTACGTCCTGAACTGGTGTAAATTGATACATTTCCATTGAGTTCCGAGTACTTAGGGCTCTTTACGCCAAGCAGAGATCTGGCCATTTGATTCCAATGGAGCTACTTTGATTTCCATTAGTTGGGTTCTGGCCCTAAGACGCCCATGTAGCTCTGTCAGTTTTCACCAACTGGGGAATCAGGCCTCATTAACTCCACTGGAGCTACTGCTGATTTACACCAGCTGTGGTTCTTGCTCATTGACACCAATGGAGCTATGGGGGATACACACCTGCTGGGGATCTCGCCTCGTTAAACAGCTTCAAATCCATTTCCTTTGCCTGTGAATCTGAACTGAAGATGAGGCAGGAGGTTTATGCTGAGCTGTTGTGTGAACTTGAATGGGCACCGGAGGTGGTCTCTATATTTGTGTTTGGGAGGAGAGGAAGTTAATGAGATCACATTGGAGAGGACACCTGTTCACAAGGCCTCACAAGGCATCTCTCTCTTGATATGGTCAGTGAACTGAGAAAAGTTTGAGACCCCCCCGGTCGAATGGCATTCACATGGACATAGAAATCTGCCAGTGGGAGGGAGGGACGGAGGGACATATTTCAGGGTTGGGGCCTAAAAGGGGAGTGTGACAGGGTCAGACTCACCCCTGTGGCGCCTCCTGCTGGTCGATCCAGGGAATTAGCTCCCCATCCTCTGGAGCACCCTCTACAGGCCGGTGATCCGCCTGACCGCTCTGGCCCCATGTCCCTCCCAGGACCCCGGTGCCTCTTTAACTGGGGTGCTGCCCCCTGGCAATACCCCCCAGATCTGGGTCTCCCCTCCCCAGGGGACCCCCAACCCACTATCCACACCTCGCCTCAGTCGTAGGCTACTGCCAGTCACCAGCTAGCCCCCGCGCCCTGGGGCAGATTGCAGTATAAGCCACTCATCACAGGCAAAAGGGGTTTGGACCTGCTGCCTCGGCCTACCCGTGGGCTGCCCCCTGCAACCCCTATACCCCGTTAGCCACAGCCTGGAGTTTCCTCAGGCCAGAGCTCCCCAGGTCCCTTAGCCTTTCCCCAACCCTGCTCCACTCAAGGTAAACTGCTTAGCCCTTGCAGCTAGGCCCTTCTCCCTCTAAAGGCAGAGAGAGAGTGTCTCTGCTCCAGGTCCACTGCCCTCTCATAAGGGCCAGCTGGGCCCTGATTAAACTGGCCCCAGCTGTGGCTGCTTCCAATCAGCCCAGCTTCCAGCCTCAGCCCTCTCCCAGGGCTGTTTCCAGCCCCTCAGGGCATGAGCGGCGTATCCACCCCGCTACAGGGAGGAAGAAATTGTCGTCCGTGGGCTGATTATGAACTTGGGTTGGAAATGTTCTCACAATATGGTTTCGTTCATCAGAAAATGCTGATTCATTGAAACCCTGTTCGCAGGAAAGTATTAGTTGGTTTTGATGAATCTCCTAATCTGATTTCTATTAGAATGTTCACATTTATTAAAATGTCCAGTTTTGACATTTGAAAAAAAAATCATTTGGAAATTTCAGTTGATTCATTCTAAAGAAAAGGTGAAAAAAAAGGGTCAAAATCAAAATGAAACTTTACCCTGCAGCATGGGGCGCAGGTCGCCTGTTAGGATCACCTGGATGTGCCCCAGCTGACTTGTCTTTGCCAGGGCCTAGGGCACAGGTGAGACCTCAGTCTGCCCAGGACTAGGCCTGTGGCTCACAACAATGCAGTTTGCTTAGGAACAATATGCTTTAGTTTAACTCAAGTCATCGGGCTCAACACAGGGGTACCTGGGGGAGGGGATTCCATGGCCTGCGATAAAGATAAGTTCTGACTAGTTGCTCGCATCATCCCTTCCGGACTAAGATTCTATTAAACTACAAAAATGATGGAAGCCAAATGTATTGTTTTGACCTAATTTCTTTTTTTAAATATATTTGTTTTGTTTTGTTTTCAGATGATCTCTTTGAAAAATAATGCAATTTTGACTTTTTGTCTTGACGTGGGATGGGAAAATATTTCAAAATCTTGAAAAGCCTCACAAAATAAGAACCCCCATTCTCAGCTAGTTCTACTCTTCAACTTCTCTCCTTTCCATAAGTCACTAAAACGTTATTTTATTAGTCTCTAGGAGCTGCAGGTAGATAGCAGCTTTTCACTTTAGGCAGGAACTCGGTGTTAAGTCAATGTACTCTCACATAGACACACAAACAAAATAGGATTCACTCATAAATACCCAGTTATCTGCACTTTGAAAGACACACACACAAATGCACAATCACAAAACACACACACTCATGCAACATTTTGCACTGATAAACACAATATTCTCATTCAGAAGCAAACAAAAAGGAAAACAGAGAAAAGTTCTATACTAGAAATATTTGCCCTCAGAGCAGTATTGGTTTGGAGCTGTGATATTTGGGGTGATATTTTTATACCACGGTAAAGTAAAAATTTAAGCAATTTTATTAGTACAATTAGTAAAGACACAAATGCTCCCGGTCACATTCAAAAATAGCAATGATATAACAATAAGCTTACATTTTGTATAGGGCTGTCAATCAATTAAAGAAATTAATTGTGATTAGTCTTGCAATTTATCGCGCTGTTAAATAATAATAGAATACCTTTAAAATATTTATTTAAATATTTTTGGATGTTTTCTACTTTTTCAAATATATTGATTTAAATTACAACACAGAATACAAAGTGTACAATGTTCACTTTATATTTATTTTTGATTACGGTCAAAACAAAACAAAATAGTATTTTTCAATTCCCCTAATACAAGTACTATCGTGCAATCTCTTTGTCATGAAAGTTGAACTTACAAATGTAGAATTACGTACAAAAAATATCAGCACTCAAAAATAAAACAATGTAAAACCTTATAGCCTAAAGTCCACTCAGACCTATTTCTTGTTCAGCCAATCGCTCAGACAAACATGGGTTTTTTTTTTACATTTGCAGAAGATAATGCTGCCCGTTTCTTGTTTATGATGTCACCTGAAAGTGAGAACAGATGTTCACATGGCACTTTTGTAGCTGGCATTGCAAGGTATTTACAAGGACTGAGTGGCTCTAAAGTTTTACTTTGTTTTGTTATGGAGTGCAGTTATATAACAAAAATAAATCTACATTTATAAGTTGCACTTTCATGATAAGGAGATTGCACTACAGTACTTGAATGAGGTGAACTGAGAAATACTATTTCTTTTCTTTATCATTTTTATAATGCAAATATTTGTAATTGAAATTAATATAAAGTGAAGACTGTACACTTTGTATTCTGTGTTGTAATTGAAATCAATATAGTGGAAAATCTAGTCAAACATCCAAATATTTAATACATTTCAATTGGTATTCTATTGTTTAAAACTGTGATTAATCATGATGATTTTTTTTAATCGCGTGAGTTAACTGCAAATAATTGACAGTCATAATTTTGTATTATCCCTTACATATAGTAGCACCTTTTCTTTGTATATGGAGGTGAGAGACCATCGGTCATTTGTGCGATCCCTGGCCTGCCCAATGAGTCCGATGATCGAGTATAGGGCCTAATAGTTACTATAAATATTCACAGTAATGTTCATCCTTCTCTACTCATGTATAACTTCCTCACCCTAATAATATTAAGTATGCTATCATTTCATATTTTAATGAATTTTACTTAATATCCTATAGGACAATTTATTATTATTATTGTCAAGGAAAGTTCATTGTTAATCATCTACAATCGTTTCTATTCTAAAATATCCACGTCTAGTATCATTTCAATGTTCTTGCCGTTACCTGGTGTCATTTTTACAAACTCCCACCATAAGCATAATGTTCCCAGTTCTTCAAAACTCAGGGATACTATTGGGACACTTACTTATGCTAAGGTTCAGGTCTCAAAGGTTTCTGCCAGCTGCTTCACAGGCTATAGGACTGTAGGTTCCTTTTGTTCCTCCTGATTACAATGTTAAGCTTGCATTATGGGCTACATCATTATGGGCTACATCATGAACGGAGTATGAGTGTGGTCCTGGAGCAAAAGCCTGCACCGCAACCTTATGGAGTTAACTTTGTGATTGGATCAGGCTCTCTGAAGACTCAGGCAGGTGTCATTGTGTCAGTTTAATTCAAAGCAGGCTAATCCTCTCAGGGCTGGTCTACACTAACCCCCCAATTCGAACTAAGATACGCAACTTCAGCTACGTGAATAACGTAGCTGAAGTCGAACTATCTTAGTTCGAATGAAAAGGTACTTACCCGGGGTCCACACGCGGCGCGCAGGCTCCTCCGTCGACTCCGCCTACTCCGTTCGTGGAGCAGGATTACAAGCGTCGACGGGGGAGCACTTCCTGGTACGATTTATCGCGTCTAGACAAGACGCGATAAATCGAACCCAGAAGATCGATTGGTCTTATTCCATAGATTAGCATATTAATTAGTTTAAATTTATTAGCATATATGTCAGTTAGTCACCATGACTACTATCAAGGCTAATTCCCCACTCTGGCACTTCGAGTGCAGAGGATGGGGGCCCGCAAGGACTCTAAAAATTAATACTTGCCACTCCAGGCTTGTAACCTTGGAAATAATACAACTTTTCCCTGACCTCGGATTGGTACATGTTGCCACCACTCAAGTGCAGAACCCCTTTGAGAGCCCAGGAATTGACACTTGGTAATTCCTGCCTCTGGGGTACCCTTGTGCCCGTTCATCTCCCCTTCCCCCAGGGAAGAGCTGAGAAAGAAAAAAAAAGAAATCAGCTGTTGCCACCAACTAATTAAAAAACAAACAAACATGTACAAACCTCTTAAGACACAAAAATCCAATCCAGGTCTTAAAAAAGGTACATTTTATTAAAGAAAAAAGAGAGAACGAAAATACATCTGTGATCTTAGGCTATTGCTGGATTTCAAAGGAGCAACTTCAAGGATTAAGCACCAATAATAGCTTTCTTGAGGTCCAGTTTAAAGGTTAAAAGCAAAACAAAAGCACCGGGGCTTAGCACAGAGAAATCCACAAGCCATGAAGAAATAAAAGGGTTACACCTAATTGTGTCTTCCTAGACATTTCCTGATCTGCTTATATATCTGGGGTTTCAACTGAGCAATTTCTAGGTATGATTCTGATAAATTTTCATACCTGGCCCAAGCTTCTTACAGCATAGCTGCTGCCCTGTCTGCCTCTCCCTGGGAGAACAACCATAGACAGACAAAAGGGGAGTCTTTTCTCAATTTTAAAAAGTTCTAGCCTTCCCATTGGCACCTTGGCACAGGTGCCCACTCACTTCCTTTTACCTATGCATAGCAGTGTGACCTTTTAACCGTTTACAGGTAAAACAATTAGAGAACAGCTACTAAGAGGAATTTTATAGCTACTGACTGGCTGGGTGTCCATAAAATGGAGTTACCTCCTCACTTCATTTATCACAACTACCAACAGTTAAACATTTGGTGATCATCTACTGTTGTTAACCCCCTCCCTAACACCTTAAAATTGGTACCAGCTGCTAACCTGATTAAGCAACTTACTCTTACCAAGGCTGTGAGGCCTTATTTTTATATTAAGTCATTACACTAAGTCGTAAGGGCTTGGACCTATAGATCTGTTGCATTTCTGCATTATTATTCTTACCTCCTATCCTAAAATCAGCATCTGGGCTACTCTACCCTCCACCAAGCATAGACTTCTTGATCTTCCACCAAACACAGACATTTTCCCTTCCACTAATAATAAGATAATGCTGCATTCATGAAACATAACATTCTCTAGCTTCTCCAATGATACATAGACTTCTCCACCTTGCAACACTCATAGTCAATCCCCACCTCCACCTGTTATAGACTTAGCCTCCACCACCTATCGTAACATGATTCCCTAGTTACAAACCAAATCATTTTTATCCTTCAACCACTGATCGACTTCCACCCTTTCCACTCACCATAAGATCATTCTCCATATGTTCACCATAATAAATCTTTCACCTTAACAAAGGAAAACAGAATATAATTCTTCCCATCAACTTAGTCGTACTACTTCTTCAATCCATCACTTCAGAAGAAGTTTGGGAGCAGCTGTGACCAGTAGCATGTTGAGTTACTACCTGGCTTATTCCATGCAAAGAAAGATTTATTAGTAAAACATAACATAACAGAAAATATGAGAGAGCAATTCCATCCAGTCTTTTCTCAATTTTAAAAAGTTCTAGCCTTCCCATTGGCTCCTTTGGACAGGTGCACACTCACTTCCTTTTAACTATGCATAGCAGTGAGACTTTTAAAACCTTTAAAGGCAAAACAATTAGAGAACAGCTACTAAGAGAGATTTTAAAGCTACTGGCTGGCTGGTGGTCCATAAAAGGGAGCTACCCCCCCTTCATTTATCACAACTACCAACGGTTAAACATTTGCTGATCATCTATTGTTGTTAACCCCTTCCCCAATACCCTAAAACTGGTACCAGCTACTAACTCAATTAAGCAACTTTCTCTTACCTAGGCGGTGAGGCCTTGCTTTTATATTAAGCTGTTACACTAATTCTTATGGTCTTGGACCTATCGATCTGTTGCATTTATGCATGATTATTCCTCTCTCTTATCCTAAAACCAGCATCTGGGCTACTCTACCCTCCACCAAGCATGGGCTTCTTGATCCTCCACCAAACACAGACCTTTTCCCTTCCACTAATCATCAGATAATACTGCATTCCTGAACCATAACATTCTATAGCTCTTGCAATGATGCATGGACTTCTCCACCTTCCACCACTCATAGTCTACCCCCACCTCCACCTGTTAAAGACTTACCCTCCACCACCTACCATAATATGATTTCCTAGTCACAAACCAAATCATTTTTATCCCTCAACCAGTGATAGATTTCCACCTTCTCCACTGATCATAAGATCATTCCCCATATGTTCACCATAATAATCTTTCACCACAACAAATGAGAACTGAATATAATTCTTCCCATTTACCCAGTCGTACTACTTCTTCAATTGGTCACTTCAGTAGAAGTTTGGGAGCAGCTGTGACCTGTAGCATGTTGAGTTACTACCTGGCTTATTCCATGCAAAGAAAGATTTATTAGTAAAACATAACATAAGAGAAAATATAAGAGAGCAATTCCATCCCTAATACAGCAATAGTTTGATGGGACAAACATTTTGCCTTTTTATCCAGACTCAGTTTGACTTTAGGAAACACTGTCGTAACTTTCTCACCCAAAAGGACTTTTCATCCTAGTAGGAACAATACAGTATTTATTTATTTAATAAAAATAATAATACATAGAATTAGATAATGGTTTGGATTCCCTAAAACATCATAAATAACACAATAAAATCTCATCAGCGATAAAATAATCTTCTGAATTGGAACTCAACTCTCTAGACACCTGAAAAAACCTTTCCACACCATTCTTCATGAATGTGGAAAGCAAAACGTCAAGTGACTCAGAAGACACTATAAAAGAGATTAAGACATTGACACTTTCAATAACAGGCAAAATAATTGTAGTAGTATAAGGGACCCACCGTCAATCAAACTTTAACCCAACCCTTGACACTTTAAGCCCTGCCCACCTGTCACCGGAAGTCCCACCAAAATAGGGCAGATTCTGGGGTTGGATGAAACGCTCAAAGAGAGCCATGTGACCCTTCTAAGAACCCCTCCCACCATCTTCTGTCAGTCAGAGCACAGCACCCTCATCCCATAAGTCCCAGTTTCAGGAAGTAGAGGCCATCTCTTACCAAGAAAATGTATTTTAGAAATCATGGAAATGCTGAGAAGAAACATGGACTCCTTCACCACCCCTTTGAAAACTTCCAACTTTGTTTTATCCCCAATGGCCTTCAACCATCCGCAGAGAAAGCATTACATCAGCAAAAGTTCCAAGGAGGAGGAGGGAGAGGCAAAGGAGAGCCCTTTGGCCCAGCCATTGATGGATATGCCGGAACCCGACCCCAAAGTGCAGTTACTTGTCTTTATTCTGTGGTGCCTCCAATGATGAATCCGGTCATCTACAGTATGAGGAACAAGGAGATGAAATTTTCATTAAGGAGACCGACTGTGAGGAGGTTATTCACCAAGAATTAACTGTCTCTCTTTCTCCAGTAAATACTCTTTCAGTTTGTGTCTCCCAGTCCATGTCCGTTATTTCCATGACAACACAGTTTATGCAGAAGTGGGCCAGATTCTGCTCTCTGTTGCCCCCAGCTGATGTCAGTACATTTGGGCTGGTTTACATCAGCAGAAGATGTGAGCCAATCCTAGAGTAAAGCTTGTGTGCATTTCATGGGAGGGAAGAATCAGCCGTTCATTCTGTGCCCAAGCAATGCCTATTAAACTGTGTTGCCACTTACACCTGTTCCATGGACACTCGAACGCAGGGATGGGAGCTTCTTTCCCTTGGGTGTATAAATCAGGACCCAGAGACTTTAAGGTCAGAAGGGGCCATCGTGATCATCTAGTCTGACCTCCTGCACATTGCAGGTCGCAGAACCTCACCCACCCAATCCTGTAATAGGCCCTGAGCCTGTGGCTGAATTACTGACATTCTCAAATCATGGTGTAAACAGTTATAATTACAGAGAATTCACCATTTACACTAGTTTAAACCTGCAAGTGACCCATGCACCGCGCTGCAGAGGAAGGTGAAAATCTCCCAGCATCTCTGGCAATCTGACTCCCAATATGGCGATCAGTTAGACTTGAGCATGTGGGCAAGACCCACCAGGCAGATACCTTGGAAAGAATTCTTTGTAGTAGCTCAGACTCTTCCCCATCTAGTGTCCCATCTCCAGGAGTTGGGGATTTTTGCAACGGGCAGATGCCGATGGGCCACATACCATTGTAGGCAGTCTCATCATGCAATCCCCTCCATAAGCTTATCAAGCTCAGTCTTGAAGCCAGTTAGGTTTTTTGTCCCCACTGCTCGCCTTGGAAGGCTGTTCCACGTGGCATCAAAGGAGTCAGACTGGCATAAAACTGGCATATGTGAGGGTATGTCTACACTACGATAGTAGTTCGATTTTACTTAAACCGATTTTTTGAAACCGATATTACAAAGTCGAACCTGTGTGTCCACACTAAGCACGTTAATTCGGCATTGTGAGTACACATTACCGGGGCAAGCGTCGACATTCCAAGCGGTGCACTGTGGGTAGCTATCCCACAGTTCCCGCAGTCCCCGCTGCCCATTTGCATTCTGGGTCGAGCTCCCAATGCCTGATGGGGCAAGAAATTTGTTGCGGGTGGTTTTGGGTAACTGTCGTCATTCAACCCCCCCCCCCCCAATGAAAGCAACGGCAGACAATCATTTTGCGCCCTTTTCCCTTGATTGACAGTGCGGACACCATAGCACTGCGAGCATGGAGCACAGTGAGATCATTGCAGCAATTTTGGCCGTTGTCAACACCTCGCGCCTTATCGTGCACTTTATGCAGAGGCAGATGTTGAGAAATCAGGCGAGGAGGCTACGGCAGCGCGGTGACGACAGTGACGATGACAGGGACACAGACCTCTCTCAAAGAATGGGACCCCACAAATTGGACATCCTGGTGGCAGTGGGGCATGTTGATACAGTGGAACACCAATTCTGGGCCCAGGAAAAAAGCACTGACTGGTGGGACCGCATAGTGCTGCAGGTCTGGGATGAATCCCAGTGGCTGCAAAACTTTCGCATGCGTAAGGGCACTTTCCTGGAACTTTGTGACTTGCTGTCCCCTGCCCTGAAGCGCCAGGACACCAGAATGAGAGCAGCCCTTACAGTCCAGAAGCGAGTGGCCATAGCCCTCTGGAAGCTTGCAACGCCTGACAGCTACCGGTCAGTCGCAAATCAATTTGGAGTGGGCAAATCTACCATGGGGGTTACTGTGATGCAAGTAGCCAACGCAATCATTGAGCTGCTGCTATCAAAGGTAGTGACCCTAGGAAATGTGCAGGCGATAGTAGATGGCTTCGCTCCGATGGGATTCCCTAACTGTGGTGGGGCTATAGACGGAACGCACATCCCTATCCTGGGACTGGACCACCAGGCCAGCCAGTACATTATCCGCAAGGGGTAGTTTTCAGTGGTACTGCAAGCACTGGTGGATCATAAGGGACGTTTCACCAACATTAACGTCGGATGGCTGGGCAAGGTTCATGATGCTCGCGTTTTCAGGAACCTTGGTCTGTTTAGATGGCTGCAGGAAGGTATTTACTTCCCGGACCAGAAAATAACTGTTGGGGATGTGGAGATGCCTATAGTGATCCTTGGGGACCCAGCCTACCCACTAATGCCCTGGCTCATGAAGCCATACACAGACGCCCTGGACAGTGATAAGGAACTCTTCAACTACAGGCTGAGCAAGTGCAGAATGGTGGTGGAGTGTGCTTTTGGACATTTGAAAGGGCGATGGCGCAGCTTATTGACTCGTTCAGATCTCAGCGAAACCAATATGCCCATTGGTATTGCAGCTTGCTGTGTGCTCCACAATCTCTGTGAGAGTAAGGGGGAGACGTTTATGGAGGGGTGGGAGGTTGAGGCCAATCGCCTGGCCGCTGATTACGCACAGCCAGACACCAGGGTGATTAGAAGAGCAAGCGGAACATGCTGCACATCAGGGAAGCTTTGAAAACTAGCTTCCAGACTGACCAGGGTAACTAGTGACTCTTACATTTGTTTCTCCGTAAGGAGAACATGCCCCCATTTGTTTACTTTGTTTATATTTTCTATCCTCTCCAATTACCAACCCCCTTCCCCCCCCTTCAAGCACACCTTGCTTTGCAAAGAAAATAAAGGCAACATTCTTCACCAAAAAAGTATTTTTTATTCAAGCTTTATTAATAAAGGGAGGGAACTGGGACGGTGGGCAGGGTGGGGTGCGGGTGGAGGGAGGGAAAGGATGCTTCAAAACTTGGGGAATGACAACCTTCTGCTGCTTGAGAAATCCACCAGGGTGGACTGGTTGTTCGCATGGAGCCTCCCACCCTTCATTTTTGGGACTCTGGGTGAGGGGGCTATGGGACTTGGTGGCGGGGGAGGTAGGTTACAGATGTGCTGCAGCGGCACTCTGTCATCCTGCTTCCGTTCCTGCAGAACATCCACCAGACGCCGGAGCGTGTCGGTTTGCTCCCGCAACAGCCCAAGCATCGCCTCAGTCACCCTCTGGTCTTCCAGCCGCCACCTCTCATCTCGAGCGTCCCTCCTGTCCTTATGCTCATCCCTCCTGTCCTCACGGGCATCCCTCCTGTCCTCCCGTTCGCTGGCCGCTTGCTTGTACTGGGAAATAGTGTCCCTCCACTCATTCTGCTGGGCTACATCAGTGCGTGAGCACTGCATTAGCTCAGAGAACATCTCGTCTCGTGTGCGTTTCTTTTGCCGCCTTATCTGTGACAGCCTTTGGGAGGGAGATGCCAGAGGAAGTCTAGATACAGTTGCAGCTGTGGGATGAAAAAAAGGTAGTGAATTCTTTTAAAAGATACATTTTACAGAACAATGAATATAGTCTTTCGCGGTGAACAAGACCATTCACAGTACCTAGCACATGCACTTTCAGTACAAGGTCGCATTTTGCATCTTTATATTGAGTGCCTGGGGCTTTGGTGTACAGATCACACAAGCAGAGCCGGGCAACAGAATTCGGCTAGCAGGCGGCCATGGTAAGCCATAGACTTTCGGTTGCTGAAACCTTACTTAACAGCAGCGCCCTCCTTTCCCGTTCCAAGCAGAGCTCCCAGAGTTGGCCAGTTACTGCTGCGCTGTGCGGGTTAACGTGCAGCGGCAGAAACCAAAGTAACCCCAGCCATCCCATTCTCTGGAATGATTGCTTTAGCCTTCACCCCACCGCGTGGCTGGTCTTGGGGAAGATCCCTATTAGCTGACTGTGAGCCGCTCAGCATGAACGGTCCCCCTCCCCGCACCCACCGCGTGGCTGGAAACTGCTGGGAGGATTTTTTAAAAGGCACAGGCAAACAGTCCCCATAATTTAATTCCCGTATTCCAACCAGGTCACCATGACTGATTTCACTCTGATGAGGATTACGCAGACAGAAAAAGAACGGATGTTGCATGAATGCCAGCAAACACCGGGGCCATATGCTGCCATGCTTTGTCAGGAAATGATACCAGAGTACCCGCTACTAGCCTGACGCGGTAAAGTCTCCTACCATGGAGGATGCAATAAGGCTGCTGACCCAGAAACCTTCTGCAAAGGCTTTCACAGTACCTCCAGGAAAGCTTCATGGAGATGTCCCGGGAAGATTTCTGCTCCATCCCCACACATGTTAACAGACTTTTACGAATGCATCCAAAGTCCTCAGGTCAAATTAATCATTAAAAGCCAATTGCTTTAATACCATGTCTATTCTATTCAAAAGATACACTCACCTACTGTTCCTTCTCTGGATTCACAGTCCGGGATACCGCCTTGGGAGGGTTGGTAGGGGATCTCTATCAGGGTGATGAAGAGATCCTGGCTTTCAGGGAAATCGGCGTGCAAAGCGCTGTCAACTACCTCGTCCTCATCATCTCCTTCATCATCTTCCCCGTCCGCGAAAACCTCAGAGGAAGCGACCGATGAGAATACCCCATCGTCGGATTCCACGGACAGGGGTGGGGTAGTGGTGGCAGCCACCCCTAGGATAGCATGGAGTGCGGCGTAGAAATGGCATGTCTGGGGCTGAGACCCGGAGCGTCCGTTGGACTCTTTGGTCTTCTGGTACGCTTGTCTCAGCTCCTTAATTTTCACTCGGCACTGCGTTGCATCCCTGCTGTATCCTCTGTCCGTCATGGATTAACTCCCCATACAGTCTCAGATCTAACACTTCCCGATCAGTCCATGCTGGAGCCCTCTTTCAATTCTGGGATTGCAAGGTCACCTCTGCTGGAGAGCTCTTCATCGTTACCAGTGCTGCTGAGCTTGCCACGATGTCCAAACAGAAAATGAAATTCAAACTGGCCAAACAGGAAATGGAATTCAAATGTTCCCGGGTCTTTTCCTGTGTGGCTGGGCAGAGCATCCGAGCTCGGACTGCTGTCCAGATAGGTCACAGTGGTGCACTGTGGGATACCTCCCGGAGCTATTAGCGTCGAATTCCGTCCACACTAACCCTAATTCGACATAGCCATGTTGATTTTAGCGCTACTCCCCTCGTCGGGGAGGAGTACAAAAATCGATTTAAAGAGCCCTTTATGTCAAAATAAATTGCTTCGTTGTGTGGACGGGTGCAGGGTTAATTCGATTTAACGCTGCTAAATTCGACATCATCCCTGACAGATGTTTGTCTAACCTGCTCTTAAAAATCTCCAGTGATGGAGATTCCACAAAATCTCTAGGCAATTTATTCCAATGATTATCCTGAGAGTTAAGAGGTTTTCCCTAAGTACCAACCTAAACTACCCTTTCTGCAATTTAAGCCCTTTGTTTCTTGTCCTATCATCAAAGGTTAAGGAGAACAAATTTTCTCCCTCCTCCTTGTAACAACCTTTTATGGACTTGGGAACTGCTATCATGTCCCTGTGACACTCTGTGCTCCAAAGCAGTACCCTGGAACCCCAATATTTTCCATGGTGACACGACTATGTACATATTATGCCTTGTGAGGTATCATTTCAAAAATCTTAATATAAAAAAATGTTCATATCCTGTTGCATTGTATGTGCTGTCACTATATGGGAAGTTAAGAAGTTTGCTATAGCTTTCTCTTCATACCAAACATATTCCACCCTGAAAATTCACCTGGAACAAAGTAACAAGTCAACCAATGAATTAATAAAATGAAACAGCACGAAAAAGAGACAATCAAGCAAAAAACCCAAGAAAACCTCTCATAATCGAACCACAATTTTTATCCCAAGAAACGAAATGCACCAGAAAGTTCATGAAGTCGACTAGTGTCTTAGCTATGGATATTGATATTCTGTGCAACATGCTCAGATAGCATGGTGACGTTAGCAATATAAGACAGATAGATAGATGTGTACGTACATTTATGGATAGATATTTAGATTCTGATCTTATTTACACCAGTGTAATTCTAAATTAACTCATTTTAGTTTAGTAGAATTAGTCCGGATTTTATTAATTTGAAAACTGATTGCATGCTATGTTCTCAAGGAGACAATTTTGTCATCAGTTGATTATATCCAAGAAGTTCAGAATGAAATCTGAATCAAGTGCCAGTGATGGACATTTTAATTCTTGGTGAATAACCTCCACACAATCAATTTCTTTAATGCAGCTTTGATCTCCTTGTTCCTCATGGTGTAGATGATCGGATTCATCATTGGAGGCACTAGGGCATAGAGAACACCCACCAAGAGATCTAGACTGGATGCTGAGCTGGAGGTGAATTTCAGATAGTCAAATATGACAGTGAAAAGGAACAAGGAGATCCCAGTGAGGTGAGGAAGGCAAGTAGAGAAGGCTTTACGCTGGCCCTGGTCAGAGGGGATTCTCAGCACTGCTTTGAAGATCTGAACATAAGACACAATTATAAAAACAAAGCAGCTTAAACCTAAAAACACACTAAAGGCAATAGCCCCAAGTTCACTGAGGTACGAGTCAGAGCAGGTGAGCTTGAGTAGCTGGGGGATTTCACAGAAGAACTGGTTGATGACATTGGACTGGCAGAAGGGTAACCTGAAGGTGTTCCCGGTGTGCAGAGCAGAGTAGACAATACCAGTAATCCAGGCACTGGCTGCCATTTGGACACAAGCTCTCCTGTTCATCTCTCTCTCATAGTGCAGTGGTTGGCAGATGGCGACGTATCGGTCGTATGCCATAATGGTGAGTAAGGCAAAATCAGCTGCAGTGAAGACTAAAAAGAGAAAGACCTGGGTAACACATCCAGGATAAGAAATTACCCTCGTGTTCATGAGGGAATTGGCCATGGATTTGGGGATGGTGACAGAGATGGAGCCGAGGTCTAGGATGGACAGATTCATCAGGAAGAAGTACATGGGGGTGTGAAGATGGTGGTCGAGGGCTATGGCTGTGATGATGAGAAGATTCCCCATCAGGCCTGCCAGGTAAATCAGCAGAAACACCACAAAGTGCATTATCTGCAGCTCCCAAAGGTTAGAGAATCCCAGGAGAAGGAAATCTGTCACCGCGGTTTGGTTGGACATTTTCATTCTCAATTCATTGTGTGATGGCTGTGGAGGGAAGGACAAAGACAGTGGTGGGATTACACTGACAGAGGGAGTGGCCCTGATTCCCCGCAGCAATATCTCATGATGTGAGTGTCAACAATGCACAGTGCTCGTCATTGCCATTACCTAGGAGTGGTGAGTTATCATATGAATGTAAATTGGCATAGCTCCCTTAAAGTCAATGGATTTGTATCAGTTTGCACCATGTAAAGATGTGCCTGAGGATGTGAATTGATAAAATGCTGTGTGGAGGATGGAGCAAAGTACAACCCAATGCAACATTCTAGCCAAGCTGGGTCCCCACTTGCTACGAACAGCAGTATCTAGCCTTGGGAATGAAACTAAAATGCCAACACTGCGTGTAATCCATCCTCCGGGGAAGTATGACATAGACTCACTCTGTAGTGATTCCACTGCAGCACCACATCGATGGCCTGCTGCCTGGTTATGTATCGATTTGTGATACAAGATTCCATTTCCATCTCTGTGAAACAGTGGGCTCGTACCATTGCTCAGCTACCTTTCTGCTGCAACATTTACCTCTGTCACTTTATGGCTTTGTGGGTCAGTGGCCGTCAGGAGACTTGGGTTCCATTCTTGGCTCTTGGCTCTACCACTGACCTCCTGTGTGACCTTGGCCCAGTCACTTCTCCTCCCTGTGCCTCTGTTTCCCCTCCCTCCATCCCATTCTCTGCCTTGTCTGTTAGAACTGTGAGGTCTGCGGGGGATGGGCTGTGTCTTGTTATGTGTATGTTCGTTGCCTCCATTTACAGCATTTGTGTTTAGCCAGCAGCAGTGTGAGACAGAGGATAGGGCGCTAGAGCAGGAGATCTAGGTTCTAATCCCATTCACCTCCTCTATGTCCTGGGGCAGGGTTAAGAGAGACAGGCTTTGGCTGAGAGCTTCAATTGACTGTTCCCCATCTAAGGCACTAGTATGCTTCAGAAATATGCTGTGGGCTACCGACTTTGCTGCTTACTCAGATTTGCCATTCAACAAGTGTCCCTTTGGATCAGAAATATACACCGGTGCAATAGAGTGACTGGGTTCAAATTGTACTAATATTGGACAAGGTTAATATTCCCAACCCGGTTGAAATCGAAGTTTCCAATCCGAAATATTCAGACATTTTCTGTTTAAATTATTTCAAAGTCAAACTGGGGGTGTGAAGATGGTGGTCAAGGGCTCTGGCTGAGAAGATGAGAAGAGAGAAGGACAAAGACAATGGTCGGGATTACAGAGACAGAGGAAATGGCCCTGATTTCCCTCAGTAATATCTCAGGGTAGGAGTGTGAAAGGTGCACAGCACTCGTCACTGCCAGTAACTAGGAGAGGTGAATTAACACACGAGTGTACATTGGCACCGCTCCCTTAATATCCATGGGCCTTCATCAGTTTTCATGGTCTGAAAATTTGACTCAGGATGTGGCTTGATAAAATACAGTATGAAGGATGGAGCAAAGCACATCCAACCCCAGGGATCTAGCCAAGATATTTCCCTCATTGGTGAAAGATGCAAACTTGGTCGTGGGGGTAACATACTAAAAAGCTAATGCTGCATGAATTCCAGTTTCTGAGGAAATATGACATGGACTCCGAAAGCATCCCCAGTGACAGCTCACTTGTTAGGATTCACTGCAACACCACACAGACGTCCTGCTGCCTGTTTCCATAACTGATCTGTGGAACCAAATCCCAGCTGCATTTCCAGCTCTGTGTGATGAGGGGCTAATAACATCACTCAGCTACAACCGTGTTGTGTAATTTCCATCTTTGACTGTATATCAGGGGTCTATCCACATTGCCCTCTTCTATGTAATTGAGCAGAGACAGACTTTGGCTGTGGGCATCATGTCTCTGTGCCTCAGTTTAAATGTGGCTGCATGTAGAAAACATATTCTGTGTATATCAACTTTGCTGCCTACTCAAGTTTTACCATCCTGGAAGTATCTCTTTGAAACAGCAATAAACGTGGTTGGAATAGAGGGTGTTACTGGACAATATCGATGCTGGCCTGTTGGATTAGTTATAAATTTCCAATCTGGGGAATTTAAATATTTTCTATTTAAATTATTACCAATGGAAACTGTGTTTTATATTGAAAACATTTTCATGATAGGTCTGTGCTATTCTTAAAATGAGCGTGTGTATTGGAGTTTTCCGCTTTTTTTACTCACAATTGTTTGGTTCTCAATACACAAAACCAACAATGGTTTGGTTTCTACAATGTCAATGAAAATTTCAATTTTACATGCTCTAGCTGTTTGATTAAATGATAGTAAAGATTTCAAATAATTCCAATTGTAACTGATAGTTCCAGTATAAAAATGCTCCAGTATATTAGCAACTAAACATATTTAACCAAAATAGCAAACTTACAGTGTTGTTCTTTGTGGAATGTTTCCCAGCCTGTGAAGCATTGGAGAGTCGACTGCCAGGATTCTTCAGTGATTGTGCACCTCTCAATAACGCCTCACCACTGTGTTATCCAGCTGCTGTCTCCCAGTCCCTTTGCGATATCCCCTCAGTTGCTGGGTCTCTCTGCAGTTCCTAGCAGACAGGGATCCACTCTTCAGATGGGTGCTCCCCTCTTTGGGCAGGCTTGGCTGTAAGGTGAAGGACTACATGGGATTGGGGACTAAAAGACCAGTTCTGAAACTAATCCTGGCTTGTGCAGGATTCAGACACGGTCATAGCACAGAGATGTAGAGAGTGTAGAGATTGATCTTGCCTTGAGATAAATAACTGAATCTGGTCTCCATGGCCGTGAGCCCTCTCTGATCTCATCTCAGGAACAATCCACCTTGACAACCTTCCCTTGCTGACCCCACCCTATAGAGGGGGAAGATCACCCAGCCTGGATCTCACAAGATAGCAGCATCCTTGCAAGGACCCTTGATTAAGGACAAGGCAGGGCTGAGCCCCTTGTAGCATCCCAAGGAGATTGTAGAATAGAATATACCTTCATAGTACAGACATGTGACCAACAATAGCTCAGAGCCCCAGATGGCCTGGAATAGACTGTTACTAAATTAACACCACAACAACACCTCTGAGGGAGTAGAGAGGTTTTTTTTTCTCCTGCATTTCGTCAGCAGCTCTTGGGATGCAGCCACCAGAGGAACCCAGAGCTCAGGCTGCTCTGACTGTTTGATGTTGGTCACTAAGAGGTACCCAGAGGCAAACACTAAAAGCTCAGTGCAATGTCCTAAACTGGTGAAAATTAATACAGTTTCATTGAGTTCCAAAAAAATCGTGCTCTTTGTACGACTTGGAGATATGGCCCTTTGATTTTACATTAGCTGGGGATCTTACCCTGAGATGGCCCTGAAGCTATGTCAGTTTTCACCATTTGGGAATCAGGCCTCATTAACTGAAGCTACTGGTGATTTACACCAGCTGGGGATCGGTTCCCTTAAACAATTTCTAATCCATTTTATTTGGTTTCTGTGAATCTGAACTGAATAAAAGACAAATGTTCCTGTTCAGTCGGCACTTTCTTAGCTCTTTGCCCCATGGGATTAATTGCCAGAGTGTAACTTTTAATAGCAAAGGAGCAATTCATTCCCACTGGGGACATAGCTTTGGAGGAATTCAGTGTTGCAGAGATTTTCTGTATCTGAATTTCAACTTCTATAGGATAGATTGCATGATCTCCTTTCTTTCTTTCTTTCTTTCTTTCTTTCTTTCTTTCTTTCTTTCTTTCTTTCTTTCACCAATTCCATATATATTAGACCAGAAAACACTCAAATAAAAGGCACTTTAGACTGCAGGTTCAACGCTTCTTGACATCTATAAACTGTTTATTTTATTTCACACTGATTGAAGGTATGTCAGAGAGACTGAACAAATAAGAAGGATCAGATCCCCATCTGATGTAAATCTATTGTAGCTCCATTGGAGATTCTCATGGCTTAGAACCTCCCTCCAATTTTAATAACCTGAAAATAGTCGAAGATGTTGCGATCATGGTTCATAGAAAGAAATCTGTGAGGTGGGCAGCCAGCTGGGAAATTGGCTGATGAATATAGACACATTAGGTCTGGGGCGGGTAGATAACAAAACAGTGATGGTGAGGGATCAGAGAGCGGGGAAAGGCCCAGTCACAGGCACACACCCAGAGAAAGCACCTACTCTAGCATGAGGCAGGAAACCTCAGAGATACTCCCAGAAAGAGTGGGGAGAAGTGGTGGCACAAAAAACTGGGTTGTATCTCAGAATTGATCCATGTGGTAAAGTTTACTCCCCATCTGGAGTGAACGTTTTGACTGTATCAGGCTATCTGAAGGCTCAGGCAGGTGGCACTGTGTCAGTTTCACTCAAAGCAGTCTAATCCTTACAGAGCAATTGGTTCAGGCTCTCTGCAGACTCAGGCAGATGATGCTGTATTGGTTACACTTGACTATCGTCTCAGTCATGCGTGATGTTTTCAAGCTTTCCAGACCATGAAGAATAGAAACTTACTTTTGTTAAAAAAAAATAAAAAACGGAGAATCTCCTGTAATTCCATGACTCCTGGAGCTGGGGCCCTGGTCTTGGTCTACAGGGCTTAACCCTAAATCCAGTTACTAATGGTATCCTACTGTCACATTTCCATGTGAACAATTTCTGTAGTTTATGCAGGCATGTTATGTGATGTTGAATGGGCTAGGTGGGTAGTCCCCATAATTTTCTCTGGGTGGAGAGGTAGAGGATCACACATGAGAGGGGAACCCTTCACAACACAATCTCTCTACTGGTGTACAGCTAACGCTGAAGGATTCCTAAAAATACATGGACTAGGCTGCGGCTATACCATTGTAGTGTTAAAAGTGGAAAGAAGAACTTAGACTCCCAAGTTACTAAGGCCAAGTTTTAAAGATTTTTAGGTGCCTCTAGGAAATTATTGGGGCACTTTTGAAAATGGGAGTTCAGCTTGCTAAAGCATTTGAAATTCAGAGTATTAAGTAACACTTTTATTCTAACAACATTCCCTAGCCTCCTTCCCATTAGCTGTAACAATTACTATAACATCACTACAACAACAATGCTCAGTGCATCATGAGCCTTCTGAAGACACGCGACATAACAAACTTTGCATTTGATACCACACGATCATTTTAAAAAGATGAACATGGGGTGTGGGGTGTTCCCCCAAGGTACAGAGCATCACACACATGCAGGATAAGAAATAGACCTGGTGTTCATGATGGAATTGACCATGGATTTGGGGATGGTGACAGAGATGGAGCCAAGGTCTAGGATGGACAGGTTCACCAGGAAGAAGTACATGGGGCTGTGAAGATGATGGTCAAGGACTATGGCTGAGATGATGAGAAAATTCCCCATCAGGCCTGCCAGGAACACCACAAAGTGAAAAATCTGCAGCTCCCGAATGTCAGAGAATCCCAGGATCAGGAACTCGGACACCGTGGTTTGCTTGGACATTTTCTTTCTCAGTTCATTGTGTGATGGCTGTGAAGGGAAGGACAAAGACAAGAGTCGGGAATACATTGACAGAGGGTATGAACCTGATTTCATTTGTTCAATCTCCGACATACCTACAACAAGTGGGAATTAGTCATTTTTAGGATGTCATAAACCATTACATTTGCTGCCCAATGCGCCTTTCATTTTAGTGTTGTCTGTAGGAAAAAAGAATATAATTCCTGAGAGAAAGAGAGAAAGAAAGAAAAAGAAAGATGGTCCATTCATCCCAATAGAAATTGAAAATCTGATACCGAATATCTTAGCAACTCTGAATTCCTGTAAAGTTCAGTCCCCGTGGGAATGAATAGCTCTTTAGCCATTAAAAGTTACATTCTTGCATTTAATCCCCTGAGGCAAAGAGCTAAGAAAGTGCAGATGGGTTTGGAACTTTTGTCTCATCTTCAGTTCAGTTTCCCAGGAGGAGATATGGGCCAGATCCGCAGCTAGTGTAAATCAAAGTAGCTCCATTGAAATCAAAAGGCCACATCTCCACTTGGCATAAACAGCCCTATCTACTCAGAACTCAATGGAACTGTGTCAATTTACATCTGTGGAGTGGGTCCCTGCCTGCTGGGAACTGCAGAGAGACCCAGCACCTCAGGAAATATGGTGACGGGGCAGGGAAACAGCTGCTGGATAACACAGTTATGGGGTGTTATTGAGAGATATAGGGATAGAGAATGACAGAAGAATCCTGGCAGTGGACTACTAAAACCGCAAACTTATGGAGTTAACTTTGTGACTGGATCAGGCTCTCTGAAGACTCAGGCAGGTGTCATTGTGTCAGTTTCATTCAAAGCAGGCTAATCCTCTCAGGGCTGGTCTACACTAACCCCCCAATTCGAACTAAGATACACAACTTCAGCTACGTGAATAACATAGCTGAAGTCGAACTATCTTAGTTCGAATGAAAAGGTACTTACCCGGGGTCCACACGCGGCGCGCAGGCTCCCCCGTCGACTCCGCCTACTCCGTTCGTGGAGCAGGATTACAAGCATCGACGGGGGAGCTCATTAATTTTATATCAGTCTGAGAATTTCAAGACAGAAAGGCCTTCCCAGGTGGGTCACTCTTCAGGATTGGGACCTAGTAAAAGTAACATTTGAAAATAGGGCTCAAAATAATTATTGCAAATAATGTTTTAATATAAACAAGATGTCAAATACTAACCCTGAAGGATCCCTAAAATGGCATGGACTAGGCTGTGTTGTGACGCTGTCATGTTTCAAGTGTAGACAAGACCTTAGACGCCCAATGATTGAGGGCCAAGTTTTTAAAGATATTTAGGTGCCTCTAGAGAAGTACTGGGGCACTTTTGAAAATAGGAGATAGGCCTGATGTTGTTGTTTGGTGTTTTTTTTAACTTTTCTCAAGTCTTTTGGGCTGAAATATCAAAGCCACCTAGAGGACTTTGGATACTCAGTTCTGAATGGAATTAATGGCAACTGGCGTTCTAATTGCCAAGGCAGCTTTGAAAATCTCAGCAGTAGTGGTCTAAATAGCACTGATGACATGGGCAGTGGCCCGGCATCCTCACTCCATGCCAACCTTTGTCAATGGTGATCTCTGTCTCTCTAGTCTTCTTTGCAGGGTGGTGTACAAGGCAACTGAGACACTCAGGTCCCAGAAACCCAGCTGTTGTCAAAAGCAAGAGAGAACATCTGAGCAACTCCCCTGTCTACCAAAAACCTAGTGGTGCTGTGGCACTCAGTGACTTACATACAGTCGTGGTATAAAAGGGCACATCACTACCAGGAGTTAATATCACCAGGCCAGTTTACCTGAGGTGAATTTCCGCTGCTCCGCACAAGACCAACAACTGGCCGTTAAATGGAATAGAATCCACTGACAGCACTATCTGTATTATTTAATTATAGAGGCGGATAACAAATCACATACCCCACACTTTAGGCCTCTACCCAGAATTGTAAGAAAAATTTGCAAAATTTTGACTCAACTCACCAGCTCCACAGCAGTTCATCCTCCATAACATTCTCCTTCCTTTACCCTAAAAGACATCCCATTCCTCAACTGTGAAATTCACCTCCTTCACCAACCATGGACCTCTCTGCCCTTTGCCACCCCTACATCTCTATGCCTCACATCAACATAACCTTGGCTACTGTTGCCTGAGCTAATTGATTACATATTGAACTCTTTAATTAATTAGAGTTCCCAATTAACACTCTGAAATTTGATAGGTTCTTGTCTCAAGTATTATCAGAATTACTGTTTAGTTGGGAGCCCCTTTGTGCACATCTGTGACAACAACATTTACACTGCGGGAAGACTTTTTGCGATTGCAAAATTTTTATTATGACTATGATATGTCCTATAAGTAAAACAATCCATACACGTAAGGTGAAGTAATAATAACCTGTAATAATGTTCAGCACCATTTGCTGGGCATACTCAATCTATACTGTGAGAGGACTCGAAAGGTTGAGAAAGTTTCTATTTGGCTCTATCATGCTGATGGAGAATTCCAATAGCCTAATTCATGCCAAGAATGTATAGGCCTTGATGTTCATCATGCACATGCCTGAATTACTCCTTCCACTTTTACTGTATCGTCACTGCCTCACACTCAAAGTAAAAAGAGTGGTCTTATTCCATAGATTAGCATATTAATTAGTTTAAATTTATTAGCATATATGTCAATTAGTCACCATGACTACTATCAAGGCTAATTCCCCACTCTGGCACTTCGAGTGCAGAGGATGGGGGCCCGCAAGGACTCTAAAAATTAATACTTGCCACTCCAGGCTTGTAACCTTGGAAATAATACAACTTTTCCCTGACCTCGGATTGGTACATGTTGCCACTACTCAAGTGCAGAACCCCTTTGAGAGCCCAGGAATTGGCACTTGGGAATTCCTGCCTCTGGGGTACCCTTGTGCCCGTTCATCTCCCCTTCCCCCGGGGACGAGCTGAGAAAGAAAAAAAAAGCAATCAGCTGTTGCCACCAACTAATTAAAAAACAAACAAACATGTACAAACCTCTTAAGACACAAAAATCCAGTCCCGGTCTTAAAAAAGGTACATTTTATTAAAGAAAAAAGAGAGAACGAAAATACATCTGTGATCTTAGGCTATTGCTGGATTTTAAATTAGCAACTACAAGGATTAAGCACCAATAATAGCTTTCTTGAGGTCCAGTTTAAAGGTTAAACGCAAAACAAAAGCACCGGGTCTTTGCACAGAGAAATCCACAAGCCGTAAAGAAATAAAAGGGTTAAACCTAATTGTGTCTTCCTAGACATGTCCTGATCTGCTTACATGTCTGGGGTTTCAACTGAGCAGTTTCTAGGTATGATTCTGATAAATTTTCATACCTGGCCCAAGCTTCTTACAGCATAGCTGCTGCCCTGTCTGCCTCTCCCTGGGAGAACAACCATAGACAGACAAAAGGGGAGTCTTTTCTCAATTTTAAAAAGTTCTAGCCTTCCCATTGGCACCTTGGCACAGGTGCCCACTCACTTCCTTTTACCTATGCATAGCAGTGTGACCTTTTAACCGTTCACAGGTAAAACAATTAGAGAACAGCTACTAAGAGGAATTTTATAGCTACTGACTGGCTGGGTGTCCATAAAATGGAGTTACCTCCTCACTTCATTTATCACAACTACCAACAGTTAAACATTTGGTGATCATCTACTGTTGTTAACCCCCTCCCTAACACCTTAAAACTGGTACCAGCTGCTAACTTGATTAAGCAACTTACTCTTACCAAGGCTGTGAGGCCTTGTGTTTATATTAAGTCATTACACTAAGTCATATGGGCTTGGACCTATAGATCTGTTGCATTTCTGCATTATTATTCTTACCTCCTATCCTAAAATCAGCATCTGGGCTACTCTACCCTCCACCAAGCATAGACTTCTTGATCTTCCACCAAACACAGACCTTTTCCCTTCCACTAATAATAAGATAATGCTGCATTCATGAAACATAACATTCTCTAGCTTCTCCAGTGATACATAGACTTCTCAACCTTGCACCACTCATAGTCAATCCCCACCTCCACCTGTTATAGACTTAGCCTCCACCACCTATCGTAACATGATCCCTAGTCACAAACCAAATCATTTTTATCCTTCAACCACTGATCGACTTCCACCCTTTCCACTCACCATAAGATCATTCTCCATATGTTCACCATAATAAATCTTTCACCTTAACAAAGGAAAACGGAATATAATTCTTCCCATCAACTTAGTCGTACTACTTCTTCAATCCGTCACTTCAGAAGAAGTTTGGGAGCAGCTGTGACCAGTAGCATGTTGAGTTACTACCTGGCTTATTCCATGCAAAGAAAGATTTATTAGTAAAACATAACATAACAGAAAATATGAGAGAGCAATTCCATCCAGTCTTTTCTCAATTTTAAAAAGTTCTAGCCTTCCCATTGGCTCCTTTGGACAGGTGCCCACTCACTTCCTTTTAACTATGCATAGCAGTGAGACTTTTAAAACCTTTAAAGGCAAAACAATTAGAGAACAGCTACTAAGAGAGATTTTAAAGCTACTGGCTGGCTGGTGGTCCATAAAAGGGAGCTCCCCCCCCTTCATTTATCGCAACTACCAACGGTTAAACATTTCCGGATCATCTATTGTTGTTAACCCCCTCCCCAATACCCTAAAACTGGTACCAGCTACTAACTCAATTAAGCAACTGTCTTTTACCTAGGCTGTGAGGCCTTGCTTTTATATTAAGCTGTTACACTAATTCTTATGGTCTTGGACCTATAGATCTGTTGCATTTATGCATGATTATTCCTCTCTCTTATCCTAAAACCAGCATCTGGGCTACTCTACCCTCCACCAAGCATGGGCTTCTTGATCCTCCACCAAACACAGACCTTTTCCCTTCCACTAATCATCAGATAATACTGCATTCCTGAACCATAACATTCTATAGCTCTTGCAATGATGCATAGACTTCTCCACCTTCCACCACTCATAGTCTACCCCCACCTCCACCTGTTAAAGACTTACCCTCCACCACCTACCATAATATGATTTCCTAGTCACAAACCAAATCATTTTTATCCCTCAACCAGTGATCGACTTCCAACCTTTCCACTCACCGTAAGATCATTCCCCATATGTTCACCATAATAATCTTTCACCTGAACTAATGAAAACTGAATATAATTCTTCCCATCAACCCAGTGGTACTACTTCTTCAATCCATCACTTCAGTAGAAGTTTGGGAGCAGCTGTGACCTGTAGCATGTTGAGTTACTACCTGGCTTATTCCATGCAATGAAAGATTTATTAGAAAACATAACATAAGAGAAAATATAAGAGAGCAATTCCATCCCTAACACAGCAATAGCTTGATGGGACAAACATTTTGCCTTTTTATCCAGACTCAGTTTGACTTTAGGAAACACTGTCGTAACTTTCTCACCCAAAAGGACTTTTCATCCTAGTAGGAACAATACAGTATTTATTTATTTAATAAAAATAATAATACATAGAATTAGATAATGGTTTGGATTCCCTAAAACATCATAAATAACACAATAAAATCTCATCAGCGATAAAATAATCTTCTGAATTGAAACTCAACTCTCTAGACACCTGAAAAAACCTTTCCACACCATTCTTCATGAATGTGGAAAGCAAAACGTCAAGTGACTCAGAAGACACTATAAAAGAGATTAAGACATTGACACTTTCAATAACAGGCAAAATAATTGTAGTAGTATACGGGACCTACCGTCAATCAAACTTTAACCCGACCCTTGACACTTTAAGCCCTGCTCACCTGTCACCGGAAGTCCCACCAAAATAGGGCATATTCTGGGGCTGGATGAACCGCTCAAAGAGGGCCATGTGACCCTTCTAAGAACCCCTCCCACCATCTTCTGCCAGTCAGAGTACAGCACCATCATCCCATAAGTCCCAGTTTCAGGAAGTAGAGGCCATCTCTTACCAAGAACATGTATTTTAGAAATCATGGAAATGCTGAGAAGAAACATGGACTCCTTCACCACCGCTTTGAAAACTTCAAACTTTGTTTTATCACCCTTTACATTAGTTTAAACCTGCAAGTGACCCATGCACCGCGCTGCAGAGGAAGGTGAAAATCTCCCAGCATCTCTGGCAATCTGACTCCCAATATGGCGATCAGTTAGACTTGAGCATGTGGGCAAGGCCCACCAGGCAGATACCTTGGAAAGAATTCTTTGTAGTAGCTCAGACTCTTCCCCATCTAGTGTCCCATCTCCAGGAGTTGGGGATTTTTGCAACTGGCAGATGCCGATGGGCCACATACCATTGTAGGCAGTCTCATCATGCCATCCCCTCCATAAGCTTATCAAGCTCAGTCTTGAAGCCAGTTCGGTTTTTTGTCCCCACTGCTCGCCTTGGAAGGCTGTTCCACGTGGCATCAAAGGAGTCAGACTGGGATAAAACTGGCATATGTGAGGGTATGTCTACACTACGATAGTAGTTCGATTTTACTTAAACCGATTTTTTGAAACCGATATTACAAAGTCGAACCTGTGTATCCACACTAAGCACGTTAATTCGGCGTTGTGAGTACACATTACCGGGGCAAGCGTCGACATTCCAAGCGGTGCACTGTGGGTAGCTATCCCACAGTTCCCGCAGTCCCCGCTGCCCATTTGCATTCTGGGTCGAGCTCCCAATGCCTGATGGGGCAAGAAATTTGTTGCGGGTGGTTTTGGGTAACTGTCGTCATTCAACCCTCCCTCCCCCCTCCCTCCATGAAAACAACGGCAGACAATCATTTTGCGCCCTTTTCCCTTGATTGACAGCGCGGACACCATAGCACTGCGAGCATGGAGCCCAGAGAGATCATTGCAGCAATTTTTGCTGTTGTCAACACCTCACGCCTTATCATGCACTTTATGCAGAGGCTGATGTTGAGAAATCAGGCAAGGAGGCTACGGCAGCGCGGTGACGACAGTGACGATGACAGGGACACAGACCTCTCTCAAAGCACGGGACCCCGCAAATTGGACATCCTGGTGGCAGTGGGGCATGTTGATACAGTGGAACACCAATTCTGGGCCCAGGAAAAAAGCACTGACTGGTGGGACCGCATAGTGCTGCAGGTCTGAGATGAATCCCAGTGGCTGCGAAACTTTTGCATGCATAAGGGCACTTTCCTGGAACTTTGTGACTTGCTGTCCCCTGCCCTGAAGCGCCAGGACACCAGAATGAGAGCAGCCCTTACAGTCCAGAAGCGAGTGGCCATAGCCCTCTGGAAGCTTGCAACGCCTGACAGCTACCGGTCAGTCGCAAATCAATTTGGAGTGGGCAAATCTACCGTGGGGGTTACTGTGATGCAAGTAGCCAACGCAATCATTGAGCTGCTGCTATCAAAGGTAGTGACCCTAGGAAATGTGCAGGCGATAGTAGATGGCTTCGCTCCGATGGGATTCCCTAACTGTGGTGGGGCTATAGACGGAACGCACATCCCTATCCTGGGACCGGACCACCAGGCCAGCCAGTACATTATCCGCAAGGGGTAGTTTTCAGGGTACTGCAAGCACTGGTGGATCAGAAGGGACGTTTCACCAACATTAACGTCGGATGGCTGGGCAAGGTTCATGATGCTCGCGTTTTCAGGAACCTTGGTCTGTTTAGATGGCTGCAGGAAGGTATTTACTTCCCGGACCAGAAAATAACTGTTGGGGATTTGGAGATGCCTATACTGATCCTTGGGGACCCAGCCTACCCACTAATGCCCTGGCTCATGAAGCCATACACAGACGCCCTGGACAGTGATAAGGAACTCTTCAACTACCGGCTGAGCAAGTGCAGAATGGTGGTGGAGTGTGCTTTTGGACATTTGAAAGGGCGATGGCACAGCTTATTGACTCGTTCAGATCTCAGCGAAACCAATATGCCCATTGTTATTGCAGCTTGCTGTGTGCTCCACAATCTCTGTGAGAGTGAGGGGGAGACGTTTATGGAGGGGTGGGAGGTTGAGGCCAATCGCCTGGCCGCTGATTACGCACAGCCAGACACCAGGGTGATTAGAAGAGCAAGCGGAACATGCTGCACATCAGGGAAGCTTTGAAAACTAGCTTCCAGACTGACCAGGGTAACTAGTGACTCTTACATTTGTTTCTCCGTAAGGAGAACATGCCCCCATTTGTTTACTTTGTTTATATTTTCTATCCTCTCCAATTACCAACCCCCTTCCCCCCCCTTCAAGCACACCTTGCTTTGCAAAGAAAATAAAGGCAACATTCTTCACCAAAAAAGTATTTTTTATTCAAGCTTTATTAATAAAGGGAGGGAACTGGGATGGTGGGCAGGGTGGGGTGCGGGTGGAGGGAGGGAAAGGATGCTGGTCTTGGGGAAGATCCCTATTAGCTGACCGTGAGCCGCTCAGCATGAACGGTCCCCCTCCCCGCACCCACCGCGTGGCTGGAAACTGCTGGGAGGATTTTTTAAAAGGCACAGGCAAACAGTCCCCATAATTTAATTCCCGTATTCCAACCAGGTCACCATGACTGATTTCACTCTGATGAGGATTACGCAGACAGAAAAAGAACGGATGTTGCATGAATGCCAGCAAACACCGGGGCCATATGCTGCCATGCTTTGTCAGGAAATGATACCAGAGTACCCGCTACTAGCCTGACGCGGTAAAGTCTCCTACCATGGAGGATGCAATAAGGCTGCTGACCCAGAAACCTTCTGCAAAGGCTTTCACAGTACCTCCAGGAAAGCTTCATGGAGATGTCCCGGGAAGATTTCTGCTCCATCCCCACACATGTTAACAGACTTTACTAATGCATCCAAAGTCCTCAGGTCAAATTAATCATTAAAAGCCAATTGCTTTAATACCATGTCTATTCTATTCAAAAGATACACTCACCTACTGTTCCTTCTCTGGATTCACAGTCCGGGATACCGCCTTGGGAGGGTTGGTAGGGGATCTCTATCAGGGTGATGAAGAGATCCTGGCTTTCAGGGAAATCGGCGTGCAAAGCGCTGTCAACTACCTCGTCCTCATCATCTCCTTCATCATCTTCCCCGTCCGCGAAAACCTCAGAGGAAGCGACCGATGAGAATACCCCATCGTCGGATTCCACGGACAGGGGTGGGGTAGTGGTGGCAGCCACCCCTAGGATAGCATGGAGTGCGGCGTAGAAATGGCATGTCTGGGGCTGAGACCCGGAGCGTCCGTTGGACTCTTTGGTCTTCTGGTACGCTTGTCTCAGCTCCTTAATTTTCACTCGGCACTGCGTTGCATCCCTGCTGTATCCTCTGTCCGTCATGGATTAACTCCCCATACAGTCTCAGATCTAACACTTCCCGATCAGTCCATGCTGGAGCCCTCTTTCGATTCTGGGATTGCAAGGTCACCTCTGCTGGAGAGCTCTTCATCGTTACCAGTGCTGCTGAGCTTGCCACGATGTCCAAACAGAAAATGAAATTCAAACTGGCCAAACAGGAAATGGAATTCAAATGTTCCCGGGTCTTTTCCTGTGTGGCTGGGCAGAGCATCCGAGCTCGGACTGTTGTCCAGATAGGTGACAGTGGTGCACTGTGTGATACCTCCCGGAGCTATTAGCGTCGAATTCCGTCCACACTAACCCTAATTCGACATAGCCATGTTGATTTTAGTGCTACTCCCCTCGTCGGGGAGGAGTACAAAAATCGATTTAAAGAGCCCTTTATGTCAAAATAAATTGCTTCGTTGTGTGGACGGGTGCAGGGTTAATTCGATTTAACGCTGCTAAATTCGACATCATCCCTGACAGATGTTTGTCTAACCTGCTCTTAAAAATCTCCAGTGATGGAGATTCCACAAAATCTCTAGGCAATTTATTCCAATGATTATCCTGAGAGTTAAGAGGTTTTCCCTAAGTACCAACCTAAACTACCCTTTCTGCAATTTAAGCCCTTTGTTTCTTGTCCTATCATCAAAGGTTAAGGAGAACAAATTTTCTCCCTCCTCCTTGTAACAACCTTTTATGGACTTGGGAACTGCTATCATGTCCCTGTGACACTCTGTGCTCCAAAGCAGTACCCTGGAACCCCAATATTTTCCATGGTGACACGACTATGTACATATTATGCCTTGTGAGGTATCATTTCAAAAATCTTAATATAAAAAAATGTTCATATCCTGTTGCATTGTATGTGCTGTCACTATATGGGAAGTTAAGAAGTTTGCTATAGCTTTCTCTTCATACCAAACATATTCCACCCTGAAAATTCACCTGGAACAAAGTAACAAGTCAACCAATGAATTAATAAAATGAAACAGCACGAAAAAGAGACAATCAAGCAAAAAACCCAAGAAAACCTCTCATAATCGAACCACAATTTTTATCCCAAGAAAGGAAATGCACCAGAAAGTTCATGAAGTCGACTAGTGTCTTAGCTATGGATATTGATATTCTGTGCAACATGCTCAGATAGCATGGTGACGTTAGCAGTATAAGACAGATAGATAGATGTGTATGTACATTTATGGATAGATATTTAGATTCTGATCTTATTTACACCAGTGTAATTCTAAATTAACTCATTTTAGTTTAGTAGAATTAGTCCGGATTTTATTAATTTGAAAACTGATTGCATGCTATGTTCTCAAGGAGACAATTTTGTCATCAGTTGATTATATCCAAGAAGTTCAGAATGAAATCTGAATCAAGTGCCAGTGATGGACATTTTAATTCTTGGTGAATAACCTCCACACAATCAATTTCTTTAATGCAGCTTTGATCTCCTTGTTCCTCATGGTGTAGATGATCGGATTCATCACTGGAGGCACCAGGGAATAGAGAACACCCACCATGAGATCCAGACCTGATGCTGAGCTGGAAGCGGGTTTCAGGTAGGCAAAAAAACCAGTTGAAAGTAGTAAAGATACCACACTGAGGTGAGGGAGGCAGGTGGAGAAGGCTTTATGCCGGCCCTGCTCAGAGGGGATTCTCAGCACTGCTTTGAAGATCTGAACATAAGACACAATTATAAAAACAAAGCAGTTTAAACCTAAAAAGACACCGAAGGCAAGAAGCCCAAGTTCACTGAGGTACGAGTCAGAGCAGGTGAGCTTGAGTAGCTGGGGGATTTCACAGAAGAACTGGTTGATGACATTGGACTGGCAGAAGGGTAACCTGAAGGTGTTCCCGGTGTGCAGAGCAGAGTAGACAATACCAGTAATCCAGGCACTGGCTGCCATTTGGACACAAGCTCTCCTGTTCATCTCTCTCTCATAGTGCAGTGGTTGGCAGATGGCGACGTATCGGTCATATGCCATAATGGTGAGTAAGGCAAAATCAGCTGCAGTGAAGACTAAAAAGAGAAAGACCTGGGTAACACATCCAGGATAAGAAATTACGCTCGTGTTCATGAGGGAATTGGCCATGGATTTGGGGATGGTGACAGAGATGGAGCCGAGGTCTAGGATGGACAGATTCATCAGGAAGAAGTACATGGGGGTGTGAAGATGGTGGTCGAGGGCTATGGCTGTGATGATGAGAAGATTCCCCATCAGGCCTGCCAGGTAAATCAGCAGAAACACCACAAAGTGCATTATCTGCAGCTCCCAAAGGTTAGAGAATCCCAGGAGAAGGAAATCTGTCACCGCGGTTTGGTTGGACATTTTCATTCTCAATTCATTGTGTGATGGCTGTGGAGGGAAGGACAAAGACAGTGGTGGGATTACACTGACAGAGGGAGTGGCCCTGATTCCCCGCAGCAATATCTCATGATGTGAGTGTCGACAATGCACAGTGCTCGTCATTGCCATTACCTAGGAGTGGTGAGTTATCATATGAATGTAAATTGGCATAGCTCCCTTAAAGTCAATGGATTTGTATCAGTTTGCACCATGTAAAGATGTGCCTGAGGATGTGAATTGATAAAATGCTGTGTGGAGGATGGAGCAAAGTACAACCCAATGCAACATTCTAGCCAAGCTGGGTCCCCACTTGCTACGAACAGCAGTATCTAGCCTTGGGAATGAAACTAAAATGCCAACACTGCGTGTAATCCATCCTCCGGGGAAGTATGACATAGACTCACTCTGTAGTGATTCCACTGCAGCACCACATCGATGGCCTGCTGCCTGGTTATGTATCGATTTGTGATACAAGATTCCATTTCCATCTCTGTGAAACAGTGGGCTCGTACCATTGCTCAGCTACCTTTCTGCTGCAACATTTACCTCTGTCACTTTATGGCTTTGTGGGTCAGTGGCCGTCAGGAGACTTGGGTTCCATTCTTGGCTCTTGGCTCTACCACTGACCTCCTGTGTGACCTTGGCCCAGTCACTTCTCCTCCCTGTGCCTCTGTTTCCCCTCCCTCCATCCCATTCTCTGCCTTGTCTGTTAGAACTGTGAGGTCTGCGGGGGATGGGCTGTGTCTTGTTATGTGTATGTTCGTTGCCTCCATTTACAGCATTTGTGTTTAGCCAGCAGCAGTGTGAGACAGAGGATAGGGCGCTAGAGCAGGAGATCTAGGTTCTAATCCCATTCACCTCCTCTATGTCCTGGGGCAGGGTTAAGAGAGACAGGCTTTGGCTGAGAGCTTCAATTGACTGTTCCCCATCTAAGGCACTAGTATGCTTCAGAAATATGCTGTGGGCTACCGACTTTGCTGCTTACTCAGATTTGCCATTCAACAAGTGTCCCTTTGGATCAGAAATATACACCGGTGCAATAGAGTGACTGGGTTCAAATTGTACTAATATTGGACAAGGTTAATATTCCCAACCCGGTTGAAATCGAAGTTTCCAATCCGAAATATTCAGACATTTTCTGTTTAAATTATTTCAAAGTCAAACTGGGGGTGTGAAGATGGTGGTCAAGGGCTCTGGCTGAGAAGATGAGAAGAGAGAAGGACAAAGACAATGGTCGGGATTACAGAGACAGAGGAAATGGCCCTGATTTCCCTCAGTAATATCTCAGGGTAGGAGTGTGAAAGGTGCACAGCACTCGTCACTGCCAGTAACTAGGAGAGGTGAATTAACACACGAGTGTACATTGGCACCGCTCCCTTAATATCCATGGGCCTTCATCAGTTTTCATGGTCTGAAAATTTGACTCAGGATGTGGCTTGATAAAATACAGTATGAAGGATGGAGCAAAGCACATCCAACCCCAGGGATCTAGCCAAGATATTTCCCTCATTGGTGAAAGATGCAAACTTGGTCGTGGGGGTAACATACTAAAAAGCTAATGCTGCATGAATTCCAGTTTCTGAGGAAATATGACATGGACTCCGAAAGCATCCCCAGTGACAGCTCACTTGTTAGGATTCACTGCAACACCACACAGACGTCCTGCTGCCTGTTTCCATAACTGATCTGTGGAACCAAATCCCAGCTGCATTTCCAGCTCTGTGTGATGAGGGGCTAATAACATCACTCAGCTACAACCGTGTTGTGTAATTTCCCTCTTTGACTGTATATCAGGGGTCTATCCACATTGCCCTCTTCTATGTAATTGAGCAGAGACAGACTTTGGCTGTGGGCATCATGTCTCTGTGCCTCAGTTTAAATGTGGCTGCATGTAGAAAACATATTCTGTGTATATCAACTTTGCTGCCTACTCAAGTTTTACCATCCTGGAAGTATCTCTTTGAAAGAGCAATAAACGTGGTTGGAATAGAGGGTGTTACTGGACAATATCGATGCTGACCTGTTGGATTAGTTATAAATTTCCAATCTGGGGAATTTAAATATTTTCTATTTAAATTATTACCAATGGAAACTGTGTTTTATATTGAAAACATTTTCATGATAGGTCTGTGCTATTCTTAAAATGAGCGTGTGTATTGGAGTTTCCAGCTTTTTTTACTCACAATTGTTTGGTTCTCAATACACAAAACCAACAATGGTTTGGTTTCTACAATGTCAATGAAAATTTCAATTTTACATGCTCTAGCTGTTTGATTAAATGATAGTAAAGATTTCAAATAATTCCAATTGTAACTGATAGTTCCAGTATAAAAATGCTCCAGTATATTAGCAACTAAACATATTTAACCAAAATAGCAAACTTACAGTGTTGTTCTTTGTGGAATGTTTCCCAGCCTGTGAAGCATTGGAGAGTCGACTGCCAGGATTCTTCAGTGATTGTGCACCTCTCAATAACGCCTCACCACTGTGTTATCCAGCTGCTGTCTCCCAGTCCCTTTGCGATATCCCCTCAGTTGCTGGGTCTCTCTGCAGTTCCTAGCAGACAGGGATCCACTCTTCAGATGGGTGCTCCCCTCTTTGGGCAGGCTTGGCTGTAAGGTGAAGGACTACATGGGATTGGGGACTAAAAGACCAGTTCTGAAACTAATCCTGGCTTGTGCAGGATTCAGACACGGTCATAGCACAGAGATGTAGAGAGTGTAGAGATTGATCTTGCCTTGAGATAAATAACTGAATCTGGTCTCCATGGCCGTGAGCCCTCTCTGATCTCATCTCAGGAACAATCCACCTTGACAACCTTCCCTTGCTGACCCCACCCTATAGAGGGGGAAGATCACCCAGCCTGGATCTCACAAGATAGCAGCATCCTTGCAAGGACCCTTGATTAAGGACAAGGCAGGAGAATCTGCTGTAATTCCATGACTCCTGGAGCTGGGGCCCTGGTCCAGGTCTACAGGGCTTAACCCTAAATCCAGTTACTAATGGTATCCTACTATCACATTTCCATATGAACAATTTCTGTAGTTTATGCAGGGATGTTATGGGATGTTGAATAGGCAAGGTGGGTAGTCCCCATAATTTTGTCTGGGTGGAGAGGTAGAGGATCACACATGAGAGGGGAACCTTTCACAACACAATCTCTCTACTGGTGTACAGCCCATGTGCTCTAAAAAATAGTCTGAGAACTCCAAGACAGAAACATCTGTCTAGTTGGGTCCCTTTTCAGGATTCAGACCAAAGAAAAGCAACATTTGAAAATAGGGCTCAAAATAATTATTGCAAATATTGTCTTAATATTAACAAGATGTCAAATGCTAACGCTGAAGGATTCCTAAAAATACATGGACTAGGCTGTGGGTATACCATTGTAGTGATAAAAGTGGAAAGAAGAACTTAGACTCCCAAGTTACTAAGGCCAAGTTTTAAAGATTTTTAGGTGCCTCTAGGAAATTATTGGAGCACTTTTGAAAATGGGAGTTCAGCTTGCTAAAGCATTTGAAATTCAGAGTATTAAGTAACACTTTTATTCTAACAACATTCCTTAGCCTCCTTCCCATTAGCTGTAACAATTACTATAACATCACTACAACAACAATGCTCAGTGCATCATGAGCCTTCCGAAGATACGCGACATAACAAACTTTGCATTGGATACCACACGATCATTTTACAAAGATGAACATGGGGTGTGGGGTGTTCCCCCGAGGTACAGAGCATCACACACATGCAGGATAAGAAATAGACCTGGTGTTCATGATGGAATTGACCATGGATTTGGGGATGGTGACAGAGATGGAGCCAAGGTCTAGGATGGACAGGTTCACCAGGAAGAAGTACATGGGGCTGTGAAGATGATGGTCAAGGACTACGGCTGAGATGATGAGAAAATTCCCCATCAGGCCTGCCAGGAACACCACAAAGTGAAAAATCTGCAGCTCCCGAATGTCAGAGAATCCCAGGATCAGGAACTCGGACACCGTGGTTTGCTTGGACATTTTCTTTCTCAGTTCATTGTGTGATGGCTGTGAAGGGAAGGACAAAGACAAGAGTCGGAAATACATTGACAGAGGGTATGAACCTGATTTCATTTGTTCAATCTCCGACATACCTACAACAAGTGGGAATTAGTCATTTTTAGGATGTCCTATACCATTACATTTGCAGCCCAATGCGCCTTTCATTTTAGTGTTGTCCGTAGGAAAAAAGAATATAATTCCTGAGAGAAAGAGAGAAAGAAAGAAAGAAAGATGGTCCATTCATCCCAATAGAAATTGAAAATCTGATACCGAATATCTTAGCAACTCTGAATTCCTGTAAAGTTCAGTCCCCGTGGGAATGAATAGCTCTTTAGCCATTAAAAGTTACATTCTTGCATTTAATCCCCTGGGGCAAAGAGCTAAGAAAGTGCAGATGGGTTTGGAACTTTTGTCTCATCTTCAGTTCAGTTTCCCAGGAGGAGATATGGGCCAGATCCGCAGCTAGTGTAAATCAAAGTAGCTCCATTGAAATCAAAAGGCCACATCTCCACTTGGCATAAACAGCCCTAACTACTCAGAACTCAATGGAACTGTGTCAATTTACATCTGTGGAGTGGGTCCCTGCCTGCTGGGAACTGCAGAGAGACCCAGCACCTCAGGAAATATGGTGACGGGGCAGGGAAACAGCTGCTGGATAACACAGTTATGGGGTGTTATTGAGAGATATAGGGATAGAGAATGACAGAAGAATCCTGGCAGTGGACTGTCCAATGCTTCACAGGCTGGGAAAAATTCCCCAAAGACCAACACTGCAAGTTTGCTTTTTCAGTTAAATATGCTTGGGTATAAATATGCTTGAGCAATGTAATAATAGAACTATTAATTGCATTAAAACTCTTTTAAGACTTCTACTCTCATTTCATCAAACATCTAGAGCTCCTGTATTTTTTCAAAAGGAGAAAAAAAAACCCAATTTTCATAGAAATTTAAAAAAGAAAATTTTTTTTTTGGTGTTAATCAAGAACCAACCAATTGCTGGTAAAATCTGCTGAAAACTGGGAAATTTTCACTGAATGTTTTTAATTTTTTTTAATTTTTACAATATAAATGTTTTTAAAGATAGCAGAGACTTCCTATGACCATTTCTTCAGCTGAAAGCCCAGTTCTCCTTTGAAATGATTTAAAAAGAAATTATCGGAATTCCTCAGATTGGAAACTTATAATTAAACCACAAAAACAATGAAGACTCCGGTGGGACATTAAAGACTAACAGATTTATTTGGGCATAAGCTTCCGCGGGTAAAAAACCCACTTCTTCAGATGCATGGAGTGCAAATTAAAGATAAATTTATGCCTGTATCTGCAATTTTCACTCCAGTGGGTTTTTTATCCAGAAAGCTTCTGCCCAAATAAATCTGTTAGTCTTTAAGGTGCCACCGGACTCCTTGTTATTTTTGTGGATACAGACTAACACGGTTACCCCTCTGATAATTAAGTCAGAGTGCCAACATTGATATTTTCCAATAACACCACACTTTCAAACCTATTCCCTCTATTGCAATCCCGTTTATTGCTGTTTCAAAGGGATACTTGCAGGATTGTAAAACTGAGTAAGCGGTAAATTTGACACTCACAGAATATATTTTATATGTGCAGGCACCTTTATATTGAGGCACAGAGAGTTGAAGCCCCCAGCCAAAGCCTGTCTTTGCTCACTTACATGGACGAGGGCAATGTGGCTAGATCTCAGATCTCCTGCTCCAGCACCGTATCCTCTGTCCCCCACTGATGCCTGCTAAACAGAAATGCTCTCAACAGGTGGACAGAACACACACATAGTAAGACCCAGCCGATGCCCCAAAGAGTTTACAACTGAAGCAGACAAGGCAGGGAAAGGGAAGGAAGAGACACAGAGGCTCAGGGAGGGGAAGTGACTGGCCCAAGGTCATTCAGCAGGTCAGAGGCAGAATCAAGAATAGAAACCAAAGCTCCTGACAGCCACTGAACCGCACAGCGTAGACATAGAGTCAGAGGGAAATGATATGCATAGAATTAGCTGAGTGATGCTATTAGCCCCTCATCACACAGAGATGGAAATGCAGCTAGGATTTGGTGCCATAAATCAATTAGGAAACATGCATCAGGCCGTCTGTGTGGTGTTGCAGTGGAATCATTACAAATGAGCTGTCGTATGCGATGCTTTGTTAGACCATGTCATATTTCCTAAGACAGTGGCATAGGCGCCGACTTCCCTTCTTTCCCATGGGTGCTCCACCCACCTCGCTCTCCGGCCCCGCCCCCACTTCACCGCTTGCATGAGGCCCCGCCCCTGCCCCACCATTTCCCTTCCCTTCCCGACCCCATTTCAATCCCTTCCCCAAAACCCCCACCCCAACTCCGTCCCCTCCCTGACAATATTCCAAGTCCTTCCCCAAATCCCCACCCAGGAGCTGCCTCCTCTCCTGAGTGCGCCACGTTCCCACTCTTCCACCTCCCTTCAGAGAGCAGGAAAAAGACCAATCAGAGACAC
This sequence comes from Chelydra serpentina, assembly GCA_037349315.1. Classification (NCBI taxonomy): domain Eukaryota; kingdom Metazoa; phylum Chordata; order Testudines; family Chelydridae; genus Chelydra; species Chelydra serpentina. The sequence continues at coordinate 2,347,948 of JBAIAC010000084.1, forward strand.
CCACCAAGAGGAAGGACGTACTCCAGCAGGACAAAGGCCTCCTCAGAGGTACCCAGGAAAGAGTGGGGAGAAGTGGTGCCACATCTGTAAAAAACTGGGTTGTATCTCTCAGAATTCCCCATCTGTCCACTGATGGTGAGAGCAGTCCCAGAGCAGCCGCTTGCGCCTCAGCCTTGTGGAGTTAACTTTGTGACTGGTTCAGGCTCTCTGCAGACTCAGGAAGATGTAGCTGCGTCATTATACCCCATGCAGTTTATCTCTCTCAGACCAATTGTCTCAGGCTGTCTATAGACTGAGGCAGGTGTTGCATTGGTTAACTGAGGACAGCCCACTCCATCCCATGTGTGATTGGCTCATGCAAGACTCAGGCAGCCATTGCTCTATTGATTACACTTGGCTTTTGTCTTGGGGAACATTTTCAAGCTTTCCTTCTCAACCACGAGGACTAGAAAATGGCTATAGGTTAGGAAATGGAAGCTGAGATTTAGTTGTAATGTCATGACTCCTGGAGCTGAGGCCCTGGAAACTGGTTTATAGTCCTTAAACTTTAATCCAGCCCTAAATGCTTTCCTAATACCACGTTTCCATACGCAGAGTTGCTTATGTTGGGATATTGTGTGAACTTGAACTGGCAAGGGACATAGTCTCTATAATCCTGTCTGGGAGGAGAGGCAGTTGCTGAGATGACGAAGGAGAGGGGACGTGAGCACAAGGCACTCTCTGTAATAACATTAAAATAATTGTTTAAAAAGGAACTAAGCTCGCCACACAGCTACAGAAACTTTTTTTCAATTCTCTCAAACCTCTCCAAAAAAAAACCCTTCAAGGAGATTATGACATTGACTCCTTGAATAAATGACAAAATAATCTGATTCCCACATTTAATCAAACATATTCCACCCTGCAAATTCCTACTGCTAAAAGTCATCTGGAACAAAAAAAGTCAACCAATGAATCAATAAAATGAAACATGAAAAAGAAAGAATCAACCAAACAAACAAGCTAAACCTCTCATGCCCCAACCACAATTTTTACCGCATAAAAGGAGAAGAGAAAGAGTCTTCATGTTCACTAGTGACTTAGCTATCGCTGTTGATATTCTGTGGAACATGCTCAGGTAGCATGGCCATGTTAGCAGTATAAGACAGAGAGATAGGTGTGTATGTATATTTATAGATAGATACTAAGGATACGTCTATACTTACCCGCTGCTTCGGCGGCGAGTAATCGATCTTCTGAGATCGATTTATCGCATCTTGTATAGACGCGATAAATCGATCCCGGAAGTGCGCGACGTCGACAACGGTACTCCTGCTCGCTGTGAGGAGTAAGCGCTGTCGACGGGGGAGCCTGCCCGCCGCGTATGGACCCGCGGTAAGTGCTTTGAAGATCGAACTAAGATACTTCGACTTCAGCTACGTTATTAACGTAGCTGAAGTTGCGTATCTTAGTTCGACATGGGGGGTTAGTGTAGACCAGCCCTTAGATTCTGATCTTATTTACACTGATGTAATTCGAAATTAACTCATTTAAGTTCAGTGGAGTTAGTCCAGATTTTATGAATTCATAAATAGGTTGCACCCTATGTTCTCAAGGAGACAATTTTGTCATCGGTTGACTATGTTGTGGAAAATTAACCACACGTTGTGTTTGGATCAGAAATACCAGAGGCTCCTTTATTAATAAAGCATATATGCTGGGAAGCAACACATGGCTGTATGAGATACATCCATCATGGCCCCCACTTTACAAAGGGCGGTACATCTTTATATATACTTTCACTTGCATTCACTTGCATTCAAACAGTAGACTTCCTCTTTGGTAGTTTTCCACCAGACCAAACAGTCATTCCTTATATGGAATATTGAGTAACAAAACATATTTTTCATTAAAAAGCAAACTTGTGGTTAAACTATAGGTCACAGAAAATTTAGCTTAGCACTGCGGTTTTTAGACTTTTAGCTGAGCTGGTTATCACCCACTGTACCCTACTTCCTCTTCTGACCTTTGCCTTACATACTATTTCTAACAAAAGGTCTTTGGGCCCAGACAGGGCAGTTCCCGGGCACAGCAGTTTCTACATGAGTAAAGTGTAAAGGGGCTGGGGGAATTTCTACAATTTCCCCTCTTTGGAGCTCATGAAGCTCCACTCAAACTATACCTCTATGTCCATAAGCCTATGAACTGCAAGATCTACATATCCCCCTCCATCCTCGTCACCCATCTGGGAGTAAACCTGCAATTCCATAAGTCTTGTTTCCTGAGCTGGCTACCTACAGGGGGCCAAGCACCTAGAGGGTCTACAACCGCAATTCCAGCAACAGCAACAACACAATATTAATACAGGCAGGAGTAAAATACACACTCCCAATATGAGATATGAGGGCTTATATAAGATCTTAGAAACATGGCAAATCAAATCAAATCGGGTACACAAGGTAGACATCCTATAAGCCGTTTGAAAGGCACGCTTCTCTAAATTATAAACGTTTTCAAGGAAATGCACCTGATTCTGGAGATCAGTAATCTTATGTACTTGGGGAATAAGCGAAAGGAGAATTTGAAAACGATCGGGAAAAACTGAGGCCCAGTCAAATGGGATAGAGTAGTTGATACGCAATTTATATTGCCTATCATTTGGCCAATACAGGACATGGGACACAGAACTAGTAGTAAGGTTAACAAATAAATCTTGGAAAAGGACCATAAAACTAATACAGCTGTCATTGGCAGCAAAGAACCGGTGGCCGGCCAAGTTAGTAGCGTGGATGGTCCCACGGATGGTCAGCGAGGCTCCTCCGTACCTGGAAGGAGGAGGCCCAGGCTTTTTGTTGTGCCAGATGGACAGCAGCCCCCCTTGAACAGTTTGGAAACTGGGAGGAAACCTGAAACCCTGATAGAGGGAGGGTAAATGTAATGGTTCCCAGGGTGGCATTAAGGATTGCCCACTGGAGGTCTGGGGCCTCGGACTTGGTGACAGCGCCATACCATGCTTGTTGAGGAAAGATGCGCAGCTGTTGGCCGAGGGCTGTGGTGTTAAAAAGATGTGAAGGGGTATATTGTAATAAAGTACAAGATATGTTGAGGATAGGGATATCCTCAAAACAGGTAATTTTTCTATTATTGGAATACACGCGCAGTGTGACAATTCGGTTATTGACCAGACGAGTGATTAAATAGCAGGCAGCGCCTGTTCCACGGGCCAGACTACGAGTGCCAGGGATAATCATCATGTCAGTGCCAACAGGAAATCGGACCTCATAAAAGGTTTCCTTGGGCTCAGAGGCTGTAATGTTAAATAGGTTAATCTCCACAGACCCGTCTGTTCTCCAGGCAATAGCACGTTCATATGAAAACCCGCGAACCTGGAAAAACAAGTGGCTAGTACAGTAGGGGAGGAGATTACTAAGGTGGGAAGGTTTAGGACAGTGTTCCTCATCTGAGTGCAGAACCCCCTCCGTGTCTGGATAGGTGATGGGAATAATGACAGGGCGGGGAATAAGTGCAAGGGCACTGGCTGCCTCCGAGAGACGCCTTTGATGTTCCTCATCGGAGGTCCAGTCAGGAAGGGCATAACACTCAGAGGGTACTTGGCCAAAGGTACATTTGGAAGCCCCTGGGAGAAAACCCAAATAGTAAGTAACACCACATTCCCAAGATGTAGTCCCACAAGCCCCTCCCTGCCCAACCACAATAGTCTGTTTCTTCCACCAGGGCAGATTTTCAATGTCCTTGGTGGTCAGGAAGGCAGCGTGAGAGATCCCGGTGTCCGAGGCAGCACGAGCATGCCGGACCACCGGCTCGGGCAAACGGGCGCGGCATCGGGCACAAGATCTTGGTGTGGTTCCTGAAGTAAAAGGGGCCACTGTAGAACTGGTGGAGGATTTTGGTAGGCAGAAAAACATGGCAGTATCATGCAAATTATGCAACAATAGCAATAACATGGCTACACAGATAAACCAGAGGGAGGCCATGAGCCATTTTCGCACCATGGCCAATTCTTTTACTCTGGCGTTTGGATCGGTCATTGCCGATAATCGGTGAGTGCCAGTGGGCGCTAGGCTCACCACCGGACTTCAAAAGGCGTTATTATGGCCTTATCTCTGTGTTCCTTTTACCAACCGGTCACAGACCTTTGGCTGGCGATGAAGGTTGATCACAGGGCTGGAGCAGGTTCAACAACCCACTAGTTCATCAGGTTTCTTTCCATCTTCTGAGGTTGTATCTAGGCCTTTCCTCTGGAACTGGAGAAGGGCTGCGAGGACAGGGGTCTGGATTCTCACTGGTTGTAGCAACTGGTTGAAAATGCGGTGCCTCAGGGTTCAATAGAGGCGTGGTCTTCTTACAGTGGGAGGCATGGATCCAGCTAGGAAGCCCTTTGCATTTGACTGCGGTGTGGGTGGTCAGCAGGACTTAGTAAGGACCTTTCCACCAGGGCTCTAGGGAGGTCTTCCTCTGGTGGACCTTGATGTGGATCCAGTCCCCAGGTTGCAGTGGGTGGCATGGGATGTCAGCTGGTTTGGGCAGGGCACTTTGTACTTGCGAGTGAAGAGCCTTAACACACTGAATTAGTGTCTTACAATATGCCACAACCGCATCATCGCTTAACTGTAAGTCTAGTTGGCAGGGGAGTGGAGGAAGGTTAGCCGGCATCCTCAATGGCCTGGCCATGAGAATCTCATGTGGGGAGAGACCATGCTTACGGGACGGAGTGCTTCTCATATGCATGAGAGCAAGGCGAAGTGCGTCAGGCCACTTTAAATTAGTTTCAGCACAGACCTTTGCAATTTTATTCTTCAGTTCCCCATTCTTCCTCTCAACTGCCCCTGCACTCTGGGGGTGATGGGCACAGTGAAAGTGCTGCTGAATTTTTAGGGCATTGCACACATTCTGCATTATCTGGCCTGTAAAATGGGTGCCCTGGTCACTGTTGATAGAGACAGGCAGCCCAAACCATGAAACAAATTCCCGTATTAGTTTCTTTGCTACTGTGATAGAATCGGCCTTTACACAAGGATAGGCCTCTATCCATCCAGAATACATACACACACAGACAAGAACATATTCATATGAACAACATTTTGGCATGCTGATAAAATCAATTTGAATATTGACAAAGGGGCCCCATGGTGTAGGGTGTGCTGCGGGCCTGGTTTTCACTGGTTTGCCACTATTATGGGCCAAGCAAACAGGACAAGATGCACAACATTGTTGTGCCAGCACAGAGAAATATGGGGCATACCAGTCACACAACACAGATGCAATCATCCCCCCTTTGCTTACGTGGGCCACTCCGTGGGACACACGAGCAAGATAAGGAAACAAAGCCTTGGGCGCCACCAGGCGTCCATTGAGGGAGCGCCACAAGGCAACATCATGTAAAACACACCCATCATCCTTCCACCGCAACCGCTCCGCCTCCGGGGCTGCACTCTGTAGAGTGGCTAAACCCCGAAGGGAGCCAGATGGGGAAAAGGGGTGGATGACAAAAATGGCAGCAGAGTTGGGAGCCGGAGACCCAAAGAGGGCCGCCCGTCTTGCAGAGGCACCTGCCAATGCATTTCCTCTAGTAACATCATCAAAGGGCTTCAGGTGAGCCGTACACTTAACAACGGCAACAGGAGAAGGGAGCTGAAGGGCAGAGAGGAGAGAGTTCACATAAGGGCCAATACTAAATTAGGTCCCCCCTGAGATAAGAAATCCACGGTATTTCCACAGCTGCCCATAGTCATGGACAACGCCAAAGGCATACCTGGAGTCAGTAGAGATGGTAACTGAGCGGCTTGCGGCTAGGGTGCAAGCTCTAGTAAGGGCAAAGAGTTCCGCCACCTGGGCGGAGTGCACGGCAGGGAGCGAGTGAGCGTCTGTAATCTCATGCCGCGAGCACACAGCATAGCCTGCAACCAGAGAGCCAGAAGGATTTCTCAAGCATGAGCCATCCACATAAACTATGAGGTCAGGGTTAGAGAGCGGAATATCCTTCAGGTCAGCTCGAGGGGTGGTAAGGTCAGCAGTGAGTGTCAAACAGTCATGGGGTTCTCCGTCCCCTTCTGTGGGGAGCAGGGAAGCCAGATTAAGGACTGCACACCGGGTCAAGGTAACATTAGAAGCATTTAAAAGCAACATCTCATATTTTGTGAGCCGAGAATTGGAGAGGTGCTGTGTCTTGCTTTTTAGAAGCAGGGAAGTCACAGCGTGAGGAACAGCAAGACAAAGGGTGGATTGATTCTAAAACAAGAGAGGCAGAGGATTCCACTAAGGCAGCAGCCGCGGCTACAGCCCGGAGGCAGGGTGGAAGGCCTGCTGCAACCAGATCCAAAGGAGAGCTGTAGTAAGCCACAGGCCGCTCCTTGTCACCGCGGGACTGGGTAAGGACCCCCAAGGCAACACCGCTTTTCTCATGACAATACAAGATGAAAGGCTTCTGATAATCAGGAATACCCAGAGCTGGGGATCGAGAAAGGGCTTGTTTAAGCTGGGTAAAGGCATTCTCGGCCTCAGGGGACCACTTCAGGGGATCAGGAGCTTTATCAATAGTCAATTCATGGAGAGGCTTAACAATGGCAGCATACCCAAGGATCCATTGTCTGCAATACCCAGCCATGCCCAAAATTCCACGCATCTGGCATTTGGTCAGGGGTTTGGGGACCTGGAGAAGGGCTTGAACTCGGGAGGAGGACAAGTGTCCTTCCCCGGTTGAAATATCATGCCCTAGGTAATGTATTCGGGGAAGGCAGAGCTGCAATTTATCTTTAGAGGCCTTATGGCCCTTTTGGGCCAGTGCCTGTAGCAGAACAAGGGAGTCTGTCCTAGAGGCCTCAAGGGTTTGAGACGCCAAAAGGAGGTCATCTACATACTGGACAAGGGTGGATCCCATTGGAAAGGTCAAATCAGCCAAATCTCGTCTAAGTATCTGAGAAAAAAGGGGTAGGAGATTCCGTATAGCCCTGGGGAAGGCGGGTCCAAGTATACTGAAGGTCTTGGAAGGAAAAAGCAAACAGATACTGGCTATCAGGGTGTATGGGAATAGAGAAAAAGGCAGAACAGAGATCTACAAGAGTAAAATAGGTAGCAGAGGGAGGTATACAAGAGAGTATAGTGGCAGGGTTTGGGACAACAGGGAAGGTAGGAAGGACAGCAGCATTTATTGCCCGCAAATCCTGAACAAAACGCCAAGACTGCTTGCCTGGTTTTCTGAAAAGCAGAATTGGGGTGTTACACTGGCTAATCATGGGCACAATAACTCCCTGCTCAATTAAGGAAGTGAGCACAGGGCGGTGCCCTCCTCTGCCTGCTTCGACAAGGGGTACTGCGACACTCGGGGAAGGAGCTTTGCTGGGTTCAGGTGGATTTTAATGGGTTGAGCAGTGCCAATACAGACAACCTCATTTGCATGAGTGGACCAGAGCGAAGGAGGCACTTTAGCTAGCAATTCCTGCTGCAACAAGGAATGACCAGCATCAGTATCCTCCAATGGGGTTTCCACCAGCAAAGCAGCCAGGACCTCATTTTGGCAAGGAACTGGGACATCCAGATATACCCCATCTGGTGTACAATAGATAGAACATAACAACTTACACAGCAAATCCCTTCCCAAGAGATTAACAGGTGAACAAGGACTAAGGAGAAAAGCATGATGGTCTGATAAGGGACCAATGGAAATAGTCAAAGGAGCAGTGACAGGGTGAGGAATGGGAGTATTACTAACTCCTACAGCGTTAACAACCTCAGCGGTAACAGGGACTTTAGGAAAAGCACTAGCACAAAGGGTAAAGCGAGTAGCCCCTGTATCCACCAGACAAGAGGTGGGGGTGCCATTAATAACACAGATCACATAAGGACCTTCCCGGTCAAGGGGAATAAGCATAGCGATGATGTTAGAGGTCTCCTGGCATTCCTAATAACTCTGAAACTGGGGGAGGAAGGGGAGGAGGAGGAAGCGCTGGAAACGGAACAGGCTGACTGGCCACCTGATTAAGCCGATACGGGCATTCCTTTCTCCAATGGCCCATCTGGTTTATAGTGCAGGCATGCCCCAGGCTTAAAATCTGGAATAGGCAAACGCTGTTGCCCTTGTTGAAATCATTTACTCTTTCCCCCAGGAAATCGACCAGCCCGGGGCCCTTGGGCATTTTGAATTTGGAGTGTCATCAGCTTTGTTTCAGTTGCCTCCTTTTTAGTTTCTAACTGGCGCTGAAAATGTTGGGCTACGGACAAGATTTCTGGCAAATCCTTTCCTTCCCACCCAACGATGCCTACCCTTAGGAGTTCTCCTATTTTGGGAAGGAGACCCTGGACAAAGGTAGCCACTATGGCTTGCTTTGCCTCTTGCTCAGCATCAGAAATGCCCGAATGCCTCTTAAACACTTGAATAAGGCGTTGCATATAATCTGCAGGGTCTTCCCCTTTATTTTCCCTACAAGCAGTAATCTTTGTCCAATCCGCCCTTCTGGGACAGACTTCCAAAATGGCTTTGACTAAACTGTTTCTTAGCGCCTCTAGCTGTTCATGAGTCTGGGTAGATGGAGGAGATCCGAGGGCCAGCCAGCCTTAGTGCAGAGACGGTCTCGGGTTTCTCTGGGCATTATTCCTTTCAAAAGCTGATTTATGTCTGCCCAATTGGGATTATAAGAATTTATAAGGACCTGCAAATCTTCCTGGAATTTTACGGGGTCCTCACGAATTTTGGGAAAATTGTGAGAGATGGTATGGAGGTCTGCTGTGGACCAAGTGGTATGTACCGTAACTAAGGTTCCATCCCCGTCCCTTGTCAAACCCGGGAGTTCATGCAAGGGAAACTGAGGCACAGGCGAGGTTATCCACCTGGGAGAGAGGGTGAGGGCATTTAAGGTTCTAGATCTGGTATTTTGGCTGGGGCCTGAGAGACGCCTCCCCAAGGAGTCGGGGAAGTGCTCGTCCACCCTGGACAGCAAGGTCTCACCCGTGTCTGTCCTTGCACCCGGGGTGGCCATATTCTCTATTTGGCGTAAAAATGCAAAGTGGTTATTGCACACCCTGACGCGGTTGTTAAATCAACAAGGGTGGCCTGTAAATCTGGAGATATAATTCGGAAACCCTCAGGTGAGACCAGAGGGCTGCCTGCTGAGCTTGCTTCCTCGGAGGAGGGTGTTTGGGAACGATGCCCTCCCTCTCCCAGGGCTGAAGTAGTAGAATCAGCCATGGAACTATAAGTGGGGGGACAGGCCAGAACCCTCTCCCTGCTTGATCAAGGCGAACCGGTGCAGGGGAAGCAAAACCCCTCGCCTCCAAGAATAGCTCAATGGTCTCGTTAGGTGGGGCTGACGGGGCCACTTTAGCCACCGGAAGCTGTTTAAGAGGATAAAGAGGTGCTTTCTGGCTAATCAGGTGCTGGGCAATCGATAAGGATTCCTTGGCCTCTTTTAGGCATAATTTAAGTTTCTCCTGGGAATCCTTAAGACTTCGGACCTGAGATTCCCGATGTCTTTTTTCTGTTTCCTCAAACCAATTTAAATAATGCATCAAAGTGACCTTGCGCCACTCTCCTAGCTAAGAGTGCGTCCTTAAGATGTAAAATCTTATCAGGGTCAAACCATCCATCCACAGGAAACTGAAGCTTTGGGTCATCCCTAGTATACCAATTCCATAATTCTAAAAACTTACAAGAAGCTGAGCTATAGTTCATGTACATATAATGCGCAGGGGTACCCTTTGGTGGAGCGATGATCTCCTTAGACCCACCGTTCCCCATCCTTCCCTTTGTGGCGAGTTGTGCCAAACTCCCACGTAGGTCACTCACTCAAGGTGGTCACTCATACAGGGAAGGTTTAACAGAGGGTGTCCACATCTGCCCTTGGATTCAATCCCTTTGGCAAAGAGCGTCGGCTGGCTGCCGCTTACTCTGTTGCTTCAGGTCAGATGCTCAGATCAGCTAGTGGCTCAGGATCCGTCGGAAGGCGGTGGAGGGGTAGGGAAAGAGGTTGAGGGATTGTCCGAAGACACAAAAGGGTGGGGACACATACACACCTAGGCTTCGGCTAGCTCCTCACCGGACGATGCGGTGTAGAGTAGCGTTACCTTCGCCCGGCCTTTTTATTGGCTGACTAGTTGGGGCACACGGAGCTTGCGTTAGAGGTACCTTGGTCACGAGTCAAAAAACCTCGCGAAGCACTCTGGGCGTCTTTCCGCTGCCCACATTCATACAGGTGTGATGAGGATTCGGATCTCTATAGACCCGTTCACCTCTCATGCATTCACACTACCAGGGCGAGTCCTAGGTCTCGGACCACCCGAGACTTACCAGCCTCCCCTATTCCTGCACCCACAGGAGCCTACCTTTGCTCCTGCCTAGCCACACCCTGTGGCTCTCCTGGGGAAACCCAAAGGGCGTCTGGTGTATCTGAGAGAAAAAATTCCGATTCCAGGGCGAACTCACCCAACCAAGAGCCTATGGGCAGTCCTCCACCGAAAGCCCCAATAGAGATTCAAAGTATCTCACCTGTAGATGGCCGGCCGGGGATTCAGTGGAAGAACTGTCTGCGGTCCTCCGAGCTGGAGAATCGTCAAGGATCCTGGACGAGCACCCAAATTGTTGTGGAAAATTAACCACATGTTGTGTTTGGATCAGAAACGCCAGCGGCTCCTTTATTAATAAAGCATATATGCTGGGAAGCAACACATGGCTGTAAGAGATACATCCATCATGGAACCCCACTTTACAAAGGGCGATACATCTTTATATATACTTTTCAGTTGCATTCACTTGCATTCAAACAGTAGACTTCCTCTTTGGTAGTTTTCCACCAGACCAAACAGTCATTCCTTATATGGAATATTGAATAACAAAACATATTTTTCATTAAAAAGCAAACTAGTGGTTAAACTGTAGGTCAAAGAAAATTTAGCTTAGCATTGCGGTTTTTAGACTTTTAGCTGAGCTGGTTATCACCCACTGTACCCTACTTCCTCTTCTGACCTTTGCCTTACATACTATTTCTAACAAAAGGTCTTTGGGCCCAGACAGCACAGTTCCCGGGCACAGCAGTTTCTACATGAGTAAAGTCTAAAGGGGCTGGGGGAATTTCTACAACTATATCCAAGAAGAAACTCAGAATGAAATCTCAATGAAGGAGCAACGATGGATGTTTTAATTTTTCGAGAATAACCTGCACAAAGTCAGCTTCTTTAATGCAGCTTTGATCTTCTTGTTCCTCATGCTGTAGATGATCGGATTCATCACTGGAGGCACCAGGGAATAGACAACACCCACCATGAGATCCAGACCTGATGCTGAACTGGAGGTGGGTTTCAAATAGGCAAAGAAAGTAGTGCAAACTAACAAAGAGACCACAGTGAGGTGAGGGAGGCAGGTGGAGAAGGCTTTATGCCGGCCCTGTTCAGAGGGGATTCTCAGCGCTGCTTTGAAGATCTGAACATAAGACACAGTTATGAAAACAAAGCAGTTAGAACCTAAAAATGCACTGAAGGCAAAAAGCCCAACTTCACTGAGGTATGAGTCAGAGCAGGTGAGCTTGAGTAGCTGGGGGATTTCACAGAAGAACTGGTTGATGACATTGGACTGGCAGAAGGGTAACCTGAAGGTGTTCCCGGTGTGCAGGGCAGAGTAGACAACACCAGTAATCCAGGCACTGGCTGCCATTTGGACACAAGCTCTCCTGTTCATCACTCTCTCGTAGTGCAGTGGTTGGCAGATGGCGACATGTCGGTCATACGCCATGATGGTGAGTAAGGCAAAATCAGTTGAAGCGAAGCCTACAAATAGAAAGACTTGGGTGACACATCCAAGATAAGAAATTACCCTGGTGTTCATGAGGGAATTGGCCATGGATTTGGGGATGGTGACAGAGATGGAGCCGAGGTCTAGGATGGACAGGTTCACCAGGAAGAAGTACATGGGGGTGTGAAGATGATGGTCGAGGACTACGGCTGAGATAATGAGAAAATTCCCTATCAGGCCTGCCAGGTAAATCATCAGAAACACCACAAAGAGCAAAAACTGCAGCTCCCGAAGATCAGAGAAACCCAGGAGAAGGAACTCGGTCACCGTGGTTCGGTTGGACATTTTCTTTCTCAGTTCATTGTGTGATGGCTGTGGAGGGAAGGACAAAGACAGTGATGGGATTATACTGACAGCGGGAGTCGCCCTGATTCCCAACAGCAATATCTCATGGGGTGAGTGTCAACTATGCACAGCGCTCGTCACTGCTATTAACTAGGAGTGGTGAGTTATCATACGAAGGTAAATTGGCGCGGTTCCCTTAAAGTCAATGGAGCTGCAACAGTTTGCACCATCTAAAGATCTAGCTCAGGATGTGACTTGATAAAATGCCGTGTGGAGGATGGAGCAAAGTACTATCCCAATGCAACAATTCTAGCCAAGCTGGGTCCCCTCTTGCTACAAACAGGAGGGTCTAGAATCGGGCATGAAAGTAAAATGTTAAAATTCCGACACTGCCTGATATCCACTTTCAATGAAAATATGACAGACTGTAACTCAATATCCTGCATCAGAGCTCGTCTCTAGTGATTCCACTTCAGCATCACATCGATGGTCTGCTGCCTGCTTAAGTATCGATTTGTGACATAAGATCCCACTTCCATCTCTGTGTACCGATGGGCTAGCAGAATCGCTCAGCTACCTCTCTGCTGCATCGCTTACCTCTGTCACTTTATGTATGTGCAGGTCAGTGGCCATGAGTAGACTTGGGTTCTATTCTTGTCTCTGCCACTGACCTGCTGTGTGACCTTGGGTCAGTCACTTCCCTGCGCCTCTGATTCCCCTCCCATCATTTCTCTGCATTGTCTGCTAGGACTGTAAGCACTCTGGTGTATGGCTGTGTCTTATTATTTGTAGGTTCCGTGCTCCCATTTACATCATTTGGGTTTAGCCAGCAGCATTGTGGGACAGAGGATATGGAACTAGAGCAGAATATCTAGGTTTTAATTCCATTGCCATCCTCTATGACCTTTGTGAGGATAAGAGAGACAAGCTTTGGCTGAGGGCTTCAATTCTCTATTCTTCATTTAAGGCACTAGTATGTTTAATACCGATGCTGTTGGCTGCCAACCTTGCTCCTTACTCAATTTTATGAATCACCAAGTATCCCTTTGGAACAGAAATAAACACAATTGCAATAGAGTGCCTGGGTTCAAATTTTAATATAATTGGACAGTATCAACGTTCCCACTCTCGCTAATATCTAAGTTTCCAGTCTGGGGTATTTATACACTTTCTGTTTAAAATATTTCAAAGGAAAACTGGGTTCTCAACTAAAGAAATGTTGTGGGGCAACCCGTGTTATTCTTGAAACACAACTCAGGTATTGGAAAACTCAAAATAATGTTTCTTTATTTAAGTGAAAATATTTCAGTTTCCAGCAGTTTATCTGAAATTGTCTGCTTGGTTCTCAATGAATAAAAACAAAACAAAAAATTGGTTTTCATAATATGTATGAAAAGTCAACAGTTTGCTGCTGGGGTAAAATAAAAAAAACCTCTGAGCAGCTCTAAATGTTTGATTCAATTATATAGAAAGCCTTGAAAAGTTCAAATTGGAACAACTAGGTCTGTCATGAAATTTGACCATCATATAAATACCTAAACATCTGTGATTGAAATAAGAAACTTACTGCGCCGGCCTTTGTAGAATGTTTCCCAGCCCATGATGCATGGGACTCTTCACAGCCAGGATCCTTCAGTCATTGCCCGTCTGTATAAATAATGCCCCAATCACTGTGTTATCCAGCAGCTGTTTCCCTCTCGCTTCACCAAGTTTCCCAAACTGCTGGGTCTTGTGCAGTTCCTAGCAGACGGGAACCCACTCCACAGATGTGTGCTCCCTGCTCCCCATCTCAGGCAGGCTCGGCTGAGAGGTGAAGGACTAAATAGGATGGGGGCAGAGAGCCTCTCCCAGCACTGAAACTGATTGACCCCGACTTGTTCAGGCTGCTTGTTCACAACCCAGGATGTCCCTGTTTCAGGGCTAAATAGTTGGATCTGGTGTGGAGAGCTGTGATCTGAGCTCTTACCTTATCTCAGGAGCAAACAACCCTGACAAGCTGCCCTAGCTGAACCTAACCTCCAAAGGGAGAACAGCACCTGCCTGGGATCTCATATGAGGCAGCACCCTGAAAGGACCCCGGGCTACACACAAGTTAGGGCTGATGCCCAAAGTGTGTCCAAAGGAGATTACACAACAAACTATATATTTGTAACACAGACATGTGACCTACAATAGCTCAGAGCCCAGTGGCACCAGAGCCCCAGCTGGCCTGGAATAGCCTGTTCCTTCATTAACTCCATAGAATTACCTCTGACAGAGCAGAAAGTTTTTTTCCTTCTGTGTTGCATCAGCAGCTCTTGGGATGTAGCCACCAGAGGAAGCCACAGCTCAGGCTGCCCTGGGTGTTTGATGTTGGTCACTAAGAAGCAGGCAGAGGCAAACACTAAAAGCTCCCAGCTACGTCCTGAACTGGTGTAAATTGATACAATTCCATTGAGATCTGGGTAGTTAGAGCTCTTTATGCCAAGCAGAGATCTGGCCATTTGATTCCAATGGAGCTACGTTGATTTCCATTAGCTGGTCTCTGGCCCTAAGACGGCCATGCAGCTATGTCGGTTTTCACCAGCCTGGGAATCAGGCCTCATTAACTCCACTGGAGCTACTGGTGATTTACACCAGCGTGGATCTTGCTCATTGACACCAATGGAGCTACGGCGGATATACACCTGCTGGGGATCTCACACAGTTAAATAGCTTCAAATCCATTTCCTTTGCCTGTGAATCTGAACTGAAGAAGAGGAACTCGGTTTATGCTGAGCTGTTGTGTGAACTTGAATGGGGAAAGGAGGTGGTCTCTATATTTGTGTCTGGTAGAAGAGGAAGATGAGATCACAATGGAGAAGGGACGGGGTCCACGAGGTATCTCTCTCACTTGATATGGTCAGTGATCAGAGAAAAGTTTGAGAGCCTCGAGTTGAACGGCATTCCCATGGACATAGAAGTCTGCTGGTGGGAGGAAGGGAGGGAGGGACATATTTCAGAGTTGGGGCCTAAGAGGAAAGTAGGAAATTGTCATCCGTGTGATGTTTATGAACTCAGGTTGGAAATTTTCTCACAATGATTTTGTTCATCAGAAAATGCTAATTCATTGAAACCCTGTTCACAGCAAAGGGTTAGTTGGTTTTGATCAATCTCCTAATTTCATTTCTACTAGAAGGTTCAAATTTGTTAAAATGTCCAGTTTTGACATTTTTCAATTTGAAAAAAAAAATCATTTGGAAATTTCAGATAATTCATTCTAAAGAAAAGGTGAAAAAAAAGAGTCAAAATCAAAATGAAACTTTACCCTGCAGCATGGGGCACAGGTTGCCTGCTAGGATCACCTAGATGTGCCCCAAGCAGACCTGTCTTTGCCAGGGACTAGAGCACAGGTGAGACCTCAATCTGCCCAGGTCTAGGCATGCGGCTCACAACAGGGCAGTCTGCTGAGAACTAAAGCGCTTTAGTTTAACTGACATCATCGGGCTCAACACAGGGGTACCTGGGAGAGGGGATTCCATGGCCTGTGATAAAGAGAAGTTCTGACTAGTTGCTTGCATCATCTGAAACTACAAAAATGATGGAAGCAAATGTTTTGTTTTGACCTAATCTTTCTTTTAAATATATATATATTCTTCTCGGGCTATTTCACATAAGCAGCCAAGCCAGGCTTTCAGAAAAAGGGATGGAAAATGATGAGTCATTTGTCATTGATTGCAAGGAAGGGAGGGAGGGAGGAAAGTGTTTCATGGCAGGTCAAAGCCATATTCCCATTGCCCCTTGAAACAATGTTTTGGTCCCATCAGGCATTGCAAGCCCGTCCCCAAACCACCAGCGGCAAGTTGCACTGTCGGATAGCTACCCATGGTGCACTGTTCTGGGCATTGATGCAAGCGCTGCTAGTGAGACTGGATGTCTACTTACATTAAATTGACTTAGTTTTGTAGTGTAGACACGCCCTAAGAGACCAAAGGGAGGTGGCCAACAGGGGGCTGCAAAGAGGAGAGTTTGAGAAGGAGATTGTAGGAAGGAGAAAGAATGAAACCAGCATGGTTCAGAAAGGCCACTACACCAGTGCCAATATTGCTCCTGACTCCTCCACCTGTAACCATGCCAAGACAGAGAACCCGACCATGGGTGGTTCTATCGAGTTCCTGATGTGGATTTACAGAGACTGTGTCCTGCATTTCCATCCAAAAAAGCCAGGTTGGAGACAACATCCAGTGAGACAGGTGTCTGTTGTTAAAATCTCTAAGGAAGCAGGTGGGAGAGCTACAAGAGGAGTGATTAAGCTGAGGAGCATCCATGCACAGGAGGTATTCACGGAAAATATGACTATGGAGATCTCCTAGGTCTACAAAGCTACGTAACTTCAGAGGACTGCAGTTGTGTCACCAGGAGAAGAGAAAATGGGTCTGTCACAGGAAGGAAGCTGGATGCTGCTTGTAGTTTTCCCTCCTTATCCCAACCCATTCACAATCCATACAATTGTGGTCCCTCATCAAACAATCAGCTTCTACCCTTTTCACTCATCTCCATAAGGTCATTCCTCGTGTATTCACGATAATATTCTCTCACCTCAACTAATGAAACCTCAGTATAATTCTTCTCATGAATCCAGTCACACTGCCTCTTCAGTCCGCAATTGCTGTTCCCCGTTTTTAAAATAAAAATTATAATAGTCCAATGTATCAAAAAAGGCAAACGAAACAGATCATGTTAATTATGCATCCAGTTAAAATGGCTCAAAGCTCACAGACAATGTATGTCATGTAGTTCTTCTAAAAGAGCAAAGGAGTAAGAAATATTCACAGAAATAACAAATAATAAATACTCTCATGAAAATCATGATCTGGACAGCAGCAGTCATAGACTGAAAAAGAGGCACAATAAATTGCCATTGATTACTCATGATCTAGCTAACTAGCCAGCTTTCCACATGCTCTTCTTTTATCTATTGCATATGTAGTGTACACAGCCATGCACAAACATGGTTTAATAAATAATAAATAATGGTAATAATAATAACGAAGCCAACTTCTGTGATCTAGACACAGTTGGATCCTTGTATGGATGAGAGACCACTGGCCAAATCCCATTCTACACTTTGAAGTGAATGCCGAAATCCCAATTGTTACAGTTATGTGATTAGTGGAACCTCTGCTCCCTGCTCTGGTCTCTGAGTTCACACCCTGAAGTCTCAGCTTTGTGCGTGTCCCTCTCTTAGGGTGGAATTGTGTGATTCATACCCTCTCAAACTGAGTTCCAGGCTACAGCAATTTGTGTACCAAATATGATTTTTCCAACCAGGTTTGGTACCTGGAATTCTTCCCACAGGAGCTGCAACCAGAAGGAAGTTTTGTGACTAGCCGGACTTCTCCATACAAAGTATAATTTATTTACCATTGTAGGAACAAAACGTAACATAAGATAAAATATGAGCAATTTGATATCGATCGCTGCGGTAATTTTGTAGGATAAAAATTTGGTTTTATTACCCAGACTCTGTTTGTCTTTAAGAAACATTTCAATAGTTTTCTCTTCCAAATACCTTTCTACCATAGCAAGAAGAATGCAGCATTTATTTATTAAAATAAAAAAGATAATACACATAACTATGTAATGATCTTTCTTCCCTAACACATAATAAAAAACAATAAACTACCACCAGTATTAAAATAATAATTTGAACAGCAACTCAGCCATCCAGACATATACAGAAACTTTGTTTCAATTCTTTATCATTGGGGAAAGGAAAATTCAAGTCACACAGGCAACGTTTACACTACCCACCCGATTTGGCGGGTAGCTATCGATGTTCTGGGATCGATTTATTACGTCTCGTCTAGACACGATAAATCGATCCCAGAATTGCTCCCCGTCGACATCGGAACTCCAGCTCCGCGAGCGGAGGAAGCGCTGTCGACGGGGGAGCCTGCCTGCTGCTGTGTGGACCGCGGTAAGTACTTTTAAAAATTGATCTAAGATATTCAACTTCAGCTACATTATTCACGTAGCTGAAGTTGCGTATCTTAGATCGACGCCCTGCCCCTAGTGTGGACCAGCCCTCAGAAACCCTGTTCAAAGATATTATGACACTGACACCTTCAACAGATGACAAAATAAACAGAGACCCCCATTTAATAAAACATATCCCACCCTGCAAATTTCTATCACCCAAAACTCACCTGAAACAAAGTATCAAGTCAGCCAATGGATCAATACAATGAAACAAGCTAATTGTCTCATACCTCATCCACAATGTCTATCCCAAAAATGCAGAAGGGCCAGAAATTTCATGAAGTCCAGTTCTGAATAAGCTATGGTTGTTCATATTATGCGCAACAAGCGCAGATAGCATGGCGATGGTAGGAGTATATACACCCAAGACAGATAGATAAGTGTGTACATACATATATGGATAGATATATAGATTATGGTTTTATTTATACTGGTGTAATTCTAAACTAACTCATTTGACTTCAGTGGAGTTCATCTGGATTTTATGACTTCCTAAACAGATTACACCTTATGTTCTCAAGCAGACAATTTTGTCATCAGTTCACTATATCCATAAAGAAGCTCATAATGAAATCACCATCAAGGTGCAATGACGGACACTTTAAGATTTGGTGAATAAACTCCACAGAATTAGTTTCTTCAATGCAGCTTTGATCTCCTTGTTCCTCATGGTGTAGATGATCGGATTCATCATTGGAGGCACCAGAGAATAGAGAACACCCACCACGAGATCTAGACTGGATGCTGAGCTGGAGGTGAATTTCAGATAGTCAAATATGACAGTGAAAAGGAACAAGGAGATCACAGTGAGGTGAGGGAGGCAGGTGGAGAAGGCTTTACGCTGGCCCTGGTCAGAGGGGATTCTCAGCACTGCTTTGAAGATCTGAACATAAGACACAATTATAAAAACAAAGCAGCTTAAACCTAAAAACACACTAAAGGCAATAGCCCCAACTTCACTGAGGTACGAGTCAGAGCAGGTGAGTTTGAGTAGCTGGGGGATATCACAGAAGAACTGGTTGATGACATTCGACTGGCAGAAGGGTAACCTGAAGGTGTTCCCGGTGTGCAGTGCAGAGTAGACAATACAAGTAATCCAGGCACTGGCTGCCATTTGGACACAAGCTCTCCTGTTCATCACTCTCTCGTAGTGCAGTGGTTGGCAGATGGCGACGTATCGGTCGTACGCCATGATGGTGAGAAGGGAAAAATCTGCTCCCATGAAGAAGATGAGGAAAAAGACTTGGGCCACACATCCAGCATAGGAAATGGAGCTGGAGCTGATTAGGGAATTGACCATGGATTTGGGGATGGTGACAGAGATGGACCCGAGGTCTATAATGGACAGATTCACCAGGAAGAAGTACATGGGGGTGTGAAGATGGTGGTCAAGGGCTATGGCTGAGATGATGAGAAGATTCCCCATCAGGCCTGCCAGGAAAATCAGCAGAAACACCACAACGTGCAAAATCTGCAGCTCCCAAACATGAGAAAATCCCAGGAGAAGGAACTCGTTCACTGTGGTTTGGTTGGACATTTTCATTCTCAGTTCATTGTGTGATGGCTGTGGAGGGAAGGACAAAGACAGTGGTGGTATTACACTGACAGCGGGAGTGGCCCTGATTCCGCACAGCAATATCTCATGATGTGGATGGCAACAATGCACAGCACTCATCACTGCTTTTAACTATGAGTGGCGAGTTATCACGTGAATGTAAAGTCAATGGATCTGCCTCATTTTTCACAATCTAAAGATCTAGCTCATGATGTGACTTGATAAAATGCCGTGTGAAGGATGGAGCAAAGTACTATCCCAATGCAACAATTCTAACCAAGCTGGGTCCCCTCTTGCTACAAACAGGAGACTCTAGACTTGGGCAGGAAACTAAAATGCTAAAATGTCAACACTGCCTGATATCCACTTTCCGGGGAAATATGACAGACAGTAACGCAGTATCCTGCATGAGAACTCATCTGTAGTTATTTCACTGCAACACCACATAGATGACCTTCTGCCTGCTTATGTATCGATTTGTGACACAAGCTCCCACTTCCATCTCTGTGTACCGACGGGCTAGCAGAATCGCTCAGCTACCTCTCTGCTGCATCGTTTACCTCTGTTACTTTATGTCTGTGCAGGTCAGTGGCCGTCAGAAGACTTGGGTTCTGTTCTTATGTCTGCCACTGACCTGCTCTGTGACCTTGGCCCAGTCACTTCCCTTCCCCGTGCTTCTGTTTCCCCTTCATACCTTTCTCTGCCCGGACTGCTAGGACTGTCGGCTCTGCAGGGGATGGGCTTTGTCTTATTATGTGTATGTTCAGTGCCCCCATTTACAGCATTTGTGTTTAGCCGGAAGCGGTGTGGGACAGAGGATATGGCACTAGAGCAGAATATCTCAGTTCTAATCCCATTCATCTCCTCTATGTCCTTGGCAGGAATAAGAGAGACAGGCTTTGGCTGAGGGCTTCAATTCTCTGTTCTCCATCTAAGGCACTAGTATGTTTAATAAATATGTTGTGGGCTACCAACTTTGCTGCTTACTCAGTTTTGCCATTCAACAAGTGTCCATTTGGAACAGAAATATACACCGGTGCAATAGAGTGACTGGGTTCAGATTTTACTCTTATTTCACAATATCAATGTTTGTTTAAAAGAGTTCCAATTGTAACTGATAGTTCCAGTGTTACATTGCTCCAGTATATTAGCAACCAAACATATTTAACCGAAATAGCAAACTTACAGTGATGGTCTTTGTGGAATGTTTCCCAGCCTGTGAAGCATTGGAGAGTCCACTGCCAGGATTCTTTAGTCCTTGTCTATCTGTGCATCTGTCAATAATACCTCATCACGGTGTTATCCAGCTGCTGTCTCCGAGTCCCTTCACAATATCCCCTGGGTTTCTGGGTCTTTTTGCAGTTCCTAGCAGACAGGGACCCACTCCACAGATGGGTGCTCTCCTCTTTGGGCAGGCCTGGCTGAAAGGTGAAGGACTAAATGGGATCTGGGACTGAAAGCCCCTCCCAGCTCTGAAACTGATCCTGGCTTGTGCAGGATTCAGAAACAGTCATAGTCCAGGATGTACCTTGCCTGGAGCTGAATCTGGTCTCCAGGGCTGTGAGCCCATCTCCGATTTCACCTCGTGAACAATCCAATGTTCACAATCTGCCCTAGACGAACCAAACCCCACAGAGGGGGAAGAGCACGCAGCCTGGATCTCACACGATGGAACTCAGTTACTGTGGTTCGGTTGGACATTTTCTTTCTCAGTTCATTGTGTGATGGCTGCGGAGGGAAGGACAAAGACAGTGGGGTGATTACAGCGACAGAGGGAGTGGCCCTGATTCCCTGCAGCAATATCTCATGATGTGAGTGTCAACAATGCACAGCGCTCGTCACTACTGTGAACTAGGAGTGATGAGTTATCACATGAATGTAAAGTCAATGGAGCTGCATCAGTTTGCATCATCTAAAGGTCTGCCCCAGGATGTGACTTGATAAAATGCCGTGTGAAGGATGGAGCAAAGTACTATCCCAATGCAACAATTCTAGCCAAGCTGGGTCACCTCTTGCTACAAACAGGAGACTCTAGACTTGGGCAGGAAACTAAAATGCTAAAATGTCAACACTGCCTGATATTCATCTCCTGCATGAGAGGTCTTCTGTGGTGATTCCACTGCAGCACCACATCGATGGTGTACTGCCTGCTTATGTATTGATTTGTGACACAAGATCCCACTTCCATCTCTGTGTACCGATGGGCTAGCAGAATCGTTCAGCTACCTCTCTGCTGCATTGTTTACCTATGTCACTTTATGTCTGTGCAGGCCAGTGGCCATCAGGAGTCTTGGGTTATATTCTTGGCTCTGCCACTGACATGCTGTGTGACCTTGGGCCAGTCACTTCCCTGTGCGTCTGTTTCCCCTCCCGCCCTTTCTCTGCCTTGTCTGCTAGGACTGTGAAGTCTGTAGTGTATGGACTGTGTCTTATTATGTGTATGTTCTGTGCTTTCCGTGCTCCCATTTACATAATTGGGTTTAGCCAGCAGCAGTGTGGGACAGGCTAGGTTCTAATCGCATTGACGTCCTCTATGTGCTTGGCAGGGATAAGAGAGACAGGCTTTGGCTGGGGGCTTCAATTCTCTGTTCTCCATTTAATGTACTAGTATGTTTAATATCGATGCTGCTGGCTGCCAACTTTACTGCTTACTCAATTTTATGAATCACCAAGTATCCCTTTGAAACAGAAATAAACACCATTGCAATAGAGTGACTGGGTTCAAATTTTACTATTATAGGTCAGTGTCAACATTCCCAGTCTCACTTACATCTAAGTTTCCATTTTGGGGTAGTCATACATTTTCTGTTTAAAATATTTGAAAGGAAAACTGGGTTTTCAACTAAAGAAATATTCTGGGGAAGCCTGTGTTATTCTTGAAACACAACTCAGATATTGGAAAAGTCAAAATAATGTTTCTTTTTTTAACTGAAAATGTTTCAGTTTCCAGCAGTTTACCTGAAATTGTCTGGTTCTCAATAAATAAAAAAATAAAATTGGTTTTCATAATATCTATGAAAAGTCAACGGTTTGCTGCTGGGGAAAAATAAAAAAAACCCTCTGAGCAGCTCTAAATGTTTGATTAAATTATATTAAAAGCCTTGAAGAGTTCCAATTGTAAGTCCCAGTTCTGTTATGAAATTTGACCATCATATAAATACCTAAACATGTATGATTGAAATAAGAAACTTACTGTGCCGGTCTTTGTGGAATGTTTCCCAGCCCGTGATGCATGGGACTCTTCACAGCCAGGATCCTTCAGTCATTGCCCGTCTGTGTAAATAATGCCCCAGTCGCTGTGGTATCCAGCAGCTGTTTCCCTCTCGCTTCACCATGTTTCCCAAGCTGCTGGGTCTTGTGCAGTTCCTAGCAGGCAGGGACCCACTCCACAGATGGGTGCTCCCTGCTGCCCATGTCGGGCAGGCTTGGCTGAGAGGTGAAGGACTAACTAGGATGGGGGCCGAGAGCCCCTCCCAGCACTGAAACTGATCCCGGCTTGTTCAGGCTGCTTGTTCACAACCCAGGATGTCCCTGTTCTGTGGCCAAATAGTTTGATCCAGAGAGCTGTGATCTGAGCTCTGATCTCATCTCAGGAGCAAACAACCCTGACAAGCTGCCCTAGCTGACCCTACACAAGGCAGGGCTGGGGCCCAAAGGGTGTCCAAAGGAGATTACACAACAAACTATATATTTGTAACACAGACATGTGACCTACAATAGCTCAGAGCCCAGTGGTACCAGAGCCCCACCTGGCCTGGAATAGCCTGTTCCTTCATTAACACCATAGAATTACCTCTGACAGCGCAGAGATTTTTTTTTCCTCTTGCGTTGCATCAGCAGCTCTTGGGATGCAGCTACAAGAGGAACCCACAGCTCAGGCTGCCCTGGGTGTTTGATGTTGGTCACTAAGAAGCAGCCAGAGGCAAACACTAGAAGCTCCCAGCTACGTCCTAAACTGGTGTAAATTGATACAATTCCCATTGAGTTCTGGGTAGTTAGGGCTGATTATGCCAAGCAGAGATTTGGCCATTTGATTCCAATGGAGCTACTTTGATTTCCCTTAGCTGGGCTCTGGCCCTAAGACGCCCATGCAGCTCTGTCGGTTTTCACTAGCTGGGCAATCAGGCCTCATTAACTCCACTGGAGCTACTGCTGATTTACACCAGCTGTGGTTCTTGCTCATTGACACCAATGGAGCTATGGGGGATACACACCTTCTGGGGATCTCACCTCGTTAAACAGCTTCAAATCCATTTCCTTTCCCTGTGAATCTGAATTGAAGATGAGGCACTAGGTTTGTGTTGGGATGTGGTGTGAACTTGAATGGGCAAAGGAGGTGGTCTCTATATTTGTGTCTGGGAGAAGAGGAACTTGATGAGATCACAATGGAGAGGGGATGGGTCCACAAGGCATCTCTCTCTCTTGATATGGTCAGTGATCTGAGGAAAGTTTGAGAGCTCCCAGTTGAAAGGCATTCACATGGACATAGAAGTTTGCCGGTGGGAGGGAGGGAGGATCATGTTTTAGGGTTGAGGCCTAAGAGGGGAGGAAGAAATTGTCGTCCATGGGCTGATTATGAACTGTGTTGAAATTTTCTCACAATATGCTTTTGTTCATCAGAAAATGCTAATTCATTGAAACCCTCTTTGCAGGAAAGGGTTGGTTGGTTTAGATGAGTCTTCTAATTTGATTTTTATTAGAAGGTTAAAATTTGCTAAAATGTCCAGTTTTGTCATTTTTCAATTTGAAAAAAAAATATTTGGAAATTTCAGTTAATTCATTCGAAAGAAGAGGTGAAAAATAAAGGGTCAAAATCAAAATGAAACTTTGCCCTGCAGCATGGGGCGCAGGTCGCCTGCTAGGATCACCTGGATGTGTCCCGGATGACCTGTCTCTGCCAGGGCCTAGGGAAAAGGTGAGACCTCAGTCTGCCCAGGTGGCTCACAACAGTGCAGTCTGCTTAGGACTGAAATACTTTCGTTTAACTGAAGTCATAGGGCTCAACACAGGGGTACCTGGGTGGGATTCAATGGCCTGTGATAAAGAGAAATTCTGACTAATTGCTTGCATCATCCCTTCTGGCTTAAAATTCTATTAAACTATAAAAATGTTGGAATCCAAATCTTTTGTTTTGACCTAATCTGTCTTTTTATATATGTATATATAGTTTTGTTTTCAGAATATCTGTTTGCAATAAATGAATGAATGAATGAATGCTGTTTTGACTTTTTGTCCTGACGTGGGATGGGAAAATATTTCAAAATCTTGAAAAGCCTCACAAAATAAGAAACCCCCTTTCCCAGCTAGTTCTACTCTTCAACTCCTCCCCTTTCAATAACTCACTAAAACGTTATTTTCTTAGACTCTAGGAGCTGAAGGTAGATAGCAGCCTTTGGCTTTAAACGGGGACTCAGTATTAAGTCAATATACTCTCACATACACACAAACAAAATAATATTCACATGTAAATACGCAGTTATATACACTTTGAAAGACACACACACTAATGCACAATCACAAAACACACACACACTCACACAACGCTTTGCACTGATAAAAAAACCACAGTATTCTCATTCAGAAGCAAACATACAAAAATGAACATGCAGAAATCCACTCAAACACCCTAACAAGTGCTGATAATGCATGCACACACATGTTTCGTACATGGTGGTATATGTTCATAAATTCACATAATGATTCACAGTCAGAAACACACATTTACATCATGTAAGTTTTCAAAGAGACCCACAGCAAGGTAAAAACTCAATTGCACGTTGATTTCCTCAGGAGCACACTCAAAATAACATACACTGACAAAACCACCGCCATTCACGCCAACACTGTTTCTGAATTGCACTTAGAATGTAATCTTAAAAATGAACACAGAGAACAGGTCTGTACTAGAAACATTTGCCATCAGAGCAGTGTTGCTTTGGAGCTGTGATATTTGGGGTGACATTTTTATGTCAGGGTAAAGTAAAAATTTAAGCAATTTTATTAGCACAATTAGTAAAGACACAAATGCTCCCAGTCACATTAAAAGACAGCAGTGATAAAACATTAAGCTGATATTTTGTATAGGGCTGTCAAGCAATTAAAGAAATTAATCGTGATGAATCGCGCAATTTATCGTGCTGTTAAACAATAAACCAGTTTCCAGGGCCTCAGCTCCAGGAGTCACGACATTACAACAGAATCTCAGAGAATCTTAGTACTTAAGCAACTTACTCTTACCAAGGCTGTGAGGCCTTGCTTTTATATTAAGCCATTACACTAATTCTTATGGGCTTGGACCTATAGATCTGATGCATTTCTGCATTATTATTCTGATCTCTTATCCTAAAATCAGCATCTGGGCTACTCTACCCTCCACGAAGCATATGCTTCTTGATCTTTGTCAGGGTTCCCTCCCGACTCTGAACTCTAGGGTACAGATGTGGGGACCCGCATGAAAGCCCCCTAAGCTTATGTCTACCAGCTTAGGTTACAAACTTCCCCAAGGAACAAATCCTTTGTCCTTGGATGGTACGCTGCCACCACCAAGTGATTTAACTAAGAATCAGGGAAAGGACCACTTGGAGTTCCTCTCCCCCAAGCCCTTACACCCCCTTTCCTGTGGAGGCTTGAGAATAATATCCTAACCAATTGGTTACAAATTGATCACAGACCCAAACCCCTGTGTCTTAAGACAATGGAAAAGCAGCCAGGTTCTTAAAAGAAGGATTTTATTTTAAAAGAAAAAGGTAAAAATCACCTCTGTAAAATCAGGATGGAAAATAACTTTACAGGGTAGCAAAAGATTCAAGAACACAGCAGAACTTCCTCTAGCCTTAGTTTCAAACTTCCAAAAAGCAGGAATAAACCTCCCTCTTAGCACAGGGAAAATTCACAAGCAAAAACAAAAGATAACTTAATACGCCTTGCCTGGCTTTTACAGACAATTTTTGTAAAATGAGAGACTTTTCAGATGGTTGATAGGAGAAGGAGTTTTCTGACCTGATGCTTCTCTGCTTCCCAAGACAGCACACACACACAAGCACACACACACACACAAAGAGCACAAACAAAATCTCCCCCTCCCCAGATTTGAAAGTATCTTCTTTCCCCATTGGTCCTTTTGGTTAGGTGTGAACCAGGTTATTTGAGATACCCTTACAGGTAAGGAGGAAATGTAGGCTACCCTTAGCTGTATGGTTATGACAATCTTCCACGAAAAACAGATGTTTTCCCTTCCACTAATCATCAGATAATACTGCATTCATGAACCATAACATTCTCTAGCTCTTCCAATGATACATAGACTTCCCCACCTTCCACCAATCATAGTCTATCCCCACCTCCACCTGTTATAGACTTACCCTCCACCACCTACCATAATATGATTCCCTAGTCACAAACCAAAATTTTTTTTATCCCTCAACGAGTGATCGACTTCCACCCTCTCCACTCACCATAAGATCATTCCCCATATGTTCACCATAATAATCTTTCCCCTCAACAAATGAAAACTGAATATAATTCTTCCCATCAGCACAGTCGTATTACTTCTTCAATCCGTCACTTCAGCAGAAGTTTGGAAGCAGATGTGACCAGCAGCATGTTGAGTTGCTACCTGGCTTACTCCATGCAAAGAATGATTTATTAGTAAAACATAACATATGAGAAAATATGAGAGAGCAATTCCATCCCTAACACAGCAATAGTTTGATGGGACAAACATTTGGCCTTTTTATCCAAACTCAGTTTGACTTTAGCAAACACTGTGGTAACTTTCTCATCCAAAAGGACTTTTCATCGTAGTAAGAACAATGCAGTATTTATTTATTTATTTAATAAATAATAATAATACATATAATTAGATGAGGGTCTAGGTTCCTTAACACATCACAAATAAGACAATAAAATCTCATCATCAATAAAATAATCTTCTGAACTGGAACTCAGCTCTCAAGACACCCAAAAAAACCTTTCCCCCCATTAATCATGAATGTGGAAAGAAAAATTTCAAGTTTCTCAGAAGACCCCATAAAAGAGATTAGAACATTGACACTTGGAATAAAAGGCAAAACAATTGTAGGAGTATAAGGGCCCTACCGTCAATCAAATGTTAACCCCGACCCTTCACCCCTTAAGCCCTGCCCACCTGTCACCGGAAGTCCCGCCAAAATAGGGCAGATTCTGGGGCGGGATGAACTGCCAAGAAGAGGGTCGTGTGACCCTTCTAAGAACCCCTCCCACCACCGTCTGCCAATCAGAGCACAGCACCATCTAACCATAAGTCCCAGCGCCCGGCAGTAGAGACCATCCCTTACTAAGAATGCTTGTTTTAGAAATTGTGGAAATGCTGAGAAGAAACATGGACTCCTTCACCACCCCTGTGAAAACTTTGGACTTTGTTTTAGCCCTGAGGGCCTTCAACCATCCGCAGAGGAAGCGCTACTTCAGCAAGAGTTCCAAGGAGGAGGAGGGAGAGGCTGAGGGGAGCCCATTGGCTCAGACAT
The DNA here is from genome assembly GCA_037349315.1 of Chelydra serpentina. Lineage (NCBI taxonomy): Eukaryota > Metazoa > Chordata > Testudines > Chelydridae > Chelydra > Chelydra serpentina. Next base: position 2,376,068 of record JBAIAC010000084.1, read on the forward strand.
TGATGGATATGCCGGAACCCCGACCCCCAAACCCAACCATTCATGAGGAAGACCAATAAGTGTGACGGCCTCTCATCGTCCACCCCCCTGCAGGAGGAAGGTGTACGCAGGTCAGGGGAGTCACCGGCGGACAAGATGAACGGAAAAGTCATCGCTCAGGTAAATGAATGATTTAGAAGTAACGTTAGAGGATTTGTGTGTGTGTGTGTAATGGGGTTAGTATAGATCCATCAATGGCTATTACCTATGATGGGCAGGCATGGTGTCCCTAGCCTGTATTTGCCAGAAGCTGGGAATGGGTGACAGGGGATGGATGACTTGGTGATTACCTATTCTGTTCATTCCATCTGGGGCACCTGGCATTGTCCAGTGTCGGAAGACAGGACCCTGGGCTTATGTACTAATGCTCTTACTGCTAATCAGAGCACTGTGCTACATTTTTTAACAGTGGTACAGTATGGTGCAGTAATTATGGTGGGTGGCTTGGAGTCAGGACTCTTTGGTTCTATTCCCAGCTCTGGTCTGAGTGTAATCTAATGATTATGGGAGGGGCTGGGCAGTATCAGCATTCTTGGGTTCAAATCCCCCCTCTCGGAGACCATGGGGTGCTATAGGTTAAAGAAGTGGGAAAGCAGCCTGGGCTCCTTTTTCTGTTTTGGGCAGATAGTGTTGGGTGATGGCTAGAACAGCTGCCTGGGATTCAGGATTCCTCCTGGGTTCTCTTCCTGATTCTACAGCTCAGTCACTGTATAGCCATGAGTGAGCTCTTTCACCTCCATGGTAGATGCTACTCCCATTTGAAGCAGTGTAAACGCAAAGTCATTCCACTGCTTTCAGTGACGTTACCCCAGATTTACACAGGTGTATCTGACAGGAGATTCTAGCTCTCTGGTCTGCATTTTCTTTTCTATGAAATGAAGATAAGATTCACTTCGCTTTATACTTTTTCGAGTGGAAAAGTATACAGACCACTATAGAGCCATTGGTGCTTACTCTGCTTTCCTTCAGCTTGGTGTAAATCAGCAGCGATCTCATTCGGTCAATGGGCCTGACTCTCCTCTCACTGCCCAGTGTAAATCCAGGCTAACTCCACCGGAGTCAATGGTTCCTGAACTCCCCTTCCCATATTACACCCATCTGCACAAGCCGAGCACCTGACTCAAGTGAACTAAGGCGGCTTTCACAAAAGGAGATTTATTGTACTGATGTAATCCTGACCATTGCCCTTCTCCTTCCCTCCAGAGGCAGGGGATGATGTTCTGAGGAAGAAAATGTCCAACCAAACCACCTTGACCCAGTTATTTCTCCTGGGATTTTCTGAGGTTTGGGAGCTGCAGATTTTGCATTTTGTGGTGCTCCTGGTGATTTATCCTGCAGCCCTGATGAGAATCTTCTCATCATCTCAGCCATAGCCCTCGACCACCATCTTCACACCCCCATGTACTTCTTCCTGGTGAATCTGTCCATCCTAGAGCTCGGCTCCATCTCTGTCACCATCCCCAAATCCATGGCCAATTCCTTCATTAACACCAGGGTAATTTCTTCCCAATTCTTTCTCTTCATAGTATTTATTGCAGCTGATCTTGCCTTACCGTCGCCATCTGCCAATCACTGCACTACGAGAGAATGATGAAGAGAAGAGCTTGTGTGCAAATGGCAGCCAGTGCCTGGAGCGGTGGAATACTTTACTCTGTACTACAGACTGGGAGCGCAATTGCAGTCACTTTCTGTGGAGGTAACATGGTCGATCAGTTCTTCTGTGAAATCCCCCAACTCCTCAAGCTCACCTGCTCTGACTTGTACCTCAGTGAAATTGGAGCTCTTATCTTCAGTGTGTGCACAGTTTTAAGCTTTTATGTTTTTATAATTGTGTCGTATGTTGAGTTCTTCAGCACAGTGCTGAGAATCCCCTCTGAGCAGAGCGGCGTAAAGCCTTCTCCACCTGCCTTCCTCACCTCACTGTAATCTCCTTGTTTGTTTGCACCGGCATCTTTGCCTACCTGAAACCCACCTCCAGTTCAGCATCAGCTATGGACCTTGTGGAGGCTGTTCTCTATTCCATGGTGCCTCCAATGATGAATCCGGTCATCTACAGCATGAGGAACAAGGAGATCAAATCTTCATTAAGGAGACTGACTGGGGGGAGGTTATTCACCAATAATTAATTGTCTCTCTTTCTCCAGTAAATACTCTTTCAGCTTGTGTCTCCCAGTACATGTCAGTTATTTCCATGACAACACAGTTTATGCAGAAGTGGGCCAGATTCTGCTCTCTGTTGCCCCCAGCTGATGTCATTGCAGTTTGGCCCGTTTACATCAGCAGAAGATGTGAGCCAATCCTGGAGTTAAGCTGGTGAGCATTTCATGGGAGGGAAGAATCAGCCTTTCATTCTGTGCCCAAGCAATACCTATTAAACTGTGTTCCCACTTACACCTGTTCCATGGACACTAGAAAGCAAGGATGGGAGCTTCTTTCCCTTGGGTGTATAAATCAGGACCCAGAGGCTTTAAGGTCAGAACGGACCATCGTGATCATCTAGTCTGACTTCCTGAACATTGCAGGTCACAGAACCTCACCCACCCACTCCTGTAATAGCCCCTGAGCCTGTGACTGAGTTACTGACATCCTCAAATCATGGTGTAAACAGTTATAATTACAGAGAATTCATCATTTACACTAATTTAAACCTGCAAGTGACCCATGCACCGCACTGCAGAGGAAGGTGAAAATCTCCCAGCATCTCTGGCAATTTGACTCCAAGTATGGCGATCAGTTAGAATTGAGCATGTGGGCAAGACCCACCAGGCAGATACCTGGGAAAGAATTCTTCGTAGTAACTCAGACTCTTCCTCATCTAGTGTCCCATCTCCAGGAGTTGGGGATTTTTGCTACTGCAGTTGCCGATGGGCCACATACCATTGTAGGCAGTCTCATCATGCCATCCCCTCAAAAAGCTTATCAAGCTCAGTCTTGAAGCCAGTTAGGTTTTTTGTCCCCACTGCTCACCTTGGAAGGCTGTTCCACGTGGCATCAAAGGAGTCAGACTGGCATAAAACTGGCATATATGAGAAAATAATCAGAACTTATCTTTTAGGTCTAGAGTCCTATCAAACCAGTGTAGTTCTATTCACTTTGATAGCACTTAACAAATTCTCAACTAGTTTCAGTCCATGGACCACCAGGCCAATCAAAAATTTTTTGTGTACCACCTCCTTTATTTATTTTATTTTGTTGTTGTTGAGATATGATTAAAAGGAGCAGACACATTTTGGTTTGAAATTTATTTATTTCTTACTAGATGTTTGGATTCTCTTCTCACTGACAAGCTTTTCAATGTTTGGAGTTGTACTTGATAATGCACCAGGAATCACTTTCCACTGTGACCCAAGTCTGTTTGGACTTTACGTGCAACAAGCACTAAAATGCCATCTCAAACATATAAGTTGATGCAAGTGGGGAAATAAATCTGACTGTGTGTGCTGACAGATTTGGGTAACTCCTGGTCATGCTGGCCCAAAATTTCTCTATGGTAGACTGCTGGTACATGCCTTGGGTCACAAAATCATTTTTCAGATCCAAAAATTCCTCCTGCAGATCCTTTGGAACACTATTAACATCTGTTGTGAACATCTGACGCTCAGAGCCTTAGACGGAAGTTACTGGCAACACAATGCAGTCGCGTCCTAGATGACGCTATGGATGACACACTGTGTGCTCGTAAAACAGCCTAACGGCAGCGCCTGCTCACACTATCTCACTTTGGACAATATTCATGTGGACCCCCGAAAAAATCACCATGGACCATCAGTGGTCCATGGACCATCACTTGGGAACCACTGCTGGGGATCTGGCTTCCTGATTTCAATGGAGCTACATCCATTTACACCATTCAGGGACTGGGCCCATTGACACCCATGCTGTGATGCCAATTTACACAAGCTGTGGATCTGACATATGCGTTTTAATACCAATGAGCTCAATCTATTCAGCTTAACAAAGAGAAGGTAAAAGGCTGACTTAAGCACAGTCTACAAGTACCTACACGGGAACAAATCCTTCATCGTGGGCTCTCCGGTCTAGCAACCAAAGGCATAACATGATCCAAAGACTGAATGTTGAAGTTAGACAAATTCAGACTACAAATAAGGAGTAAATTCTTAACCACCGGAACCATTTACCAAGTTTTGTGGTCAAGAAGTCTGTCTGGATGATCACAATGATCCTTTCTGGCCTGGGAATCTATGAAAACTGTTGGTTGATGACCACATTGCTGTGAGTTACGGCGTGAATCTCGCTTTGCAGATAAACCTTTAGAGCTGCATGCGGATTATACCTGTGTAAATCTAGACTCTACACTATTGTGGTTTTGCCTGTGTAAATGACCTGAACACGATTGTGTGTTTGCATGCAGACTGGACACTACAGTGCGTTTGTATATATGTGGACCGTGCCGTAGTGTGTGTGTGAGGGCTGTATGTTGTTGTGTGGCACTAGATGTCAATGTCCCTTGATAGAAGCTCCATAGGGCTTGAACACAGGGCCTGTAGATTTTCAAGCAGGATCCCATACTGCCTTTGCTACAAGCACTAAGTGAACTAGTACAGGGGGGACAAGGAGCCACGCTGTGTTAGCCTGGGTTACGTGCACATTTCTGGAGTTTGAGAATCTGAGTGACTGTGTGTACCTGAGAATAAACTGCAATAACAATGACATGGGATTAGTACGAATGTCTGTGCGGCTCTGGCCTCCAGGACGTGCGAGATGATTTCAGTTCAGATAAAGCAGCTGCACAGAATCACTCATATATATGCCACCCACTGGTGTTTGTGTGTTACAAATCCCCTCTGCGCCCAATCCCCAGAGTCCACGAGTCTGTCACATCCCTACCAGGGAGCCTGGCTCTTTAGATCAAGCTGCAGAGACTCCTGCCCTTATCTCTGGAGTTCCCTGTTGTAACCACAAGGTACCAGCCAAGATGGTGACCATCATAGAAGTGCAACAGCGGCCCTATTTCTATATTTATCCTAGAATCTTAGAATTGTAGGACTAGTCCAGTCCCCTGCACACATGGCAGGACTAAGTATTTTCTAGACCATCCCTGACAGGTGTTTGTCTAACCTGCTCTTAAAAATCTCCAGTGATGGGGATTCCACAACCTCCTTAGGCAATTTATTCCAATGATTATCTATCTTGAGAGTTAAGAGGTTTTCCCTAAGGACCAACCTAAATTGCCCTTTCTGCAATTTAAGCCCTTTGTTTCTTGTCCTATCATCAAAGGTTAAGGAGAACAACTTTTCTCCCTCCTCCTTGTAACAACCTTTTATGAACTTGAAAATTGCTATCATGTTCCTGTGACACTCTGTGCTCCAAAGCAGTACCCTGGAATCCAAATATTTTCCATCGTAACATGATTATGTTTATATTATGCCTTGTGAGCTATCATTTGAAAAATCTTAATATAAAAAAACCATTAATTTTCTGTTGCATTGTACGTGCTATCACTGTAGGGGAAGTTAAGAAGTTTGCGATGTGTGTGTTACTGAAATATATTCTAAGATTGGAAACACCCACAACCAGCCTTTCAGGTACAACAATGGAGAAGCCAGGGAGTGCTGATGGCCCATTAAGGGGAATCCACCATGACAAGGACTATCACAGGACCTGTATACAATGAAGGCTTCTCAGAGGGAGCATGTAGAGAATGGAGATTGCTTTACTTACATCATAGACTCATAGACTTTAAGGTCAGAAGGGACCATTATGATCATCTAGTCTGACCTCCTGCACAATGCAGGCCACAGAATCTCACCCACCCACTCCTGGAATAATTCTCTCCCCTATGTCTCAACTACTGAAGTCCTCAAATCATGGTTTAAAGACTTCAAGATGGAGAGAATCCTCCAGTAAGTGACCCGTGCCCCATGCTGCAGAAGAAGGCGAAAAACCTCCAAGGCCTCTGCCGATCTACCCTGGAGGAAAATTCCTTCCCGACCCCAAATATGACGATCAGCTGAACCCTGAGCATGTGGGCAAGACTCACCAGCCAGACACCCAGGAAAAAGTTCTCTGTAGTAACTTCTAACATCCCATCATTGACATTGGTCCTATTTACCACTGATGGCAATTAATTGACCTTTGACTAAGATCATGTTATCCCATCAAACCATCCCCTCCATAAACTTATCTAGCTTAATCTTGAAGCCTGATTGGTCTTTTGCCCCCACTGCTTCCCTTTGAAGGCTGTTCCAGAACTTCACTCCTCTGATGGTTAGAAACCTTCGTCTAATTTCAAGTCTAAACTTCCTGATGGCCAGTTTATATCCATTTGTTCTTGTGTCCACATTGGTACTGAGCTGAAATAATTCCTCTCCCTCCCTTGTATTTATCCCTCTGATATATTTAAAGAGAGCAATCATATCTCCCCTCTGCCTTCTTTTGGTTAAGGTAAACAACCCAAGCTCCTTGAGTCTCCTTTCATACGACAGGTTTTCCATTCCTCGGATCATCCTAGTGGCCCTTCTTTGTACCTGTTCCAGTTTGAATTCATCCTTCTTAAACATGGGAGACCAGAACTGCACACAGTATTCCAAATGAGGTCTCACCAATGCCTTGTATAATGGTACTAACACCTCCTTATCTCTACTAGAAATACCTCGCCTAATTCATCCCAAGACCGCATTAGCGTTTTTCACGGCCACATCACATTGGCGACTCATAGTCATCCTGTGATCAACCAGGACTCCGAGGTCCTTCTCCTCTTCCGTTACTTCCAACTGATGCGTCCCCAGCTTATAACTAAAATTCTTGTTATTAATCCCTAAATGCATAACCTTACACTTCTCACTATTAAATTTCATCCTATTACTATTACTCCAGTTTACAAGGTCATCCAGATCTTCCGGTAGGATATCCCGATCCTTTTCTGAATTGGCAATACCTCCTAACTTTGTGTCATCTGCAAACCTTATTAGCACACTCCCACTTTTGATTCCGAGGTCAGTAATAAAAAATAAATAATAATAACAATAACAATGCAGCCAACTTCTGTGATCTAGACACAACTGGATCCTTGTGTGGATGAGAGACCATTGGCCAAATCCTAATCTATCCTGCTTTTAGCAATAAGTCATAATGATTTCAGGCACTGTATGGGTTTGCTGACATCTCCCCTTACAGTTCTCCTCCTTAAAGGTCACCTTTCACACATGGGGACCTTTACATGGTCTCTGCCACACCTTTTCTGGATGCACCTGATTTGAGATCCAACGAAAGGTGAAGTCTCAGCCAAGACCGAGCAAATTATCATCTTGTTGGTATCCCAGACTCAACACACCAGCATGGCAATTGACAAGCGATCGCATTAACCTCCTTTCCCATTTGAAGGAAGGGCGACAAGTTCAATATGTTCCTTTCCCCGGGGTATGAGTGCTGGTGGCAGTAACCACTGACTCATCTGTCGGGGGACTTTCAATTGCCGGATTTTGCGCCATTTCCAGCGTGTCATTAGGCTGGTAACAAAAACCACTAATATTTGGCACCCCAAGATTAGTATGATGGGGTGTAGGGCCAAATTCAAGGATGCCTGTGCCAGTGGGGGACCATCCTAATAACACTTCCCACCAGTAGAGTGACAGGTCCTGGACAATTCTTGAAAATACCCGTTTAATTTCATTGACATGATGATGCATGGTAACCATGACTCTGCGCTCTTCCTGTTTTGCAGTTCTCTAAATCAGGCAATCAGGTACAAGCAATGTTTGTAAAGCAGTTGGATCCCTTCCAAGGGGCACAGGTGTTACAATAGAATACAAAGTATCAGACACTTTTAACTGACTATATTGAAATTCGGGTAATTTTTCGGGAGCTGCAGATTTTGCACTTTGTGGTGCTTCGGGTGATTTTACCTGGCAGCCCTGACAGGGAATCTTCTCATCAGGATGGTTGTAGCCCTGAACCATTGTCTTCACACCCCCATGTACTTCTTCCAGATCAGTTTGTCTATCCTAGACCTTATCTCCATCTCTGTCGCCATCCCCAAAACTACGGCTAATTCCCTAACCAACACCAGGCTTATTTCTTATTCTAGATGCGCAACCCAAATCTTTTTCTTTAGCTTTTTCCCTTCAGCAGATGTCGCCTTACTGACCGTCATGGCGTACGACCACTCGTTGACATCTGCCACCCGCTACACTAAGAGACTGTGATGAATAGGAGAGCTTTTGTCCGAATGGCAGTTGGCGTCTGGTTGAGTGTAATTCTCTACTCTTCACTTCACACTGGGAACACGTTTGCAGTATCCTTCTGTGGAGGCAACTGGGTGGATCAGTTCTTCTGTGAACTCTCCCAGTTACTCAAGCTGGCCTGTTCTTACTCCTACCTCCATGAATACCAGGTTATTGCCCTTAGTGCATGTTTAGCTTTAAGTTGCTTTGTTTTAATCATTTTGTCATTTGTTCAGATCTTCAAACCTGTGCTGAGAATCCCCTCTGAGCAGGGCTGGCATAAAGCTTTCCCCACCTGCCTCCCTCACCTTACTGTGATCTCTTTGTTTCTTGGCACTGGTAGTTTTGTGTACTTGAAACCCACCTTCAGCTCAGCATCAGGTCTTGATCTCACAATGGCTGTTCTCTATTCCGTGGTGCCTCCAATGATGAATCCAATCATCTTCAGCATGAGGAACAAGGAGATCAAATCTGCCCTGTGGAAAATGATGGAATCAACGCTATTCCCCCAAGAATAAAATGCCCATCTTTCTGCGCTGACCATGATTTCTTTTTTTCTATATAAATGTCATAAACTCGTGACCATATTGTCTCCATAAGAACATATCATGCAATCTGTTGGTTCACACTAAGGTGTTTACACTGCTAAATGCCCAGTCAAATACCGCTCAAGTCAATGGAGTTACTGTGGGTTTTACACAAGTAAAAATAAGATCATACGGTACCTAGCTACTGCCTCCCATCACCAAACTATCTGTTCACCTTCCACAGCAAACCTCTTCCTTTATATACATTTACACATTAAATTGCATTCACTATACATTGCATTGCACAGTTTGGGGGTGGCTTGCTTACTTTATAAGAACCAATCCCAGGACAGCATTCTCTGTCCATGTGCAATTTATCCGTTACCTTATCTTTATATTCCCGACTTATTTTATCCATTGTTTTCTTGTCCTTTGTAAATGGTTCCCTGATGTTCCCCCTTATCTTAGCTAGTGCAGACTAGTCTGTTTCAAGCTTGTTGATCCAGTTACATCCCTTATCCTGTCTCCCCAAAAATGGGGCCTCCCCCATGCTTAATTATTCATGTCAATTCATATCTACAACTGCTTTACAATTCTCACATTCAATTATCTCAGTTAACTGAGCTTTGGGTTCCTTCCTGGATGTCTTGACCCTGCTGTGCTCCTTGGTGTATTCCCTTTTACAGCAATTTGCATCTCTCCTGCTCCGTAATTTCTCCTTCATATGAAATGATGTAATCTCCCTTGATATTTCTGCTAATGGGAATTTGAAATTATTGCATAAGGAAAGAGAATATTTATTTTTAGAAAGGAAAAACAAGAGTAGAAGGGCAGTCTTATTACTAACCTCAAAGGAGAAGTCATGGGAAACAACTGATTCCAAAGGGAAAATAACAGAGACAGGAAATTTTGGGGGAAGTTCTCTGGACTGTGCTCTACATGAGATCCAACCATACAATCACAATGGTCTCTTCTCGCACTGGACTCTATGAATTATCTCTGGGAACACCATCCAGAGAGATGAGCTATCTCTCTTAAAAGTATCCTCATGTTCAGCTGAACTTGCTGGGTTTCATTCAGGAATCACCAGATGAGATATTATCGATGGGATTATCCTAAAGGCCTCTACTGACCTTAAAATATTTGATTCTATGAAAAGATCACTCAAGTCAACAGTCAAGATTCCACTCTAACTTAAACCAATGTAAAACAAGAGTCCTTCAGCTGAGGTAAATAGATTTAAGCCCATGTAAACCTCATCTTGGAAAGAAATTCCAAGCATTTTATCACTTATGTATATCATATGATTGCTGAAATGTTGATGTATCTTGAAGTGTCATACATTGGGACTGTAAACTAATTTAATATGGAATAGTAATTTTCTGTTAAGATTTTAGTATTCCTGTGTGTGCTATAAAATAATAAATAATGCTATCCAGAAAAAAATAACTCTAGAAGACTTTATATTGCTCTTGTCTTCTGATGGTACTCTGTGAATAAATATAACATGATATTTATCCATCAAACCACCTTGGATTTTAAAGGGACCTATGGGAGTTAGAAGCCCAATTCTGAGTGATTTTCTATGGCAATTGGGCACCTGATCTCCTTGTTTTCTTTGAACATCTTGGCCACGAAGAATCATGAATTTCTGAGTGTCTTCTGAAAGAAAATGGCAGGGTTATTAATGAATATGCTTGAGTGTTTCAGTAGTACCTTTTTTGAATGGTGTTAATTAGCTGGTTAGTCACTCTATACACTTACATTTCTATAATTATTCTACAGATAAACACTCCTACCAAATCTAAGGGTATAGAATGATAAACAAATGTGTGATGAGGAAGGGATCAAACTCCACTAGAAGTCATCGATGACCTATTGGATTCACACAGGTCCTAGGCCTGGAGCTGGAGCCATGGTTTTGACATGTGTCCACTAGGAAATGGGCCAAAGCTACGAAATTGTCATCATATTTTACAAGTATTTAGACAGTAGCAAAAGCACCTGGATTCATATCAGTGAAAAGCCCAGCTGACTGTTCTGAGCCCCTTGTCCTGGTCTGTTTACAACTGGGGAATTTGGGATTTAAATAACTGATGCATAAACACAACACAAGAATCCTTCGTGGACACTAAACTGTGTCTTCACTAATATATCCCACGGGTGATGGAGGGTTTTTTACTTAAGGCCTTTGGGTATTAATTAACAACAACATTGGTTGCATCATGTCCTCTGGAATATTGCAAGTAAGTTGCAATCGGTTTTCAATAGCATGGTCCAATTTGTTCCCTGGTGTAGCTCCTCTCTCTTCACTGTGGTTATACCAGGGGTGCATCTGAGCCAGTGTTTTTACCACTGAGATACTGAGTCGGGTTCTAATAACAATACACCACTGGAGTATGGGGAATTACTCTGTATTTACACCAGCATAACTGAGAATAGAATCTGGGCCATTGTACACATTCAAAGTTCTCCAGCATCTCAAAATTAATCTCTCCTCATATGGAAGCTGTTTCATACCCTCAATCATTTTTGTTGCCCTTTTCTGAACATTTTCCAGTTCCAATGTATCTTTTTTGAGTTGGGTGCAACCACATCTGCATGTGGTATTCAAGATGTGAGCAAGTGGGAGAGGGCTAAGAGCAGAAATTGAGAGACGGGGGCCCAAGATTATTTACAGCCTTGGTGGTTAGGCTATTCACTAAGAACATGGGAGACCCTGCTTCTTGCACCTGCGCCGAATCAGGCATAACTGGCAATTATTTGGACACTTGTGGTCCAGGGAAGAGAATCTTCCGTCATCTACAGAAAGGGTCCCTCCAGGACAGGAGAGAGGCATGTGTCCAAAGAGGGGTGAGTGTGGACCTTTAGATATTCTACTTAAAAATGCAAGCCTTCAGACCTTTGGGCTAATGATTCTGGCCAGTTAGAAAAGAAGAAGGCCATGGGACATGACAGAAATCTTTTTGTTCCAAGTCTTGGATATTCAAAGGGATGAAAAGCAGTTGGGTGCCTAACTCTCCTTGGGCACTCAATGGGAGTTGGGCACCTGATTCCCTTAAGCTTTTCTGAAAGCCCCAGGCATTTATCGCATCCTGAAGCAAGAGTGCACTGTATTTTTCCAGATTCTGCAGCACCCATAGCCCCTTGTTTCTGCTGTAATTGCTCAGGCTGCTGTAGAGTCAGTTACAGGTCCCTCCACAGGGCCAAACTCATCCCTGGTGCCTCTCCATAGAAATCAGCAGATTTGTACCCAAGATACATTTGGGTCCCTGCTGTTGAGCTGTTTTCTACTCACAGCCTTTGTAATGCCCACGGGGGATAACCACAGCTCTGTGTTCCCCATGGGAGTTTCCTAAGGGATTCTCAATTCAGTCTCATTGACGACTTTGGTTGCTATTAGTACAAGAATCCCTGGGCTGATGTTATGTTCCTTGAACAGCATGCAGAACCCAAATGCCATGGCAGGGCATGGGAATAGATTGCACCCCAATAAGGTGGCCTGACAGAGCAGGACAGTCCTTGGTCTTAGCCCCCACTGGCCATTTGAAAAGAGTTGGTGTCTCAGTTCATGCTCCATTTCCATGTGAATGCTATGGACAAGATTGGATCTGCTGGCTCAGGAAAGAAGAAATGAAGTAGTTGCTTTCACCTCTAGGTCACCTGTTCTAACCCAGGGAGCAGTGGCCTCATGTCCTTGCCTTTCTGACATCTGTGCAAAGATTGGCTTTGTGTCTCATCTCCTTGGACATATCATGACAGCACCCACCAAACATCCCATCCATCCAACCTGGGACCAGGTGACCCCCTGTGGGCAGCCTCCACAGAGACCAAGGACCAGCTCTCATCTGAGGAGACCATCTCAAATGTGGGAGAGGATAGTTCAGGCTCCCAGTCCCATTGATTTCACAGCCTCTCCCTAGACCCTGTGATAGCCATCAAAGGGGACAGTTGTTGCCAATGAAAGTAGTGGCGGGTTCAGTAGGGATGGGCCAGGGGCTAGAACCAGAACCTCACATCCTAAGCCTGAGCTTTAGGGAAGTGTGGAGCCTAATACAGAGTCCTGTGTCTGAGCTGGGCCCATCTCTGCTCCATGTGCGGTGTGGCATAGTCCTGCTTCTCTTTCCTTCAGCCAGACAACCCTCAGCTCTTCAACAGCAGGGAAGACTCAGTCCTGATACCATTGGAGTCTATAGAGTTGTGTCTTCTTAGGCAAGAAGGGAACATTTTAATCATGTAGTCTGACCCCCAGTGTAGCACAGGCCAAAGAATTTCCCCCAAATAATTCCCAGAGAAGATCTTTTAGAAAAAACATCCAATCTTGATTTAAACATGGTCAGTGATGGAGAATCCACCACCACTCTTGGAAAGTTGTCCCAAGGGTTAATAATCGTGAGTATTAAAAATTCACACCTTATTTTCAGTCTGAATTTGTCTGGCTTCAACTTCCAGTCATTGGATCATGATACATGATACACCTTTCTCTGCTAGAATGAAGAGCCCAATATCAAAGATTTATTCCCCACTTTGCTACGTTTAGACTCTGATAAAGTCACCCCTTAACCTTCTCTTTGTTAAGCTAAATAGATTGAGCTTCCTGAGTCTCTCAGTATAAGCCATGTGTTGTAATACTTTAATCATTCTCATGGCTCTTTTCTGAATCCTCTTCAATTCGTCAACCTCTTTCTTGAATTGTGGGCACCAGAACTGGACACAGGCTTCCAGCAGTGGTTGCACCAGTGCTATATAGAGAGGTAAAATAACCTCTCTGCTCCTACTCAGGATTTCCCTCTTTAGGCATTGCAGGATCGCATTAGCCCTTTTGGCCACACTGTTGCACTGGGAGCTCATGTTCAGTTGATTATCCACCACAGCCCCCAGATCTTTTTTAGAGTCACTGTTACCTAGGATAGTGTCCCCCATCCGGCAAGTAAGTGTCACATTCTTTGTTCCTATATGTGCACATTTACATTTAGCTATGCTAAAACATAGTGTTTGCTTGCATCCAGTCTACCAATTGATCCTGATCACACTGAATCAGTGACTTGTCCCCTTCATTATTTACCACACCTTTATCAACCAAACTTGTAATCTCATTAAGAAAAGTTTCAGCTTGGCAGGATCTATTTTTAATAAAACCATGTTGATTAGTATTAATTATAGTACCTTATTTTAATTCTTTATTAATCAAGTCCTGTATCAGCCACTCCATTACCTTGTCCAGTATCAGTATCAGACTGACAGGCCTATAATTACCCAGGTCACTCTGTTTACCCTTTTCAAATATTGACCCATTATCTTTCTTCCAGTCCTCTGGAACTTCTCTGGTATGCCAAGATTTACTGAAAATAAACATTAGCTCTACTCATTAACGATCTCCTCTACCAGTTCTTTTAAAACACTTGGATGCAAGTTATCCTGAACTGCTTATTGGAAAATATCTAACTTTAGTATTCACTTTTTAACTTCCTCCTGCGATAGTAGTGTAATGGAATGAATATCATACAAGATGACTGCATCATGTGTTCCCTGCCAATATAGAATAAAAATATTTATTCTATATCTCTACCTTTTCTGCATTATTATTGATGATCTATTGCTAGATGAAAATGATAAAATTAATGCCATTGTAAGGATTCTTTTTGTTCCTAATATACTTTAAAAAACCATACTTATTGTCCTTAACTCTGCTGGCCATGAATTTCTCTTTGTGTCCATTTCCTTCCCTTATCCATTTTCTACAATTCTTACCTTCTGAATTATATTTGTCATTATATTTTATCCCTTTCTTCCATTTGGTTTATATTATTGCTATTTATTTTTAGTATTATTACTAGTTATAGGTGCCTTCACTTTCCCTCTAAACCATTTTTAAACAAATATGACTTTATTCCTCGATTGTGACTTTTTGGGCATCTAGTCAAGTGTTCTTAAACAATTCCCCATTATAATACATATTTGTTATAATAAAATTCTTCCACCCAGGTGATTTAGCTTATCATTATTTTCAGCTTTCTGAAACTGGCCCTTTTAAAGCAGCATGTGTATAATTGTATAATCACTGGTCTGGGTCTTATTCTGTTTGCACATTATATGTGTGATCAAGTCCTGAGCACTTGATCAAAGACACTTTAGCTCAAAATAGCAGTGTAACCCGGACAGTATGGGTAGTGGTTTCAGTGAGCCAACCAAATACAAACCTGTTCCTATCCCATGGATATGGGCTAGTTGAAAATCACATCCACACCCCCAATAAATAAACACTCACAGACATCCAAAAAAACCCCACCTAAGCATGAGTTAAGCTGTAAGCCTTCAGTGGACTTCTCTCATGTTATGTCACAGTGTGTTTTTTCCCAGATCAGCCTTAGCTTAGAATGTTCAAAGGAGTTGATTTTAAATTCATAATCACTGAGTATTTGGACAAGAAGCTATAACAATTTTGATGAGCTGAATTGGTTTAAAAAAATCTATTATAATAACCCTTTGTAACCAGTTAGGCAAGGGAAACAGAGCATGTTACAGTATGTCCAGTCAACACAACTCAAGGCTCACAGACAATGCTGGTCATGAAGTTCTTGTAACTGAGCTACAGCGAAAGAGATATCCAAAGAAATTCTTTGATGAATAACACCTAATAATGAAAACTTTCAATAAAATCATCATCTGGACATCAACAGTCACAGACAGAAAAAAGAGGCAAAATAACTGGCATTGATTATCTATCTAATCTATCTATCTATCCCATTCCCTACTTTTATATAATGCATATGCAGTATAGAATCATAGAATAGAATCATAGAATCTCAGGGTTGGAAGGGACCTCAGGAGGTCATCTAGTCCAACCCCCTGCTCAAAGCAGGACCAACCCCAACTAGATCATCCCAGCCAGGGCTTTGTCAAGCCTGACCTTAAAAACCTCTAAGGAAGGAGATTCCACCACCTCCCTAGGTAACCCATTCCAGTGCTTCACCACCCTACTAGTGAAAACGTTTTTCCTAATATCCAACCTAAACTCCCCCCTCTGCAACTTGAGACCATTACTCCTTGTTCTGTCATCTTCTAACACTGAGAACAGTCTAGATCCATCCTCTTTGGAACCCCCTTTTAGGTAGTTGAAAGCAGCTATCAAATCCCCCCTCACTCTTCTCTTCTGCAGGCTAAACAATCCCAGTTCCCTCAGCCTCTCCTCATAAGTCATGTGCTCCAGCCCCCTAATCATTTTTGTTGCCCTCCGTTGGACTCTTTCCAATTTATCCACATCCTTCTTGTAGTGTGGGGCCCAAAACTGGACACAGTACTCCAAATGAGGCCTCACCAGTGCCAAATAGAGGGGAATAATCACATCCCTCAATCTGCTGGAAATGCCCCTACTTATACAGCCCCAAATGCCGTTAGCCTTCTTGGCAACAAGGGCACATTGTTGACTCATTCAGCTTTTCGTCCACTGTAACCCCTAGGTCCTTTTCTGCAGAACTGCTGCCCAGCCATTCGGTCCCTAGTCTGTAGCAGTGCATGGGATTCTTCCGTCCTAAGTGCAGGACTCTGCACTTGTCCTTGTTGAACCTCATCAGATTTCTTTTGGCCCAATCCTCTAATTTGTCTAGGTCCCTCTGTATCCTGTCCCTACCCTCCAGCGTATCAACCACTCCTCCCAGTTTAGTGTCATCTGCAAACTTGCTAAGGGTGCAGTCCACACCATCCTCCAGGTCGTTGATGAAGATATTGAACAAAACCGGCCCCAGCAAACAAGCTTTACATTAATAATAATAATTAATAATAACAACAACCAGCTTATATGATCTAGCACATTTGGATCCTTGTGTGGATAAGAGACCATTTGCCAAATCCAAATGAACCCTTTGAAATGAATGGCTAAATCCCAGTTGTCATTGTTATAGGGTAAGCTGCACTGCTGACCCCTTCTCTGGTCCCTCATTTCTCAGCCTTGAGACTGCCCCTCCATTAGGGTGGAATCACATGATTCTCCTCCTCTCAAGCAGGGTCCCAGCCTACAACACCCTGTGCACCAACCATGATTTCTCAACAGATCCGACCGTGTTTGATATCTGCATTTCTTCCCTCGGGAGCTGTGACCAGTAGTAAGTTGAGTGACTAGCTGGTGTTCTCCATGCAAAGTACAATGTATTTACCACAATAGGAATCAAGTGCATCATAAGAGAAAATATGACATAGCAATTCTAGATCCATCACAGCAATAGTTTGGTAGGATACACATTTGGCTGTATTATCCAGACTCCGTTTGTCTTTAGGAAACACTGCCATAGATTTCTCTTCCAAAATTCCTTCCCACCATAGTGTGTAAATTGGCACGGCTCCCTTAAAGTCTCAGGCAACCCAAATTCAACAGTTCTGCCAAGATGGATTCCCAGTTGCTTCAAACAGTGGTCTCTGGATTTGGGTATGAAACTAAAATGCTAAAAGCCAACATTGCTTGATATCCACTTTCCAGGGAAGTATGACATGGACTCACTCATGTTTGTGATATAGCTTGCCGGGATGTTGTGTGACATTGAATGGGCAAGAGGGTAGTCACATAATTGTGTGTGACTGGAGAGGCTGTTGATGAGATCACAAATGAGAGAGGAAACTTCTGCAAGACAGTCTCTCTACTGACATACAGTTCATGAGCTATAAAAAAAGTCTGAGAACATCAAGACAGAAAGGTCTGCCCAGGTTGGTCACTCTTCAGGACTGGGACCTAGTAAAAGCAACATTTGAAAATAGGGTTCAAAATAATTATTGCAAATATTGTCTTAATATTAACAAGATGGCAAATACTAACGTTGAAGTATCCTTGAAATGGCATGCACCAGGTTGCAGGTGTGACATTGTTGCATTTGAAGTGTAAATAAGACCTTAAACTACCAAGTAACATAAGAATATAAGAACATAAGAAAGGCCGTACTGGGTCAGACCAAAGGTACATCCAGCCCAGTATCCTGTCCACCAACAGTGGCCAATGCCAGGTGACCCGGAGTGAATGGACCCAACAGGTAATGATCAAGTGATCTCTCTCCTGCCATCCATCACCCCCCTCTGACAAACAGAGGCTAAGGACACCATTTCTTACCCATTCTGGCTAATAGCCATTAATGGACTTAACCTCCATGAATTTATTGAGTTCTCTTTTAAACCCTGCTATAGTTCTAGCCTTCACAGCCTCCTCAGGCAAGGAGTTCCACAGATTGACTGTGTGCTGTGTGAAGAAGAACTTCCTTTTATTTGTTTTAAACCTGCTGCCCACTAATTTCATTGGGTGCCCCCTAGTTCTTTTATTATGAGAACAAGTAAATAACTTTTCCTTATTCACTTCCTCCACACCACTCAATTTTATATACCTCTATCATATCCCCTCTTAGTCTCCTCTTTTCCAAACTAAAAAGTCCTAGCCTCTTTAATCTCTCCTCATATGGGACCCGTTCCAGACCCCTAATCATTTTAGTTGCCCTTCTCTGAACCTTTTCTAATGCCAGTATATCCTTTTTGAGATGAGGAGACCACAATTGTACGCAGTATTCAAGATGTGGGCGCACTATGGATTTGTATAGGAGCAGTAAGATATTCTCCGTCTTATTCTCTATCCCTTTTTTAATGATTCCTAACATCCCGTTTGCTTTTTTGACTGCCGCTGCATACTGCATGGACATCTTCAGAGAACTATCCACGATGACTCCAAGATCTTTTTCCTGATTAGTTGTAGCTAAATTAGCCCCCATCATATTGTATGTATAGTTGGGGTTATTTTTTCCAATGTGCATTACTTTACATTTATCCACTTTAAATTTAATTTGCCATTTTATTGCCCAATCATTTAGTTTTGTGAGATCTTTTTGTAGTTCTTCACAGTCTGCTTTGGTCTTAACTATCTTGAGCAGCTTAGTATCATCTGCAAACTTTGCCACCTCACTGTTTACCCCTTCTTCCAAATAATTTATGAATAAGTTGAATAGGATTGGTCCTAGGACTGACCCTTGGGGAACACCACTAGTTACCCCTCTCCATTGTGAAAATTTACCAAGTGACTTAGGACGAAGTTTTTAAATGTCTTTAGATGCCTCTAGGGAGATACTAGGGCACTTTTGAAAATGGGAGATAGGCCATTTTCATGAAACTTTCTCTAGTCTTTTGGGCGGAAATTACAAAGCCACTTAGGGGATTTTGGATACTCAGTTCTGAATGGAATTAATGGCAACGGGCGTTCCAATTGCCAAGGCAGCTTTGAAAATCTCAGCAGTAGTGATCTAAATAGCACTGATGACATGGGCAGTGGCCCGGCATCCTCACTCCATGCCAGGCCTTGTCAATGGTGATCTCTCTCTCTAGTCTGCTTAGCGGGGTGGTGTCTAAAGCAACTGACACACTCAGGTCCCAGAAACCCAACTGTTGACAAAGGCCAGAGAGAACATTTGAGCAACATCCCCACCTACCAAAATGTAGTGGTGCTGTAGCACTCAGTGAACCAAATCCAGTCCTGGTATAAAAGGGCTCATCACCACCTGGAGTTAATATTGCCAGGCCAGTTTACCTGAGATATCAATTTGCGCTGCTCTGCACAAGACCAACAACTGTTGGTTAAATGCCATAGAATCCAGTGACAGCACTATCTGCATTATTTAATTATAGAGACTGTAGGGGTCTCAGTCTGCGGTGGGGTGGTGGGGCGCCAGCCCGCCTCGCTGTGCTCGTTCGATTAAGTTGGGGAATCCTTGGTCTCGGGCCCGAACACCTCCGGTCGGGTCCTGTAAGCGGTAGAGGCTAAGCCCTGGCCCTGAGTCAGGGCGGGCAGAAAGCAAGTGAATAGTCAGGGCTCAGGCCCTCAAGCAGGGGCTGAGCACAGAGTTCAATAGGCCCAGGCCCTGGGTCAGGGCGGGGCAGCGAGTAAATAGTCAAAGGCTCAGCTCCTGAGGCAGGGGCTGAGCAATCAATGAGTCAAGGAGCCCTGGCCCTTGGTCAGGGCAGGGCAACAGATAGTTCAGGGCTCAGTCCCTCAAGCAGGGGCTGAGCAAACACTGAGTCAGGAAGCCCTGGCCCTTGGGCAGGGCAGGGCAGCAAAGTAGTTCAAGGCTCAGGCCCTCAAGCAGGGGCTAAGCCCTCAATGTAGGTGGTGGCAGGCCCAGGTCCTATCTCTGGAGAACCTGGGAGAGGGGGAGACTGCCACCCACACGTTGGGTGGCAGGGGGGGACGCAGGCCCACCCACTCCACTGCGTCCCGATCCGGGGCCCTAACAGCGGCAAAGGATCCGCCGCTGTGTCAGTGGGGATCCTGGCCGCAACACACTGACATGGGTTCTGGCCACGGTGCAGCCAGACTGGGGTCGGCTGTCCCCGGGCCACTTCCCAACTCCCCCTCGGGCGGTACCTGAGTCCAGGGGGTGTCTTCGGCGGGTTCCAGCCTCATGGGCTCCTCGTCCAACTCGCGGTCACTCGGCAGGTCCGTCAACTCCTCCGGGCAGGGGCCGCTCGGCGGGCCCGGCCACTCCTCCGGGCAGGGGCCGCTCGGCGGGCCCGGCCAGTCTAGGTGGGTACCTGGGGCCACAGGGGTTTCCCAGTCGCGAGCTAAGCTGGGCGCGTCTGGTCTCCCCGGTGGCTGCTCCTCTAGTGAGCTCCGCAGGCCCGCCTTTATACTTCCGGGTCGCTCTGGTCTACTTCCAGGTCGCGCTGGTCTATTTCCAGGTCGCGTCCTGTCTCTTGGCGGGGCGGGCTCAGAGCCTCCTGGCCCCGCCCACTCTGGCCACTGGGCTGGTGCTTCACTCTGCAGGGTGGTGGGGCGCCAGCCCGCCTCACTACAGAGACAAATAAGAGAGCACATAGCCCAACATATAGACCTCTGCACAGCACTGTAAGAAAAACTTGCAAAATTTTGACTCGGTTCTCCTGCTCCGCAGTATTCACCCTCCATAATATTCTCCTTCCTTTACCCTAAAAGACATCCCATTCATCAACTGTGAAATTCACCTTCTTCACCAAACATAGACCTCTCTGCCCTCTGCCACCCCTAGACATTTATGCCTTACACCAACGTAGCCTTGTCTACTGTTGCCCGAGCAATTGATTACATATTGATCTTCCTAATTATTTAGAGTTCCCAATTAACACTCTGAAATATGGTAGGTTCTTGTCCTAAGATCAGGCCAAGTATTAATCAGAATTACTGTTTACCTGGGAGTCCCATTGTGCCCGTCTGTGACACAAACCCACACTCCAGGAAGACTTTTTGCGATTGCGAAAAATTTATAATTACTATGATTTGTACTATAAGTAAAACAATCCACACACGTAAGGTGAAATAATACAACCCTGTAATAATGTTCAACACCATTGGTTGAGAATACTCATTCTACACTTTGAGAGGACTTGAAGGGTTGAGAAAGTTTCTATTTGGTTCCATCATGCTGATGGAGAATTCCAATAGCCTAATCCATGCCAAGAATTTATAGGCCTTGATGTTCATCATGCGCGTGCATGAATAACTTCTTCCACTTTTACCATATTTTCACTGCCTCACACTCATGGTAATGAGGTGTCCTTATCCTACAGATTAGTATATTAATTAGTTTAACTTATAAGAATATATGTCAATTAGTCACCATGTCTGCTGATGGTAAAACATCTGCTGATCATCTATTGTTCTTAACTCCCTTCCGAATACCCTAAAACTGTTACCAGCTGATAACTTGATTAAGCAACTTACTCCTACCAAGGCTGTGAGGCCTTGCATTTAAATTAAGCAATTACACTCATTCTTATAGGCTTGGGCCTAAAGATCTGTTGCATTTCTACATTATTCTTCTTATCTCTTATCCTAAAATCAGCATCTCAGCTACTCTACCCTCTACCAAGCATAGGCTTCTTGATCCTCCACCAAACACAGATCTTTTCCCTTCCAATAATCATCAGATAATACTGCATTCATGAACCATAACATTCTCTACCTCAACCAGTGATATATACCCTTCTCCACCTTCTACCATTCATGGACTATCCCCACCTCCACCTGTTATAGACCTACCCTCCGCCAGCTAGTCACAAACCAAATCATTTTTATCCGTCAACCAGTGATCAACTTCCACCCTCTCCACTCACCATAAGATCATTTCCCATACTTTCACCGTAATAATCTTTCACCTCAACTAATGAAAACCGAATACAATTCTTCCCATCAACCCAGTCATACTACTTCTTCAATCCGTCACTTCAGTAGAAGTTTGGGAGCAGCTGTGACCAGCAGCATGTTGAGTTGCTACCTGGCTTTCTTCATGCAAAGAAAGATTTATTAGTAAAACATAACGTGAGAAAATACAAGAGAGCAATTCCCGTCCCATCACAGCAATAGGACACAGATTTGGCCTTTTTATCCAGACACAGTATGACTTTAGGAAACATTGTAGTAACTTTCAACCAAACAAAACACAACAAATAATAAACAAGCAAACAAAAAAGCCAAACCTCTCAAACCACAACCACAATTTTTATTCTAAAAAAGGAGAAGAGAAAGAGTCTTCATGTTCACTAGTGACTCAGCTATGGCTGTTGATATTTTGTGTGACATGCTCACATAGAATGGCGAAGTTAGCAGTATAAAGCCCAAACATAGGTGCGTATGTACATTTATGGATAGATATTTAGATTTTGATCTTATTTACACTGATGTAATTCGAAATTTACTCATTTTACTTCAGTGGAGTTAGTCCAGTTTTTATGAATTCATAAACAGATTGCACCCTATGTTCTCAAGGAGACAATTTTGTCATCACTTGATTATATACGAGAAGGAGCTCAGAATAAAATCTCAATCAAGGAGAAATTATGGACATTTTAATTCTTCGTGAATAACCTCCATACAATCAATTTCTTTAATGCAGCTTTGATCTCCTTGTTCCTCATGCTGTAGATGATCGGATTCATCATTGGAGGCACCAGGGAATAGAGAACAGCCAACATAAGATCCAGACCTGATGCTGAGATGGAAGTGGGTTTCAGGTACTCAAACATGCCAGTGGAAACAAACAAGGAGACCACGGTGAGGTGAGGGAGGCAGGTGGAGAAGGCTTTATGCCGGCCCTGCTCAGAGGGGATTCTCAGCACTGCTTTGAAGATCTGAACATAAGACACAATTATAAAAACAAAGCAGTTTAAACATAAAAACATACTAAAGGCAAGAAGCCCAAGTTCACTGAGGTACAAGTCAGAGCAGGTGAGCTTGAGTAGCTGGGGGATTTCACAGAAGAACTGGTTGATGACATTGGACTGGCAGAAGGGTAACCTGAAGGTGTTCCCGGTGTGCAGGGCAGAGTAGACAATACCAGCAATCCAGGCACTGGCTGCCATTTGGACACACGCTCTCCTGTTCATCACTGTCTCGTAGTGCAGTGGTTGGCAGATGGCGACATGTCGGTCATACGCCATTATGGTGAGTAAGGCAAGATCAGTTGAAGTGAAGACTACAAATAAAAAGACTTGGGCGACACATCCAGGATAAGAAATCAACCTGGTGTTCATAAGCGAATTGGCCATGGATTTGGGGATGGTGACAGAGATGGAGCCGAGGTCTAGGATGGACAGGTTCACCAGGAAGAAGTACATGGGGGTATGAAGATGGTGGTCGAGGGCTACGACTGAGATGATGAGAAAATTCCCCATCAGGCCTGTCAGGTAAATCACTAGAAACACCACAAAATGCAAAATCTGCAGCTCCCAAATGTCAGAGAATCCCAGGAGAAGGAACTCGGTCACCGTGGTTTGGTTGGACATTTTCTTTCTCAGTTCATTGTTTGATGGCTGTGGAGGGAAGGACAAAAACAGTGGGGTGATTACAGTGACACAGGGAGTGGCCCTGATTCCTAGCAGCAATATCCCTTAATTTGAGTGTCAACAATGCACAGCGCTCGTCACTGCTGTGAACTAGAAGTGGTGAGTTATCACAGGAATGTAAAGTCAATGGAGCTGTATCGGTTTGCACCATCTAAAGATCTGCCCCAGGATGTGACTTGATAAAATGCCATGTGAAGGATGGAGCAAAGTACTATCCCAATGCAACAATTCTAGCCAAGCTGGATTCCCTATTGCTACAAACAGCAGGCTGTGAACTTGGGCTTGAAAATAAAATGCTAAAATGCCAAAACTGCCTGATATCCACTTTCCGGGGAAATAGGACATAGACTCACTCAGTATCCTGCATTAGAGCTTGTCTGTAGTGATTCCACTGAACCATCACATCGATGGCCTGCTGCCTGCTTATGTATCGATTTATGACACAAGATCCCAATTCCATCTCTGTGTACCGATGGGCGAGCAGAATCACTCAGCTACCTGTCTGCTGCATCGTTTACCTCTCTCACTTTATGTCTGTGCAGGTCAGTGGCCGTCAGGAGACTTGGAGTCTATTCTTGGCTCTGCCTCTGACCTGCTGTGTGACCTTGGGCCAGTCACTTCCCTGTGCCTCTGTTTCCCCTCCCGCCCTTTCTCTGCCTTGTCTCCTAGGACTGTGAACTCTGTGGCGTATGGACTGTGTCTTATTATGTGAATGTTCCGTGCTTTCCGTGCTTCCATTTACATCATTGGGTTTAGCCAGCAGCAGTGTGGGACAGAGGATATGGCGCTAGAGCAGAATATCTAGGTTCTAATCCCATTGACATCCTCTATGTCTTTGGCAGGGATAAGAGAGACAGGCTTTGGTTGTGGACTTCAATTCCCTGTTCTCCATTTAAGGCACTACTATGTTTAATACCGATGCTGTTGGCTGCCAACTTTACTGCTTACTCAGTTTTATGAATCACCAAGTATCCCTTTGGAACAGAAATCAACACCACTGAAATAGAGTGACTGGGTTCAAAATTTACTGCTATTGGACAGTCTCAACATTCCCTTGCTTACATCAAAGTTTCCAATCTTGGGTATTCATATATTTTTTATTTAAATTGTTTCAAAGAAAAACTGGGTTTTCAATTAAAGAAATATTCTGGAGAAGCCTGTGTTATTCTTGAAACACAACTCAGGTATTGGAAAAGTCAAAATAATGTTTCTTTATTTAAATGAAAATGTTTCACGTTCCAGCAATTTACCTGAAATTGTCTGCTTAGTTCTCAATAAATAAAAACAAAACAAAAAACAATTGGTTTTTATAATATCTATGAAAAGTCAACGGTTTGTGACTGGGGGAAAAAAACAACAACCTCCGAGTAGCTCTAAATGTTTGATTAAATTATATAAAAAGACTTGAAAAGTTCCAGTTGTTACTGCAAGTTCTGTTATGAAATTTAACCAGCATATAAATACCTACACATTTGTGATTGAAATAAGAAACTTACTGCGCTGGTCTTTGTGGAATGTTTCCCGGCCCATGATGCATGGGACTCTTCACAGCCAGGATCTTTCAGTCATTGCCCGTCTGTATAAATAATGCCCCAATCGCTGTGTTATCCAGCAGCTATTTCCCTCTCGCTTCACCATGTTTCCCAAGCTGCTGGGTCTTGTGCAGTTCCTAGCAGGCAGGGACCCACTCCACAGATGGGTGCTCCCTGCTCCCCATGTCGGGCAGGCTTGGCTGAGAGGTGAAGGACTAAATAGGATGGGGGCAGAGAGCCCCTCCCAGCACTGAAACGGATCCTGGCTTGTTCAGGCTGCTTGTTCACAACCCAGGATGTTTCTGTTCTGTGGCTAAATAGTTGGATCCAGAGAGCTGTGATCTGAGCTGTAATCTCATCTCAGGAGCAAACAACCCTGAGAAGCTGCCCTAGCTGACCCTAACCCCCAGAGGGGAACAGCACCTGTCCTGGATCTCATATGATGGCAGCACCCTGAAAGGACCCCTGGCTACACACAAGGCCGGGCTGAGGCCCAAAGTGTGTCCAAAGGAGATTACACAACAAACTATATATTTGTAACACAGACATGTGACCTTCAATAGCTCAGAGCCCAGTGGCACCAGAGCCCCAGCTGGCCTGGAATAGCCTGTTCCTTCATTAACACCATAGAATTGCCTCTGACAGAGCAGAGATTTCCACCCCCTGCGTTGCATCAGCAGCTCTTGGGATGCAGCCACCAGAGGAACTCACAGCTCAGGCTGCCCTGGGTGTTTGATGTTGGTCACTAAGAAGCAGCCAGAGGCAAACACTAACAGCTCCCAGCTACGTCCTAAACTGGTGTCAATTGATACAATTCCATTGAGTTCCGGGTAGTTAGAGCTCTTTACACCAAAGGAAATTTGGCCATTTGATTCCAATGGAGCTACTTTGATTTCCATTAGCTGGGCTCTGGCCCTAAGACGCCCATGCAGCTCTGTCAGTTTTCACCAGCTGGGGAATCAGGCCTCATTAACTCCACTGGAGCTACTGCTGATTTACACCAGCTTGGTTCTTGCTCATTGACACCAATGGAGCTATGGGGGATACACACCTGCTGGGGATCTCGCCTCATTAAACAGCTTCAAATCCATTTCCTTTGTCTGTGAATCTGAACTGAAGATGAGGCAGGAGGTTTATGCTGAGCTGTTGTGTGAACTTGAATGGGCAAAGGAGGTGGTCTCTATATTTGTGTCTGGCAGAATAGGAGGTTGTTGAGATCATAATGGAGAGGGGACGGGTTACAAGGCATTTTTCACTATTGATATGGTCAGTGATCTGAGAGCCCCCGGTTGAAAAGCATTTACAGGGACATAGAAGTCTGCTGGTGGGAGGGAGGGAGGGTCATGTTTCAGGGTTGGGGTTTAAGAGGGGAGGAAGAAATTGTTTTCAGTGGGCTGACTATGAACTGAGGTTGGAATTTTCTCACAATATGGTTTTGTTCTTCAGAAAATGCTAATTCATTGAAACTCTGTTCGCAGCAAAGGGTTGGTTGGTTTTGATGAATCTCCTAATCTGATTTCTATTAGAAGGTTCAAATTTGCTAAAATGTCCAGTTTTGTCATTTTTTAATTTGAAAAAAAACATTTGGAAATTTCAGTTAATTCATTCTAAAGAAAAGGTGAAAATGAAAGGGTTAATATCAAAATGAAACTTTGCCCTGCAGCATGGGGCGCAGGTCGCCTGCTAGGATCACCTGGATGTGCCCCAGCTGACCTGTCTTTGCCAGGGCCTAGGGCACAGGTGAGACCTCAGTCTGCCCAGGTCTAGGCCTGTGGCTCACAACAGGGCAGTCTGCTTAGGACTGAAATACTTTAGTTTAACTGAAGTCATTGGGCTCAATAGAGGGGTGGGATTTGTTGTGTATTTGGTTGTCATGGTAATAGCACCTTGTTGTTGCTATGGCAACTGAGTGATTATTAGGGGATAGCCCAGCCAGTTTTGGATGGTTTGGATAGTTGAGTGTGTGAAAATAAATGGCTGCTTTTAAGGCCCTCAGCTCTCTGTATCTCAAGTGATTTCTTCCTATAACTGCTGCCCCAAGGATACAAGAAAGTGGCGACGAGGGTGGGATCCCTGTACTGCCCCAGCAACAGAAGGAAGTAGAAGTCAAGGTAAAAAACAACAAAAAAAAAAAAAGAAAAAAACCCTATGAAAATCTTTTAGCTGTTGGAAGGGGGTGAGAACTGGCTTGTTTGCACTGACTGTGAAACCTGTAACTAAAACCATGGCTACACTTACTGGGCCCCTGGAACCTTTTGAGGAGAATATAGTGCAATGTCATGTGTATACTGAGCGTTTTGACCTTTTTGTTATTGAAATGACATTACAGAAGAGAAGAAGGTGCCAACATTTTTAAGTGTTGTAGGGGCTAAAACCTACTCCCTGCTATGCAGATTACTACACCCTGTTAAACCTGAGACCAAATCTTACAGTGACATTGTGGAAATCCTGGGGTCCTGTCAGGGTTCCCTCCCCACACTAAACTCTAGGGTAAAGACGTGGGGACCCGCATTCAGAGCCCCTAAGCTTATTTTTACCAGCTTAGGTTAAATCCCCCAAGGTACAAAATTCCCTGCACCCTGAGAAATGCTTCTCGCTGCCACCATCAAGTATCTAACAGGAATCCAGGAAAGGAATCACTTGACCTTCCCTCCCCCCCAAAATACCCCCTCAAGCCGTACACCCCCTTTCCTGGGGAAGCTTGAGAACAATCTCCCAACCAATTGGTTACACAGTGATCTAAAATCCCACCACCTGGGTTTTAACACCATAGAAAACAGTCAGCTTCTTAAAAGAAGGATTTTATTAAAAATAAAGAAGATAAAATCATCTCTGTAAAATCAGGATGGTAACTATTTCACAGGGCACTATATTTCCAAACTCAGAGAGATTTCCCCCTCTGGACAGAACCTTAAGTTACAGAAAACCATGAATAACCACCGCCCCCCTTGCCCCTTCTAACACAGGGAATACACCAAGCCAAAATTAAACAGAAATCTATGCGCTATGCTATCTAAACTTACTTCAGAAAAGGGAGGTTTATTTTCTGCAGGTTCCTTCTGTCTTCCAAGATCACTCTGACTCAGACAAAGACACACACACAAAGCCTTCCCCGCTCCTAAGATTTGAAAGTATCTTGTCCCCTTATTGGTCAGATGCCAGCCAGGTCAGGTGTCAGTCTGGTTACCTGCATTTCTTAACCCTTTACTGGGAAGAGGATTTTATAGTACTGCATCAGACCCACTCCCTTCATATTTATGACAGGTCCCATTTCCCACCCAAAACCACTGTTATGGCGATGTTAGCAGTATAAGACAGATAGATAGGGGTGTATGTACATTAATGGATAGATATTTAGATTCTGATCTTATTTACACCGGTGTAATTCTAAGTTAGCTAATTTTACTTCAATGGAGGTAGTCCGGATGTTATGAATTCGTAAACTGTTTTCACTCTATGTTCTCAAGGAGACAATTTTGTCATCAGTCGATTATATCCAAGAAGAAGCTCAGAATGAAATCTCAATCAAGTGCCAATGATGGACATTTTAATTCTTCAGGAATCACCTCTACACAATCAGTTTCTTTAATGCAGCTTTGATCTCCTTGTTCCTCATGCTGTAGATGATCGGATTCATCACTGGAGGCACCAGGGAATAGAGAACACCCACCATGAGATCCAGACCTGATGCTGAGCTGGAAGCGGGTTTCAGATAAGCAAAGGAGCCAGTGGAAAGAAACAAAGAGACCACGGTTAGGTGAGGGAGGCAGGTGGAGAAGGCTTTACGCCGGCCCTGCTCAGAGGGGATTCTCAGCAC